>OX352473.1:27018659-27766159 GCA_947093115.1 Brenthis daphne
TAGAAATATTGTACTAGCTGAGTTAGTAATTCTTTATTTATCCCGAATGAGAAAAAGGTCTGTATGATTTGTACTAGAATTTCTCAATTGTAGCACGCTCGTAGATCAGCAGTTGATGTTAGATCTAACTTTGTAATCACATATTGTAAATTAGTACCTCGCCGCTCCCAGTTTGTCTTTGTTCGGGCTTACCTCAGAACTGAATTTGAATCTGTACGAATTTCATACGGTTTTCTCATCAATCACATGAACCCACAAAAGAAACTAGTTTAATATGGTACACAGATACTTTAATTGTAAATATAGTGTTGGTACATGATAATATATAATTTTTATTATTTATCTTTATAAATAAAAATGATAATAATACCAACAGGTAAGCGCATAATTCAAGAATGGCGGCACCAATTCGGCTAAATTTTTTATTTGTAACATATGAAGGTCCACGGAAGGTTTTAATAAAGAGAAAAAATGAAAAAATAACTAAAAATAAAATTGAAATTTATATGGCTAACGCTGGCTAATAACTATTTATATCTATTTAAAACGTACAATACGTAACATTTGTAAGTTGTGGTACAAAGATATTCTATATTCTACCTAGCGACGAACCCGAGCCAAGCAAGGGTGAGCCGCTAGTACATAATAAATGTAAGCATGTCTAACGAAGTTCAACAATTATATCTTAATAATCAAATATTAATTTATTATAGAGATTTATTTTACTAACAAAACAGCTCTAAAGATAATTTTCTTCGAAGAAGATCTCCTAGTAGGTGCAGACTATTTTTATATTAGCATGAAACTATAAAAATAATTATCTAAATAAGAAACATTTTTTAGATTTAAATATAGAGGAAGCAAAAATATAAGCGTAAAAACATAATACTTTCTTAGATTTACGCGAATAATTGACATTTTAAATAAAACTATCTTTTCGGTTTTTTTCGCGGATTTATTTTGATTTTTGGTTATATGGTCTCCCCCGTGGCCATGCTGTAAAGTATTCGAAACGTCGGAAACCAAAAATCAAAACAAATT
Source organism: Brenthis daphne (assembly GCA_947093115.1). Taxonomy (NCBI): domain Eukaryota; kingdom Metazoa; phylum Arthropoda; class Insecta; order Lepidoptera; family Nymphalidae; genus Brenthis; species Brenthis daphne. Next base: position 27,019,701 of record OX352473.1, read on the forward strand.
CGCGAAAAATACCGAAAATATGGTTTTATTCAAATCGTAAAAACATTTTAAAATGCATTTTCTATCAGGAATGCAGATCTTATGAACCGACATCATAAATATCTTGAAGAATCTAGGTCAAAAGTCATACATAAGAAGTCTCACTGCCTCGTGACACTGGAACAAATGACTTGGCCCAAAATAGAAATTCACTTTTATAAAAGTAATGGTTGAGTTCACACAAAACTTAAATGCACTTGAGTGAAGTTGGCCTCTTGAATTCGCGCAAGTAATATCGAGTGCAAAATTTTTTGTGTTATCAGATTACTAATATAAATTCAAAAATTAGTATTTATATATGTATGTTAGTTACTCCTTCACGTTTAAACGGCTGGGCCGATTTGGATGAAATTTAATACACAGACAGACTTAACTTAAAGTAACATATAGGCTAATGTTAGGCATCAAAGTACTCGAGCAAAGTGAGAGTAGTGGTAAAGGCAAGGTTGTGTCTGTCGTTAGTGCGTGCACAATACTTCGCATAGTTTTAGTAGCAGGGGATGCGGGACGTCGAGAGCAAGGCAGCGGGTTGGTTGGCCAGAACGACTACACTCACGTTACTAATGGCATAGTTTATAGCTCTATCTGTGTACCTATTAAACCAATTTAATACAGTCCACTCCTTAATTTATTCTCTATAGGGTGGCCAGTTTTCCCTGTCACGTAGTGTATAGGGCACTGTCCCCATCAGTAGCTACCCCAGTTAGTAATAAATGAATGTTTACTTATAATATATTAAATAGATAATATATTGAAAACGTTCTGTTAATTTCAATGAACAAATATATTCATTGACCTGTCTAAGCAAAATCTAAACAAAATTTCAAATATAAACGACCCTAAAACAATTATATTAAAAGCTTTCTACAAAGCTATTGTATCATTTTACTGTAATAAAATGATCAGATTAGAAGGATATGATTTTTTATGAATCTCTGACTAAGCAGAATTTATTGTTTTATCTGTTGATCTTTCTGTCCTCAATTTCCAGTATAGTCCGTATTTAATTTAAAAATATTATAAATGTGAAAGTTTGTGAGTACGGATGTTTGTTACTTTTTCACGCCAGAACGGCTGAACGGATCTGGATGAAATTTGGCAAAGAGATTGATTATAGTCTCGAATAACACTTCTGCTACTTTTTATCCCGAAAATATGCACGGTTCCCGTGGGATAGGTTTGTTTTTGTTATCCTAGAGCCGAACCCGAGCGAAGCGAGGGTGTGCCGCTAATATATTATAAACGATAGTCGTTAGAAGAATGTTTTGAAGTAATTAGGCTAATGTCTGATGAATTATAATAATTTTATACTGTTGTTAATTTTAGGCCCTGGTGATAGATCAACTAGTGATTGATTGCATTCAATTCAATTTTCTTGTTAATGGCTTTAAAGCGTGCTAGTTGAGAACAATTACTTCGCCAGTGTCACGTAAAATGGAGAAGACACGAAGGAGATTGATCGGTAAATGATTGATTGAAAGCATTTGCAAAATATGTGAACGTTAAATATATACACTAACAAATTGTGTTGCTACCTTCGTTTGTCATTAAATGACATTATTTTTATTTCATTAATCGAAACAAAAGAATTGCATTGAATTGAACTTACGTCTACGTTAAACTTGCACTATGCCCACATGTCGTCCCTCCCAACGTGCGTTCACCTTGTCGTGGTGGGGGGCTCAGTAGTGCCCGGCAACCCAACCGGGCGCAAAGCCAAGAAACGCACAGGGAGGTGGCCCACTTCGGTGGGCGGTGGGGGGTGGCCCTCTTCGGAGGGCGGTGTACCATGCGGGTTGCTCCTGGTACTTCTCTGATAGCAGAGTGGACCTTGGAGCAACCCCGTGGTTGTTGTGGTCTGCTTCGGCAGACCCGCCGTCGGGGCGTCGTAGTTGAATGCGTAAGCGATCCTGCGATGCCCCATTAAGACGAGGGAAGGCTTCGTTGGGTTTTAGTAGGTAGTACTGGCTTTGCCGGTGAGTCCCACTCCTCGTGTGTAAATGCATTTCCCAACGTTAAAAAAAAAAGGCCCACATGTCGTGGTGGGGGGGGCTCAGTAGTGCCCGGCAATCCAACCGGGCGCGAAGCAAAGAAACGCACAGGGAGGTTGCCCACTTCGGTGGGCGGTGGGAGGTGGCCCTCTTCGGAGGGCGGTGTACCTTGCGGGTTGCTCCTGGTACTTCTCTGATAGCAGAGTGGACCTTGGAGCAACTCCATGGTTGTGGTGGTCTGCTTTGGCAGACCTGCCGTCTGGGCGTCGTAGTTGAATGCGTAAGCGATCCTGCGACGTCCCATTAAGACGGGGAAAGGTTTTGTTGGGTTTTAGTGGGTAGTACTGGCTGTATTACGCCGGTGAGTCCAACACGTCGTGCGTAAATGCATTTCCCAACGTAAAAAAAAAGGCCTGTTGTAGTGTGTGCGCAAGCGATCCTGCAACACCTTATGTAAATTGGACAAGTTTTCTAGTTATAAACATACAAATGGACAGATATTGTTGTTTTGTAAAATAGAGAAGGTTTAAGTGTACAATAGGTTTATTATTAATTAATTTATATTATATTACAGAAGTTACTTATAAATCTATATGGACAAATAAAATTGAAGTGTCTGTTTGTAATGTCAAAATAACAGCTTTTTAGTTAATACATATGAAATTATTATATACGGTACTTATAAGAAAAACATAATTTAGTTCTAAAATCTAATGCTTGATGCACAGTAGGTACAGTACGATGAAAGTTATCATACCTGCATCACACTAAAGATCGTTTGATTGTAACTAAAAGCTTAGTGTCACGGAATATTATAGATAAACAAGTGAATAATACGTTTATCTTAGCTTTTTCCCTTGCTGTTTATCTAAGCTTTTTATACTCTCCATAAGCAATAACGCCAATTTCCACCTTTCTCAAACACTGCATTGAGTAGTAAGTAAGATCTGACGACATTATTTATCCTATTTCCTCTGTATGGAATCGAACCCACGATACTAATCAGGTAGATGCTTTGCAACGTTTACCCTTAAATAAAAAATGAGTTCATATAGTAAATGATAGTTATCAGCAAATCCTATCGAATTTAAAACAAAAAATCTCAAGATTTTCAGGACGTAAAGCTAACGAGAAAAAATAATTGAAAAGATGTAATAATTTTATATAGATTTTTTGTATTTGAATAATTACTATGTTTCTAGGTAATATGAACAAATTGCAAGAGCAAAATTAATTGAAGCTTAAGACAAAGCGCGTATCATCTTGTCATTTCCACGCGGAAAATTTTATTGAAATAGTCGGGCATGGCCATTCTATTATGAAGCTATTATATTGTCAATAGCGCACTGGAATTCTAGTTTCGCGTAAATCGTCTACCGTGTCTTAAGTACCATAGTATTATAAAACAATTTATTATAATAGGGTTAAAGTCTTCTTTACTAATATTATATAACAACAACTGTATAATTTAATTGGTTTATTTCAACATAGGTAGTGCTTGAATGAAAGAGATATACGTAATTAAAATTTCCATTAGAACAAGTAGATCTTAATTACAATTTGAGTCACACATTCTTCTCGCTTGTATACGAATTCAACGAAAATGTACCTACACACGAATTTTGCAATAGGAAATATGTAAATGATAATAAATAAACTGATCTAATATTAGAAAAAGAGTTAGAAATTATAAATAGTGCTACAGTGCGTCATCCAGGCCTTGAAGTTAAAAATAAATGATTTTTCTTATGTGACATGTTCATTCATGTCGCTGTGTATTAAAGAGACGTTAGAACGCGTGCTCCATTGTTCGATAGTAGAAGAGTCACAAAGGCGGATATTGGACGGTGGATGCGGACATGTCATAAGCGGACACAGACAAGTGTATCCACTCTGAATGAAAGCTTTTCACTTATTGAATTTCCATTAAAACTCTATGATATGTTTGAGGGTTTGTCTGTTTTACAGTCACTAAACTCTCTCTTCTAAGGAGATTCGGTTAGGAGATATTAGGAATTTAGATATTTGTAGTCGTTATTAATAGTATAAGCGACTCACTTCGCTCTAGTGCGATAAAGTAATTCAATATCCATTTTTTCCAACTGAAGCTATTATCGAACATACCGTCATCGAAAATACAATTGCAACGTTTCATTTCAATATGACAAATGAAATTAGGCAAAAAATAACTTCCTAGATTCGTTCACATGAAAATGGTACGCTTTATATTAAAGAAAATGATATGAGACCATCTCGGAATCTGCCTTAATAGAATACAATTCAATTAGAATACAACGGTTAGGAGAGATTAAGCAATTTTGGACTTATGTAATCTTTCTGGAAATTGTAGAATAAGTGTCATACATGGATGTGTTTTAGAATTTGGTTAACTGCTTTTACTGAATCCGACATGAAATGTAAGGGTTAGATGCCTGAGGCCTTTGTTAACGGAGCAGAAAAGTAATAATTCATCAAAACAAAACCAGTGAACTTAAATTGGAAATTTACAGTAGACATTGAAGAGTTCCACTGCACATCTCTTAATTTTACCATCAGATCAGTGCGGTGGTTAAATATAGTCAATCTAAAGAAGTACTCTTACAAGGTTATAAAAAGAACACTAAATAAAAACTATGCACTATTCATCATTTCGCTAAATTTTACATTAAAAAAAATTTCTGACTCGTGAAGGATTTGAACCTTCGCCCTCCGATGGTCAAGTAATTTATTATATCGGCGCTCTAACCTACTGAGCTAACGAGTCTTGGTATCTTCCGGCCAAAAATAATGAACAGATTCCGTAAAATGACGTCATACGACGTTACGAATCAATGAGATTTGTAAAATGTACGAGAATGTATCTTTTTTTAATTATATTAAGGTTACTTTTGCATTAGCAGAGTAAAACTGAAAAAATAGATGAAAAATAGATTGCGAGTTTTTCCGTATAATTTCAAGATATCACAAGTACCTACTACATATTTCTAATTATATATTTAACATCGCTACTAATTTCAACTCCCGTGACGTAAGTCATTTCCTTCCGCTAAAGTAACTATAGAAATGTTAAAACCTTTGAAATAACTGTACTTAAATTTTAGATTTTAATATTACAAGGTTAATGAAAAAACATACACACAGCCGAATTGAGAACCCCTTTTTGAAGAAGTCGGTTAAAAAGTAAAACAGTTAAACGAAACATTCAAAAGTTCTTGGTTTTAAAAAAACATAGGTAATATATAATTAATCTATTCCGTCTGACCGACCGTCACTGTGGGATTTTAAAGATAAGATAATTGTTATAAATAAATTGTTAATCATCATTTATTTATCATAATTTGTATTGATATGAAATTATTTATACTATAATAATCATTGTAACGTTTATATATTTTCCTCAATCTTTGTAACAAGCATCCTAAATAATTGAGTATTGATGGATTCTATTAACTCTCTGAACTACAATCCAGTGATCTGGCTATTTATGGTTACTATAATAACATCGACATAATATCTGCTACAAGATGGATCTATATACATAATTTCGACTGTTTACCTACTTGTCGTAGCTTTTATATAGTGATTAATTCTACTGCCTCGGTGGTGTAGTGGCTGGCATGTACGGTTGCACATCTGAAGGTCCTGAGTTCGCGTCCCGGGTCGGGACAAGTTTAGTTATTGAGTCTTTCTGTTTGGTAAGTTCCAGTAACAGCCCGGAGTTAGAGAGTTGACGGTATATCACCCCCGAGTCTCGGAGAGCACGTAAAGCCGTCGGTCCTGCGCCTTAACTCTGACTGGTCGTGTCTCGTGTCGTCCCACCGGAGTATTAGAGTGACAGGAATAGAGAGTGCACTTGTGTCTGCGCGTACACTTGTGCACTATAATATCTCCTGCGCAGATGGCTAGTCTCAATGAGATTAGCCGCCGTGGCCGAAATCGGTTGGGAGGACATTATTGTTGTCCATTGATATGAAATGAAATTAAACTTGATTTAATTAGATTTATACATTTAGGTAGGTCTAGGTACTCTTGATTCGTAAATTTAATTTAAAGATCAGTCGACTCAGTCAATAATATTATCTATGTATTTAAAACATTTGATGATGATGTTCTCCTGACCGATTCCGGCCACGGCGGCCAATCTCATTGAGACTAGCCAACTGCGCAGGAGATATTATAGTGCACAAGTGTACGCGCAGACACAAGTGCACTCTCTATTCCTGTCACTCTCATACTCCGGTGGGACGACTGCTCGACACGACCGGTGAGAGTTAAGGCGCAGGACAACGGCTTTACGTGCTCTCCGAGGCACGGGGGTGAAACACCGCCAACTACCCAACTCCGGGCTTTTACTGAGTCTTACTATACAGAAAGACTCAATAACTAAACTTGGCCCGACCCGGGACTCGAACCCAGGACCTCCGGGTGTGCAGCCGTACATGCTAGCCACTACACCACCGAGGCAGTTAAAGTTACAACATTTATCCACCCATTAACTATAGATATTTTTAAAAAAGTATCGGGGGAAGTGAAGAATATCTTATTCTTAATTAACGTAATAAAATATAAAAAAAAAACAATTTCTATTAATAGATATTTATTTACGCTTAATATATTTGTAGGTTTTTTGTTCTTTTGTGCGCAAAACGTGGATTGAATGCCATTTGGTCCGATTACATAATATGTAAAATAACATATTCTCCAAGAGGCTTGAACTTTCCAAAACCGGAAATAACATTTAAGAATAAAAGTGTCCATACGAGAAAGGTTAGAATTCAAATATTTTCTAAATACTTACATTCCATCCAGGAATTTCCTGTATAGTGTGGTATGTTGCCCGCAAAGAGATAAAAGTCCCAGCCAAAACAAGTGTTGTTTTGTACCAGCGACGAGTTGATCATCAATCTCCAAAAATACCTAAAATTTAAGTTTTTTCAATAGTCGTCGCAAATCCATCTAGTTATAAAAATAATCTAAAAAAACACATGAGCGAAATTAAAGTGGGTCGCTAGTACATATAATACTTAAATTTGATATATTCTGCCTTCCTACATTTTTAATACATACATTGTTTCAGTGAAAAGTTCACATGAGTAACTCGTTGTTAGCCTTGATAACAAAATGTATCTATAGATATGAGTACAATATAACAATGAAGCCGAATTTGTATGTTTGTGATTTCATCATTTAATATTTGAGAATTTGTTATCATTTTCGACTCGCTTCATATGAAAACTGATTGACGGATTTCCAATATGGTCTTTACATTGTACCTATACCTTTTGTCTCACTTAAATCGACGCTATGTTTTATTTTAATCAGCATGCAATTTTATGAGACAAAAAGAAGAAATATTTCATGGTTTTGAATCAAATAAAAATATACCTACACGAGAGCAAAACTCCATATCAGCTTCTTTACGATACATTAAGGTATACTCTCCGTCCACTTTTATAAAATAATCCCATAGAGAAACAATATAAAGAATTAATTTAAGTACAAAAACTTTATACACATATACACAAGAACAATTTACCCAGCATTCTATATTAATACATGTTGAAACTTAATTTTAAAATATAATTTTATAACCAAACTAGCTACTTACCCTCGCTCCGCTCGGGTTCGTCTGTAGTTACGTTTTAACGTCTAATATAGATTTCTCAGAGATAACATATTTTCTCGCAATAAAAAGTACCCTATATCTTGACCCGGATAACCAGCTACCACCATACCAAATTTCATCAAAATCTTTCCAATGGTTTTCTCGTGATGCGTTCCCAGACTGAGAGACATTATTTTATAGTTTCGGCCTCTGTTTCAATAATAATGATTATTTCAATAAGATTTTTCAAAAAATATTTAGTGTACAGATTCGACTCGCTTATAATATATATATATATATATATATATATATATATATATATATATATTATATAAATACATATATATATATATATAAATGTGTATATATATATATATATTATATTAAATAAGAATAGATTCATCGTTATACGACTGTTTGTACAACGTGGTATAACGATGAATCTATTCATACGACGATCAGATTAATAAAATAATAAATATGCTGTTACGTTTCATTCTCACTAATTGATATGCGATCTATTTATAAAATAAGCAATTTTAAGCGTAGAGAATCGCAACAGAAGCCGCAGACAAGAACTAGTGTTAGATAAACTCAAACTTAAGCGAACCTCGACTCTAACTAGAACTAGATCATATAGACTTTCCAGATTTGTTTACATACATTATTGGATAGTTCATAAGTTACGTACAGTAGAAGCTTATAAAAGTATGCTAAAAATAAACACGTAAATAAATAACGATTTGTCTATATTTCATAGAAAATATTATCTACAAGACAAGAATTTATAATTGAAATAGGCACTACATCAAAAAGTCTTTGTGTGAGATAGACCTTTATTGAAATAGAAACGTCTGCCAATCTGACAAACTGTGGGCGAATGATTACGCCAAGCGAGAACAATGACGACGACGAGTGCCTCGAACTGTAACGCTAGTTACAAGGTAAACTTTATGCTCAAAATTCATCTAATAAAACAGTGCTCACTAGTGAAAGGACGTTCGCTATGGAAACAGAGTAAAGTGTTCAAAACTTGAATTTGGTACATACTTATTAAGGTTTTAACAAGACAGAATCCAACTCCCTTTGGTCAACTGTTAAGGTAAAGACATCCAGAAGAGTACTGATAGAAATTTCAGTCTATATAAAGAGTTTTCCTACAGTAAAAAATATCCTATTGATCCGGATAACCAGCTATCATCATACCAAATTTCATCAAAATCTGTCCAGTGGCTTTCGCAGGCAGACAAAAATGCTAAAAACTTTAGATTTGGCCTCTGTATCAATAATAAAAACTATATCAATAAGATTTTCCAAAAACTTTTAGAATAGAACTCAGTTAGAATTTTATTATATGTAAATGTTAACATAACAACAGTTGTAACAATAATCAACGAAAACAATAACGCCAATAAATAACTACATTTATTTTCCAATTACACAAATACAAATTGAACAACCTATTTCTATTTATTAATGGTACTTCTATAATTTAATAAAACATGCCTTTTAAATACAACATTCATGTTTAAATATTTTTTACAGCCTCGCTTCGCTCGGCTTCATCCCTAGGTACGTTTTAATGGTTAGTATGGAATAGATAGCTAGTCGATCTCTTGCTCTGTGAAAAACAAAAACAAATCTGTTCCACGGAAACCTTACATTTTTTCGGGAAAAAAAGTAACCTATGTGCTAATCCAGACTATAATCTATCTCTGTGCCGAATTTCATCCAGATCCGTTCAGGCGTGATTGAGTAACAAATATCCATCCATTCAAACTTTCGCATTTATAATATTATAGGATGATCAAACAATACAAACTAAAACATAACAAATAACTAAGCAGAAAGCGCTAGTTTTTATTTGAAATGATAAATGAAACACGTACGCCATATCATATAAACCCACAAAAAGATTGAAAAGTATAAAATATAACCGTATTATTTGATCGTGCTATATATCATGAGAATGGGACGGATCGAAAAAACAAAGTCCGCTCAAATATCCAATGGAAAATCAATCCATCAAACTCAATAAAAAATGTTGGGGAAAGTTAATATCGCTTTATGGCTTCGAACGGATTTGGCGTATAGTTCTTTGATAGAATTCTGTGACATGTCTTCTTCCTATTCTTATAAAACACAAGTTTGGCTCTTGACTGAATGCAATATACATCAGTTTTTAAGTCTTTAAAAAATCTTTTATTACTGTAAATAAAAAGTTTTTCATTCAATTTGTCTTTTACAATTTACTTATTTTATCAACTTTATACATACCATTTGTACTTTACTGGAAAATTTTAAAGTTTTAGTGGTTTTAATTTTTTTCGCTATTAGAAATTGTTATAAATGTAAGTAATCTACAACTGCTAATGACTATGTAACTAACTAGCTTCTAATATTTGATTTAATTATATATTATTTATTTGCTTATTTTTTTATATATGGGATATTTCAGTACTAAACTGCTTCGGTGGTCTACTGGCTAGCATGTACGGCTGCAGATCCGAAGGTTTTGGGTTCATGCTCCGGATCGGGCCAAGTTTAATTTGTAAGTTTTTCTGTTAAGATCTTCTGGTAGTAGCCCGGAGTTGGGAAGTTGGCGGTTTTTCGCCCCCGTGCCTCACCGGTCATGTCGAAGTATCGCCCCATCGTATTTTGAGAGTAAAAGGAAGAGAATGCACTTGTGTCTGCGCGTACATGCACTGCACTATAATAGGTAACTGCTCTCTGCGCATCTGGCTAGTCTCAGTGAGATTGGCCGCCGTGGCCTGAATCGATCAGGAGGGCATTATTATTATTTCACTACGAGACAAAGATAGAACAGTGATTTCATTCAGTGATCAATCTACATTTTCTATCTGTAGTATAAAAGTACGTATTTGATAAAGTTTTTATTGAATTTTAACCAGACCTTAAACTTGAGTATCCATATTATTAATGTCGCAACAAAGTACTTTATAGGATCTTTATAGGAATTATACCATTGCTTAATCGTTATTTAGATGGACTGAGGGACGGACAGACAGACAGAAAGACAAAAATTCCAAAAATTATAGATTCGGCCTCTGTTAGTATCGATAATAATGTCTATTTCAATAAGATTTTCCAAAAAAATATTGAATTCGACTCAGAATTTTATTATATGTATAGATATTTGATATTATTAAAAAGACAAATTAGCCCATTTTAGGCGTCGATTTGGCCGCCTTAAATTTTTATTAAAACTTTTAATAAATAAAAAATAGGTACATACAACATTGTGTTGTGAAAAATCCCAAAGCGGACTTCAAAAATATCTCATTAGGTGTTCCCTGTAAATGAAAACTCCTGTTTGGTTATTTCTTACTTTGTGTCAGTTTACATTTTTATTTCAAATTTTAATAAAAGATATAATAAAGCTATTTTAATTATATCACCAAAACAATTTATTTTGAAGCCAATTATTATGACCAAAAGAAAATATAAAAAGTGCCTACCTATCACAACGCCTAAAACATAAACTCTATGATATCGAATTATTGTAATGTAATGGAAAATACATACACTTGATTGCAAAGTTTCAAATCAAAAATAACAAATTACTCGTACAAGTAGGTTAAAAATGACTTACATTGGTTTACATTCTTAAAATTTCAAGGATTTTCCAGATTTTTTCATACATACTTTTAGGAGACCACCTTTTATGAAATCTAATTCAATTATGTGCGGTGTGCCCACTAGCCTGGTCGGTTATTAGAGAAGCAGTCTTCGAGAAATTGGTGAACGACACAAACAAAAACTCGCATTTAACAGAATACCTCATTGTTTTTAAGGGCGCACCGAGGCAATTACGAAATAATTGCGTTCGTTTGATCCCTTGCTGTATTGTTACTACTAAAACTATAATTATGCAATTAATATGTATATTTGAGGATTTATTCTATAAATCGTACACTTTAGAAACACGATTACTTGTAATTTTCTCGATAGAAAAAAAATCCAACATGATCTCAACAAAACAAAATAAACCCTTAGTGCCGCGTAAATAATTCAAGGAAGTTCATTAGTTTTTTTAATTACAACAAAACTATACGTTTTCTATAACGTATGCACATTACATTTTCAAAATGTGTATTTGTTTTAATAATACGAAGGAAATACCAAAATTCGCACGGGTTTCGTTCATCCTAGCCCTCTCCCCCCCCCCCCCTGCCCGCTGTCGGCCTACTAAAATAAAAAGCTCGGTGCCCGCTTAATGTCAGTCAAAAAAGTTTGATGGGAACTAATCATTTTGTGAATTAAATATTTCTGGGAAACAAATATGTTAAAACAGCTTTGTTTATAAGGTTTCTGGACGAAAGCGTAAACTAAATTGTCGAATGTCAAATAAAAATCTCAAACGTCAGTTTTCTCAATTGTCAAAAAATCAGCTGTTTTTCAAAACAAATCTGAATATAAAAAAATATTTATGCGCTATTTACTTAAATTAGGTAATTTTTTACACGAAATAATTTAATTTTAATTAATGTATTTTCAATTTCAATTGTATATTTGTATATACTTTAGGTAATACTCTCTCAAGAACAATGAGTACTTCAGGGGTTATCGCAAACTCTATAAAAAACAAGTTGCAAGCTGCTTTACAAACTAAGCATCTAGAAATCATAAATGAATCGTATATGCACAATGTTCCCAAAGGTGCAGAGACGCATTTCAAAGTCGTTGTGGTATCCGATCAGTTTGACGGCTTAGCATTAATAAAGGTAAAAATCTATTGAAAATCACCTTTAATATAGTATATTATTCAACTTTAATATAGCACATTTAATTGATTAATATTGGTATTAAATTTTTAACCTGTTTATGTATCAAAGAAACTTTATATTTACAAAGTTATGAAAATCAGAAATTGTTGTGTACCCTTTACTGACATATTACAAAAGCCAGTTTATGTAAATTTAAACTAAGAACAATTTGACTCAAGCAAAGAAAACTATTTCAACTATAGGTACTAATATATAGTAACTTTGTCACAATTTTAAATTATAATAATTTGATGCTATAATTTCAGAGGCATCGTCTAGTGAATGATATATTGAAAGAGGAATTACAAAATGGTGTGCATGCGCTGTCTATAGTTGCTAAGACACCGCAACAGTGGGAGGCCAGTGATAAAGTTGTAGAAAGTAGTCCCAATTGTAAGGGTGGGTTTGGTAAATAGAAAATTCAACATAGAACATTTCATTTTAGTAAAAATAACAAAATAAAGGCATCGTAACATATTTATAATTTTATATATTAAGTAATAAAAAGAATAACATAAGTTTTTGAAAATAGATTTTTTATTGGTATTGATAACAACCACTTTCATAGAATAATACTTTCTTTATTTAAAACACTTTCATAGCTAATAAGGTACAATTTATGTATGTGACTAGCAATCTATACTACAACATTCCAAAATGTTTAATAATTTAATATTATATTTGCTTTTGATTCGTCACAGTCAAGTGTCAACTTAATGCTTTATGATAAAAACAACATAAGGCTATATCCCAGACACCTGGCTCCATTATTTTCCCTTTCTTCAGATAGTTTTCTAACATTACTTTTTCTTAGATCCTTTAATTATATTAAATCTTTTATTTTGACTTTTGACATAATTGTTTTATCCATAGTAGGATGTTTAAATAGGCCAAAGTAGGGGCCAACCTCATGATAGGGAATGAGAGGTAATGGATCTTACTAGAAAACATGCATTTACTTCTATTAGATTATTTTAATTTTAGATCAACAATCCCTATTGAAAGAAACCAATAAATAAATATTTATTGGTTTCTCTGTGACTTTTGTCGCTTTTGATGAGATCCTTGGAGTTCTTAAATACTGATAATCATGTGGAGGATTAATTAAATAACAACTACATACATATATATAATTAAAAAAAAACAAAATTGTAGTCATATTTTATTGAATATATCAATTATCTTACAATCAACATTTTAAACTTATCTTTTTTACACAAGAGTAAAACTTCAGATATTCTATTAATATTTTGTTTTATATAACAATTTTCATTTTTTTGTCAAACTTTACAGAGATATAGGTTTTTATGTAAAAAATTTCTGTACATATTTTAAAAATCATAAATTCAAATTTAACATAAATGGCCTAACATATATGTTGAATTGATATAAAAATTATTAGCATGAAAATGAATTTTCTATAGATTTTGGATTTAAACAATAAACATAGGATTTTTTATTTATATTTCTTTATTAACTTAAGGCCACTTTTACACAGATAATTTTCATTTTATATTATATTACATTTCTATGTAACAGTTATAATACTATGTATGCATGTATTCAGCCCTTTTTAACGTCCCACTGCTGGGCACGGGCCTCCCTTCAGTACGAGGGGAAACAGGCCATAGTCCACGCTGGCCAAGTGTGGGTTGGTGGACTTCACATGTCTTTTGAAAACTTGCTAGGTTCTCTCAGACATGCAGGTTTCCTCACGATGTTTTCCTTCACCATTAAGACAAGTGGTAATCATATTGGAAATGATTTGCACTTGAAAATATTAGAGGTGCGAGACCCGGGATTTGTCACTCGGTTTCCTAAGCGAGCGCGTTACCACTGGGCTACCACTGCCTTATTAACAATTAATAAAGAAATTATTGACTTCAATGAAATTAGGTATAAAAAACCATGGCATTTAAAAAAACACATCCAAGATAGAACCTTTGCCTCAGCATTGCCTGCCACAGCAATATTTTTGACGAATAATAAAATAAAATATGGATACATTAAGAAGATCTATAACAATCACAACATTTTCTCTTACGTAAGAATTGTACATTTCTTAAATACATCAGACAGTTAGTGCAAAGATGAAAAAACCTGTTAATAATATCATTAAAAATGTACGCATTATCCTGTGACCATCTTTGAGCTATTGGTTACATATACCCTATGGGTTACTTAGAGGCTTAACAGTACAAAATATGCCATCGAGTTGAGACCTCACATTTTTTCGCTAGATCTCTTAATTAGAAGCCTATATATAAAATTTGAGACTGCAGAAACAGATATTTTTGTCAAAAAAAAAATAAGATTCAACTTTTTATGTACCTAATTTTACAACCATTTTATTTCTTAAATATGGTCCAATGTAACCTAAGATGGATTTTTAAGGTGAGAAATTTTTTGGTCCAACTTACTGTACATACTAAGCATGGAAATGATTGCTACTTTTAAATCATTATCATATGATAAAATTACGTATATTTTTCACGTGATTTCACCTGCTACTTTTCACAGGCAATAATTTTTTATTTCGACGGTCTGGTGTCACACTTTATATTATTTACTATTAAAATGAAGTATTAGTAGGGGAGCCCAAGAGGGGATTTTCTGTAGTTACTCGAGCGCGGCAGATTAACATAAAAGAGGTTACCTTGCACTCTATTGAGTACTTTCACCATAATATAAGTCTTCTATATAAAGGGGCGCGTCTAGGGAAGCCGATTAAAATATTTAAAAAATGTTTTGATAAGGTAGAAATACTTGAAACCGTCAGATTAAGGTGTGGTAGGCTAGTCACATCCTGAAAAGTGTCCAATTCAATAATCTGCCGATTTGCACAAGCCGAAGAGGCAAAAATCGACTATAAAGTTTATGGTGATTTTTAGCAGTCACTGTGAATTTAAGTAGCAGGTGTGACGTATGATAACGCATTTCATGTGATTTTTCACTTGCTACTCGTGAAATGTTCCATGCCTAGTACATACCATACTCACTTAATTTTTTATTTTTAGCTGATAATAAGGAATATGCGTGTGATTTAAATAAAGGTGAAATATATATTTGTATTATAATCTTTATTGTTTTTGAATTAAGCCTATGTTAATATTTTTAATGTAATTTCTTTTTGATTAAGAAAATAGATAAAGTGCAAATACAGCAAATATAGGTGGAAAATTCAAAGTAGTTGAAACCCACGCCTCCAGTGAGACCAAATATGACGTCAAAGTATTATCATAACAGAGCGATTAGCGATTTTGTCGCTACAAACTAGTCGTAATTTTTCTATATATCCTTTTATATTATATATATAAAAATTACGACGTTTGAAGTATTCGTATCCATATGAAATTTATAATTTTTTTAATACTTCTTTTGGAGCTGGATATTTTTTTACAAATATATAACGATGTTTCCTATTGTATATTAAAAAAAACACGCATATTTCCTTTGCTATTATATTACGATATAATTAATGAAAATGTATTGGAAGTGATCAGATTTCCTATCAGAAAGAAGCAGAGCTTAGACTTATTAATTATATTAATTTCAACAACATTAAATTAGTTACATGTTTACTTTTTGGAGTCATTGCCAGAGTTCACCTCGTGTGAACACACGGAATTGCTAACGTTTTTTTTATTAAATTTAGCAATTTAGTCCTGAGAGGTTTCTATTCTCTTTAAATTGACACTATAAATTATTGTCAAGTAAGTAATACTGTAAACTTGTTTTCTTTAGTTTCGAAACCTTACATATTAGGTAATTACCTATATCATAGATAATAGATATATTTCTAAAAAAATCTTAAGGTTAGGCCACTTTTGCACTAGCAGCCTAAAAGTAATAGAACTGAGTCACTTGTAGAATTCATGGATACTTATAAAAAAAAGTGTGTCTATGCAATTCACTCACGGTAGAAGTGATACTTCAGAGATGTAACCTACGAGAGAATGAGATGAATAGAGTATGGTGTAGAATAATTATAAGGTTTTTGTTTTTTACCGAGTTTAAAGGTTATTTTACATTTTATTTAAGATATTATATTACAAAACATATTCAGTATAACTTTTCATTTCCTGTGTAATATATTCTATCTCATTCTTTCGCCGGCTTAATCCTATATATTTATGTGTTTGGCTCTTTCTCGTGTCGCATTTTCAAAAATTTTTGCATTCAAAAAAAAGTTTCACTTCAAAAATTCAATTCAAATCACCACCATCATTTTTAGTCCTAACTTTAGAGTCCTTTTGAATTTAAACACCGTTAAAACGGTGTTAGTTGTATCAGAGGTTGAACGTGTCGAGACGCAATTTGCCTTCATTTTCAGTGAGGAATAGTAAATCTGCCATAGTTTGTTCGCATATCGCTTCTTCTGCTTTTTCTGACATCTGGGGAAATATGTACAAAAAATGAAATGTTAGCATTTAAATAAACCAGAGACACGAGTCTCTCCCGTAACCATGATTGATGTAAAACATTCGAAACGTCGGGAGCCAAAAATCAAAATAAATCTGCGATAACAAAGATACAAGTAAGCAGATGAGTGTTGGATGACATTACGTCGGATCTTAGACTAATCTATACTAATATTATAAAGAGGAAAGATTTTTTGTTTGTTTGTTTGTACCGAATAAGCTCCAAAACTACTGAACCGATTTAGATAAAATTTGGTAAGAAGAAAGTTTGACACCCTGGGAAGCACATAGCATAGTTTTTATCCCGGAAATCATCCCTTAAGGGGGTGAACATGGGGATTAAAATTTGTATTTGGAAGCAACCTATATACATAATAAATAAGTAAAAACATACGGGTCTATAGTTATACTCGGTTGTGGGTGGATACTTGAAGTTTGGCCCAAAATTCACACTGACTGTGACATTCTTGTGCAAGGAAACAGTTGGATAATAACATCCTTGGTATACATTGAAGAACGCTTCACCTTGACATTCACCATTTTTGAAATAGAAAATCTTACTGCCGGGCAGGGGTTTGAGATTATTTAGAGATTCTTGTATGTTATCTTTGTCTTCGTAGTAAAGGTGACTCTTGAATTTGACTAGAGGCTGTAAATCATTTAAACATATTATTAGTACATTAACTTTTTTGTTATCTGTGTATATATGGCTTTATATAAGATATACGGTATAAATAATATATATTACTAATTAGAATGGATTCAGTCTATTGTTAATTAAAAAACCTGAATAAAGTTACGAATCATAAACAAAATAAAGATTTTGTTTCTCATCATACATTTTCCCCGTCCATGTACTAGAAATGGATTAGAAATTAAATTTCATATAATCAACAGCATGTTACACACTTAGAAAATATTCTAATGGATACGAAAATATGAGGTTAAAATCGATTTCCAACATTTAATAACCTACTTAACAACAGACTAATATACTTGTACTAAAACTATTTCAATAAAATGAAATTAAACGTTATTCATTAGCAGTGGCGGCCTTAGGGGGTGGCGAGCAGGGCAATCGCCCGGGGCCTCGCGCTTTTAGGGGCCTCGCGCCTTCGCACAACAACCCAAGTGTATTAGAATCTCGTGCCTTACGCCGTGTATTAAAAATCCCACAACGTGCCAGTACAAGCATATATCACATATCTTTCAATAAACCTTTATTAATATTAAATCTTGCACTATTAAGTATAAGTAATAATAGTAAAGTAAGTGAATTAGTAAAAAAACTGCGTAAAAGTGCTTAATTAAATTTATATGCAAAAAAGATTTTCAAACTGAGTTTGGCCGATTGTGATGCCAGTAGAAAAAATTAGTTCGATAGTTCGAAAAGGCAACAAGCTATCAAAAGAAAGCATTTAGAGAATATCTTTATGTGTATTTGTATAAATATATAAAAGACAATGGTCAAGAAGCTTCTAAGTCCATGATACTCTTTAGTGACTGAAAGTGACATGTCATTGCATTCTAACCCTAACCTAGCTGAAATATTTTTTTCAACAACAACAGTGAGTAAGCAACATCATTGTTACTCCACCGCCGCCGCCGTCGTCAACATTATCCAGCCAAAAATACGTATCTAAATCTATGTCTACATCCAGTGGCGGCATTGAAAATCTGAATCCTTGAAATGACCCAAATTTATGGTCATCAATAATTACTGATGCAGACCGAACTAAGATTTCATTGAAAGGTCTAATCCGTTCTAAGACAGAATTTCTTTCAAACGATAGTGGACGGTGATTCATTGATGATGATGATGATGTTCTCCTAGCCGATTCCGGCCACGGCGGCCAATCTCATTGAGTCTAGCCAACTGCGCAGGAGATATTATAGTCCACAAGTGTACGCGCAGACACAAGTGCACTCTCTATTCCTGTCACTCTCATACTCCGGTGGGACGACTGCTCGACACGACCAGTGAGAGTTAAGGCGCAGGACCGACGGCTTTACGTGCTCTCCGAGGCACGGGGGTGAAACAGCGCCAACTTCTCAACTCCGGGCTGTTACTGAGACTTACTATACAGAAAAACTCATTCATTGAATAGGTATCATTACAATAAAATATTAGCTAATGGCGAAAAACTAGACAGGCACTGGATGATTTATTGACAAACAAATTATGCTATTTACTGCATTCTCTCTCGATTGTTCAGAATAAAATATAAAAAATTGGGTCCAGTGCAGAAGTTTTCAATTGGAAAAACTTGGATAAATATTTAAACTTTCATTAATCTAGTCGACTGCAAAAAGATCGTATGTTAAAATGGCTAAATTTAGAGAACGGGTGTGAACGGATGGTTAAATTTAGAGACTAGCTTAAAAAAGCTGTACATCTATTGACTCTTCAGCCCATAGTCTTTGGCCCCCCAGAGTGGAGCGCAAGAGCCAAGAGCTTGAAAGAGTAGAAGTGCTCAATATGCAAAATAACGAGGAAACCCGCTCACGAGCATTTGCGATGGTGAAACCGGTGCACATTTCTGGACACCTTTAGCCGACCACGCTGATGCTGTGCCCGACGCATTATACTGCGAGTGGGAGGCGAGTAACCGTATGCCAAATATTGAGACTGTTGAGAAGGCGGACGCCCGATAGTCTTATCCAATAGGCCAGTTTTGTAGCCCATCCAAACTCCATTCCATAAACCCTTTTAGTTTTTTATGTTTTCCATAGTCCCTACGCATTATCCGGATCATATTTGAGCAATTCCTTATGGGTTACTCAGAGATGGATCCCGGCTGATGCTTCATGTTAAACGCTTAAATCTCAGGGGTCTCTACGTTTTGAACCTGAGGAACACAAGTCTCCTAAAAGGCCGGGCTCCTCCGAGCCCGTGAATTCTAAAGAAATACAAATAATATCAACATCTCGGAAAAAATATTCAAAATGAGCTTATAGAATAATGGCAAGTCACGCGAAGACTAAAAATTTTAACAAAATAATAAATTTATCTTCTTTGTGCTTGTTAACTTTTCTGAATTTCCAATATACAATTTTAAAACTCTAAATTTATTTATTTATAACTTTTGCATTTCTCGTCAAGCATCGTCATTAAAAATATTTTCAATTCACATAAATCCCATAAAGGACAAGGGCCTCGCAAAGATCTACTGCCCGGGGCCTCGCAATGGCTAAGGCCGCCCCTGTTCATTAGAGACTTATACAAGCACTTTTGAATCGTCAACTTAATTTAAAGAGCGTCAGTGTAGTCAGTCCGTGAGGAAGCTACCACTGGCTCGGAAAGCAGTTCTGCTGAGAAGAGCTGACGAGAAACTCAACAGTTGCTCTTTTAAATATCATAGAATTAAATTAATTTATTTTATTAACATAACATTATAGCTAGCCCGCATACGACTATAACTAGCACTACCGCGGCTTCGTCCGCGTTCAAACTTCCGATTGCTACCAAACTTCGCTCCAGCCGTTTTGGAGTTCACAGAGAAAGTATATACACACATCGATTTTTATATATATATAAACATATATAGATACATTTCTATAGACAAAAAAATCTTGAACATAGTAACAAGTAACGTTTAACACTCACTCTATCTTTGTAAGTATTAGGCGTGTATTTGGTAGAGACACTATCGGGCATTATTATAAGGAAGCCCAATGTATCGCCCTCACCGTAACCCGCGCTGTAATGTTTGCCGCGAGACTCGTGAAACCTGCGAAAATATAAACTTGTTAATCGAGGATAAAGACCACATCTAAAATAATTATTTATTGCATGCTTGAATGTATGTATGTTTATACTAAAAACAAAAACAAATCTATCCCACGGGAACCGTACATTTTTCCGGGATAAAAGGTCTATGTGGTATTCCAAACTATAATCTATCTCTGTGCCAAAGTTAAACCGTTCTGGTATGATTGAGTAACAAACATCCAAATATCCATCTAAACTTTCATATTTATAATATTAGGAAGATTGATCTTTGTAGTCTGTATCACCACCGCGACTCATTACTTTTTTTAAGCTCGAGCGTTTCTGGTAGATATCTCTTAAAGAGCAAAGTTTGTACACAACATATTTATATATTTTTTTTTGTGTTTTTTTTTATTTTGTGGTACATAAATAAATAAAAACTTTTTAACAAAAAAATAAAAACCGACTTCAAACAAAAGCACTAAAAAGTAAAAAATAACTGATTGATAGTTTTCATTTACTATACATACCTAATCAAATATTTTCGAAGTCGGTGTGCTTTGCTTTGTATGGGCTGGCACCGATTTCGAAAATATTTGATTAGGTATGTATTTAATAGGTAGGCTTTAATTACTTAGCCAAAGCACACCGACTTCGAAAATATTTGATTAGGTATGTATAGTAAATGAAAACTATCAATCAGTTATTTTTTACTTTTTAGTGCTTTTGTTTGAAGTCGGTTTTTATTTTTTTGTTAAAAAGTTTTTATTTTTCCCTTTTTAGTGTAGACAGTAGTAGCAAAGTAAGGATTCTAACGTGTTAGACTTGTCAAATCAAACAAAATAAGCCCAAACTCAAAGTATCTACTATTAGCCGTTGAAGAGTTCCACCTAACCACCTTCTGGCCTTGCCATCAGATCAGGTTAACAACACTGAACCACTGTACTATCAACGGAAATAGAAATACTTGCAAAGTTTCAAGTCAATATGACAATTAGAAGTAGGTTAAATTTATCATTCGTTGTTTTTCCACCCTTAGGGGTGGTATTTTTTTTTGAAATTTAAATGGGACCAATCTGGAAGTATACCCTTTCAGACAAAACAAAAATTGTCCAAATCGGTTAATAAATGACGAAGTTCTGAGGTAACAAACATAAAAAAAAAAAAAAAACATACAGTCGAATTGAGAACCTCCTCCTTTTTGAAGTCGGTTGATAAATAGCTACCTATAATATAATTAAAAATATAAAATTGCAATATAGGAATGTGCAAAACTTAGTTTGGTTGTTTTATTTTTACGCCAATGATAATTTAATCCTACTTTTCTGATAACAGTGTGGGGTTGCTCCCTCGGTCCACTCTGCTATCAAATAGGTTATTAAAACTAGCCACAAATCCCACGGGACAATGACATAGTTAACAATACAATTAGCATGCCTAAAAGTCATAATCATAGAACTCAAACACTTACCTAGTCCCTTTCCGGCTGCGCCAGGAATAACCAAACTTATCATATCCCAACGGCGCTTGCAAGTTGGCATACCGCCGTCCCCATCCAAGGCGAGTGGCTGCACCTTCGGGCATCTCTTCAACAGTCGCTTCCCAATACCAAATCCCCCGGGACACGCCTAAGACAAAATATGATCTAATATAATAATAATTTAACGACTGTATGGCTTTATTAGCACAGCATGTCCCGTCAGTTCGATTCCCAAAATTCGCAATTTTTAATGTATTATATACCCTGTGCTGAAAAATAATAAAATCATGAACTTATTTTTCTTATTATCTCTATTTCGTCGAAACCCTTTTAAAGATAACAAAAAGGATGTTTCACTTTCTATTTCTTCTTATAATAGTAAATGACAAGATTTTGTATATTATATAAATTTATTTCATATATCTCGGTACCGGCTCTAATGATTTGGATCAAATATTATATTTATTTATTTCTACATATGTATGTGCCTTTGGGGCCATTCAAGTATTACGTAAGCACCAAAAATCTTTGTTTGCTTATTTTTGGATATTAAGAATGTTTCTGGATGGTGATGACGTCAGCAATATTTATTTATTAAGAATAATTAATTTATTTAAATATACTAAACATTTTGATCTCTCAAATCAATGTTTTCAGAACACACATGACAACCCTCTTGTCTATGCTCAAAAGCGAAAAGTATGTTCAGGGATTCGTCAAAATAATTGAGTCGTAATGTTAACGTCAGTAAGAGCATTACTTACTTTTGCTGACAAGAAGGAGGAAAGGGTTAATAATTACTAAAATTCTGCTTACGTAATACCTACTTGAATGGCCTCTTTTCTGAAAAAAAAACGCAATTTTTCTATCTTTCCCGAATAAACGCCAATCGAAGCTTGGTTGCCCAGGTAATAGACCGAACAAGGTTTTAAGGTGAAAAAATTTGAAAAGTTGCAATGAGAATTGAAATTCGGTATAAACTGAAAGTATTTATTTTTGAAGACAAAACAACGTCTCTCGGCTATGCTAATATTAAATAAACAACTCACCATGGGTAGCCCGAACCATACAATAGCCCTTTTCCCCAGTGACAGCTAAGCGATCCTCAGCTATTTTCAACTGTGGCGCTCGATCGTGCAGAGCTAAGAGAACTATCCCGGGACACAATGACCGATAGAGCCATCCCGGGATTGGTTTCCCGCTCCATTCGTTGCTTTCGTCAAACTCCTAGAAGTAATAACGATAACCACTGTAGATATAGAATTTAAAATAAATGTCCATGACAATGTTGCATGGAATAATATGTAAGTGTTTGATATGCAATGATAATTACTTACAATTAATATTTAAATGCTGTTATTAATTGAATGTACTTAGCTTTACGAGTTTGCATAATAAATAAAGATATTTTTAAATATCACTAGCAAATAAAGCATAATAATGCATATTGATCCGCTATGATATATGTTCCGCTACCACCTGAGTCAAGTCAATGATGTACTTATTAATAATAAAAATAATTAAGAAATCGATTTAAAAATGTCGAATAACCACGTTATTGTCACAAAAAAAATTGCACTCAAAAATAAACTTCCTTTTTGAAATTGGGCAATAAAATATAATTTCAACGAGTAAGTAAACTTGCCTGTCTAAACGGAGCATGGGGATCCGGTTCCGCCAGGATATACCTATAACCATCCTTGTTAAAGGGATGTTCCGTGGGATAGCCATGGGAGGGGAGTTTCAAAGCCCCTAAATCAGCTGATCGACCTTTTTTGCCCACGGGTGCGCTAGCTTCTAATCCCACGGCTGGGCGACGTTTCCCTTGTCGCCCTTTAACGTTACCTCCAAGTTGTACTGCAATAAACAATTTAAATAACTTATTTACATTTGTTTTGATCCTTTTAAATATAAATCGAAAAAAAGAAGGAAAAAAAATACTAATTAACTATTGTTATAATACATCAGTATTATAACAATCAGATGCCTTTTTCGAAGAGACGTAAACATCTGATCCCTAATAAATGTAAGTTTTGGAGATGATAATAACAACATAAGTATCTATTATAAAAAAGTCTTATTACATACACATGTACAAACTAATACAAAATTTTGATCACTAAACACACTCAAACAAAAACTAAAATGAGATTTCTGGTCACTAAACATTTTACGGTCTACGCCACAAATGTACACGCGCTAAATCCAATCTAAACGGATGTACACCAGACATAGAATAGGGCTGTTAACATTTAATTTTTAAATGTATCAATTTAAATTAGTACTGCGCGGTTCAATAGACGCGAGGGTGAAAATTGCATGGAAATCTTCAGATCGCAAAGCAATATAGCAACTAAATACTATATTAAAACGAGCGTTCGCCTAATGGTTGAAATTGGTTAATAATCATTATTGAAATTTGAGAAAAACATATATCATTAGAATATATCTATCTATATAAAAAAACTCACTATTTCCAATTTTTTTATTGAAAACGACAAAGAGAGAAGAAAAATGTACTGAACTGTTTGGTCTTTGCCTGTTAAACTCAATGGAAACAAGATAAATCTATACATAAAATAAAATTGTAACTAAGCCGATTCTGTACATTAAATATTTTTTTTGGAAAATCTTATTGAAATAAACATTATTATCGAGACAGAGACCGAGTCTATAGTTTTTAGAATTTTTGGTATGTCCGTCTGTCTGCCTGTCTCGCTGTAAAAAGTATCCTATATGTTGACCCGGATAACCAGCTATCACCATACCAAATTTCATCAAAATCCCTCGAGTGGTTTTTTCCTGTGATGCGGTAACAGACAGACAGACAGACAAAAATTGTAAAAACTATAGATTCGGCTCTGTATCGAAAATGTTTATTTTAATAAGATTTTCCTAAAAATATTTTATGTACAGATTCGGCTTAGTTACAATTTTATTATATGTATAGATTACAATTACGATTATACTAATGGCCTAAGAGCCTGTGAACGCCAGACCTTCGTCATTTTATAAAAGCTGAAAGTTTGTCAGCGCATGCTCCCGACACAGATAAGGACGATGGACCATTATGAAGTTCAGGCTATGGTGGCTTTGGCAGGTACACGGTAGTAAAGGTGTGTAAAATACAGATCTAAATTCGTCAAATAATAAAGTGTGATATAGAAATGCCTCCCAACTTGTTTGGAACATTTTTCATGGTGTGTAATAAATGCTATGCTAGCAGTCTTATAAATCATCTAACTATTACCCAAGTATTATATATAAAAATCAGCTTTTATACTATAACGTAAGTAGAATTATGATTTCATGAAAAGGGTGTCTGGCAAGGGTTTGCCACGATGTTAAGTGTCTGGCATTGAATGACGTGATTTTTAATAATATTCTGAAGGTAATACCAAAAAATCACACTTTATTATTTGACGAATTTAGATCGGCCTAGCCTGAACTTCATAATGGTCCATCGTTCTTATCTGTGTCGGGAGCATGCGCTGACAAACTTTCAGCCTTTATAAAATGACGAAGGTCTGGCGTTCACGGGCTCTTCCTCTATAAGTTTAAAAAGTGCATTGAAACATACATACCTGGAGCTAAATTAGATCTTAAAGATATATTAGAATAGTTATACATTTTCCCTGACTCTCGCAACTTTAGTAAAGCATAGGTATAATACCTAATATGTAGTAAATAATAATCTACACAAAATATTTTTAATTACTAAGCTAACTTAAAAGAAGGAAAATAAAATAAAGAAGTATCGTGATGACGTCTAATTAACAATTCTGACACTTTTCCTGTTTACTTTATGAAAATGCAAAAAAAGGTCGTATATTTTTATATTCATAAAACTATACTATCTATACAGATGAATAAAATTGAAGTGTATGTTTGTAATAACAACATAACAGCTTTTTACTAAACGCGTATGAAATTATATACTTATAAGAAAAACACAACTTTTAAATTTTTTGTCTGTCTGTTTGTTTGTTCCGGCTAATCTCCGAAACTGCTGGACTTTGACAGACTTTCACTGGCAGATAGCTATTGTTATAAAGAGTAACTGAGGCTATTTTTATTTCTTATTTTATTACGAATTATTATTCTTATTACGAATTAGGGTTCCGCTCAAAAATTAAAATGTACCCAGAGAGTAGGAACGCACCCGAGCGAAGCGAAGGTAAATCGCTAGAAAGTATCACTTATATTTTTTGTTGATAATTTTTAGTTTTTGAGAATAAACAATATAATAAAAATAATTTAGATTAATAGAAAATAAAATGCAAGAAATATCAGAAATCAATATCATCTTTTGTACATATAAAAAGAGGTCCGGAACGACTGTCACATGTTTTTAGCACGATTGTTTGGTCAGAATTTAAAATATTACTTACTAACTTTCATATCATTCCATTGAGTAATTTCGATAATAAATTCCAAAGTTCATATTGTACGCGATCTTGTATATGAGGTGAAGATCGAGTTCAGTGACCTTAATAGGAACACACGTGGACAGTAGGCTTAGTAATAGGGTTCCATAAGGTCTACAAACCTTTTAGGCATGGAACCCTACCAACTGGCCTAATTTGAGTCGGATTTTTATCTCTGTTCAATGAGTATTAGGTCTTATTTTAGTAAATACAAGTATTAATAATAAATAACTAAATGCATTATTGTGTAATTGTGTCCTTGAAGTTGGAATAATATAGTAATAAAACTTTATGAATCTATTTTAAATTCTCGTTTTTCAACATTTAATTAACAATTAAAAATTGTTAAAAAAGAGAATAAAAAATCTTTTGAGGTGATAAAAATTAAAATCGATCTATTGAGCAGTATAATTTATTTTACTTATATGCATAAATTTTTAGATTATATAGGTAAATGTATGTATGAGTATTTGAATTATAAACTTATTTCGGTCCACCAAGCCCTTATCTCCTTAGAGTATACTAAGCTAATACCTAAGCCTACTGTGGCGGACGTGAGGAGAAAATAATAAAGCTTTAATATTAAGCGTTTATTGAAGTGCGTATTGCACTTGCGAGACCAAGCGAGAGACTGTCAATCGATACATATTCGATCTAAAATCTAATGTAATATCTATACTTATATATTATGCCCGTTACAAATCATATTACCTCATGTTACATAGGTACAATATTCCCCCCTTTTTTTAAAAAAAGTAAAAAATAATATATAAAAATGAATACATTTTGACGCAAAAAAAAAATCTAAAATGTATAAAATTAAATTCTAAACATAAAATATAGTTTGCAAAAAAAAAATTATTAATACCTAAAAATATCATAATTACATGCTATTACAGTTTCCTTACATCTATCACAAATTATTTTTTCGAACATGATTTTTTTACCTATTCAGCATAATTATTCACTGCACTACGCGAAATTATGTGTTTAACATATACAGTATACACTTGCACTTTTTAACTAAGACGTACACTGGCACTTAAAACATTATACTGCAGCAGTTAAATCTGGCATGCTCTGCATTTCCTTCCTTATAGTCTCTCTAAATTTCCTTCGGCAATATCTGTATATTCCAAACGTGATTACAATAAGGATTATTAAAAATAATAAGCCGAAATATATATCAACTTTTAACTCAGAAATTTGCGAAGTATTATTTCCTCCCATT
This sequence comes from Brenthis daphne, assembly GCA_947093115.1. Taxonomy (NCBI): domain Eukaryota; kingdom Metazoa; phylum Arthropoda; class Insecta; order Lepidoptera; family Nymphalidae; genus Brenthis; species Brenthis daphne. The sequence continues at coordinate 27,047,394 of OX352473.1, forward strand.
TGGGCGATTATAACTTCTTCCTTCTTTTCTTCTTTGCTCTGATTATAACCCATTATAATTATTGGCAATATAATTAGAGAATGTGAATGTGTATAGCTTCACCAAGATGCAGATTTTAAATAAATTGATCTCGGAATCTTACTACTGGCTTGCTGATTCGGCCGGATCGCGTTACTTTATTATTTACATGTGTCTCCTTGTTTGGAATTTCGATACTAGTGCTATCCCGCGTATCAAACTCTTCATTATTATTTAATAAAAATGCTGGCTTTAATCTATCAATAGAAACAGTAGATTCTTTGTCTGCCATTAATATTTTAAAATGTTTTTCTTTACGGTCTAATACTTTGTACGGTCCTGAATATGGTGGATTTAAGGACTTACATAATTTATCGCACCGTAAAAATACATGAGAGCATTTTTGCAATTCAGGGTGAACAAATATATTTTTCTGTGATTTCTCTCGTTTGGGTACTGAACAAATATTACTTATATGTTCTCTCAGTTGCTTTAAAAATGTCTCGCTATCGGAATTTAGTGGCGTTGTAGGCTCAAAAAAATCTCCGGGTAGCTTAATTGGACTGCCATAAACCATCTCCGCTGCACTGGTTTGCGTACAATCTTTTAGGCTTGCTCTTAAGCCTAGTAGCACAGTTGGCAACTCCTGAACCCAATTATTGTTTCCTCTAGTCATTAACGATGCCTTAAGAGATCGATGCCAACGTTCGACAGCACCGTTTGCCTGTGGATGGTACGCAGTTGTTCGAGCTTTCATAATACCAAGGCGCTTAGATAATTGATTGATAAGATTCGACTCAAACTGTCTTCCTTGGTCAGTCGTAATTCGTAAAGGACAACCAAAACGTGAAATCCATCCTGAATATATTTTCTCTGCAACGGCCTCAGCTGTTATGTCTCTTAAGGGAAAAGCTTCCGGCCAACCCGTGGCTCGGTCTAACATCGTAATTAAATATCTGTATCCTTTGTAAAGTGGTAATGGACCAACAATATCAATATGTATATGTTCAAAACGATTGCTTGTGGGAAATTTACCAAAAGGTGATATTGTATGCCTATGTATTTTACATTTCTGACAATCTATACATGCTCGAGCCCAGTTAGTAACATCTTTGTTCATAGAATGCCAAAAGAATTTATCGCATATCATCTTTCTAGTTGATCTTATACTCGGATGACTCAATCCATGTACGGCGTTGAAAGCCTGCACTCGGAATTCTTTAGTCAAATATGGTCGTGCGAATTGTTTTGAAACTTCACAGTAAATTGATTCTTGACTGTTATGAAGTTGAAACTTTTTAAAACATAAATTTTTAGATTTTAATAAAACTTGTAATTCTTTATCTTTTTCCTGAGCTTCGCTAAGAGCATTGTAGTCGATGTATGATGGCATGTTAATTTCAGAAATTCGTGATAACGTATCAGCAACAATATTTTGAGATCCACTAATATGTTCAATATTCGAACAAAATTGCATTATAAAATCGAAATGTCTTAATCGACGCGGTGTATCGCTGTCTGTATAAGAATTTTTTTTCAAAGCATAAACGAGTGGTTTATGATCTGTGTAGACTGTTAGGGGGCGTCCCTCGATCAAATATCTGAAATGCTTTATAGCCATATAGATAGCAAGTAATTCTCTATCGAAAGCACTATATCGCGTTTGCGCTTCGCTCAGCTTAGTGGAGAAAAATCCTAAAGGCTTCCATGTGTTGCCTTCACGTTGCTGTAATACTGCGCCAATGCAAGTCTTAGACGCATCCGTCATAAGGGCTATATTCGCGTCTGCAGCTGGGTGTGATAGTGTAACGGCGCTGATTAGGCTCTCCTTACACTGTTCAAATGCCGCAATTGACTCATCTGTCCACTTGACTTCTGTCTTGTCATTTTTTCTACAGTTATGTAAAAATATATTTAATTTTGACTGAATCTCTGCTGCTTGAGGAAGATGTCTTCTGTAAAAATTAATCATACCTAAAAAACGTCTCAGTTCCTCGATTGTTTTAGGCCTAGGAAAATTAATTATAGAGCTAACTCGTTGTTCTAAGGGTTTAATACCATCTTTTGAAACGTGGTATCCCAGAAACTCTATTTCGTTCTGCCCAAAATTGCATTTTGAAGTGTTAATAGTTAAGCCATATTTATTAAATCGCTCAAATACTAGTCTGAGGTGTTCCTTATGTTCGGATTCAGATTTCGACGCTACTATTACATCGTCGATATATACAAAAATAAAATTAAGATTTTGAAGTACGACGTTATTTAAAAATCTCTGAAATGTTTGAGCTGCGTTTCTTAGCCCAAACGTCATCCTTGGGAACTCAAAAAGACCGAATGGCGTAGTGATGGCTGTCTTCTCTATGTCTTCACTATTGATGGGAATGAAATGATAGGCACGTGTTATATCGATCTTCGAAAATATCTTTTTACCCGAAAGTAAATATGTAAAATCTTGTAAGCGTGGAATCGGATACCTGTCAGGCTTAGTGATGGCATTTAATTGCCTGTAATCACCACATGGTCTAATACCACCATCCTTTTTCGGGACTACGTGGAGTGGACTTGCCCAACAGCTCTTCGATGGTCTACATATGCCTACGTCTTGCATGATTTCAAATTCCGATTTTACCTTCTGATATTTGTCCGGAGCTAAAGGTCTGGGTCGCGCAAATACAGGAGGTCCTGTAGTCTCAATATAATGAACAACAGAGTGTCTTGGTGTATCTTTGAAACAAATAGGTTTCGTTATATCGGGATACTCTAACATTAAGTCGTAATATTTATTATTTATATCCAACGTAGTTATAGATGACTCATCGTGTTGCACTATCGATGTTATAGTATCTATATTTGTTATTTGATCAATAAGTCGACGACGATATAAATCTACTATAAGCTTATGATAGGTTAAAAAGTCTGCGCCTAAAATTGGCTGTTTAACGTCCGCTAACACAAAAGTCCACCGAAAAGGTCGGCGTAAATTTAAATTTAACACTAACGATTTAACACCATATGTCTTTATTTCACTGCCATTAGCTGCATAAAGTTTATATTTATCACTAACTACATTGTCATAGAGTCGTTTTTTGTACGGTAACACTGAAATATTTGCACCTGTGTCCACAAGAAAACGTAAACCACTTTTGCAGTCGGTTACGCATAAACGGTGGAACGGCGATATGGTGCAGACATCCACCCTTGGCTGCACCTTGTCTAGTTTTCCGGCTGCTCCTTCCAAGCACATGGCTCAACACATTTCTTTGCTTTAACGCCGAAACGGTGATGATAGAAACATAGCCATTTCGATGATTCGGACCTGCGGCGTCGTTGTTCGGATACTGAACGTCCGCGTGATGTAGTACGTCGCCTCCAATTATATCGAGTACTTCGATACCTTGGTCTCGATCTTTCAAGTTCCATGACCTTCACACTTAACTTGGCTATTTGTGACATAAGAAATGACGTATCATCCGATTTTTTAGCTTGACAATTTACTTCAGCAGCATGTAAAGGTCTCGTGGTCTCCATAATTTTGTCAGCGATAGCTGCAAGGTTATCTAGATCCTTTACCTCGCTAACTGCCAACACCGCTCGAACTGACGTGGGTAAATGTCCTTGCCACATGATACACAGCGTTTCATCAGGTATCTTATTACGAGCCAAATCCCGCATTCGCCTAAGAAGCTGAGAAGGCTTCTGCTCGCCAAGTTCCATTTCCCCCAGCAACTTCTGGAACTGTCGGTTCTCCGACTCTTCGTAAACAGCGAGCAAACGATTTTTCAAGGTCTCATATTTATGTGTTCCTGGTGGATTAAGCACAATATCGCTAACCTGCTCGATGACTTGCTTGCCCAATTTCGGAAGCAACAAGTTAAACTTCGCTTCATCGCCTAATTTTTGAGAAGCTAGCACCGCCTCACACTGGGCGAACCATAATCGCGGCTGGTCGCACCAAAATTCCGGTATTCGCGATGATACGCTGATTGTTGCCAGTTCTGAATCTTCACGTAAATTTTCCTTCGCTTGTACAACTGGTTTAGAATTGGTAGCCATCGTATATTTGTTCTTCGGTCAGGTGTTGTTTTTCAGTCGGGGTCACCAATATGTGGCGGACGTGAGGAGAAAATAATAAAGCTTTAATATTAAGCGTTTATTGAAGTGCGTATTGCACTTGCGAGACCAAGCGAGAGACTGTCAATCGATACATATTCGATCTAAAATCTAATGTAATATCTATACTTATATATTATGCCCGTTACAAATCATATTACCTCATGTTACATAGGTACACCTACATTCACAAACGTCATATTTTAATCTATACTACTACTAGCATTTTTCTTCGGCTCCGCCCGCATAGTACATTAATCACCAACTTATTATATACTAAAACCTTCTCCGAAACACGCTGCATCTTATGATATGAGTATTATTCCGATCGGTTCAGTAGTTATCGCAGTATAACCGAACAAAAAAATCGGCTCTCCATTTATTAGTATAGATTATAAAGAGGCAAAGTTTGTTTGTTTGATATACTGTCGTCCCTTCAACTGAGACGAATTTACCGACACCTTATACGTTAAATTAAAATACATCAAATCTAAACGATTACAGTGTCCCAAAGCAACAGACATATCCTAAAATCATGACCAGGGCAACCAATTAAAAAATCATACTAAAGACAGCAGCATTATTATGGCAATTATCTTGAAAAAATAGTGATTGTAAGTATATTGAATGGAATTTATTTTATTTTAAACATTCTGCGTCTGATATTAAGACACTTGTCAACACATTAGCCTATTTTGTAACATACTCGGGAAGCAATGGATTTTTTTGTCATAATATGTCAATACGAAAAAAGGAAAATTGAGAAAAAATCTACAAGTTTAAATTAAATAATTTATGTGCTATCTATGTCTATAATATTAACTTCGTTACAATTGTATTCGTGAAGTAAAATAAAAATAGATTACAGCGAATTCAACTTAAGTGGTTTTATAAAAGAAACCTTAATCGACTTAGATACGAATATTAATGAACCTAAAGCATTGTAGTTACCTAATTAAAATATGTATGTATATAATTCGTAATCCATACAGATAAATAAAATTGAAGTGTCTGACTGTAATGTCAAAATAACAGCTTTTTACTAAATGTATACGGTATTATAAAAAAACACACAATTTTTAAAATTTTTATCTGTCTGTCTGTTTGTTCCGGCTAATCTCTGATAATTAAAAATGAAATAGCTGATCTTATATGAAGTAACTTCTTTTTATTTTAAAACAAGAATAAGGGTTCCGCTCAAAAAATTAAAACGTACTTAGTTAAATATAAAACAAGGTAAATCCTGCGGCATCACTTATATGTTTTATTCTTCATATCCCTAAACCAATATTCCCGACTCTTAGATAATTTGTATGTGATTGCATAGAGAGGGGAACGCTCTATCTTTAGCTATTCCCGATCAATAGAAATGGTACTTGGCTATTTTTGATATCAGATCGCTATCTAGTTCTTACTAATATTATAAAATCGTGTAAACGATATTTTTTTCAAATAGATAAATTGAAAGGGCCGATTGGTGACATTGGCTCCTTTCTATATCTATACTAATATTATAAAGAGGCAGTTTGTTTCTTCGTTCGTTTGTTTGTTTGAACGCGATAATCTCAGGAACTACTAATCCAATTTGAAAACTTCTTTTTGCATTAGATAGCCAGTTTATTGAGCAAGGCTATAGACTGTAGATCATCATCCTACTACCCTTGAGCGGTGCGGTAATATACCTAATATATAGTCTATCTATCCCATACTAACCGTTAAAACGTATATTTGCTTACATACAGACAAAAATCCAAAAATTATAAGTATTGTCATGTCTTCCGTTTAAATATTTTTACATTCTATAGATAAGAAAAGATTTGTAGGTTTAATCGTATTTTTGATCATCTAGTCAGAGATGTTTATTAGTACTAAAAGTAGTAATTATTCTTATAATATAAAGTACTAGCAGAACCCGCGGCTTCGCTCACGTTAAAACTACAACAAAGCTCTAAACAGGTAGGTTTCATACAAACTTTCATCCCCTGCTTTACACACACTGCTTTACACACACTGCTAACACGTATTTATTTAATTACTAGCGGCTCACCCTCGCTTCGCTCGGGTTCGCCTCTAGAAAAACACTAATAGAAATCTATTAGTTTCCACGGGAACCGTTCATTTTTCCCGGATGAAAAGTAGCCTGTTGTTTGACCGGCAATATAAGGTATCAGAATGTTAAATTTTACTAAATTAGGTGCATAAGTTGTATAAGTTATAATAGTTTTTGAACTATCCCACGGGAACCATTTAATTTTCCGGGATAAAAAATATCTAAGACGTTGTCCGGGGATATAAGGTACCACCATGCAAAGTTTCATTTAAATCGGTCCAATAGATTCGGAGATTAGCCCGTACAAACAAACAGAGAAACAAAAAAATTGAAAAAAATTTGGATTTGTTCTATTTGTCTTCTTACATCCCCCTGACTCGAGATGGCTTATTATTAGCGTATTTCATGTATAACTTTGGTGTTTCTATACCGATTTCTGTGATTCTTTTTCATGGAATAGTTTATAATGTTAACTTTTTTAATTAGGGATGATTGAGAGTGTTATAAACGTAAGAGTAGACAAATATAAATCAGAAAGCTTCGAACTGCTAAGCTATCGGGAGTTACACGCGTTATTGTGAGTCAACCATAAAAGATAGACATATGCTGTCGTGGGATATTTTTTATATAATTTTAAGGAGAACATTTCCGTCATACATGATTTCTGTGTAGCTTTAACCATTAAGGTTGCACACGCGACGGAAGCTTAAAAAATGGAGTAACTTCTCCCGTTTTCCCAACATTTCCCTTCACTGCTCTGCTCCTAATGATTGTAGCGTGATGAAAAGTATGCCTTAACCAGCTCAGGAGTACGATAAATAATTGTACCAAGTTTCGTTAAAATCCGTCGAGTAGTTTTTGTTTCTATAACGGTTATACAGACAGACAGACAAAAATTTTACTGATTGCATTTTTGGCATCAGTATCGATCCCTAATCACCCCCTGATAGTTATTTTGGAAATATATTTCATGTACAGAATTGACCTCTCTACAGATTTATTATAAGTATATAGAAATTGAAGAGCATTAATATTAATACCAAGTTTCAAGTAATTTTGATCACAAATATTTTTTTGGGTTATAACCCAAAAAAAATAATATATTATAAAGTATTTTCCCGTGGAAATGAGATGATATCCCGCGATAAAAAATAGCTTATGTCACTCTCCAGCTCTCCAACTATCTCCACATCAAAAATCACGCCAATCCGTCACACCGTTTCGACGTAAAATTTCTTTCACCTCAAAAAAACGACACACAAACAAACAAACAAACAAACAAACAAACAAACAAACAAACAAACAAACAAACAAACAAACAAACAAACAAACAAACAAACAAACAAACAAACAGACGGACAAACAGACTTTCATATTTATAATATTATATACCTAAAGTATATTCACGAATATAACAATACAAGTCAAAACTCAAACTTAAGCATATGGCAAGTATTATGTAAATGATCCTTCAGTTACGAGAGGCACAGAAAATGTGAAAACTTACGATTGCTATAAATAAAGACAGATCGATGAAGCAACAGTCAACTTACTTGTACTTATAGCGCAAAGGTAAATTATAGAATAAATATCTCATTCAGACCTCAATTATTTAATTAAAATATCTTACACTCGTACGTTTTACTAATTTTCATTTTATTTTCAATTTATACTATAAAAGTATTAAAAGAAATAAAGATAACACTCGTTAATTCCGGACGGTTATTCCAAAGTCATTACATAATTATAATAAATAACCAATTTGTATTTGAAAACGCTCGGAAGGACATTTTTTTATCACACTATGTAATTAGTGCTAAGCTTACCAAAACAGACGAAAGCACTGTATGGTACTAAGGATATAACAAACACGTATATGTCAGGCTTCAACTAAAACCAAAAGATTAGGATATCTTAGGTGATACAAAGTGTCTAGAATATAATAAAAAAGCATACCCAATTTGAATGTATACAATATGATAATTATACTAAAACTGTTTACATAATCGGTAACTAAATGGAAGCAAAATTTACATCGTACATGCTACTCGAAGCGGACTCGTAAAGTTGAATGCAGTATTAATTGAGAATGCATTTTACTAATTAAAATACCATAACACTTAAAATTATAATTATGTAAAATATTATAGAACTTACGATCCATGTCGAATTTCCGTAATCACTACGCTACAGACGAATTCCTACACATTGATAAGATAAGTATTGGTTCGCGTCCCAAATACGGCATAATATGTTCAACTAATCTATTGGGTATAGTTTTCCTGCGACTTGTTATCGTACAAACCATGTGTTTATAACGAGGGTGTAATATATAAGGGTTTTTTTTTAATTTCCTATAAAATAATTAGGTAAATTATTACTTTTTTAACTTACCAGCCATGAAGTTCAAGGTGAATTAAACAATAAATATGGAATCGATAGAGAAATCGCGGAGCAAACGCGACGCCTATGTGAGAGTTAAAGTCGAAGTAGCGACACACGAGAGCGCGGTGCATGTGTGCGTGGCCGTCGGTGTCCGTGTTTACAAACACCACCGCATCAGAGAACAATGTCATTATTCAATACTTGAGTCTAGAGTTTAATGTCGCAGTACTCTGCGTATATCGCTTTATAAATGTAGAACAACTTGTACGTTAATAACTGATCCCATTAAACGAATTTTGATTGCATTTTAAATATTTTATAGTTTCTTGGCATTATATTTATGATTATGCGGGAGTGCAATTAACAATTCGAAGTTAAGATACTAAGGGTCACCAAAAATCGTATGGATGGAACATTATAGTGCGGTCGTATTTCACCATGTTGGATCCAAATTATATTGAAGATAGGTAGGTATAGATAATAAAATTTCATTGAAAAATAACAAATATATTTAATATAATATACTTGATCATAATATTGGATTGAAGAAAGAAAAAAAAGGCGAGTTAACACCCAAAATGACGTTGATGAGCCATTTAAAAAGTCGTAAAATTACCTTCAAAGTCCCACTAACCTAGTTGCATGAACTAACCCAGTTATTAAGACTATACATTATGTTCATGCTTAATTTTACGATAATGAAGCAAAAAAACGTCATCTGTAAGTAATTTACCGAGGTATAAAATTGGTAATATCAAGTAAACCGACAAAACGGTAACGACTACAATATTTATTTATATTTTAAACTAGCGGCTTACCCTCGCTTCGCTTGGATTCGTCGCTAAGTACGTTTTAAATAGATATAAATACTTATTAGCCAGCGTTAGCCATATACATTTTTTTTTGTTAATAATATTAACAATAATATTTATACGATACTAACGTCACTCAATTGTTTTGCCTTCCCGGAACCTCTCCACTAACACTTAAACTTTACGGTATGGTATTAAAGTTCAAATTGACTTTTAAGTATTATTACGAATCTTTTGTATGGGAGTATAGAAAAGTGTTGTTTTTAGACTTTTTCAGGCATTTTTTTTTAATTTTTCTCCCCGTAATAACCATCCTCGTACTTCAAGGAATATTCTAAAAAAATAATTAGCGAAATCGGTTCAGCTGCTCCCGAGATTTGCGCTTACCAACACATTTCGCGATTCATTTTTATATTATAAATAGATATAGATATCTTATATTTACAAAAAAAAGAAAATAAAATATATATATATTATTATATTATATGTGTATATATATATATATATATATATATATATATATATATATATATATATATTGTAAGTATATACATTTGGATACTTTGGTAACTGGTGAAAACATTAAGCAATAATAATATGCAGAGTTTCTAAAAAGGGTTAAAAAGGAAAAAAGGGGCAAAATGGTATAGCGAGTAAACACGTATCAGGTTTAAGATCATTTATTTCTCTAAATATTAATTAACTCATATGAGAAATTACTTTTTTTTTATATAGTTAGTACTTAGTAGGTATAATAGGTTTACGGGACTTAACAGGACACGGAGGGAAAAATAAAACCGCGTACCAGGACAACTTGATGAGAAGTATATTCATTTACGAATGACCCACACGGTGCAACAAAAAATAATAAAAGTTAAAGTTAACTGTGAGTAGTTTAAAATACGTTGCTTTAAAAAATCATCAGGCGCTCGAACATGCCCCCGGACGTTGAAAGATTGTCTTTCAACAAGAATCAGCCTCTGCTACGGGTAACGGGCAAATTTTATTGAAAGCTCGTCTTATTACTCCAGCAGACGTCTTGATGTCAGCCACACGAACAATTGAATCTGATCCTGGATGCACTGCAACAATTCTTCCTAATTTCCACTTAAGAGGTGGTAGGTTATCCTCTTTAACCACTACCAAGGAACCCAGCTTCAACTCATCTCTACAGGAACGCCATTTGGTTCTCTGTTGTAGTTCGGAAACAAACTCCTTGCTCCAACGAACCCAAAAGTGCTGGCGAAGTTGCTCAATCCTTTGGAAACGAGTTAAATGATGAACAGAATCGTCCCGGTAATCACGCTGTGGTAGTGAAGTAAGCGTTCGACCAATAAGGAAATGTCCTGGCGTCAGAGGTGTATAGTCTGCAGGATCAGAGGACATTGGCGTTAATGGGCGAGAGTTCAATATTGCCTCAATTTGGATCAAGGTGGTGTTAAGTTCCTCGAAGGTAAGGTTACAATTTCCCAACACTCGTTTGAGATGATACTTCGTCGACTTTACACCCGCTTCCCAGAGTCCGCCAAAATGAGGAGTATACGCGGGGATAAAATGCATTTTAATGCCATCATTTGCCAAACTTTCACTCAACGAATCACAATTAAATTTAAGAAATTTTGAAATTTCATGGTACGCGCCTACGAATGAGGTACCGTTGTCAGAAAAAATATTGATGGGTTTTCCCCTACGCGAAATGAATCGATATAAAGCCAATAAATACTTATTAGTACTTAAATCACCTACTAGTTCCAAGTGGATGGCCTTAGTAGTGAAGCAAATAAATATCGCGATGTACACCTTTACTAGCCTACAACCTCGACCTTGCCGACTAGCGCACATTATAGGGCCAGCGTAATCTACGCCAACACTTTCAAAAGGAAAACCTCCCGGAACAAGTCGCTGCTGAGGCAAATTTCCCATTAATGGTGTAACTACACTACCTTTTATCCGACAACAGCGCACACAGCTACGATAGCAAGCCTTCGCTAAATTTCGGCCACCTATGGGCCAATAGGATTCTCTTATCGAGGCCAATAATAATTGCGGTCCCGCGTGCATAAATTTTTTATGTTGATAATGGAATAATAATTTAGTAAAAATATGAGTAGACTGTATAATAATAGGGTGTTTTTTGTTATAAGAGAAATCTGAATTTTCTAAACGTCCACCGACACGCATTATTTTATTAGAGTCTAAATAAACATTAAACTTAAGTAATGGGCTTTTTGCAGGTAAACTTTGTTTATTTATAAGTAATTTATACTCTGGAAATGATTCCTCCTGACATTTTATAATAATAGCATTTAATGCTTCCTGTAGTTCATTTTCTGATAAAAAGTTATTAGTTACAGGGATCTTTCGGCAGATTTTAATAAAACGCAACACATATGCTACGCAACGAATAAGTCGTAAATAATTTGAAAAACGTTTGAAATTTATGAAAGTACTGTCTTTTGAATGTATTTTTTCAGTTTTAATACTTAGCGCAACATGAGCTCGATTTTCGGGCAATGTGTCGAAATTTAAAAATTTAAGTTTAGAAGGATAGTTGGACGGATGTTTTTTCAATAAATCAGGACCATGCCACCATAAATCTGAACCTTGCAAGGTACTAATATCCACGCCACGAGATATGAGATCTGCCGGGTTTTTATCAGTTGGGACGTGCTGCCAGTTACAACTTCCCGCCTTGTCTAAAACTTCAGCAACGCGATTGCGTACAAATGGTTGAAGCTTAGAAGGCAACATCTGTAACCATCCCAATACGATAGTCGAGTCAGTCCAACAATAAACTCTGTCGAAGTTTACCCGAAGTGAATTTATGATCTTTTCATAAATTCGAGCTCCTACAACGGCGCCACACAATTCTAGCCGAGGAATTGTGGTAGGTTTAATTGGCGCCACTCGGCTTTTAGCCATTAATAAACGAACCATACACTTGCTGTTACCATCGATAGAACGGACGTAAGCGCACGCACCATACGCTCGCTCAGATGCATCCGTGAATATATGTAATTCTAACGCCTTATATGAATCTTTTATAACAAGTCGGGGAATTCTAAATTGATTCAAAAGAGGCAAAGCTTTGACAAGAGCATCCCAGCTGGTAATATATTCTTGAGTTAAAGGTTCATCCCATGAAAGTTTATCTAACCACATTTTTTGCAACATCATTTTCATAGAAACAACAAAGGGAGATAATAGACCTAAAGGGTCAAAAATGCGAGCAATCGCTGAAAGCAAATCACGTTTAGTGTTGCCTTCAGGTATCTTAGAACCTATTAAAAAACCTAGTTCATCAGAATTAGCGAACCAGTCAAGTCCTAATAGTTTATTAGGCTCAACCGATCCCATACTTAAATCTAATGGCGACTGAAAGGATCCAGATATTAATTTAGACTCGTTCGATTTCCACTTTCTAAGTGGCATACAAGCTGAGGCAAGTACATTAGTAACTTCATCACGGATGAACATTACATCATCTAAATCGTTACTACCTGTCAGCAGATCATCAACGTAAAAGTCATGCTGTATAATGGTAGCAATTTTATCATTTTTACATTCTATACCTAACTGTTTAAGACAGCGCGTGGCAAGAAATGGAGCGCTAGCCGTACCGTACGTGACGGTGTTTAATTTAAATACTTTGACAGGATCATCTACATTTTCACGCCAAACTACCTGCTGCAAGTGCCTATCAGATGGATGAACTACGACCTGTCTATACATCTTTTCAACATCAGCTGACAAAACATACTTATGCTGTCGAAACCGAAGAAGTATAGAGAGAAGATCATCCTGAACCGTAGGACCTACCATCTGTAAATCATTAAAAGAAACTCCTGATGAAGTAGGGCAACTTGCATTGAAGACCACACGAAGCTTTGTAGTGACACTACATTCGCGTAGTACTCCATGATGTGGTATAAAATAATTACCTGTGTTCAAATTTAATTCTTTACTTTCCGACATATGACCTAATTTTTCATATTCCGACATGAATTCGTGATATAATTTGCTAAAATCGGGTTGAGTTTTTAATTTGCGTTCAAGGGAAAGTAAACATTTTTTAGCCCTATGAAATGAGTTACCTAAAACAGAAACATTTTGCTTTAACGGGATACGAACACAAAAACGACCATCATCTAAGCGTGTTGTATTTTTAATAAAATGATCCTCACATAATCTTTCTTCTGGTAAATAATCAGAGGACTGTGACTGAATCTCTTCAAGATTCCAAAATCGCATTAAATCTTGACGAATTAAATCTAATTCAGAACCGTTACAAGGACTAGTTCGAGTAAAATTACAACTAATTTTATTTGATAATAATTTACCAGACTTATAGGTAATCGGGCCAGAAACGATCCAGCCTAACCTAGTTTCACATAACACAGGCCTCCCGGCACCTAGCTTTATTCTCTCTGAGCCTAACAAGTCCCAAAAGAGATCCGCACCAATCAAAATATCAATATCTGAGGGCTTGTAAAAGGTGGGGTCAGCTAGACAAATATGAGAAGGAATATTAATGTCAGATAAATCTAATTCATAACAGGGCATACAACTTGTTATTAATGGCAACACAAAACAAAATAACTTTGTCTTATAATGGTTATTCAGTGACGTCATTTTTACTTGACAAGTGTTACCTACGCGAGAAGTCGCGTTATTTATCCCAAGAATCGACCTATCTATCTGACTAGTGGTTAATTTAAGCTTTTTACACAGTCGCTCCGTCATAAAACTCGATGTACTACCACTATCGAGTATCGCACGCGCAATGTGCTCATGATTATTTTTATCATATAATTTAACTAAAGCAGTTGACAGTAACACATCGCGCTGTTTATGAATGACGTTATGGGGAGATGAAATATTCGCAGACAAAGCTACGTTGCTAGCGCCACCGCCAGTCTTAACGGCGATCGAAGACGCAGCGGACGTTGACGGAGACAAAGCTATGTTATCAATTATGTCATTACGATTACCTTTAATATCGGAAATATGGATTAATGTGTTATGCTTTCGCTTGCATAATTTGCAACCTGGTTTTCTACAAGTATTTGCAAAGTGGCCCGTACGAAAACAATTGTAGCACACTTTGTAATTAGACAGTAATTTAAAACGAGCTTCATTACTTAATGAAAGGAAATGTGAGCAGCTACTTAAACTGTGGTCACCTTTACAATTTGGACAAGGTTTAGTGACAGACTCAGTGCTTAAACTACCAGAACTTTGTGTCGTTACCATAGATTTTACCTTAGAATGTGATTTAGTAACAATAACATTATTTCGTGATAATTCCAAAGTTTCAATTAAATCAGCGCGTGTGCGAATGAATTGAAGGAAGACATCGAAAGTAATCTTACTATCTTTGTCTATGTGCCCTTTAAACTCCTCCCATTCGCGATAAGATTTATGATCTAACTTGCGAGTAACTAAATATATTAATAAGGTGTCCCATTGTTTGACAGGCTCGCCTAAGGATTCCAATGATCGCAAGTTTTTATTTAATTGATCTATCAAACCTTTTAACGCTATAGAAGACTCTTTAGTGATAACTTCAATGTTAAATAACGCTGATACATGATTTTGCACTAATAACCTTTTATTATTAAAACGATCGCATATTAAATCCCAAGCCACAGTGTAGTTATTGGCAGAGAATTCAATCGAATGAATTACAGCAGCAGCAGATCCTTCCAGGGAAGCACGCAAATAGTGAAATTTATTTATATCGTCAATCTCGTCGTTATTATGGATGAGACTAGTAAAGGTGTCACGAAACTCCAACCAGTTACTATATGAACCGCTAAATTTTGTTAACTGTATAGTAGGTAACTTAATAGGCTTATGAATAGTGGCATGAGTACTTTTAGAACTAGCAATCGATTCATTATCTTTATTATATAATTTTAATAATTCTTGAGACCTAGACAAGGTTTTATAATATAATGACTCGAATTCAGAACGCTCAGACAACTGTATTTTTATATCATCAACCACACATTCTAAACGCAACTGTACCTCATCGTATTGTTCAAATAAAGATTCGATCTTGCTCATGCGCAATTGTAACTCGGTAACATCACAACTATTTAATTTGTTGTCACTTAATGCATCAAGATAATTAATAAATGCAGTTAAGCGACCCTTAAAACTTCCTCGTTTCTTTATTAACTCCCTTTCCTCGGACATACTGGGAAACGTGTGATGTCGACCTGGAATGTATATAATAACAATTTCAAGTTTATAAAGTAATAAAATACTTAACTATACTAAACTTTGAGGTACCTACGTGCTATGTAATAAGTTAACAATTTATTTTAATTTGTATATAATAATACAAATAGGCAATTTATTATGTTCATATGTAAATACAATTAATAAATCTATGATGAAAAACTATTATTTTATTTTATTTTGTCCTTATTCTTTAATAATTATTTATAAAACAAAAATATAAGTATATAACTTTAACAAATGATAACTTTAAGTACACTACGGGTTAATTAAATTAATTTGCAATATAATTACTAACTTGTAATAATATCTAACACTAACTAACAAATTATTTCTAACACATACGAGTACCTACGCATGAGTTATAATAAAAGTTAACACAGGGAAAAATGTACTAACCTTTTATATAAACTTATTATAAAATTAAATACAACCTGTTTGAGTGTTGGGTGATGATATTATACAAATAAAACTTAACACCGTTGAAAATAATGTGTACTCGATCTTTCCATTACTTCTCAGTACCGGCCAATTCTATGTCCATGTTAATTAATTATTTCCGTCGTTAACAATCGCTGATTTGGATATATAATCTTCAATTACTTTTATTAATATCCATATAAGCACTATCCGCTCGATAAAGGACCATTTACGGGACTTAACAGGACACGGAGGGAAAAATAAAACCGCGTACCAGGACAACTTGATGAGAAGTATATTCATTTACGAATGACCCACACGGTGCAACAAAAAATAATAAAAGTTAAAGTTAACTGTGAGTAGTTTAAAATACGTTACTTTAAAAAATCATCAGGCGCTCGAACAATAGGTTTATCCTTAAAATAGGTCTCATTAATTTAAGACTCCACTAATTATTGTTTATTTATATAAAAATATTTTTACACACATTTCAAAATAATAAAACATAATTTATACGATGTGCGTAATGAATGTTATGTAGGTAATATAATTATTACCAAACCAGCTTTATAATCGATTCGGTCAAGTGAACATAACCACGGTGAATAGATTTTGGGGTGCGTCTGTACCTACGAAATAATAATAAGAACACCTGTGTGTCAACAAGAACGCAAATCAGTGGGGTCGATTTACAAAGAATGTTGATAATAATCCAAAAGGATATATTACCTATAAATATAATCTATACATATAATAAAATTGTGACTAAACCGAATCTGTACATTAAATATTTTTTGGAAAATCTTATTGAAATAGATATTATTATCGATACAGAGGCCGAATCTATAGTTTTTAGAATTTTTGTCTGTCTGTCTATGTACATGGTAACAGATTACCGCATCACAGAAAAACCACTGGAGGGATTTTGACGAAATTTGGTATGATGATAGCAGCTGGTTATCCGGGTCGACATATAGGATACTTTTTACCGCGGGAAAATATTTCATTTCTCAGAAAAAATACAAAAACTGCATTGTAAGAGTATACTAATATGTAAAACCTAAGAATTTGCTTTTTGGTCATTTGAACGCGAGCGGAGCCGCGGGCAATGCTAATACACATATATGTATATACATACCTACCTTTTCTACATCTCTACGTTATAACGTAACGAAGCGAAAACTATATTAAAGAGATTGGTAGGTATATAATACATAATGCTTTTATATTTATTATGTCGTAGGATGAGTACTTTGAGCTGTACGTATACATATAATAAATTGTAACTAAGCGGAATCTGTACATTAAATATTTTTTGCAAAATCTTATTGAAATAGACTCTATTATCGTTACAGAAGCCGAATTTATAGTTTTTAGAATTTTTGTCTGTTTGTCTGTTACCGCACCACGGAAAAACCATTGGATAGATGTTGATGGAATTTGGTTGATGACAGCTGGTTATCCGGGTCAACATATAGGATACTTTTTACTGCGGGAAAATATCTCATCTCTGAGAAATCTATACTAAACGTTAAAACGTAAGAGGGACGAACCCGAGCGGAGCGAGGGTGAGTCGCTAGTATATATAAGCTAAAAGAAAGCACGCGATCCAATGGTACTCAAAACTAGTAACCATTGGGAACTCTTTCTACGACTTATTATATATACGCCTTTCTACGACATCGCATGGCCAAAAAAATAAAGTTATCTCCGCTACCGCAAGATCCCTTTTCACTAAATCTATTCGCCAATTGAAGTCGCGTTAAAATCTGTCCAGAGAACACGTAATACAAAGGCCAAATCTATAATTTTTAGGATTTTTGTCTGTCTGGCTATCTGTTTGTCTGGTTACGTATCACGAAAAAATCACAGGACAGATTTTGATTAAATTTAGTATGATGATAGCTGGTTCCCCGGGTCAACATATAGGATACTATTGATTGCGAGAAAATATTTCATATCTGAGAAACCTATACCTGCTTACCGTTAAAACGTTCCGAGCGAATTGAGAGAGTCGCTAGTACTTTATAAAAAGTTTAAAACAAAGAGTTCTAACGAAAACATTAATTTTAAACTATTTGGTATATAGTAGAAGAACATAATATTAAAAATGATGTCTCAATCAAATTAATGTTGATAAAGTAAATGAGGGCGATCCAACAAAAACTAGAAAAATAATACATCTTATATACATAGGTACATATGTGCCGGATGATATGCGTCTGCGCATTAATAATAATCTCAGTACGTCGATTTTAGACTTCATTATAATATTAAATACAACTTCTTCCTGTTAAATCCACTTCAAGTTGATTTAACGGAAACTTTAATAAAATTTACAATTTATACAATTTTAATAACATACAAGTATAAGACGTAGTATTTGACAAGCTAAAAAGTTTGCTATTGTAGCAGTAAAATTAAAAGTTTTTGTTGAAGAACCCTTCGAAATAGGGATTCATATTAAATATATTTCTAAAATATAGAAATATAATTGAGAATGCTTAGTTGACTATACATATAGTAAAAGAACCGGTTTTGTTTTTCACTCAACTTCATCTCGTAATTTTATACGCAATAATTATATCTTATTATATTAAACGAGAATTCTTGTACATATATAAGTATATTTCGTGTATCTAACGGCTCTAACGATTTGGATCAAATTTTGTATTTAGATAAAGGCTTTGCTTATTAGTTTATGTGTAAAATAACTTTTATATCTTTTCCGAAAAAAACGTTGGTACTATGTATTTATCATAACAAACAAACAAATACTTATGTCAGAAAAAGGAAAATGAGATGTCACTATATTTTCAAACTCACTTTTCCTACTCCGCACATCGATCAAAAAAGTACTAGCTAGATACACAATCAGCGACAAAAAATACCATCACAGAATAAGCGCTCATTTGAACATTTAAGCGCGCTTTTAATGTTTTTTTTTTTGTGAAAACAACTTTAAGCATTGCATTTAAGGTTTAATTTATATTGTTGTATATTTATTTCAGCTAGAATAATTAGTTAAACACAATAATTGGTGACAATTTTAAGTGAACTTTAACATAGGATTGTGTATCTAATACTTTTTTGATTGATGACTCCACAAGAAAAATAGTTAAAAAATAAAGAAGGAGAACGATTATACTTTTTTAATAACTACACTCTCTATTCCCGTCTCTCTCATAATCCGATTGAACTATAATTCGACACCCACGGCAAGAGATGAGGCGCAGCACCGGCCGAGCGTAGGATCGATGGGTTTTGGTGTTCTCAGAGGCACGGGGGTATATCACCGCCATTTTTCAAATTCTGAGCTGTTACTGAGACTTTCTTAACAGAAATACTCAATAACAACACTTGACCCAACGCGGGACCCGAATCCAGGGCCTCCAGTCTATATCCGTATATGCTAACCACTAAACTACCGAGGCGCTTAACACAAATATGTAAAATAAAGAAGGAGAACGATTATACTTTTTTAATAACTACAATCTCTACTAAAGTCTGACGCGAACGAAATGTTTACATTTTCCTTCAAATTAATTTTATTATTAAGCTTGCTTCCCAATATAAACTTTCATATGGACCTGAAGCTAGCGGCCGACTAGCAGCCGGCCACCTGACGAATTAAACAAAGGGCCGCAACGGTATCGCGGCGTCAAAAACACATGTTATTAAAAATAAATACGCTACAGATGCAATTAAATATTACTTTTTAATCATTTTAAATACAATAATAGGAATGTATAGTGTTTTATATAATTTAATACCAAATTTTTAAATTCAGTAATGTTCGTGTCCGTTCTTAGCGTAAAAGGTCATTTAAGCCATGAAAAACTAGAAAGCATGCTTGAATCTTGCTGATTTTTTTACTTAAGCTTTCTATAATATGTATTTATTCAAAATTATACAAATTTTGCAGAATTAACCACTAAAAGTGTCGTAAAAAAAATTATTGTTGCTATTGAGAGCGCATAATTGTAAAAACAACATTCAATTCCATAAAAACGATAGAAAGCAAAGTAGGAGCTAGTAGATTTTTTTATATATTATTGTACTTACATACACTAATAGAAAACCGTTTGAATTAGACAGGATCAAGCCGTAGTTTATTTGTAAAAAAATTTTTAATATTGCTTCCTGGCGCGTACTCATACTAATATTCAAACGTATGAAAATACGAGAAAGCAAACTCAGATCATGTTGATATTTTTACTATATATTCTTTTAATATCAAGCAACTCAAAAATATTTGAATCTCGTAGGATCAAGGCACAGAATAGTTGTAAAAATTTTTTTAATATTCTCATACTCGCCTATACTAGTTTCTATCAAAAATTTAAAGTCTATGAAAACGATAGAAAGCAAACTGGGAGCTCGTTGATTTTTTTATATATTATTGTACTTATATATACTAACAGGAAACCGTTTGAATTAGACAGGATCAAGACGTAGTTTATTTGTAAAAAAAAATTTAATATTGCCTCCTGGCGCGTACTCATACTAATATTTAAACGTATCAAAATACAAGAAAGCAAACTCGGATCATGTTCATATTTTTACTATATATTCTTATAATATCAAGCAACTCAAAACTATTTGAATCTCGTAGAATCAAAGCATAGAATAATTGTAAACATTTTTTTATTATACTCATACTAGCCCATACTAGTTTCTATGAAAATTTTTAAGTCCATAAAAACGATAGAAAGCAAACTAGGAGCTCGTTGATTTTTTTATATATTATCGTACTTATATATACTAAGCGAAAACCGTTTGAATTAGACAGGATCAAGCCTTAGTTTATTTGTAAAAAAAATTTTAATATTGCCTCCTGGCGCGTACTCATACTAACATTCAAACGTATGAAAATACAAGAAAGCAAACTCAGATCATGTTGATATTTTTACTATATATTCTTTTCATATCAAGCAACTCAAAAATATTT
Source organism: Brenthis daphne (assembly GCA_947093115.1). Classification (NCBI taxonomy): domain Eukaryota; kingdom Metazoa; phylum Arthropoda; class Insecta; order Lepidoptera; family Nymphalidae; genus Brenthis; species Brenthis daphne. The sequence continues at coordinate 27,068,386 of OX352473.1, forward strand.
AAATCTCGTAGGATCAAGGCATAGAATAGTTGTAAATTTTTTTTAATATTCTCATACTCGCCTATACTAGTTTCTATGAAAAATTTAAAGTCTATGAAAACGATAGAAAGCAAACTGGGAGCTCGTTGATTTTTTTATATATTATTGTACTTATATATACTAACAGAAAACCGTTTGAAATAGACAGGATCAAGCGTAGTTTACTTTTAAAAATTTTTTTAATATTGCTTCCTGGCGCGTACTCATACTAACATTCAAACGTATGAAAATACAAGAAAGCAAACTCAGATCATGTTGATATTTTTACTATATATTCTTTTCATATCAAGCAACTCAAAAATATTTGAATCTCGTAGGATCAAGGCATAGAATAGTTGTAAATTTTTTTTTAATATTCTCATACTCGCCTATACTAGTTTCTATGAAAAATTTAAAGTCTATGAAAGCGATAGAAAGCAAACTGGGAGCTCGTTGATTTTTTTATATATTATCGTACTTATATATACTAAGCGAAAACCGTTTGAAATAGACAGGATCAAGCCTTAGTTTATTTGGAAAAAAAATTTTAATATTGCCTCCTGGCGCGTACTCATACTAACATTCAAACGTATGAAAATACAAGAAAGCAAACTCAGATCATGTTGATATTTTTACTATATATTCTTTTCATATCAAGCAACTCAAAAATATTTAAATCTCGTAGGATCAAGGCATAGAATAGTTGTAAATTTTTTTTTAATATTCTCATACTCGCCTATACTAGTTTCTATGAAAAATTTAAAGTCTATGAAAACGATAGAAAGCAAACTGGGAGCTCGTTGATTTTTTTATATATTATTGTACTTATATATACTAACAGGAAACCGTTTGAATTAGACAGGATCAAGACGTAGTTTATTTGTAAAAAAAATTTTAATATTGCCTCCTGGCGCGTACTCATACTAATATTCAAACGTATCAAAATACAAGAAAGCAAACTCGGATCATGTTCATATTTTTACTATATATTCTTATAATATCAAGCAACTCAAAACTATTTGAATCTCGTAGAATCAAAGCATAGAATAATTGTAAAAAATTTTTTATTATACTCATACTAGCCCATACTAGTTTCTATGAAAATTTTTAAGTCCATAAAAACGATAGAAAGCACACTAGGAGCTCGTTGATTTTTTTATATATTATCGTACTTATATATACTAAGCGAAAACCGTTTGAATTAGACAGGATCAAGCCTTAGTTTATTTGTAAAAAAAATTTTAATATTGCCTCCTGGCGCGTACTCATACTAATATTCAAACGTATCAAAATACAAGAAAGCAAACTCGGATCATGTTCATATTTTTACTATATATTGTTTTAATATCAAGCAACTGAAAACTATTTGAATCTCGTAGAATCAAAGCATAGAATAATTGTAAAATTTTTTTTAATATACTCATACTAGCCCATACTAGTTTCTATGAAAAATTTTAAGTCCATAAAAACGATAGAAAGCAAACTGGGAGCTCGTTGATTTTTTTATATATTATCGTACTTATATATACTAAGCGAAAACCGTTTGAATTAGACAGGATCAAGACGTAGTTTATTTGTAAAAAAAATTTTAATATTGCGTCCTGGCGCGTACTCATACTAATATTCAAACGTATCAAAATACAAGAAAGCAAATTCGGATCATGTTCATATTTTTACTATATATTCTTTTAATATCAAGCAACTGAAAACTATTTGAATCTCGTAGAATCAAAGCATAGAATAATTGTAAAAATTTTTTTAATATACTCATACTAGCCCATACTAGTTTCTATGAAAAATTTTAAGTCCATAAAAACGATAGAAAGCAAACTGGGAGCTCGTTGATTTTTTTATATATTATCGTACATATATATACTAAGCGAAAACCGTTTGAATTAGACAGGATCAAGCCTTAGTTTATTTGTAAAAAAAATTTTAATATTGCCTCCTGGCGCGTACTCATACTAACATTCAAACGTATGAAAATACAAGAAAGCAAACTCAGATCATGTTGATATTTTTACTATATATTCTTTTCATATCAAGCAACTCAATAATATTTGAATCTCGTAGGATCAAGGCATAGAATAGTTGTAATTTTTTTTCTTAATATTCTCATACTCGCCTATACTAGTTTCTATCAAAAATTTTAAGTCTATGAAAACGATAGAAAGCAAAAAGGGAGCTCGTTGATTTTTTTTTTATTATATTGTATTTATATATACTAACAGAAAACCGTTTGAATTAGACAGGATCAAGCCGTAGTTTATTTGTAAAAGAAAAATTAATATTGCCTCCTGGCGCGTACTCATACTAATATTCAAACGTATCAAAATACAAGAAAGCAAACTCGGATCATGTTCATATTTTTACTATATATTGTTTTAATATCAAGCAACTGAAAACTATTTGAATCTCGTAGAATCAAAGCATAGAATAATTGTAAAATTTTTTTTAATATACTCATACTAGCCCATACTAGTTTCTATGAAAAATTTTAAGTCCATAAAAACGATAGAAAGCAAACTGGGAGCTCGTTGATTTTTTTATATATTATCGTACTTATATATACTAAGCGAAAACCGTTTGAATTAGACAGGATCAAGACGTAGTTTATTTGTAAAAAAAATTTTAATATTGCGTCCTGGCGCGTACTCATACTAATATTCAAACGTATCAAAATACAAGAAAGCAAATTCGGATCATGTTCATATTTTTACTATATATTCTTTTAATATCAAGCAACTGAAAACTATTTGAATCTCGTAGAATCAAAGCATAGAATAATTGTAAAAATTTTTTTAATATACTCGTACTAGCCCATACTAGTTTCTATGAAAAATTTTAAGTCCATAAAAACGATAGAAAGCAAACTGGGAGCTCGTTGATTTTTTTATATATTATCGTACATATATATACTAAGCGAAAACCGTTTGAATTAGACAGGATCAAGCCTTAGTTTATTTGTAAAAAAAATTTTAATATTGCCTCCTGGCGCGTACTCATACTAACATTCAAACGTATGAAAATACAAGAAAGCAAACTCAGATCATGTTGATATTTTTACTATATATTCTTTTCATATCAAGCAACTCAATAATATTTGAATCTCGTAGGATCAAGGCATAGAATAGTTGTAATTTTTTTTCTTAATATTCTCATACTCGCCTATACTAGTTTCTATCAAAAATTTTAAGTCTATGAAAACGATAGAAAGCAAAAAGGGAGCTCGTTGATTTTTTTTTTTATTATATTGTATTTATATATACTAACAGAAAACCGTTTGAATTAGACAGGATCAAGCCGTAGTTTATTTGTAAAAGAAAAATTAATATTGCCTCCTGGCGCGTACTCATACTAATATTCAAACGTATCAAAATACAAGAAAGCAAACTCGGATCATGTTCATATTTTTACTATATATTCTTATAATATCAAGCAACTCAAAACTATTTGAATCTCGTAGAATCAAAGCATAGAATAATTGTAATTTTTTTTTTAATATACTCATACTAGCCCATACTAGTTTCTATGAAAAATATAAAGTCCATAAAAACGATAGAAAGCAAACTGGGAGCTCGTTGTTTTTTTTATATATTATTGAACTTATATATACTAACAAAAAACCGTTTGAATTAGACAGGATCAAGCCGTAGTTTATTTGTAAAAAAATTTTAATATTGCCTCCTGGCGCGTTTTCATACTAACATTCAAACGTATCAAAGTACGAGAAAGCAAACTCAGATCACGCTGATATTTTTATTAAATATTCTAATAGTAGACATTTTTATTAAATATTGTAATAAGTCGGTGTGTTTTGGCTAAGTAATTAAAGCCTACCTATTAAATACATACCTAATCAAATATTTTCGAAATCGGTGCCAGCCCATACAAAGCAAAGCACACCGACTTCGAAAATATTTGATTAGGTATGTATAGTAAATGAAAACTACCAATCAGTTATTTTTTACTTTTTAGTGCTTTTGTTTGAAGTCGGTTTTTATTTTTTTGTTAAAAAGTATTTATTGTTTAGTTTTGTGGACCAGGTATTTTATGGTACCCTATAATCCGTCGTCTATTGTTTAAAATTAACTTTTAATATTGCCGCAAAGTCGATTGTTAAACAGATAATATATTTTTACCACACCCTGTTACCAGATCTCAGTTTGCTTGTATCAGTTTTTGGAGTTGTTCAATGATCGTAGTCGACTAACGGTGGCTTTATCCTGTCTAATTCGTATACTTTCTTAGATCTTTTCGGTTCTTTTCACGGATTTATTTCCATTTTTGGTTCCCGACGTTTCGAATGCTGTACAGCAATTACTGTTATGAGATAGACGGTGTTTGGTTAGTATATACATATATGTATGTATGAGAACAACTATTCTATGTCTTGACTATATAGTACTATATAGTAACAATATCAACATGATCCGAGTTTGCTTTCTTGTATTTTGATACATTTGAATATTAGTATGAGTACGCGCCAGGAGGCAATATTAAAAATTTATTTACAAATAAACTACGGCTTGATCCTGTCTAATTCAAACGGTTTTTTGTTAGTATATATAAGTTCAATAATATATAGAAAAAACAACGAGCTCCCAGTTTGCTTTCTATCGTTTTCATAGACTTTAAATTTTTCATAGAAACTAGTATAGGCGAGTATGAGAATATTAAAAAAAAATTTACAACTATTCTATGCCTTGATCCTACGAGATTCAAATATTTTTGAGTTGCTTGATATGAAAAGAATATATAGTAAAAATATCAACATGATCTGAGTTTGCTTTCTTGTATTTTCATACGTTTGAATGTTAGTATGAGTACGCGCCAGGATATTAAATTTTTTTTTCCAAATAAACTAAGGCTTGATCCTGTCTAATTCAAACGGTTTTCGCTTAGTATATATAAGTACGATAATATATAAAAAAATCAACGAGCTCCTAGTTTGCTTTCTATCGTTTTTATGGACTTAAAAATTTTCATAGAAACTAGTATGGACTAGTATGAGTATAATAAAAAAATGTTTACAATTATTCTATGCTTTGATTCTACGAGATTCAAATAGTTTTGAGTTGCTTGATATTATAAGAATATATAGTAAAAATATGAACATGATCCGAGTTTGCTTTCTTGTATTTTGATACGTTTGAATATTAGTATGAGTACGCGCCAGGAGGCAATATTAAATTTTTTTTTACAAATAAACTACGTCTTGATCCTGTCTAATTCAAACGGTTTCCTGTTAGTATATATAAGTACAATAATATATAAAAAAATCAACGAGCTCCCAGTTTGCTTTCTATCGTTTTCATAGACTTTAAATTTTTGATAGAAACTAGTATAGGCGAGTATGAGAATATTAAAAAAATTTTTACAACTATTCTGTGCCTTGATCCTACGAGATTCAAATATTTTTGAGTTGCTTGATATTAAAAGAATATATAGTAAAAATATCAACATGATCTGAGTTTGCTTTCTCGTATTTTCATACGTTTGAATATTAGTATGAGTACGCGCCAGGAAGCAATATTAAAAAATTTTTTACAAATAAACTACGGCTTGATCCTGTCTAATTCAAACGGTTTTCTATTAGTGTATGTAAGTACAATAATATATAAAAAAATCTACTAGCTCCTACTTTGCTTTCTATCGTTTTTATGGAATTGAATGTTGTTTTTACAATTATGCGCTCTCAATAGCAACAATAATTTTTTTACGACACTTTTAGTGGTTAATTCTGCAAAATTTGTATAATTTTGAATAAATACATATTATAGAAAGCTTAAGTAAAAAAATCAGCAAGATTCAAGCATGCTTTCTAGTTTTTCATGGCTTAAATGACCTTTTACGCTAAGAACGGACACGAACATTACTGAATTTAAAAATTTGGTATTAAATTATATAAAACACTATACATTCCTATTATTGTATTTAAAATGATTAAAAAGTAATATTTAATTGCATCTGTAGCGTATTTATTTTTAATAACATGTGTTTTTGACGCCGCGATACCGTTGCGGCCCTTTGTTTAATTCGTCAGGTGGCCGGCTGCTAGTCGGCCGCTAGCTTCAGGTCCATAACTTTCATCCCTATTTTCACCCCCTAAGGGATTATATATATATTCTTTATTGCATATTAACAGAGTAACACAGATAATACAGAGATCAATGTGGGCAAAGGTGGACTTATCTCTAGAAGAGATCTCTTCCAGCCAACCTAAGGAAGTGAGAAATAGTGTTATATGACGGGACTAAAAGTGTGCAATTGATTTAAGATAAAATTATAAATAATTATACAATTAAATAAGATAAAAAAAACACATATAATGATAAATATAAAAAAACTTACATATTATACATACTATATACACATATACAGTGCATACATATATATATATATACATATTAAAGTATAAATATAATCGTATGCATTTGGAATACACAAAAATAGTAAATCAGATGATAAAATTAAGGACCAATTTGTGACAGAAGGTACTGTTTTAAATTTTTTTTAAAAGAAGTTATGGAGGGGCTTTTTTTGATGTATTTAGGGAGTTTGTTCCAGAGTAATGAGGCATATACTGAGAAAGAGTGCGAAAAAAAACGTGTCTTACTCTTTGGTATGTCGAGCATTGACATGACGCAAGACCGTCTGGAACGTGAGGGGATAGGGAGAAGTTGGATACGAGAACGAAGGTAGGGAGGAGAATTTGGGTCGTTAAGAATATTGAAGAGGAAGGAAAGGATGTGCATATCACGGCGAAGTCGGATTGGGAGCCATTTAAGTTGAGCACGAAAGTTTGATACATGGTCATGCTTGCGCAAGCCAAAAATAAAGCGAATAGCTAGATTCTGGAGACGCTCTAGTTTGTTAAGTTGCTCCTCAGTCACATCCAAATAGCACACATCAGCGTAGTCAAGTATGGGGAGGAGAAGGGTTTGAGCAAGCATAATCTTGGTACTAAATGGGAGAAAGAATTGGAGACGCTTGAGAGAGTGGAAAGAGTGATGCATTCGTTTGCTGACCTCGTTGACATGAGCTACCCAGGTCATGTTACAATCCATTATTAGGCCCAAGTTTTTCACTCTATCACAATAAGGGATTGGAACACCAGAAAACTGGACTTGAGGTATTGAAGTCCAGTCGATTTTGCACCTCAGTCTACTACTGCAAAATATGATGCACTGTGATTTGCTGGGATTCACAAGAAGGCCGAAAGACTCAGCCCATAATTGGACTTCAGCAAGGTCCGAGTTTAATGCACCAATAGCGTCATGCAACTCGGTCAGCTCAAAGTGTCGGTATATCTGTAAATCATCTGCATACAGATGGAAGGGAGAAGAAATGACTTTTGAAATGTTATTAATGAAGATGGAAAAGAGCAAAGGAGAAAGTACGCCGCCTTGAGGGACACCAGCAGTAAGATCTAACCAATCCGATAATGTATCGTTGATTTTCACGCACTGCTGACGTCCGAAGAGATAAGAATGAAACCAGTCTAGAACAGTAGGAGAAATGTTGACCGCACGAAGAGTTTCAATTAGGATGTCAAGGTCAACAGAGTTGAAAGCACTGCTAAAATCAAGCAAGACCATCGCAGTGAGCATGGTGTTATCCATAGCACCACGAATATCCTCCGTGATATTCAGCAGGGCTCCCACCGTGCTGTGTGAAGAGCGGAAGCCGGACTGGTAAGGGCATAGGAGATTATGGTGAGACAGATAAGAGTAAAGTTGTTTATGAGCCAATGATTCTATGAGTTTCGATAGGATAGGAAGGATAGATATAGGGCGGTATTGGGAGAGACAGGTAGGATTCGAAGTTTTAGGCAGTGGAATGACGATGGCTTTCTTCCACACTGATGGGAAGACATTGCGTGTGAGTGAGAAATTAATGATGTGGGAGATTACAGGTGCAATATCCTCTAGTACGGGAAGAACCATATCAAGACTGATGTTGTCACTACCAATGGCTTTTGTTGAAATAGAGCGGACACACTTCTTTATATCATCTACTGAGACTGGTTTGAAGACGAATGGTGGTAGGTCAGGGGGGGCAAGATTGGATAAGAATGAAAGAGTAGCAGTTTTTATGTCAGAATTTAAAGTTATGGGTGGAGTGGTAAAATGATAATTTAAAGCATTAAGATCCACAGAACTTTGACAAGTTTCTGTGGTCTTGCCCACACCCAGTGACGATAGGAATCTCCAAACTTGCGCTTGACAGAGATCCTGAATCGTGGAATGAATATAGCGACGTTTGGCATCCCTACACATTCTGTTGCAGATGTTACGTAATTTTTTATAGGCGTCAAGGTTTTCAGTTGAAGGGTATTTTTTGTTCCTAGCTTTGGCCCTATCGCGCTTGGCCATGGTCCTCTTAATCACAGGCGATAACCATGGAGCGGGAGCATGCTTCATCCTTACTGGCCTAACCGGCGCATGCTTGTCGTACAGTTTGATCAGTTCAGCAGTTAAAGAGTCTACCATGGTATCGATGTTGTTCGCTGATAATATCGCTGACCAGTTGATGTTTTTAACATCCTCTCTCAAGCGTTCTAGATCCATATGCTTAAAATTGCGCTGAAGTATAACCTTGCCTCTAACCTTTGGAGGACGCACTTTGTAAGCGAGATAAATTAAGTCATGGTGTGAGAAAGGTGCAGTCATTTGACCATGCGAAACAGCAAGAGTAGGTTTAGAGACAGAGATTATATCTATGAGAGATGGACGACTGTTGGGAAAGTAATGAGTAGGGCTAGTCATGGGGAGTAAATGCATATTAAATGACGATGTAAGGTTGTGTAATGCTCGCGTCCGACAATCATTCTTTAATAGACATGTGTTCAGATCACCCATGAAAACAATATGTTCATAACTCGGTACCAGACTATCTAGAAGATCTTCTAAGTCGTCAAAGTAATTGACTTTGTCATTAGGACAGTACAAGACCCCTAAGAGAACTTTTTTGTGGTGTGTAGATAATTCTAAGAAAAGATATTCTAGATGACCAGTAGTAAGTGAGTTGGAACGAGCAACCACATGGGCAGGAATACCGCTACGAAGGTAAATACCTACGCCACCGCCACCTTGATCAGTGCGATCATTACGAAAAAGTTGATAACCTGGAAGCGAGCAACTAGTAGAAGGGAGTGAGGGCTTCAACCAGGTTTCAGAGATAAGAATGCAGTCGACTACGGCAGCATCAAAGGATGTGAGAAAATCGGTGTAATGAGCGAGTATGCTTTGCGCATTGATATGCACCATGGTAAGGGAATTAGTATTAGTGGCAAAAATATTCGACAGTTTTACTTCGAGTGTTTCAACATCTGAAAAAGAGGTATTAATACTATTTTCCGCACTTTCGGAAGTGTCGGAAGAACAAGAGAAATATTCCTCATCCATATTAAAATAAAAAAATATATGATATACGTAGAAAAAAAAATAATAATAAAATATATATAAATATAGATAAACAGTTATATAATAACTAAAAAATGAACCAAAAAAAAAAATAACACTATGCTCAGGCATAAGTTGACTACAAGAATAATTTTTACTAACATAACAGTTTTCATTAACAAATGTTGAACGCAACACAACAGAGTAACAATATTGCTAGAAATATTAACTATCTGTGCCGAGTTGTGACAACTGACTTATGACATTTGAAGTTGTGACTTGTGATCAACTGACAAAACAAATAAATTTTAGAACTTGTACAATTTAAATAACAATTTTAAACGGTACTTAAACAGAAAGAAAAATATGTGTACCCTGCTTAACTGTTGGGGTTCTAAAGACTATAAACCGGCCAAATTAAAAAGATGTAAACAAAGAGATACCCGTGAATCAGTCATTTTTGCTATGTTGTGCAATGAGTTTTTTAAGTTCGGTTGAGGTGTTTATCTTCACTCGGGTCTTGTCTGGGAGAAGAACGATTACCACACCGTCAGCAGACCAGCACTTCTTCATGCCGAAGTGGTTGCGAGCGGCAACAAACACGTCCTGACGCGACTTGGTCAAAAATTCTGTCAAGGTTATTTTTGTACCTTTCAACGAAGTCTTAGCCCTCCATGCAGTTGTTCGAGTCTTCATATTAACAAAACGCACAAGAACAGGCCTACATGAATCCCTTTTGGCACCTAATCTGTGACAAGATTCAATAACATCAGGGTTTGCGTCTGGAAGTTTCAAATGGCTGGTTAATACTGACATGACCTTTTTCATCACGTCTTCGTCCTTATCCTCCTTAATACCATGGAAAAGAAGAGTTTTTCTCCGTGATTGTGTCTCCAAACGATCCAGGCCTTGGGCTACAAGCTCAACTTGGGATTTGAGTATGCCGAGTGATTTCCATACAAAGGTCTTAAATGTATAGAATTCGGCAGACAAGGCTTTTACTGTTGGGTTGGATGCAGAGGGACCGGGTTGCTGCAAGTTCTTCTCAAACTCCCCCATCCTGGTGGCGAACATTGAGGAGAGCTCTTCCATGCTCTTAAGAAGTTGATCAACAGGAGTATCCATGGTTAATTAGTGAAGAAAGTTTGTGTGAGAGTGAATAAATAGTCAACTTATGCACTGGTAATAAAAACTTTAAAACATATATTTAATATATATATATTTTTTAAATATTTATAGTAGAGCAGTTAAATTCGCATCTAAGCTCTTTCGTGTCTACCCGCCGAAAAAAGGATTTAGGATATGTTATTTCCGGGATAAAAAATATCCTATGTCCTTCCCAGGGTCTCAAACTATATTCTTACCAAATTTCATCTAAATCGGTTCAGTAGATCCAGAGATTACCCCCTACAACGTCACAAACTCACAATCTCACAAACTTTACCTCTTTATTATATTAATTTTTATTTTTTATAGAAACCGAGTGAAGCGAGAATTATAGAAACCGAGTGAAGCGAGTTCAAATCCCGGTCTCGCGTGTCTGATATTTTCATGTGCGAATCATTTCCATTATTATTACCACTTGTCTTAACGGAATTTTGTTAAGAACTTGGCTTTCTTTTGCGTTTATGTTTTTGATAGGATAAAATTAACTTTCTAAGTATGACCAAATACAGATTAAACTAAAAAAGGGTTACATAAAAAAATCTTAAAAAGAATTGCGATAACAATACCTACTTTGCATTTACTATAGTCGAAAATCATTGTTTCAATTCTCATGCAGAGCAAATGTTTTAAATGAATATCAACAACAAGGTGTCCAATTGGGTTTTTTTTTGTACACTAAACAGCTGTGTGTGATTATTTAAATTCTAAAATGACATCATAGGCCTTTAATCTGTCAACGACCGCCGAATTGAACCGCCAAAGAGAATTTTAGTAAAGCTTTGTTGCTTACAAAAGTTAGCCCATAATCCCATTATTCATTTTTATTATCATCTATACTAATAATGTAAAGAGGCAGATTTTGTATGTGTTTGTTTGAACGCCTTAATGTCAGTAACTACTAATCCAATTTGTAAAATTCCTTTTTGCATTAGATATGGTGATAGGCTATATATCATCATGCTACTACCAAAGGGAGTGGAGCAGTGATCATAAATGTCAGGCAGACCATCTGTGCATTATTGTAAAACTGATGTTTATAATAAGAGTATGTTTAAGTGCTTTAAGTTCAGAAACTTTGGTCAAATACTTATCATGTAGAGGGTAGGTATATGTAACAGGCATATATGTATAATCAAATTTAACGCGCGAGAAACCGCGAGGCACAACTAGTAAGTTATAATAATTTATAATATAAGGATATAAGTAGACAGTACATAATTTATACTGATATTTTTTCAAGCAACACAACATTATTATCTAATTTTTTACTTTAAGACAATTCTTATATATACATATAATAAAATTGTAAGTAAGCCGAATCTGTACATTAAATATTTCTTAGAAAATCTTATTGAAATAGACATTATTATTGATACAGAGGGTGAATCTATAGTTTTTAGAATTTTTGTCTGTCTGTCTGTTACCGCATCACAGAAAAACCACTGAAGGGATTTTGATTACTTACTTACTATAAAGAAAGACTCAATAACTAAACTTGGCCCGACCCAGGACTCGAACCTAGGAGCTCTGGATGGGCAGCAGTACATGCTAGCCACTACACCACCGAGGCAGTTAAAAAAATAATAATAATCTAGGTACCATTAAAGGTACTTTTATAAACCATGTTCTTAATTCTCATTAAAATTTTACCACTGAATACAAAATTTCAAAATCTGGATTAGACTAATGGACAGCACTGACTATTTTAGCGGCTGTCCACAATGACTATTATATAAATAGACATACCAGTAGCAATCCCCATATCAGTGACTTTCAATTGTCCTTGCTTTATCATAGCTTCGTAATTTGGTTTTATATTTGTTAATTCCATATTAAATAAACCAAACATAGGCCCCTGGTTTGGATCCTCTTCATATGTAAAAAGTACTTGGATATCTTTTATGAGTGCCCTTTGTACTGTTGCATACCAAGATTGAGTTACCCTATAGAAAATTAATGTTATAATTATTATATTTAAATTCATTTTCATTCTTACATATATTATAAAACACTATCACACAATTTACAAATCACACGAGCATTAGTCTGTCAAAAAACCTATCAGTTTGTGTAAGTTGAGCACCAAGAGTCTTCTTATACAGAAGACTCTTGGTGCTCAACGATTCTGATTCTGTTAAAAGTTTCGAAAGATGTGATGGCCAGGTACATAATACTTATAGGTATAATCCCCAAGTTATGGTAGGAACATGAGGTATGAGTAGTAACTAGAATGCAATTTATAAAGAATTAAGGACCGAGTAAGTCAAAAGAGGGGATTGCTTTATTTGTGAAAATTAAAATAATTGATTTTTATTATAAAAAAAATTCCAGTACCATAGTTAATGTTTTAAATTTATGTACCTTTTTAATGAAATTTAAAAGTATTTCTAATTTAAATTAACAAAGTACTTTACATTATTAATAAAATATCATACCTTCTAGGCATTGTAGTCATAGCTTCCCAATATTGATCAATATATGGTATTATCTCCCTATCTTTACTGAACATAGTTTTATTAGTTCCATCTTTGCTACTCTCTTGTTTTAAATTTGCCATTGCTGTGACACACATTTGAGGGAAAGCTGTAGAAATAGTAAATATGAACAAACTTTTCAAAAAATCAGACATCTAGTGATTTGATAACATATTTCTTATTTCAATTAAATAATTTTTACTTACGTGCTTGATTCTTTTTGAAGGTTTCTAAGCCAGTAGGAGAACAATTCTTGCAAATAAAGAGGTAATTGGTCATAAAAGGCACCAGCTTACCCAACTGATATCCTATACAAGATTCATGATACCATCTATTGCACGAAGCACATAGTAGTTCAACAATATTAAGATTTCTATCTTTACCACTGCAAAAAAAATTATAACAGTAATGCGTTCTAAAATTAAATTACACGTAGTGTATTTTGACTAGTTTATATTTTTTTTACCAGTAGCAATTTCCTTGCGATTCAGAAGACTGTTTGTTTTTATACTTATCATTATTTTCCCCCGTTTTTTGAGATTCAGAATGCATGTTTTGACTATTGGTAGCGATATCCATATCGCTGCATTTCTTTCCTGTTTCCACAGATGCCGATGACATCTTACGTTTTACGGCAAAAAACATTAAATTAATTTTATATCTTCATATAAAAACCATGATTTGATATATTTTTCATTAATAACTAATGATTTATGAAACAAAATTATTACAATTACTAGTCCAACGACTTGAAAGGACGCAATTTTGACATTTCATTTGACATCGTACCGTTTGAGTTTTGACATTGGTGCCACAGATAAAAAGACTACAATTGGTACCTTCGCCCTTCACTCTTCAGCCTGGTGCCCTGTGGGTATGTATGGAGGGTAGAACGACGGTAATGTAATGCATACAGTATTCCAACTCATGCCTGTCCTTGAAATAATTACCTACAGCCGAGCGGCACGTACCCACGCGACAGGGCTGCCCGCCGGCCAGTATTTTAATTTCATCTACCTACTTAAGTTTCTTTCTAGTTTTGTGATTTCAAATATTATATATTTTATTTAAAAAATATTATTAGTAGACTTAATTAAAAATCTCAAATTTATAAGGGCGGTATGTGACCCTTATAAATTTGAGATTTAAAAATATTTGCACCTCGACTGAGACTTAAGAAAAGCTTTATGGTTAAATTTAATAGTATAAAGAATCCGCATTCGGATAAAAAGTTTAATTAAAAATACTTTAACTACTATACTACTACTTTTTATTTTTAATTTAATTAATTAGTTTTTATTTTTAAAACATACGATGACTCGATACTTTTTTGTTTGACATAATAGCGAATTTACGGGAGGAATAAAATGTTACATAACATAACCATCTTATAAAATTTTCGTATCAAATTATACGATGTGGCAGCCCCGCACAGCTGTCTACCGAGTGTATACCGACGCGACGCGCGTAGGTATATTAGTATAACTCAATTTCCGACCTTTTGTATGAAGATGGAATACTGTATGTAACATTACCGTGGTAGAACTAAGGAGAACTATCTCTCGTATAAAACGTGACCGCTGACAAGCATCAAATTGGTCGCGCCACAGAAAACAAGTACACGAATTTAAAACATAGCGCCAAAAACCTAAAGAGTACGATGGTGAATAAAATAAATAAATACATTATAAAAATAAAAAACAGGACTGCATAAAAGCTAACTAACAAGATGAAAACAAGATCACGAAGGAATATAGTATTATGCAGTCGGAGACATACACGTTTCATAACTGCCACGAGATATACGTACTCGTATGTATTTTATGCAGTCAGGTTTTTTATTTTTTTAATATATTTATTTATTTACAGCTTTTTAAGTTATTTTAAGTAGGAAAATTAGCGAGGATGGTTCTTAGCCAACCTTAAATTATTATATATCCTAAACTGTTATTTAAAATGCAATATGAGAAAAGAAGCCTACAAATGATTTTTAAATACCTATTCAACGATACTCTATTTGACATAGTTCGTCCATTTTCATTTCTTTCTTTTTCACAATATGGAATCTAGCAGCCTCCGTATTCAATTTTTGTTATATCACCTATCTAAGAACACTTGGACTAATGAAACGAATCTAACGATACCATAATTAAAGAAATCCATCGAGTGATTTGGAAGATATGAGGGAATAAAGAATATTAGAAATAAACATACAAAGATAGGCGCGAAAAACAAAACCCTTTCTTTGCAGTCGGGTAAAAAGGAAAGAAAGATTTGACGACGTTTGGCTCAGTTTGTAGTGACCCTACTTGCTGTGCCAGCGGTCGCGGGTTTGAGTCCCGCTGAGGGCATTCATTTGTTTGATGAACACGAATGTTTGTACTCCAGTCATGGGTTTTTATATTTATAATATGTTGTATTTAAAGTTATATAAGTGTAATGTATCAACTATCTGGTATCCATAACACAAGCCTCGTAGCTTACCATGGAACTAGATGATGCTGTGTGGTAATGTCCCAACATATATATTTATTTATAGTTTATTTCCGCTTTTTTGTGACGTACTTTTCAAAATAATTATAATATAGGAATACATCGATAAAGAATATAATTACATATTATTTTCAAGTAATAATAATTCAGCACACATCACGAGTCCATTTAAAACTGATATCTTTACATCACATGATAAATCTATGTACTTGCTACGCTAGCGCTATATCGGTGAGTTTCTGAATTACAATTTGCTGCAAACCACTGGACACATATTTTTCAACTTGTTTCCCATTGGTGTTCCTTAGTTCTACCCTCCTTATCTGTGGGCTACGATGACATAGACTATAAAGTATAGTGCCCACTGCCCTGTAATGATTTTTATTTGTCATCCATGGTAATGATGCACCCGACGCATATTAGGTATTCACGCAATATGGACATAATTTGGCGGTCAAAAATACTTGCTTTCTATTACTTGCAGACTACTAAAATTAATATTAAGTTGTTAATGTAGTAATAAAATTTATTGGAATGAAAATCCCTTTAAAATTAAATAATTGCCAAAAAGTTTTAAAATGATTAAGAAAATGTATATTTAAAAAAACTTTATTTATATTGTCTATGGTGGATAACCGTCAAAAACATTTTTGAACACTGAGAATTCAATTTCAAACTTCAAAGTTCAAAGTTGTATTTAGTAATTACTATTTTGTTTGTTATGAAACGCATTTTCTCTGTAGTTTCACTATAAAATAATATTTTGGCGAATAATATTGCTTTTACATAAGAATTATCCTGGACAGCATGGATTGTGCAACAGAATTCTGTCCAAATGAGAAAATAATACAAGAAAATATTCTTCTAAGTATTATAAAAGAATTATGTGCTGATTCAAAGAACAAATTATCTCCTAAATTGGTGGGAAAAGTAAACAGAATTATAGCGAACTGTGATCTTACGTATTACTCAAGCTTACACAAGCTAACCACAGCTGATGAAAGTACCTCTACGCTTTTAGGTAAAAATCTTATTAATAAGTTTAAAATATATAAGATTTCTTATAATCTATCGAACAGTTAAATAGTTATATATATATTTGCTGTCTTATATACTGGAATTGTGTGGAAATTATCTTGAATATTGTGTAACTTTCAGGTGTAATGCATCAAACTGCTGCTGAATTAACTTTTGATGAACAAACCGAACTCAATCAAGCAATAATTAACAAAATTCAGAACAAAATTCCTATATTTACATCTGAATTAGAAAAGCTCAAACAGAATATATGTACTGGAAAAAAGTCAAGGAAAGATCAAATAAAAGACCTACAAGACAGTTTAGATGAAAAGTTAAATACTTTGAGGGAACAAGAAGATGAGAAAGTGGAGCTAATGATGGAGTGGCTTGATCATAGATTGCATGATGTGTCTACATTTAGTACAAGTTCTAGTGAATTATTAACACTTAAAACCAAGATATTAGAACTAAAATCAAAGTAAGTATAATTTTAAATTGTATCAATAAATATTTACTAAAATTGATACTGAATTATGAATGAGGAAGGACTTTAGAATGCATCTATATATTTGAGGGAGGGAGGGGGGTGTAGATCACCCTGCAAAGGAAAAATGGAGGAATTGTATAATTTTATTTATGAATTTTTAAAAATCTCATTTTGAGGCTTTGTTTTGTTAAGTGTTTACTTCGATTTTGTGTGAAACTCCATTTTTCTAGTTTTATGGTATTTAGAGTGTATTGTATGGTTTTAATTGTTCTAACCTAAACCTAAGGTAAAAGGCAAATTTCAAAATCACATATATGTGATAATAATAAATCATTTATTTATATTAAATAGGCCTTTTAGATGCCTTAGATAAGTACTTAAAAAAAGTATTCTAAACATAAAATCAACAATAATTACTTAAGTCAGAATCTATGAGTATTATAATTTATTTATTCAATAAAGGAATAATAAAATAAAAATCAAAAAATTGGGCATACAGACTTTTATTAACCATTTAACAATTCTGCAAATGGGACTAGATTGTTATTATCTAAATGTTTTCTACAACAATACTCTTTAAGCCAATCTTCAAACTTTTCTTTATAATTTACTTTATTATTCTCTGGGTGTGTGTCCCATTGGGGCCAACAAATGGATTCTCTGGGTCACTGTGATTCACAGTCTTATGTATATATCCATTATCTTTAAGACCATTATATGCCCTCCAACAATCCGTGTGTATAAGTTGTCCCCAGTCTCACATGCTCTTTTATTATTGGTATGAGGGTCTCTCAATCCCTCACATTATATTTATAGACACACAACCACTCAAAAGTCACAGGTCATCATTTCCATCTTCAATCATATCAAGAACCCAGTGTCCTTCTATGTGACGTCCTTTGTTAAATTTTATTTTTCAGCCTGGGCCCCCAATTGGTTCATTGTATTTATTTTCTATAAAGTCAATGATTATTACTTCTCTACAATAATTAAGCCAATCGGAAGTTGTGACCTGCAATACAACTACTTCTCCGTCCTCAGTACAGCACTCGTAAAGAGTTTGCATATATGTCATGTCAGCAGAAAAGCAATACATTAATCTAAATAATATATGCAGTGAAATTTAAACATTTCCAAACCATGTGTTTAGAGCTCTTGATTTTGTTACTTTCTTGCATTTTTTTTTTGACATTTAAATATGCCTACTAGACTACTACACAGCTATCATCATACCAAACTTCATCAAAATCCCTCCAGTGGTTTTTCTGTCATGCGGTAACAAACAGACAGATAAAAATTCTAAAAACTATAGATTCGGCCCCTGTACCAATAACAATGTTTATTTCAATAAGATTTTCCAAAAAATATTTAATGTACAGATTCGGCTTAGTTACAATTTTATTATATGTATAGATTTATGGAATTAATATTAATATAAGTATTTTCTTTCCTTATTTCCAGAATACTGCACCTGCAAATTTTACGCAATATTTTTACTGAAACAAATCAATCTATAAAAGCATATAGTGAGGTACATAAGGACCTTGAAGAAAGCATTAAGGAGACTGAACACAGGATTAAGAATTTTAAAGATATTATTGAAAGTGATTATAATTGATGAAAAATTATATTATTTATGGTTATAGTTGCACTTTTAATTATGATTAATTTATATTATGCATATAACATGCCTCCATTTATATTTTCTCAAATAAAGATTTTAAATTTAATTGAATTTCATGTGAACTTTTTTTTTATATTCAGCCTTTTTGTGTTGTACCTTTAGTGTGATTAAACATAGACCACCACAATAGCCAAATATGGCTTAGACTTCACTTTTTTTTCGAACACTCTTAAATTTTATATGATTTGCAGGCTTCTTCATAATGTATTCCTTTGCCTGGTTAGCCAGTGGTTATTAACTATATTAAAAATAATTTGCACATGTAAAAATGCTGCACATTGAACAATATCAGAGGTGTGAGACCTGGGCTACCACTGTTAAATTATATTTTTGAGAGTTCATAATAAAATAAAAACCAAAATAACAATCAGTCACTGTGAGAGTCCATCATGATAATTGTACATGTATTACTCCAAGTTATAGCCTGTACACTTAAATTTCATCCAAATATTTCCAACCGTTTCAGTGAGAAATAGACACACATTATACACATACAAATTCTTGCATTTGTAATCTCTGTACCAAATTTCATCCAGATCCGTTCTGGCGTGAAAGAGTAACAAACATCCATACATCGACAAGCAGGATTCGTGGCTTCGCTCGCGCTAAAACAACATTTTTTTAAAAAAGGTGGGTTTCAACTTACAAACTTTCACCCCCAAATCAACCCCTTTCTACGTCCTACCTCCAGAATTCCGAAAAGTGCTAAAACACGTATTTAATTGCATTGAAGAGCATTAATACCAAGTTTCAAGTAATTCTGATCATAAATATTTTTTTTAATTGTATTATATATAACGTGTTTTCCTGTGGGAATGAGATAATCTTCCGCGGAAAAAAGGGAACGAAGGACAAACAAACAAACACACTTTCACATTTATAATATTAGTATGAATTTATAGTACCTAGTTATATTCGTTATTAGTTAATACTTATAAAAATATTATACCGACGTAAAATGTTGTCATTCATTTAATGTATGAATTAGGTATACTCGTAAGTATAAAGAAGAATTTTAATATTTTTACCCGACTGCGACGAAGCCCAAAGGAGGGTTATGTGTTTGACTTAAAAGTATGCATGTATGTTCGATCCTACGTTCCCTCGTAATTACTTAACGGTTTAATCGCTTTTGTTTTTTTAATCGATGATTTATACGTCTTTAGACTTGACTTGAGAACGCGAGTCTCATAAAATATACATAATATGTATGTAATCAGCCCTTTTTTAATATCCCACTGCTAGACACGGGCCTTCCCTTCAATACGAGGGGGATCCGTAGTCCACCACGCTGGCCAAGTGCAGGTTGGCGGACTTCACATATCTTTCGAAAACTTGCTAGGTTCTCTCAGACATGCAGGTTTCCTCACGATGAATCCTTCACTGTAAGGCAAGTGGTAATCGTGTTGGAAATGATTCGCACGTGAAAATATAAGAGGTGTGAGACCTGGGATTTGAACCCGCTTCATTCGGTTTCCCATGCGAGCGCGTTACCACTGAACCACTACTAATAGGATATATGGATATTAATAAATATTTTTTAAAAATTACGCAACTGAGTTTTTTTATTATTATTATACGTTATGTAGTTTTGAATATTATTGAGTAAATATGTGATATCATTGATGTATTGTACATAATATGTTATTATTAGTTATATCAAATACAATTATGTATTTATTACTACAAAAAACTCAATGACTGGTATCGGCAAAACTGCAAAGGATTAAAGTTCACATTACAAATGATTTGTGAACGATGACTACATATCTACATTATTTAATTTGATGAATACGTAAATTGTAATATTATATTACTGCTATCTTACTTAATTAAAAAAAAAACTTTTCTTTAATATAAAAATCTATATTACTTGAGAAAAAAGTCTATCTCCACCAAAACTCACGTTCGCTTAGAAAAAGCAAGGTTTGATTTTATGCGTAAGTTTTTTTGTCAACTTTTAGGTAGGTAATTTCCCAACTAGGTACTTTAGAATCTTTTATCTAACGATGTTTTTAGAAGGGCCTCTGTCCTCTGATTTCGTTTTTATGTCATGTTTATTTTGTTCGTTTGAATTATGTCAAAGACCGATAAGGAACATAGTTGATAGTATATTAAGTAAATATTATAATGTTTTAAATAAAATAAGTATTTCCTGGAAGCTCTTGCATTAAACTGAACTCCTAGGACTTAGACATAGGCGACCTCGTCTTAGAGAAATCCTGACATATAATCGATACATATGTTATTATATAATATACATATTACTAAATATACATTGCATTGCAAAAATCGAATCTTCGGCCTTCAAGGTAATTGCAATACTGCGTCATAATCATTATATCTAACAATTTTCTTATAGCCTTATGACACTCGCGCCATCAAGACATGTCTAACGACGCATTAATCTAGCCGTTTAGTAATTACGAGGGAACAGAGAAAATACACACATACATACATTCAGATATACAGGTCAAACACATAACCCTCTT
Organism: Brenthis daphne; assembly: GCA_947093115.1. NCBI lineage: Eukaryota > Metazoa > Arthropoda > Insecta > Lepidoptera > Nymphalidae > Brenthis > Brenthis daphne. The sequence goes on from OX352473.1 coordinate 27,089,628, forward strand.
ATAGGCTTCGCCGAAGTCGGGTAAAAGGTCCTATATTTGAATTTTTTATTTGTAAATATAAGACATTATAAATTAAACACAACATGTTTGTTTGATCAGTGTTGTATATTTAATTAAAGCGCGCCAACGAGTAGGGTATAAACAGTTGAACCGCTGTAATTATGATTAATAACATTCAACTTTATACGACATTTCTTAGATAGCTACCTCCATAAGATTATCTTATTTAGTCGTTATACGGACCGTGTGTGATGTGGAAGTGTGCTCGTTCTATTTATTTTAAAATTTAACGCATGTTTGAAGACGATGGACTCGCTCGTAAATATGTTTCAGTAAGTTACTAACTTTTGATCTAATATATTGTAATACATCTGTTATTTACGAATTAGTTAGAATTTGGTATATTATTTCGAGATATCAAAGATAAAAACTTGCATATAAAAATTGATAAACTTGAGTAGATAATCTTCACTTATTGTTAGTACCTATTATAAGCGTGTATGTTTATTGGCGTATGGTTTGACTTAGCTACAGACAGCAAAGTAGTTCTAAACTTCTTTAATTACGTATTTTTTATGCCGGTATATCAAGTAGGTGTCGTGTAATATCAGTAAATTGTATATTCTAAGTAGTGAAAGATACGAATACAATTAGAACCAAATCTAAGACAAAGGTCAATCAAGCTAATTTTTATCCATGTGCTACTGCTTACACTTACGATCACTTCGCTCGGGTGCGTCCCTAGGTAGTTTTTTTAGCGGGACCCTAATTCTTTTTCTTAGATAAAAGTAACTAAATTTACTTCTTATAAATTCTGCTACCTGCCAGTGAGAGTCCCGACAAAATCTGTCCAGCCGTTTCGGAGATTAGCCGGAACAAACAAATATACACACAAAATTTTAAAACATGTTTTTTTTATAAATACCGTATATAATTTCATATTATGCATTAAGTAAAAACCTGTTATTTTGACATTACAAATAGACACTTCAATTTTGTTTATTTGTATAGAATTAGATAAATAACTTACGAAGCAATTTGAACTGTGAATATAATAATTTGGAGCTTAAATATTTACATACTATGTGGAGGAAAAATTATAAAATTATAGTCATTACTCATAAGGTTGTTAAGATTTGTTATATTTAGATAAGGTCACGTCTAAAACAGACCTCAATAACAATTATGTACTTATATTTATTATTGATATATAAACAATGTATGAAAGCTAAAATGTTACTATTGCGACATATTTTTGGTTTACCATTAAAAAGCTATTGTATGTGTTAGCCTACTAAGCTAATTAAATATCTAAGTGGGCTTTCTAAAGTGGGACACTAGAAAACGCATGCTTTTAGGAGTCACGTAGATATAACGAATGTGATTTTTTGTGGTGATAACAAATAGATACCCATTTTCGCCCTAATAAAATAAAAAGCTCGGTGCCCTCTTAAATCTGTCAAGGCATTTCCACGTGAAAGGGTAAAAAACATACACAACTTTTGCAATTATAACATTAGGTAGGTTAGTTTAGTGTATGTAAAAATAATGATATTTTTAACTGACTGTAAAATAGTAAATTAAAAGTTATTGTGACATACCTACATAACCTTTTCCTGCACGTTATCACTTATCAGTCAGTAGCGTGAGTTAATCAATAGCTTATCATAGGAAAATTTTCGACATCTATTCTTAAAAATATTTAAAATTTAGAACATCTATATTGAAGCACACATTTGGAAATGGATGAATATCAAAATAAAATCCCCACTGACTACATTACGAAATCCATACTTAATATTATAAATGTGAAAGCGTGTTTCATGTTTGTTTGTTTGTTTGTTTGTTTGTTTGTTTGTTTGTTTGTCTGTTTGTCCTTCTTTTACGTCGAAACGGGTTTGACGGATTGGCGTGATTTTTTGTGTGGAGATAGTTGAAGGGCTGGAGAGTGACATAAAGTACTTTTACCGCGGGTGATTAACTCATTCCCACGGGTAACCACGGTATAATATAATCCAAGAAATTATTTATGATCAGAATTACTTGAAAGTTGGTATTAATGCTCTTCAATATAATTAAATAAATATGTGTTTTAGCAATTTTCAAAATTCATCCCATAAGGTGGTAAAATAGGGGATGAAAGTTTGTATGAAAACTATTTTTTTAGTTATTTTTTTGTAGTTTTAGCGCGAGCGAAGCCGCGGTTCTGCTAATTACATATAAGTTATAGTATTATTTAGCTTAATATTAGAACAGTAAAAAGCAAAATACATACCTATATATGTACAGCAATTATTAAAATATAAAAAAAAATTGACACATAATATTAGATACTATTTAATTTCAGCACAATAATAATAAATTTAATATTATTATTATTAAATTTCAGCACAACTTCAGATGCCCTCGGTATAGAATGGGCACCTCTTCACCTCCCCATGGCTCGTCGCCTGCAAACCTTAGCCGCTACGTTCTGGATCTGTCTAGTCTTGTTTGGAGAAAGTTCATGTGGTTTCCTCTTTATAAGACTCCTGTACTCCTCGTACTGGTGGCTAGCGTTGATGTATGGTTTCTGGATGCTTAAGGATTTAGATGTGTGTAATAAAGGTGGAAGAAAGTAAGTATATATAACATTATGTTTATTAATAAGCAGTAATAATATGGTCAATTAGGAAGCAAATAAAAAAAATTAAATACTATTTTGTCAGATGCTCGACTGCGCGATGTTCGAAAAGAGCTAGACGAATTTCAATATAATTCTCCCTACAAAATGTCAGTATCATATCTCAAATACTAACATGGTTAAGATTTATTTAAAAGATCGAGTAAACTCAAAGTTGTTGCTTAGACTTAAGGTACCTTGTATTGCATTAGCTATTTCATATTATATCTCATAAAGTATAATTAAGCCAAGTGAGAAGTTTAAAGTTTTAATGAAATGATTATGACATAAGAATTCAAATTTTTTATCCATTACATGATTTTGTACCTTCAACATACAAAGCAAACAAGACAAAAAATAATTTTACAAAATTATTTCTTTCAGAATAGAATGGGTACGTAATTGGTCGATATGGCGATACTACCGTGACTATTTCCCAATGAAACTTGTCAAAACCACCGATTTGGATCCAAGTAAAAACTACCTTTTCGCATGTTTTCCTCATGGAGTAGTGTGCTCGGGAGCCTTCACCGCATTTTGCACAAATGCTTTAGATTTTTATAAAGTGTTTCCTGGCATGAACAGTAACATGATTACGTTAGGGGGTCACTTTCGAGTACCTTTTTTTAGAGACTTGATACTCGGCTTGGGCTCTTGTGCATCTTCTGTAGAAAGCTTGTTATATCTTCTTGACAAGAAGAAACATCAAGGGAAATGCGTAGCTTTGGTAGTAGGCGGTGCGGCCGAAGCACTCGACTCTCACCCCGGAGAATATAAGGTGATTTTAAATAGAAGAAAGGGATTTATTAAAGTCGCCATGATGTCCGGGTATGTTTTACTCATGAACGAATTAGCCACAATTCGTTCATGGTTTTACTGTATTGTGCTTTTATATCACTTTGATCGAAAGTCTAATAAACTTTAGTGTACATACTCACGTGTTAATTTGGATTTATATTTTTTAACAGCTCATTCTTACTGCAAAATTTAAAAAATATATAATTTTGTCATTTTTTAGAGCTCCACTCGTACCAGTGTTTTCATTCGGGGAAACAGATGTCTTTCGTCCCTTCAACAACCCAAGCGATAGTTTACTTCGCAAATTTCAAGAAAAAGTGCGCCAATTTACGGGCATATCGCCCATTTTTCCTATTGGTCGTGGCATGTTTCAATACAGTTATGGGGTTGTGCCTTTAAGAGCCCCTGTCACTACTGTTGGTGAGTTGATTTTATATTTTTTTGGAATAAATTCATATATTACCTATGACCAATGATGAATGAAATCACAAATGTGCAAAGTGCAAATAAAAGCATGAAAACTCTTCAATTTATGCAACAGATATCTGTATATCCTTCTCTGGCCACATGTTAGTACATACATATAATTAATTGAGCTACTAAAAACTACTTGAAAACAGGCCAATGAAGAGATCATACTTTCGTATAGGAAAATTACATGAATAAAAACTTTTTAACAAAAAAATAAAAACGGACTTCAAACAAAAGTACTAAAAAGTAAAAAATAACTGATTGGTAGTTTTCATTTACTATACATACCTAATTAAATATTTTCGAAGTCGGTGTGCTTTGCTTTATATCGTTTGTTAGGTAATAAACAAAAAAAATACAGCCGAATTGAGAACCTCCTCCTTTTTGAGGAAGTCGGTTGAAAAATAATGTATGCTTCAATAAAAATGTAAGTAAAACTATCTTTTCGGATTATTTCGCGAATTTATTTTGATTTTTGATTCCCGACGTTTCGAATGTTTTATAGAAACGTCGGGAACCAAAAATCCAAATAAATCCGCGAGAAAAATCCGAAAAGATAGTTTTATTTAAAATGTCAAATATTCGCGTAAATCTAAGAAAGTAAAAATGTAAGTAACAAAATTGACCGATTTAAAAGAAGGAGACCCTCGATTTGTGTTTTTTGGTCATTTTACGACCGGCTACGAGATCTTTTCGCTAATTGTGAATTGGCTTTCACAATTTTTTTTCGATGTATTTATAACTTATTCGTTAAACATATAATATTAAAGTGTACTCCGATATTTATTTATAAATAAAATCAACCCCTACGGCTAAGGGTGGGATCATTACTTTTAAGTGAGTTTGAATCGGTTTTTGTTAAAAAATATATATTTTTAATTCCAGTTGGAGCGCCGATGGAAATAGAAAAAAACCTGGATCCAACAGATGAGGAAGTAGATGCAATTCATGCGAAGTTCACAAAAAAACTTATAGAGCTTTTTGAATCTGAGAAATCGAAATATTTAAAAAATTATGAAAATACTCATCTCGTTATTACATAATATAATACAATGTAGGTATATGTACAAGTCTACGGGATACATTTCCGTAGCTGACCCGTGGATCGATTAGTACAAGCTTTCAGATCCATAGAAAAATTTCCCATTCTTCTGAGTTTTACCCATAAATAAATAAGTTCTCAAAAACAAATTATGTGAGTTTTGTTAAATATTGATGTTGATATTAATAAAATTAAAAAAAAAACATAAGCACTTTTTTTTAGTTTGGGGTGTCTGTTATTAGTAATTTACTGTTATGAAATGATTCTCTGCTATCTTGTGTTCACATTTTTGCTTTTCACTAAGAAAATTGAAAATTTTCAGTTATTAATCACTAATTCGTTTAGGTCCAATTTTTGAATACTGATATTTTTAACAAATGCCTGAACCAATTATAACCTTTTTTAGAGTGACTCCATATATCTATATGGAGACACTAAAAAATGGATTTGAAAGCTTGAAACTCAATGGATTCACGGGTCAGTTACGGAAAAGCTTCCCGTAGACCCGTAGATCGGTCGAATAGTCGCGTCCTTTAAAATTATTAAAAAAATACAAATTTAGTATAATTTTACATCAAATTAATATATGAAGTTTGTAATTTATTTACCGTTATTCTTATTTGTATTATTACCTAAGCATATTGAAATATTCAAGGAAAATTACTAAAATATTAATATTATCAGTACTTTTCTGATTAAAAAATATGAAGTTGCAAATTAGCACGTTTATTTTATTGTTGCAAGATTTTATTCCTTAGTTTGTTTCTTTTAGGTAATACATAGGTATTAGGTACAGTATTTTGTATCTGTGCTAATACAACGGAAGTAGTATTTTTTATCGTTTTAATCTTTATGAAAATATAAGGATAAATATGCAAGTTGTCAAAACAAACATTTATCACGTTATGGAATCCAACCCGCCATCTTTACGACGAGTCTTATATTATTATATTTATATTTCATTGTTATATAACTTGTACAGCCCGAAGTACCATTACATATTTTGTCAATCGCCGAAGCCAAACTCATAAAATAAAAGACTAGGTATAATATTTATAAAATAGAAACGCTGAAAACCTCCTTAGATATTAACCTTTGTTGTTTTTTGCTCTTTATTATGCAAATGAAATCATATCTGTTATTATAATTTAATAAAAGCACAAAAATGTTTCTTAGTTTTAAGTGTTTATGCAGTTATAAGAATACAGAATGTTATTTTTTAATTTTTTTTGAATTAAATATTTGAAAATGTTCAAAAATCATTTGCACTGATATGTTGATTTAATACACCCCTGTCAATTACAAAATTCACATTAGACTAGGCTTTTTGATACTATTATGATTAGACGTGAAAATACGGAGGTACAAAAAAAACTAATTATATTTTACTATTTTTATTTATTTTAAATATTTACATTTTATATACAAGTTTCAACAATTTCACACGCCATTTCCGCGCGCGCTACTTTGAGCATAACACGATCGTTACATTCGGACAGCACTCGCTGTTAGAAGAAAGGTACCTATTATTATGCATATATTACCTATAAATGTTTACATTATTATATTATAGGTATGTGTATATGGCGGAACTATCCAGTTATGGAAGTAGATTTTGTCATTTTCCCCTTTTGTCTTTTTAGAAAACTCCAACCGTCATTCACACCAATTTGCTGAAATATTTTCCAATGATAACTGGAGAAAATATCTATTAGTACATGTGGGAATGACAAAGAAGATATCCAAAACATTAATTTACATAGATAATTTAAAAAGATACCTACCATTCAACCGTAACAAAAACAATATCAAAACTGTTTAAATATCAACAAAAAAGGCCAAAAGCCTGGAATATGTTAATAACTCAGCAAAAGGACGACCATATCGTATGGCGAAGAAAAGAGGCTGTTCGATATATTTCAAGTGTATCATTGAAATAATGTCTTTCAATAAAAATTACAACATTAAAACAGCAAAACCGCATGCATAAATAGTTATGAATATATTGCACACCAATGGAGGCAGTAGCCCAGAAAATATTTACAGTCTTAAATGTCAATCAATTCAAAATGCGCCACAATTTTTATTCTAGCAGAGGGTACAAATGACATTTATTACTGGATACGTATTTTGGACGACATTTTTCATTTACTGACAAGTGATTTCAGCACTGCACAAAGAGAAAATCAATATAGAGTAGTATTTGTAACATTAGTAGCATACGAAGCTGGTATCCATAGATACACTCCTATATTCACTAACCAGAGTGTAAAAGAAGTGAATCATTCAGGACCGAAAAGCAAATTGTGGACATACTCATAGTATGCCATACATTTGCGCAAGTTTAAAATTAATGTGGTTTGATCTAAAATCTACCGAAATATATTAAAGTTTGATCCCATAATATTGTTAGTCTGTTTTTATGATATAGCGAAATCTAGCCATCGTCATAATTTAAAAACGATAAAGAGATTGCTTTTATTAAAGATAAGCTTGCGAACAATGAACAATATTCGCAGGTCTTTGGCACATACTTAAGTTATAAATATTATTTATAATATATTCTCCGTCTAAGAAATGTTGGAATATATCGTATGTTGAAAGGTAAAGAAATATCTAATAAGCCCTAGGCTTGGCAGTCGATAGTCGCTATTTAACCCTATAGGTATTTTCACGCTTGTTTCGGATGCTGTGTGGATTGAGAGGAGACAGGCTTAAAGCATTGAAGTAAGAAGGCGGTGTACATCACGAATGCTATTGATAACGCTATCAACGCGTACATGAATATGTTTAATTCTGGCTGTCTAAATCTATTCTTCCTTAGCCATTCTAATACTTCACCTTCTTCCATTACGTCACCTGGAAAAAGGAAAAAAAGAAATTATTTGGCAGTAGCATTTTGAGCAATGTTTTGTTTATTTATAGTTAAAAATAAAATCATAAAATCTATTAGTATAATTTGAATGTTCATGGAATTTTACCTCTATAAATACTAGGGAAGCGTTTCCTGAAGTAGACAATAGCTGGCATTTTTGTAACACCCCATTTTCGGGCGTAGCGAATATCGTGCATCTTTACAAAAGTTATATCCAAGTTATCAGTCTCGCTGTCAATATTTTCTAATTTGTCAAGTACAATACGACTTTCCGCAGAATTTTCATCTATATAATAAAAATAAATACTTTAAACATCTTCATAGTTATAGGTTCCATATACTATATAGTAGATTTATAAAAATAAAATAATTAAAACAATAAATATATAATTAACTATTGTCCAAAACCAGAGAAGACCTCACAAGAAGACTTACAGAAATAAACAGCAAGAAATTCATTTTCCTCTAAAAGCTTGTCTAACATTTTCCTGTTAACCTCCTCGATTTCATTTTTCAATTCAAAAACCTCTTGCGATGTCAACCACTGTAGGACTCTGTCCACTTGATGTAAATCTCCGTCATAGAACATCGGTGTTTGCTTACGGAAGTATACAAGTGAAGGTATATTAATTATGTTGTACTTTGCAGCTGCTTCTGGGCTTGCTATTTTAACAAAATCAATGCCATATTGATCGACTTCGCCATCTATTTGTTCAAGAGCTTCGAGAATATCTTGACAGTCTTGACAATCTTCCTCGTCATCTGTGAAGTATAGTAAATGTTATATTGGATAATTAATTATTCTTTTCTATATAACCATGCATAAATAGTTATTTTCTATGACAAAGACATAAAAGATTTTTTGTTACTATACAAATAGTTCTACGTATGCAATGCTTACACTTATGAGACTTCATATCTAGATTATAAAATATTTTTATACAGTTATGTTCCACCACGCTGGCCAAGTAGGGGCTGGCGGACTTGACATGTCTTTCAAAAACTTGCTAGTTTCACTCAGACATGAAGGTTTCCTCAAGATGTTTTCACCATAAGAAAAGCAATAATCATGTTGGAAATGATTCGCACATGAGAATATCAGAGGTGCATGACTGGAATTTGAACCCATTTCACTCGGTTTCCCAAGCGAGCGCGTTACCACGAGGTTAACGCTGCGTTCAAATAAAGATTTTACTTAATTTTTTAATTTAAAATACATTATTGTATTACTTACAGAAAAGTACAGCAAGTAGGTGGGATTCGTACAACAGCCGATCAAGCATTCTGTCGTTCACAGATTCTATCTCATCCGCTAATTCGCGATTGTCATCATCGATTAACCATTCAAGAATAGACTCTTCGTTTTGCAAGTCACCTTCAAAAAGAAGAGGGTTTCCGTTCCTATAAAATATAATAATATTTGAATCGTAAACTACATATTAATTTTAAAACCAATAAATATTGTGATAACAATGTGAAGTATATAAATAAAAATTTCACCTGAAATATACCATCGCGGGGAAAGTCTTTATCGAATATCTCTTGGCAAGCTGAGGATCTTGAATTTTTACCATATGTATACCATATACGTCACATTCATCGTCAATTTTTTCTAACTCTTCAAGTATGTGGTCGCATATGTGGCAGTTTAATTTGTCTGAAATGAAAATAGCAATAAATATATAATAGCTGTTTTACATACGATGTAATCCGGTATGATGATATACAATCGTCTAGCATATGTATATCTATTGAGCTGGTGCACCAAAAGCTTGAATCGTCCATGGGTCTCACTTCTCAATAGATGAACGGTTTTCAAAATCCGTCCTATCTACATGAAACAAGACATATGGAAAAAGAATATCAAACACAATAGTTGTCAATATTCATCGTAATAATACTTTCTAACTCAACTAAAAAGATGTATGAGCAACATCGATGCGACCAAATCGCATCACGGCGTACAGTGAAGTGTATCTTTAAAACTACTAAATAGAACGTATATATATATATATATATATATGGTATTAAATAGGTACTTACAGAAATAAACAGCCAGATACTGAGTCTCTTCCACCATTTTCTCAAGCATTACCCTTGTTATGAGTTCAATACGATCTTCTGTTTTTTGAGTAATCAGCCATTGAAGTACTTCTTCTTCTTCCGCTAAAGAATCTTCATAAACATTTGGTATATTACTTTCAAAATAAACTAGGACTGGGAAGTCAGTGACGCCATAAGATTCTGCTATAGAGTAATCTTGAGTCTTGACGAATTTAATTCCATGTCTATCGCAATCATCGTCAATATTCTCTAGTTCTTCCAGGATGCCGGTACATTGTTCACAATCGAGAGAATCTAAAATTAAATGAATCATTATATGATATGTAAGTACACGTGTTTATCAAACAAGATGCAGGGACGAGTGACAATGTCTAATGCAAATTCTATTATCGAGGGGTCTAAAATGAGTTTCTAAAGTGTTTTAATATACAAACAATACGTATATATGGGCTTGCACTAAATAAACTGTAAATATCGGAATGAAACCGAAATTTTATAGTTCCGAATAAAAAACATGAAAACAAATTATCTACTGTATATCAAGTTCTCAAGTGCGAATCAGAAGAAGTGCTTTTAGGATACTAATGTGACAGACATGCGACATGCAACAGAGGACATGATATCAAGTCAGGACGGATCATTTCAATTTCAGACATATATTTTATGTCTAGGGATAGGAGTACCGTCTATCTCCTGCCCTTCGTCGTCGTCGTGCTCTCTAATACTCTTTTTCGGCTTTTTCGTTGCTTTAGCATTGCACAATTCGCACAATGTTTTATTCCCTAATGAAAAGTAAGAAATGTTATGTTTGTTATAAATTGAAATTTTATTACATGAGTATCGATTAAATGTAAAAATATTATCTGAAATCTTTCTTTTTTGGTTAAACTGTAAATTATAAAGTAATATTTTAAAAATACATAATATATAAATAAAATAAATAATTTTAGTAATATATATAGCTTATTTATGTGTATCTGCTAAGTTAATGCTAAACGACTTACAGAAATACACCGCTATAGAAGGGGAGTCCTCTATTAAATCCAGTAATTCTTGACCTTCGTAGGCTTCTATGACGTCTCCTGCTGGATTTTTTTGCGTAAGCAACCAACTCAGTAGTTGTTGGCCATCGTAAAGGTCACCTGTAACGTATTTTTAATAATTGTGCTTCTCTAAATAATAATTAATAAACACATAATAAAAATTTTTTTACTGAAATACCTGCAAATATAACAGGATCTTTTGATCCTAACTTAAAGAACAACACAGCGGGCAGTGCAAACACTCCAAATTCCTTGGCCATTTGACGATCATCAATTTTCACGAAATTTATACCAGCAGCATCCGCGTCATCATCGATGTGTTCAATTTCAAGCAGTACTTTTGGACACTGTTTGCAGTCATTACTGTCTAAAACATGTAATATATGAAATAAAGATAGAATTTTAGAAAAGCCAAATTAGTGAAACAGATATATCGTAAAAAGTATGCTCATAAAACATATTATGTAACAAAATACTCACAAAAGAATACGGCTACATAGTCTGATGTCTGCCTTATTTTTTGAAACATTTTCTGGTTGACCTTTTCAATATGATCTGTAAGCTCCATGTTTTCTGGATTGGTAAGCCAGTCTAATATTTCTTCTTCATCATCCATATCCCCATCGTAATTGATATATTTCGTTTTTCTAAAGTAAGTTATGCCTGGAGGATTCCTAAATCCATATTTTTTTGCCATCAAGCGGTCACTGCATTTAACTACTTTTATACCATACTCAGCAGCTTCATCGTCAATTAATTCTACATGTCTTAGAATTCTAGGACTTAAAGGATCCTCTTCTTTGTCTACAAATAAAACGTATGGATATTATTTTAAATTAAGAAATGCATAGTGACATATTTAGGTTCAATACTTACAAAAGACAACGGCTAAGAACTCTTTCGTCTCAATATATTTAAACAATTTGTCTCTGTCTATTTCTTCTATGCTTTCATCTTCTTTTTGACTAACCATCCAATCTAGAACTTCGGTTTCATCCAATAAGTTTCCTAAAATAGTTTAAGTGTTATTTGTAACTGAACATCCTGCCGCTTAATATCAAAATATTAAAGAAACCACATCCATTTTATTGTATTTGGTAACTCACCAGATTACATCCAATTTATGGCATGCGCGACTACTACGGCAACACCATGCTGACATCATTCGAATTCAATTTGAGTAATGATAGATATAATAATAGAAAAATGTATTTATTAACAAAAATTATATTAACGTAGACTCGACAATTCAACATAACAGATAAATAAATAAAACATTCATGCGATTTTTCGGCCAAACAATACAACCTCTGAACATAGAATTCCTACATCAGGCGCGAGACCGAAGTGTCGGATAAAGTCTAATTACTTTTCTATGAAAATGAGTAACAAAATAGATGAAAAATAATATTAAAAAAAACTTATCTCCTATCGTTGAAAAGTCTACAAGTTGACTCTTGCATTGCGTTTGATTTTTATTTTAATTATGCTTAAGTCAGTGAAACTAATATTTTATAATCTAGAAATAAATTTATCAAATGTATTACAAACAAATGAGATTCCATGAAGACTAGAAAACTAAATGAACATGAAATCCTTAAAACAATAAGTCTTTCAAGTGGCTAAACGAGTAAGTAACGATTAAAATGCCCCGTGTTGTTGTTTTCTCATTTCGTTAATTTCTAAATATTGGAATTAATTAACATTCAATAATAACGATTTATACAACTTTTACAACATCACTAGACATTCCAATATTTAGTCTCCACAAGTTCTCAATGAACATAAAGATATCAAAAGCATAACATCTTGATATACATACATAATAAGTGCGGGCTGCATTCGCATTTCAGATGTTATAATTTTATATGAAGTTACTGTTGATTTATTAATACAGTCCGTATGCAATATATAAATACAACCCTGGTATGTGCTTGCAGGGATCAAGGGACACGAGGTTATTGAAGCTTTAATGTTAATAATATGATACGTTATATTCGATGCAGTTAGGCCGTTAGAATATTTCGGAGGAGAAACCGTATGGCGCTAAGAATAACTATCGTGTCCGCTTGATACCGCGCACGCGAGCGCTTCTAACAATCGAATTATGTGACGTTTGTCACTATCTAACATTTAAATACTTTTTACCACCACCAAATATTATCAGAGCCGAATAAACCTTTTTTGCCCTTTCCTGTTTTTTCTGATTTGGCCAGGGCTTTATTTCTACCCTTAGCTGATTTTTCGCCTGCTGCTTGCTTATCCTTGTCGAGTTTCTTAGCAGGAACCTTGGTTGGAGTCGCCTTCGCTACTTTTGTCGGGCTCTGTACTTTAGTGGGACAGCACTGGTAGGGTTCGTAAGTCATTTTTGGGACGGCCGGTTTCGCCCCCAATCCAATGTAGAAACAGCGATCGCCTGCAGTCAGTAAAAATTTGTTGTTTATACCCGTCAAAATTACTAAATAAATAAAGTTAACTGCGTTAATACTGTGCATGTTTGTAATTTACGCGCGCGTACCGTAAGGCGCGCTACTAATCTAAATGTTATGTTAGTAATAAGTAAAAAACGTTTAAATAATTGGTAAGCGTTCGCGAATGACTGCAGGCAACAGCTGGTGTAAGGACCCATGCGGGTTCTTATTCGACCATGCAGATGTGTGATTGGGGTACATCCGTGCCTCCGTGCAGGGCCACATCTCAGGGTTCAACTTTACTAATTTACCTGTAAACATTTTCTTTATCCTACTGAATATATTTTCTTCATCATCGTCGTCATCATCATCATTATCATCGTCGTCGTTACCGCTATAATGACGTGCTTTACCTACTTTATAGTTATATATTTTCCCATATTTTCTAATATCGTTATCGTCATCGTCGTCGTCATCGTCATTGTCATCGTCATCATCATCGTCATTGTCATCGTCATTGTCATCATCTTCGTCACCGTCATCGTCGTTGTCTATTTCATCATCGCCATCGTCACTATCGCCATTACCATCATCATTGTCACTGTCTTCGTCATTATCATCATCATCGTCTTTAACAGTACGGGATTTAATATATTTTTTACTACTAGGGTGCTTTATTTTAAGCTTGGCTAAGTCTTTTTTAGGTGCGCTATTGAAAAATGAAAGTTTTTGTTTTATAAAACTTTTTATACTGCTTTCTTCCACATCGTCTTCATCATTATCGTCATCTTCATCGTCGTCATCGCTATTATCATCATCGTCACCGTTATCATCGTCATCGTCATTATCATCATCGTTATCATCGTCATCGTCGTCGTCGTCGTCGTTGTCATCGTCATCGTCGTCGTCGTCGTCATCGTTATCGTCATCGCTATCGTCTTCATCGTCATCATCGTCATTGTTTTTGATACTCATTTTTTTATTGACGTTGCCATCCTGGCGTTTTCTCTCTCCAACTGCTGGATGAACCACCTTTAAATTTCCAACTTTTCTCCACTCGGTCGGCTTAAGATTTTTCTTAGGTACTGTGTTTTGACTTCGTGGAAACCCCGTTTTTTTATCAACATCTGCATTGGCCTTTGTTTTAGGATTAGCTTTATTTTTTTGTCGGTGGCTATCTTCACCTGCAGGCATTAGTAACTGTCATGCAAAATGACATAGCTCAAACATCCAGTATTTTAGGCGTAGGTATAATAAAACATTTTTATTTAAAGAGATGTCAAGAATGATGTCATGCACGTAATATTTTGTAACTCATTATTCGTAATAAATCAACAAATCCTTAGAGCTTAAACAGATATTACATTATAAAGTTTTTAAATGGATGTGGATTCTTACTTTTTTGATCTACTAGCCACTGCAGAACCTTATTTTCGTTCTTTAAGTCACCTATAAACAGGAAAACGGTTTATCCTTCTATGTTAAGTATATTTGAAGACACTTTCATGAACCAAAAAAATGAAACTAATACAATTGGTGTATTATATATACAACATTAAAAAAAGTATATAGATGTTTATTAATTATTATGTCAGATATTAATTGTATTACTGTATATTCTAAAAAACACTTACCATCATACATAATTGGTACTCCTGTTTCATAGTATACTAAAGCGGGGAAACTGAAAATGCCAATATCAGATGCCAGTTTAGAATCTTTTGACTTTACGAACTGAATTCCATGCTTATCTGTATCATCGTCAATTGTTTCCAATTCTTCTAGGATTTCCTCACAAGTGTCACAATTTTCACTGTCTAAAAATTCAAAGTAAAAATGAATATTTTTTTACAAGACATATTGTTTACGAAAAAAATATATATTTAAACGTAATGTTTGTTTTGAAACAAAGTAGGCTATTTTTATAAAGTTAAAATTTACTTACAGAAAAACACTGCCAAATGTTCAACATCATCTATAAGATCTTTTAAAGTTTTTCTGTCGACATTTTCAATTACATCTGGTTGAGAATCATGAAGTTCTAATACCCATTTCAGAATAGCTTCTTCGTGCATAAGGTCGCCTTCATAAATTGTCCTAAATTTATGCCGATAGAAAGCTAATGCAGGCAAGTCCGGAAGATCATATTCTTTATCAACTCCTTTGTCAGACGTTTTAACGAAATCGATATCCTTCTCTTCACACTCATCATCAATATTTTCTAGCTCACTCAAGATCTTTTGTGACTTCTTATCATTTTCCTTGTCTTAAAATATTAAGGGTTATATTATGACTTAAATATATATATATATATATATATATATATTAGGGCGACCCAAAAAAAAGGATTATTTTTTTTTCATGTCTCGTGTGAAAATATGTTAGTTTACTATGTTTTAAGAGTCCCCTCCAAAGGACAGCTCAAAAAAAAATTTTTTAAAGGTCGCTCACAATTTTTTTAAATTTCCTAAATCCTCAAAAATCGTTTTTTTTTTTCAAATGCTTTTTCTCGTAATTTCATTTCTTTTTACATGAAAAATTATGAAGATCCTGAAAATTTCAAGTCAAAATTTTAATATTTAGAGGTCGCTACAATTTTTTTAAGTTTTCAAATCGAGTACTTTATATCTATTTGAGCAACTTCTTAACATGAATATTAACGAACTTAATATTTTTTTCCTTAAATTTCACATGCTAAAGAATGAAATTAAAGCACGAGAAACAAAAAAAAAATTAATGAACAATTAAGTTACAAGTTCGTTAATATTCATGTTAAGAAGTTGCTCAAATAGATATAAAGTACTCGATTTGAAAACTTAAAAAAATTGTAGCGACCTCTAAATATTAAAATTTTGACTTGAAATTTTCAGGATCTTCATAATTTTTATGTAAAAAGAAATGAAATTACGAGAAAAAGCATTTGAAAAAAAAACGATTTTTGAGGATTTAGGAAATTTAAAAAAATTGTGAGCGACCTTTAAAAAATTTTTTTTTGAGCTGTCCTTTGGAGGGGACTCTTAAAACATAGTAAACTAACATATTTTCACACGAGACATGAAAAAAAAAATTATCCTTTTTTTTGGGTCGCCCTAATATATATATATATATATATATATATATATATATATATATATATTTACATTAGATATATATATATATATAATGTTAAAATTTTCTTTACTTACAAAAAAATACGACAATGTGGTCATTTTCCTGTAATATCTTTTCCAACATTTTAGAGTTTACTTCCTCAATCTTTCCGGGAATTTCAAGTGTATCTTCGTCGGTAAGCCATGCAAGCACCTCATCTTCGTCCTCAATATCACCTGTAAAAATATATTTTTTTTCTAAATATCAACATGCAGAGGATACCTTTAGACTAATGTAAAGGCTTCATATTTTGGCAGCCTATACCTGTGATGACAATAGCTAAGAAACGATTTTTTAAATTCAATTTCTCAGGGGATGAATATAGATGGCCGAGTTTTATAGCAAAAAAATATTCCGGATTCTGACTTCTAGTATTCATATAAACTTTTTGAAAATAAAAAAAGTACCTTTGTAAACCAGAGGCTCCTTGTTCCTGAAGAAAACTAGAGTTGGGAAAGTTTTGATTCCATACTTTTTAGCCAATGATGTATCTTCAGTTGTTACAAAAATAATACCAGTTTCATCAAGTTCATCGTCAATATTTTCTAATTCATCTAAAATGTTGTCGCATTCTTCTCCTTCTTCACATTTTCCACCTAAATTAAATAAAAATAATAATTATGTAATTAATAATTTATACAGCTATTCAACCTCTTACATGCTCGACAAACGTCGAAAAACGATGATAACATGTGGTATTCCTTTTTCAAAGAACACCATTGCTTACAGAGTCCCGAAAAAAATAGCTTAATAATTATTAATAATCACGATATAAAAGTAACAAACAATTACAGTATGTAAAAAATTGCATAGACACAGCCTCACTTAAAACTTCGGTTGAACGTGATCAAATGATTAAAAAACTTACTGAAATATACTACTACATATTCGTGCTCTTCAATAAGATCATTTAAAATTTCATCAGTTACTTCCTCAATAGTTGCGCTATTTTTCTGCTCAATCAACCACTCCAGCACTTCATCTTCATTTAGAAGGTCTCCTTCATAAATAGCAGGAATATTTTCCTCGAAATAAATAAGTGTAGGTAGATGATCAATGCCATATTCTTTAGCTTCTTCTTCATTATCAATCCTTACGATCACAATACCTTCCTTTTCTAACTCATCATCAATATTTTCCAATTCATTTAAGATTCTAATGTCTTGTTTATCTTCTTTATCATCTACAAATATAAAAGTATTAAATCGTAAAATGATCAAGAATATATTTATCACTCGACCCATTTATTAAAATATAAGTTTTATTGTAACCGACATTTAAGTGTTTTACAATAATTCAACATAGTTCTAAAAATTATTATTAAAACAAAAATACAGTATACGTACAAAAGATAACAGCTAAATATTGAGCAGTATCTATAAGTTTGTCCATCATCTCATCTGTGACTTCAGGTATTTCACTATGACGTTTTTGATGCAACAACCAGCCCAAAAGTTCTTCTTCTTTCATTAGATCACCTTCATAAACGTGTGGTATTCCTTTTTCAAAGAACACCATTGTTGGAATAGCTTCAATGCCATATTCTTTAGCTTCCTTATCGTCATCTATTTTGACAAAAGCAATGTCATTTTGGTCACATTCGTCATCAATGTTTTCTAATTCGGCCAAGATTTTCTGACTTTTCTTTTGGTCCTTGTCGTCTGGAATGAATGAAAAAGACTGTATCTCATTTTTATGTCAGTTCTTTAAGTAGTAAAAAGCTGTGTTAAAATTGTTGGATTATAATAATACAACATGTTT
Organism: Brenthis daphne; assembly: GCA_947093115.1. Lineage (NCBI taxonomy): Eukaryota > Metazoa > Arthropoda > Insecta > Lepidoptera > Nymphalidae > Brenthis > Brenthis daphne. The sequence continues at coordinate 27,107,905 of OX352473.1, forward strand.
GGTTGTGATGCCGAACCGAAAGTAAATCCTGGCATAATATCAAATATTTTGTCCAATGTTAAGGTCGCATGTTTTAAGTGTGAAAAATACTTACAGAACAAAACGGCAACATATGGCATTTTCTCAATAATTAAGTCGAGCATTTCGTCTGTTATGTCTTCAATTTCATCACTCTCAGTTTGATGTCGTAACCAACTTAGAACTTTTTCTTCTTCTTCTAAGTTTCCTTCGTAGTATGTTGGTATGCCCTTTTCAAAGTATAATAAAGTTGGAACTTTTTCGATACCATACTCCTTGGCTTCATCATCGTTGTCGATTTTTACAAACGCAATGCCGAGCTGGTCGCATTCATCATCAATGTTTTCCAACTCATTTAGTACTTTCTGAGATTTACGATCGTTATTATCATCTGAAAATATTGTAATAACGAAATCAATTTCAATATAATACACTTCATTCATCAGTGTTTAATTAATAAACATACAATTGATAGAAAAGTAAATAAACCTATACTTACAAAACAATACAGCAACAGTCTTTCCATCCTTAATAAGGCGATCTAGCATCTCATCGGTGACATCTTCAATTTCATCCTTTTCTAGTTGATCTACTAGCCATTCTAACATCTCTTCTTCGTTCTCGAGGTCACCTATCGCAAGATATTACGTAAAGTTATCTATCATGTCAATTTCGTATGTATATGGTTTTAATATATTCCAATAAAAGTAGCTTACCGTCGTAAACATTGGGGATTTGCTTCTCGAAGTAGACAATCGAGGGAACATCATCAATGCCAAATTCCTGAGCAGCTTTTTTATCATCAATTTTGACGAATTGAATACCATGTCGGTCGCAGTCATCGTCAATTTTTTCTAACTCACCCAGAACTGTCATTGATTCTTCATCACCATGATCGTCTGTAACATTTGTCAAAAATTATTTGTACAAAGTGCTTAATTAAATATTTTCTAGTATTTTAATATATCAGTATACATATTTTATTCATTCATTCAATTCATTCATTTCGTAGGTACTTAATACCTACATAAATATAAACTGTATAATACTTGAATGAAATGAGAGTAGTTAAGAGTTAAATTGATGTGACCGTTCTAAAACTAAAGTGTTTTAAAAATAGCGGATCTTATTAATTTTTTTCTTCAACTTATAATTAAATTCTGTAAAAAATCTTTGAAAAATATTTATATAAAAAATGTATATGACAATTGTTGTCTATTTATAACGAATTATTTTGAATATATTTATCAACAATATCTATAGATCATTCACATTTTAACGTTAAAGGCTGTACAAATTAAATACTTACAAAACAATACAACGAGATTATCAACATTTCCAATAAGAGTGTTAAGAGTTTTGGCCGTTACATCTTCAATCACGTCTTCTTCGTCCCCAGTCGACTTGTTCGCAATGAGCCATTCCAGAACGTCCTCCTCTTTGCTTAGTTCACCTTAAAATGAAGCAAGTAAACGCCATTTGAGAAGTATACAATTTTTACCCGTAAGAAACAAAAACAAATGAAAATATATGTTTGTCCTTAAAACTTCACATGTTAATTAGAAGAAGTTACTCGTAAGCGGATAAATGGTTCACAAACCTTCGTAAATAATAGGTATTTGATGCCTGTAGTAGACTAGTCTTGGCAAATCTCCAAGACTGTACTCTTCAGCTAGTTCCTCATCGTGGATTTTCACGAAGCCTATACCAAGTTGGTCAGCTTCATCGTCAATATTTTCTAACTCTTGTAAGGCTTTTGCACATTTCTTGCATTCTGGTTTGTCTGAAACATGCAATTGTCTACTTTAAAATATTTAGTCTTTATGCAAGAAGGTGTGTACCTACTAAAATTCATGCTTCGTAGAGGATTCGAAGCAGTGCTGTTAAGCGCATTGCTCAGGTAACAGTGTGTTAAAAGAAAATTAATTGTAGTGTATGCTATGGCAAGCGTTTTGTGTCGTGCAATGGTGGTGCAAGTGGTCCTGGTGTACTGGTGCCAGAGTTCTTTGTCAATCATCACTGGCTTATACTTAAATTCTGAATAGGTCACTAAGTGGGATATTTTGTGTCCTAATATGTTTAAAAGGAAAGGATAACTACGTACTGTCTACATAAAGGGCAGCCCTAAAACTTAGTCCATCTAGGGTTCACCAAAATCAGACGCCACAGGGCTAATTATGTGTCTACATTAAAGTTCGGTTAGTTAGAGATTTATCTTTTTATTTTTTAAATCGGTAAACATCTACATTTTAGTTATAATTTTTGTTTAATTTTATTTTCTTTAGAGTATCTTTTTACCTTCAAATATTTAGGTCAAGGTCACCATTGTATTGGCTTTAATTAGATTTAAAATCAACTTCCTAGTCAAGGTTTTTAATAGACCGTAGTCGTTAAGAGCGAAGAATGTAACCGATGTCTTGTTCGTGACACGTCGGTCCGTCAATCCGAGCTTGCTGGCAAGACAAAAATAGAACTGCCGAAATAGCTCGCCACACGCTCCGCTAATGCAAACGCGTTTTTGATTCTAGTCTTTGCTATAGTAGACAATCGAACCTTATATTATTTTTAGAAAATAATTACTTTGAAGATATAATAATGTCTAAAGAAATTAAGAGTTCGTGGTATATAAAACATTAAATTGATAACACCGAAAGACCATCGATACAGTTTATCAAATGAATCATGCTATTGTGATATGTTCCATCAGAGCCAAATATTTAATTGGCCAAAACATTAATGAATGTTCGCTTAAACTGTATCGAGCCGCCAATTTTTAGCCTGATTTCCGATAACAATCCAAAACTGCCAACCGCAGCCGCACTGAAAGCGTCGGAATCATTGAATTACGCTATTCTAAAAAGCTAGAAGTAACAGCCACAACGACATAAATATAAAACATACCGCCAGCTGAAAACGTTTACTTACTGTTCATCGGGCCGCAATTTTTGTGATCAGGACCTACGTGAAAAACACTGTCAAACACACAGCACAATGTACTCCTTTACAAACAGTTTAGATTAATACTAAACAGTGGAAGCGATAGAGAATTATCTACTCAATAACTCTACATATAAAAAAATTCTAAACATTTTACTTATGTTAGTTAAGAAGATGGAATTTTTTACCACATTAGCTTATTTAGCCCTCGAACAAACCTCCTTAGTAATACAAAGTTAGTAACAATACGTACAGAAGAGAACGGCCACATATTCTGTATCCTCGATGATCTTATCGAGTATCTTCTGATTAACTTCTTCTATCCGGTCAGGAAGGTCCATTGCTTCTAAGCTCGTCAGGAAATCCAAAACGCTCTCCTCGTCCATGAGATCTCCTAAAAAGTAGCCAAAATATCGAAGTTAAGAATAAAAATAATTTTATGCATATGGTATTTTAAAAGGAGCATGACAAATACAGGGGGTGTGTCTCAATCATTTCTTTAGGTGTGGTTTCAAGATATGAAAATATATGTACAAATAGTAGAAACTTGTCAACTTTCATATTTAACTATCAAATATAATTTTAACAAAATGAATATTTAACATAAACATAGAAAAATGGTTTAATGTTAAAATATTTTAAAGACGTCTGTAAAACTAAGCGTTGGATATTTTAAACGTAAGTTAGTTAATTAAATCTGATCAGGTGCCAAAAAGATCAACCTCGCAGACATTTCTATTTGTTTCATCTATTGCTAGTATCAGTGTCAGTCATGACGATTTGTTCCTAGACATATAATAACGAGTACACATCACATTAGATGCTGATTTTGAAATTTATGAACTCTACAGATAATAATTATTTTGTGTTTTTATTTGAGTTATTCAATAGTAACTTTTGTTAAATCGATGTAGAAACTTTGCTAAGATCAAATGGATCTAGATTTTTTTATTTCGATCTATTTAATGTGATGTATAGCAATTTGTCACGCACTAATTAAAAAATTGATAAATTGAAATCGAATCAGATGATATTTATTTCTGCTCTATCCTTTTCAAACGTTTACTGTATTATTTATAACTGTAAAGCAATATGAGCGTGCTGTGATAAACTTATAGAAATTATCACCATGGAGTAAAGCAGAGCGCACAGTGAATGAACAGACAGAGAACGCTATGGCGCCAGATACAAATTTCCTTATTTTATAAACAGTTTCAGCTTTTACCCTGCCCTGGCCCAATTAACTCATGAAACTTCTGTCCCTTATCCCGTGGGAATCTTATTCTTTTCCTGAGATTAAAAGTAGACTATATCTTTCTCTTAACAAACTTAGCGATTCTTTAGATTACGGTATGGTGAAAATAACCTATTTTTTAATTACAGACGAACAGTTCAAATTTAGTCATAAATAAAAATTATAAATACCTTCGTAAATGATCGGTTCCCTTTCACGGAAGTACGTGAGGGCGGGAAATTTCGTAATGCCATACTGTTTGGCGAGCCTCTTGTCGTTGATTTTAACAAAGTCGACGCCGAACGTGTCAGTGTCGTCGTCTATTTTTTCTAATTCTTCTAGAACTTTATCACACGTGACACAACTCCTGGCATCTGTAAAGGAGATGTGAGAATTATAAGCTGAAAAGTTATTTGAAAAAATTTGATTTTTAATAATAAATTTCTCACTAATTCGCAAAAAAAATCCATAGACATTTTCAGTATTATTGGTAAAGTTTGGTCGGTTTTGGAATTCATATATGTAGGTACATTTTGTAGGTATTAAACATTAACAACGTTAGAGAATTTAACCCATTATTCGATTTCTAGCGCTATAATATATCTATTTATCGCAGATATGCGCGAGTAATTATTATTCTATATATCGCAGAGTTATTTCAAAAGCCGTGATATTATAATTTCGCTAGTTGTTTTATAACTGCTCGGTTTCTTTTAATCGTCTCTATTTCATACAATATTACGAAACACTAAGTAGGTACAGTGTCAGTCAGACAATTCTGGGAATCGGAAAACGGAGACTAGAATGATTGAAAACAACACATGTCGATGAAAAAGCACTTTATAAAAATAATTAATTAGATACGAAACCAGACTTCTTTCGAAAAAAAATAACAAATATAAAAATACTCGTAAAGAACCACATAAAGCTATGTAGTTTCAAACATAAATATTTAGCTATAACATGTAAAGCTATAATAAAACTCCTACAACCGATATTTTCGGAATAACACTGACCTCTGCGGTTATATGGACTTCAATGATATTTTAAACACTGCACTGAGAAAATAAACTTATAAACATGCAAATGAAGAAATTGCGATCGCTGTTGGATTTTACGAGGCAATGCTACACGCTCGGCCCACGTTCCTTAACATGTGATGGATTTTTGATTACACTGGTTGAATTTAGTTACCACTGAAATTATTTGTACCATTTTCATAGAACATAGCAGGTATACATAGGTACGTCTGATACATACATACATGATTATAATATTATTATATGTATGTCTACTCGAAGATAGACGCAGATATCTCAAGAAGATACTAAAGTTGTCGTACTAAATGTACACTGGACGAAAGCTCTACTTCAATTATAACAAAATTATTAAATTACTTATTTTTTATTATTACACCAAAAATAATAATTAAAAAAGGTACGTCTGAAGCATGCTTTATACATCCTACGACAATTATCAACACATTTAAATTAACAGACAAGAACAGTTAATCGTAAATTTCCGTGTGTGAGAGAGAAACAAAACATTTTCCAGAAAGGAATTGAAATTACTAAAAAAGTTTCTTATTTTCAAATAGTATGTAGAATGTTCTTTGTTTATGCATATAAAAATGCCGGCAGTGTGTCGAGAGATCAGTTGAATTTCGAGCCAAGAGTAGACAGAAAAAATACGCAAAAATGAAAAACTGAAGAAAAGTGAAGTAAATTTATAATGAAAGTGTAACTAGTGGTGAAAAATAGCGTTCAGAGACTACTGAATAGAGACAGAAATGAGTACGTGCTGCGTAGGTATGTTAGTGAACTGCCACGATTTATTCTTGTAAACCGGAGTAAGAAAACATACGTAGTGCAAAACATACGTAATGCAAAAGTGCTTTAAATTTCCGATTTACGAACTCACAATTCGTAACATTATAAACAAATTCCGCTAGCACACTCATAACATCTATATGTTTAAAATTCGGAGGGCAGGTAGTTTATTTGATAGGATGCAATATAAAATAGGCTACAATACCTAAGAATTACTTGTGCGACAGGGCCGAATTAAGGTGGTCTAAAGGCTATCGTAAGTCTATATAGAAGTCCTATGTCTTTGCTCCTAAAAACATAAACATAATATACTGGTTAAACATAACTATGCCGACGATACTATTTTACGACACGTTTGGCTCAGTTTGTACTTGTAGTGACCCTACTTGTTGTGTGTCGCGGGTTCGAGTCCCGCTGGGGGCATTCATTTGTGTGACGTTTGTATTTATAACACGTATGTATTTAAATTTATGTATGTGTAGTGTATCAACTATCTGGTATCCATAACACAAGCCTCGTAGCTTACCTGGAATGGAAGTAGATGGTGAGGTGTGTTAATGTCCCAACATATTTATTTAACAAATTTATGCGGGTGGAACCAAGATGGCAAGATACGACATTTATTCAAACATCGATACCAACGTTATTTTATTGAAATATAAAAATATTTTAGTGCACTTGGCCCAGAAACTAAGACTATTATGTGCATGACACACGATGAGTTAACCTCATGAGGAAAGTATAAAGAGAAGTGCGATGTCCATGCTTCAATAAATTCTGCAAACTGAGATTGAATTATTTGTATTTGTTGGCAACATTGTTTAAATTATTGACAATATGTCACGAAACGAGGCCCACTCATTGTGCTGTACCTTTACGACTGTGTTCCAAATCTGCATTTTTTCCAAACTCTTTTTAAGTCTATAAAAGAGGACTTTGATTGCAAATGCATAACGTTTTTATCTTTTAGAACACTGTATAATGTTTTCTCTCCTAGAATAAAATACTTGTTAATTCCACCTTTGACCTTACGAACAAAGTTGACTAGATGTCAACGATCAATTTATACTTACTGTAAGCACGGTAATGTAATGCATACAGTACTCCAACTCGGGCCTGTCCTTGAAAGAATTACCTACAGCCGAGCGGCACGTACCCACGCGACAGGGCTGCCCGCCGGCCAGTATTTTAATTTCATCTACCTACTTGAGTTTCTTTCTAGTTTTGTGATTTCAAATGTTATATATTTTATTTAAAAAATATTATTAGTAGATTTAATTAAAAAATCTTAAATTTATAAGGGTAGTATGTGACCCTAATAAATTTGAGATTTAAAAATATTTGCACCTCGACAGAGACATACGAAAAGCTTTCTTGTTAAATTTAATAGTATGAAAATCCGCATTCGGATAAAAAGTTTAATTAAAAATGCATTAATTTTTAATTTAATTAATTAGTTTTTATTTTTAAAACATACGATGTCTCAAAATTTTTTGTATTTGACATAATAGCGAATTTACGGGAGGAATAAAATGTTTATTTTTGTATCCAATTATAAAAGTTACTTAACATATCTTATAAAATTTTCGTATCAAATTAAACGATGTGGCCGCCCCGCACGGTTGTCTACCGAGTGTATACCGAACGCGACGCGCGTAAGTAGAACTCGATTTCCGACCTTTTGTATGAAGATGGAATACTGTATATACCATTACCGTGCTGTAAGCGTTTTTATTTTTTTGCTAGTACTATTGAATAATAGAGTAAAAAATGTAATATTGATAAAACGTAAAACTAGTTTACAATTATTCTCAAATTGTAGAAAAACAAGTAGGTATAACAAAATTATCGTCACGATAAAGAACTTTCAGTGAACTAAAACTTTAATAAATCCAAAATGCCAAAATATTTCTGTTTCTGTAGAAAATAATGTATCATATCTAGTCAACACACAGCCACCATGAGATGGACAAGCTCTTACATAAAGAACACACGAGAACTAAAAGTGAATGTTAATGATTGCTACTATAAACAAATCTATCTAAATCTGTTAAAAGATATGCCTATTCCTAAAAATTCGAACAAATACATTAATATTAAGATCGGTGTAGAGTAAATACTGCCGATGTTTGGGGTTTGGAAATACTCAAAAATTTTAGGCGAATGTTTTTACGTATTTATTTATTTATATCATCTTTTTGTTTCTAGCGCACAATGAGATACATGTACCTACCAATATTGCACGAGTAGCGTTTCTGTTTTCTAAACGGAATGTTGCTAGCTAAATGCCTTTGTATAATGTGGTTAGATAATCTCACTTAATATTTTCTACTAAGTTACTATAAAAAAATTAATTGACATTGGTCTAAGATCAAAATTTTAATTTCCATGAAGGAATCAATTATAAAAATCTTTTCGTATTGCTCGAATGAGTCATGTAAAGAATTTAGCTGAGCAATAAATAATAACTGCTGTATAACTCAGTTGTATAACTAATGCAGTTATAATATTGTCGGTGAGAGCGAATATGCTTGCTCGTAGGTTTGCACGTAGTTCACCCAATGTTAAAATAACATTATTAAGAGCATATTGTACATTTTTTTACACGTGCAGCCTATGGGCAGGATATACTCAAAAATCTTATAGTGCTCTCCGCGTTCAATACAATAACGCGTTCAGGGTGCTGTTGGGGCTACTTCGATACTGCAGCGCCTCAGGGATGTTCGCTGAAGCGCGTGTTGATTGTTTTTACGCCCTCATGAGAAAAAGGTGTGGGTCTCTGGTGCGTAGGGTACGGGGTAGTGCCAACAGAATTCTGAGCATGATAGCAAACAGACTGGATTGCATATACATGAATCGTTGCTGTGCCGCTCTGGTGTGATTGAGTGACAAACATCCATCCAGCCAAACTTTTGCATTTAGTCGGGGTGTTATAATTTAAAGTGATCTCTATACAAATGCTTAGCGTTGTACGTAGCTGTTGTGTTCCTGCTTACATCAGTGTAAACAAATAATTCGTAAGGCCGGGGCCGCATTTATAGCAACAAATTATGTGACAATTAGGAAGGACCAGTAACAAATAAGTTTTTTTTATGGAACTCTACATCTTAAACACTAGTATATATTTACATACCTAGTATTTAAATTATTTTAAATAAAAATAATCATAATCTTATATAATTTTGCTAAATTTCAAATTTTGCAATCATAACACCTAAAAATCTCTGATGTAGGAGTCCCTAACATGTAACATGGGGCCCTGGAGTTAGAGCCCCGGCAGCCCTCCTTTAAAGTCAGCCCTAGTACTGTGTAGGTCCATGATAAAAAATGTAAAGGAAGTTGCATCTCTGAAACAGTAAGCAATGCGAGACGACAGAGATGCTGTGTCAATAATGGTCCTTTTCCAAAATATGAAATTTAAAGCAGAGTGTGAGGAATACGCCGTATATTTTATAAATATATTTTTATATTTATAGAAACGTAGGCAATTAACAGACGTAAAACAGTTTCTGCGACTATAAATATAAACTTCTTTCGTAAAGAGTAAACTCTAACTTATCAAAGTCTAATGCAAACTTTTGAGCTTGCAGCAAATAAAATGTCTGAAAATTCATGTTTCAGGTTATTTGAAAATAGTTTTACTCGTTAAATATGTATCGTAATCGTATAAAAAGATTATTATTCCCAAGGAGGGTTGACGTCAGGCAGGCGGCTGGCGTAAAACTTTTGCCAAATCCTATTAGCAGTACAGAAGATGTACTGCAAGACCCCAACTAATTGAGAAATGGGCAGGGAGATGAAGAAGAAGAATCGTATAAAGTGATATTTCGGGCTAAATTGGCCATGCAAGAAAAAAATATTGTTGACGCGATAAACGTTGTCCTGTCCTTTCAATAAACTTCGTTAGTTCATACAAATAATCATAGAGAAAAAGCACTTTCAGTTTACCTCGAAAATCCCAATTTTCCGAGCAACTTTTCCAATTTTTTCCTTTAGAAACCATATGCAGCCTATTAAGTATTTTTAAAAACAAATAAGTCAAACCGCTCTTCATTCTTTAATGACATGCTTACCAACAGACATCATTTCATTGTTATTTGTAAAGATCATCTAATGTGACAATACTTATAATAACTGGCTATTAGAAAACTAGGAGAGATAAGTTTAACCCAGTTTACCCAATTCAAATATTTCAGCGAGGTCTGATTCATAAAGAGAAAAGCGGTATCTACGTCAGACGCACGCAAAACGAGATTTCTGCCACCGTAACTTATATTAAAATAGATTCAGATTATTTGTATTATACATTTGATTTTATTTGCTTATGAATTGAATATCGTGCGTTGAATACTTTAACACATTATTGCCTTTAAGTACCTACTGTAGATGTTGCTTACTATCTGCTATTAATATGTTATAATATCTCGATTCGTATAAAAATGTTTACTTAAAAAAATATAAATGGTAGATGGAAGTGTTAATGACATTCTGTTTATTACAGTTCAAGGCTACGAATAATTAACTTATTATTTATTCTTAGGTTCAAGGTGACAGGCACGTACTATAGATACCTACAATTTGCAAATACTGTTTTAGCGCTTCTTATCACTACATATTATTATAAAACAAATTTCCCCTGCCGCGTCTGTTTGTCTGTCTGTCTGTCTGAACGCGATAAACTTAAAAACTTTGAAATGGATTTTCATACAGTTTTCACCAATAGACTGAGTGATTCATTGGAAGTTTTGGTGTATTATTTATTAAGGTTTTCTTGTAAATTGTCTGAAATATGTCAGTGTTTATTGAAGATGTCGGAAGAAATCATGCCGACTGGGAACTCTAATGGCGTGCGCCGCGTATGCCAATAGTATATGAAAATAATGTATTACGGCATTATTCGTACCTAGGAGTACGAAATACGAATCGAGAGTAAGTCGCTACTTCATTATAAAAATCCTTTCCTTTATATAATAACATTAAAATTCGATTATACAAATTGAACCGATTTTAAATTGCTGTATTTTTTAAAGAATTAATTTAACCATAAGTACCAGTAGGTACTTATTATTATAAAAACCAGCTTTATAATAAAAGCGATTCTGGACTCAAATTCCTCAAATCCAAAAAATCTATGGCACATGTTATAGTTTGCCTATGAAAAATGTTAGTATAGACCAACTAGCGACTCACCCTCGCTCCGCTCGGGTTCGTCCATAGTTACGTTTTAACGTTTAGTATAGATTTTTCAATATTTTCGTAATGGAAGCTAAATTTTTAATACGCTTTTATGAACTTCACTCATAGCTGTGTAAGCATATCTTGTTAATCAATTTTATCTTCCTCTAATTGTCGTATCAATTTGAGGCTTAGTGTGGAACACGATGATAATATAAAAATTAATACCATCGAGCTGACTTGAATAGAACCAGGCAATAAATTGATACGAGTAAGATCTTTGCAATTAAGCTTCGCCTTTGATGCGTTTTGATGAATCTGAATTCATATGGTTAAATAAACTTAATATGTACCTGTGATGATGATGTAGATGTGATGAGGCTTGATAAGGTGTGATAAGTACTTAATGTATATGTACATATATACGAGGTAGCTTTAAATTCTCACCAATTACAAATAAAATGACCAAAAACGACCTTAAATGGTATGGACACGTGATAAGACGACCTGATAATCATATGATCCAAATTGCCTTGTACCTACCGGAACAAGACACAGAAAAGTAAGGAGACCCGACCCCAAATAAGGGAATAAGGAAGGACAAAGAAAAGAGATAGCTACTTAGATAGGTTATATTGATATTTAACATACTAGTTAATGACACCTGCAAAATTTATAGGAACAATGATGTTTCTTACCATTTGGTTAAAACTTAGTATAAATGCTTTTAGACACAATGAATAACAGTACTTAACTTATTAGGAAATACAAAAATTAAGTTAGAATCACATACACATACGAATGAAGCCAGAGTAAATCGTAACAAGATCGTTGTAAGTATGTTGCTTTCTACCTTAAAGATCACATATTAAGAACGTTAATGATCACCATCCAGGCGAAGTGAAATGAGGTGTCAATTCTATGTAGGTAAAATTTCTATATAATTAAGTATGGGAATACCTTAAATCCTGAGACTAAAGGACACTAAAGGAGTGGTAGGACAGTGGGAACACGCTCACTTGAAAAGGCAAGTTTAGCGATTCAAGGTTCCAACCGTCTGATATTTGTACCTCTAATATTTCGAGGGCAAATAATAATTAATAATATAATTCAACATAATAACCACTTACTTGCCTTCCGGTAAAACACATCATCGTGAGGAAATCATTATGTCTTAGAGAAATGAACTAGATTTCGAAAGACCAACCAACAACAAAGTCTGCTAACCTTTTTTTGTTGGTCTAATGGTCATGGTCTGATCCGCCTCGCTTTGAAGGGAAGCATTTACTCGTATATTAAATCTTATGGCAATAAGGATATAAATAATATCAGGTAACATACACGTGGTATCTATTATGTAGATATATAAACAAGAACACACAACGAGACTTGAGAAACAATATGGCCGACATATGCACCCTAAAAATTGAATAGATATTGTAAAAATGTTAAAGTTAAATATCAAATTATGGAATTTATATATTTTAGAACGTTATATTTTTGTAATTTCATTTAGACTAATACCAATATCTTGATTATGAATCATCCACAATTTTATTTTTTATTTGATATTTTTAGAAGTTACAGAACAAAATAAGTTTTTAATAAGCTTTTTGAAGTTTCTATCAATAGTACTAGCTACCGGCAGGTATAAATGAATGTGTTTTTAGTAAAGTTGTTTTGAAGGTTAGTGACCTCTAACGAGGAAAGCAATGACGTCTTAGTTTTAAAAGAAGACATTAGAAAATCTCTAATTTCGTAATTACGAAATCGTATTTTAGTAATAATTTAAAGACCTTGTATTTTTTTATTTCAACGTCCCAAGTTCTATTAATCCAGTAAATAGATTGATAACGTGCGATGATTTTGGAAGAACTCCAAACGAAACATTTGTACCATCGCATTTTCGTAATTATGTCTTTCCTCTAACACATTATACTTAGCAACTGAAACTATTTTTAAGATATTCGCTTCATTTTTAAAGAAAAGGACTTATCTAATACTCTAAAATATAAAGAGAAAGAGGTAATTAAAATTAACATTAAAAAGTTAAACTTGGCATTAATATTTAGTACTCGTATTAAAATATTTGAATAATATAGTTCAATGTTAACTGTTCACTATAAGCCAAGAAGGTTTATTACAATTTAAAAGAGACTCAAACACTTCGAAGAAGTCATTTGGGCAGCCATAAAAATAAATTTGGTTGAGCCATTAAATTTAGCATCAAATGCTTTATCTTTAAAACAATCATTAAATTAAACAACCGCTTAAAAATTTTAGAATCAGTAGCAGGTGAAACGGCTGTATTGCTATCTATGTTTATGTTATTATATTATTATAGCTTCATATTGTTGTTGAATTAATGCTTTTATAGAACCTTAAGTAAATATGCTGGAGTTATGATTGCAGTCCTGTTTTGTTTATGTTTATGTTTGTGTAACCTCGACCAAGCTCGATATTAGACGGTAAGGTACAAATTATATCTTCTGACGTGGACTTAAAGGCTAATGTTAGCCGCTCCCATTAAAACTACTGCTCATATAGCATCGATCATCAGCCAAGAAACGACCTAGCGTTCCGAGCGAGTTGATTTATCGCACTTTTTGCGTCTAGACCGGGGTAATTCAGAGTCAAAGACAACCAATATGGGGGTGATGTAGTCGGTAATTGTCATCCACCAAATGCTAACACTTATAAGTATTTTTGTGCAATCAACACTTGAGAGGCCAGCAATAACGAACTTCGAAATTGGCTACAAGCTAAAAAATTCAGAATGCCAATATCACGTAATGAAAATCTATTTCAGCTAAACGTGCGGCACACACTGGTATAGTTTTAGCCGAGCGAAGCGTAGGCGCCCGGCGACCTTGGGGAGACGGGACCTAAGCGATTCTCGGCGCCATTTTAGGTGCCGCCGCCGCGGTCGGCTCGGGTTTTATTGTCTCCGTTGCATAACCGGGGCTCGGCTAAAATATCGGACGTGGCGCGGCGGGCGAGAATCTCGAGTGATGTGATCGGCGCGTAGCATTGGCAGCGCGCCAGCACTTACACCAGAACACCGCCACGTAGTCCTTGTCTTCCAGCACCCGCTCGAGCTGCTTGGCTGTGACCTCCTCGATCTGGGGTTCGGATCGCGGCGGGGGGTTCTTACGCGCGGAGACGGCGACTAGTAGCAGGGCCAAAAAGGCCACCCACCGAGCCATGGCGAGGGCGCGCGCGGACTGACGCCCGCCCGCCCAAGCGCGCTGCCGCCGCATGCGCACACGCTCTCATGCGCATGCGCAATACTCAGCTTTTTCCGAAAGTTCACGATCACACCCGACCACGAGTTGGGTTTGTTTACACTGCATAAACTATGATTTAATATGTCGCTTTTGGGGTAGGTTGGTTTAAGAAGTATGTTATTAAGCGATTTAACTTATATACCTAATGCAAAATTATAAACATTATTTGCAATAGGCAAAGAGTGTTATGGGTAAGAGGTACATATTTACATTCGAAGGTAAAATGGTTAAGTAGTATCGTATTTCATGTTTTGTGTGCATATAAACTTAAAAATATCCCAATTTCTTCACATTATAACTTTATAAGTTACAACTTACGAGTACATAGGTATATTTATTAAAGTAATTTTTAATATAGGTCCTTGATAATATACTAACTGTAACTGCCTCGGTGGTGTAGTGGCTAGCATGTACGGCTGCACACCCGGAGGTCCTGGGTTCGAGTCCCGGGTCGGGCCAAGTTTAGTTATTGAGTCTTTCTGTATAGTAAGTCTCAGTAACAGCCCGAAGTTGGGAAGAGTTGGCGGTGTTTCACCCCCGTGCCACGGAGAGCACGTAAAGCCGTCGGTCCTGCGCCTTAACTCTCACCGGTCGTGTCGAGTGGTCGTCCCACCGGAGTATGAGAGTGATAGGAATAGAGAGTGCACTTGTGTCTGCGCGTACACTTGAGCGCTATAATATCTCCTGCGCAGTTGGCTAATCTCAATGAGATTGGCCGCCGTAGCCGGAATCGGCTAGGTGAACATCATCATCTACTGTAACATTAGATTAGTAGCTGTTTTCTAAATCAGTGCATTCACCTTGTCGTGGTGGGGGGGCTCAGTAGTGCCCGGCAATCCAACCGGGCGCGAAGCTAAGAAACGCACAGGGAGGTTGTCCACTTCGGTGGGAGGTGGCCCTTTTCGGGAGGCGGTGCACCATGCGGGTTGCTCCTGGTACTTTTCTGATAGCAGAGTGGATTATGGAACAACCCCATGGTTGTGGTGGTCTGCTTCGGCAGACCTGCCGTCGGGGCGTCGTAGTTGAATGCGTAAGCGATCCTGCGACGCCCCATTATGACGGGGGAAGGTTTTGTTGGGTTTTAGTGGGTAGTACTGGCTGTATTACGCCGGTGAGTCCCACACGTCGTGCGTAAATGCATTTCCCAACGTTCAAAAAAAAAAAAGACTTTTAAGTAATTTACATAATCTACTTCGTTAATTTCTCAAAACGGAACCTATCTACTTCCTTTTGTTTTAAATGTTGGGTATTGTATTTACGCATACCACATGTATACAAGTGATTATGTACACAAAGATAATTCTTACACGTTGATGGTATAAATTTTTAACCGACTTCCAAAAAGGAAAAGGTTCTCAATTCGTCGGTTTTTTTTAACTTATACTCATATAACTATAATTAGAGTTCATACCTAATCATATTTACCTATTAGATATTCATTTATCTTAAAATAAGTAGGTATATATTGTCGGCTGGCACCGACTTCGAAAATATTTGATTAGGTAAGTTACATATCTAAGTATTCTAAACGAAAACCACTGTTTAGTAATTTTTAACATATTAGTGCCTGGAAATCAGGTGATTTAAGTTTTTATTACTAACCCTATTATTAAACTTTTTTTTTTAACGTTGGGAAATGCATTTACGACCGAGGTGTGGGACTCACCGGCAAAGCCAGTACTACCCACTAAAACCCAACAAAACCTTCTCCCGTCTTAATGGGGCGTCGCAGGATCGCATACGCATTCAACTACGACGCCCCGACGGCAGGCCTGCCGAAGCAGAACACAACAACCATGGGGTTGCTCCAAGGTCCACTCTGCTATCAGAGAAGTACCAGGAGCAACCCGCATGATACACCGCCCACCGAAGAGGGCCACCTCCACCGCCCACCGAAGTGGGCCACCTTGGCTTGGCTTCGCACCCGGCTGAATTGCCGGGCACTACTGAGAATCGACACGAAAGAATGACAAACAAACAAACAAACAAACATACAAACAAACAAACAAACAAACAAACAAACAAACAAACAAACAAACAAACAAACAAACAAACAAACAAACAAACAAACAAACAAACAAACAAACACACACATTTATAATATTAGTATAAATATCGTAAATGGAATAATTACTTAGACTTCATCGGTTGAAGTCATTTTTATGACTTGTCAGAAGGGAAGTAGCTCCTCAGTCTCACTGGACTAAAATACATAAGTAAATGGAATAAAAATACACGCGATCCAAGTAATCATTATACTTAAATATGTAACATGGCTTATTTTGTACATGATCAACAATTTATTTACTTAAATTGGAGTTAATTCAATATTAAGTCAAAAATTATTTTACATAATAATTTCTTAGTTGTCACTAATTATAAAATTGTAATTCAAATGTACTTTTATTGTTATTCAAATTAAAATTATGTTTAGCCATTTAAACGATTTCTGAACATTGGTTAACTGTCAACTTTAACGTTGACTACGAATGTGTTGTACAAAATAAAATAAACATCGATATCGATGTCTCATGTCGCTATGTCAAAACATATTTAACGCACGGACGGTTCAGTGTTGGCGGGTATCTTATCTCGTGAAAGTTTCAGTGTTGTGAAATAATGGATATTGTTTATTACACTGGTGTATACGTTGTGCTATATTACAACATAAACCATATTAAAAATACATCATATCTACATTTATATTATACAGAAGCACAGTTTGTACGTTTATTAAATTGGATATACATAGTAGGTAATTTTTGAAATAACTTATCCTATTCTGAAGTTTCTTTAACTAACAGGAAGTTACACCGCTAAGCGTTTTAAACTTTTTTATTACGATAAAAATATGTTTACTTTCAGAAATGATAGTAACTTTAATAATTGTAGTTAAAAAAACTACCGTTGAATTACTTTATCGGTGTACTCTTACTAAAAGTTTTGAAATGAAATAATAAATGTTTGCCAAAAAGACATTTAGTTACGAATCCGAGCAAAACGAAGGCAAGTTGCTTGTCTCGATCAAATTAAAAGGAAATTTCTTTAATATTCTTTGTGATACAAGTCAATTGAGTACAAATGACATTACTTAAAAACTCACATAAAAAAATTAAAGCCTAAAAGTTTTTATCATAACTTTGTTTATCTTACATAGAAGATTAAAATAAAACATGTACAATATACTACATAAGGCCAATAAATTAATTTATTCTTGTCATTATGACGACATTAAGGAGCAAATTAGAAATATTTTTTAAGTTATACTTCTTTTAGCACCTTTAGAATTTTTTCTAAAGGTGCTAAAATAAGTATAACATAAAAAATATTTATAAGAGAAAAAATTTTATGGTGCGCGCGCACACCGACAGCCAAAAAGCGATATGATGAAGTTAGCTGCATTCCTTTTACAAACAGAGAGTTGTGACATACGGGATTAAATCTTTAGCTATGTTTGTTCTGTTACGCCAAAAAAGTATAACTTCTTAGTTCATACGTGCGTACATAGGTACACACAAACTTTTTTTTCACACCTCTCATATACAAGCCGACTATCGATACAATATCAGTCCGTTGGACGTCCCTAGATTTCACGCAGCCAATCGGAGCGCAGCACTAATGTCACATGCCGGTAGAGAGGGAAGGAGCACTCATCTTGAAATTGTGAATGGCAAGTAACATGCGAACGTTTCCGAACGGTACTCGGAATAGTGTAGTTCGTTGTGTCAACAAATATTCACCGCGCGGACGGTTCAACGTTGGCAGGTACTTTATCTCGTGAAAGTGAGGTGTTGTGAAATAATAAAATGGATATTGTTTATTAATCGCACTGCTGTTTGTGTTGTGCTATTATTACAAGATAAATTATACCTGTACTAAGTAAGTTTTAAACATTTACTTATTTTAAATATTAGTATCGATAGTGTATCAAAAGTTTTGAAAACTACTTCAAATACCTGCCTACATGTTCGATATCAATGCTTTTCATTATCTTTCGTCAAAAATGTCTAATTTAGTTACATTATCGTTAGCATGATTAAGACATATCATTATTATACATAGATGAAACTTACTAAGTGAGCGTGAAGTAATTTAAATAAGTTTATTATAGGTAGTTTTAAAATTAATGCAAAGTTACGGAACCGCTAATTGCATTAGATAGGTTATTATAACTATGATTCATAGCTTGAATATATTTCTATTACCTAATATATTTCTTTATTCCTCTAATGTATGATATGGAGTACAAAAGTTAATTCTTATTTGAGTCTGACTAACTAAATAACTGAAAAGAAAACTTTTATAAAATATAATATATAATTTAACTCATTGAATTTAGAAAATTTTTATGAACACATAAAACTTAAGTTTTACAACACAACAATAAATAGTATGTATACAATATGCATTACTAAATATGTAAACTAAATAAACAGATAAAACTTAAATATTTCTTAGCATAGATATGTGCATATGATTTTATAGTAGAAATTATTGATATTTAATAGAAATAGTCTTTCAAATAATAAATTACAATAAAAACATTTAAATATTAGGAAAATTTCAAAAACAAAAATAATATATAATTTGCTTATTAAAAGATTATTATGTGCATATTAATAACACTTTTTTGTGTATTATCTGATCAATATGCATTAACATTATGAGTTTACCAATTGTTTAGAGATCCATATCTCCGCCTAATTTTATCTATGGGTGATAAGTTCTTTGTTTCAGGTAAGCCTCCATTGTTTAATTTAATAAAACAATAAAATAACACAATACAGTGAGATTTAAGAAGGTCACGTTGTGCAAGTGAGGTATTGTTCTGAAAAATTAAACCTATTTCTAGTAACTTGACAATAAGGCATAAAACTTTATGTCAAACATTATTTTTCAAGCAGTCAACTTTACATTTTAACTTTTAAACATTATACTTTTTGAAATTTAATTTGATTGAATACTTCACTATGATGGTTCATGTTATTAATATTGGATACTAGCGGCTCACCCTCGCTTCGCTCGGGTTCGTCGCTAGGTACGTTTTAAATAGATATAAAAAGAAAAAATCTTTCTTTCTCACATTTTAATTATATGTTTTAATACTTACCTATTCCGGACTAAGAGAAATCCAAAAATTAAAATATCATAAAAATTGGAACGCGGTCGAACGGGATAAAAAGTATCCTATGTCCTTCTCCTGGCTCTAAACTACCTCCCTGCCAATTTTCAGCTAAATCGGTTCAGCCGTTCTTGAGTTATAAGCGAAGTAACTAACACGACTTTCTTTTATATATATAGATGTCATAATTTACATAGTGAAATGGCAAAAATATTTAACATTTTTAAGTAACTGGTTTCAATTAAGTTCAATATTTTGAATATTTTTTTATCTCAAACCAGGTAGGCAGATTATGTACTGCTTTACTCTATCATTATTAACACTATTTATTTTAAACAAACACTTATGAATCTTTGAACATTCAGAATAAAAATAAATCAAAAACATAAATTATAGCATCAAATAATTTTAAAAGACTAAAGTTATATGGAAATAATTTAAAATATTTAAAATGAAATTGCTATTATTCTACATATCTATTTTTGTATTGTTATCAATGGATCTGATAAAATCTAAATAGCTAATAATATTGATAAGATTGTTCAATTTATGTTCTAGAACATTCTTTGTCATTACTCAAACATTACGTTTGTTATAAAATATAATCCTACTACTTCATAAAATTGATTATATGAAGTAGTTCTAACATTCTTTCTTTATTTTAAATAATAAATTTGTAACAATATAAAAAAAATTAACTGATTTCAAGCAATTATTGTAAGTTATAAATCTTGAACATTAACATTTATTGCTGTACCATTTTTTTGTATTAAATTTATAAGGAAGGAAAGTAATCTCTAGACTTAACAAAAACAAATTATAGACTCTAATGCTATTCAATATTCATGTTTAAACAGTTACAATTTGTCTAATTTGCAATAATGACGTCATTTTTAGACCTTCAATAATAGTAGGTAATTAGTTTGTTTCTTGTAATTTTTTTCAAAAATAATAGCACAGTGATAAATAAAATCTCTCTACTTATATTTATATACTAACAGCTCCACCCTCGCTTCGCTCGGGTTCGCCTCCAGACAAACAATAACAAACCTATCTCACGGGAACAGCACATTATTCCAGATAAAAAAGTTGCCTATTTGTTATTCTGATGTATGAACTATATTATTGTAAAGTTTCATTAAAATCCACTCAATAGTTTTTGTGTACTAAGCTATATAAGTGTGGTTAATTCGTTCATGATAAGTTACTATAGTTTTTTAACTATCCCACGGGAACTCTTTAATTTTCCGGGATGAAAAGTATTAAAATATTGACTGGGGATATAAGGTACCACCTTGCAAAATTTCATTTAAATCGGTCCAACAGTTTCAGAGATTAGCCGGTACAAACAGCCAATACCACAATCACAAACAGGCAAACAGACGGAAAAAGAAAAAAATTGAAAAAAAATCTGGATTTGTTCTATTACTCTTCTTACATTCCCCTGACTCAGTTATTAGCAAAAAAAAATTCTTTGTACATTCGACCTCTACAGTTTTATTATATGTATAGATTAACAGAAGATGTTGTTTAAAACCAGGTAGGTAAATATTACTAAGCAATTTTATATACTTAAATATCTTCTTCACCATAATCGACAACTAATTATTGATTATCAAAACTGATAGAATTGTACTCGTACTAAACACGATATTTCTAGCTTTATTTTCTTAAGGAACTGTGTAAAATTTTAGACTATTCAGGTTTCAACATCAGCTCTAAGTATAAACTTGTGTTTATATGTACCTACCTACTGTTTTAGGACCGTTGGTTTTACGAATATGTACGAACAAAATTCATGACGTTTGATTCGTAAAATAAATAGATATAAGTGTAAAATAAACTACTTTGCAAAAGGATTCATATACCTAGCTATTATTTTTTTAAATATCTGGTCCGAATCTGATCTACCCTTTGGGGGCTACGTACATAAGCGTCAAACTTACAACACCTCTTTTTCGTCATATCTTAAAAAGTTAATAAAAAAATATTTAGGTTTACTCATCGATATTTTTGTAACTTATAAATTGCAATTAACATCATAAAATATTTATAATCATATTTTTGATAATAAATGCGATAAAATTTTAAATGATTACGTTTATGTAGCGATAGACGCTATCAACCTGTGTGTCATGCATCTGATATTGGTAGTTTACTTATCACAAGGACCTCAGTGCTTACGTGTCCGCAAAACTGTTAACACAAATCATGGCTGAATATCGTGCAGGGAAGGCTGGCATCAACGCTGAAGCTCAGGCCAGGATTAACAGCAAGTACAATAATGATATTGCTCATGAAACCCTCGAATGGATCAGAAAGATCACCGGACAACCAGCCAATACGTCCGGAGATGTTGAAAACCTTTACGAAGTATTAAAAGATGGCACCCTCTTATGCCACCTGGTGAATAAATTTCAAGAAGGATCAGTTAAGAAAATCAACCAATCCACCATGGCCTTCAAGTGTATGGAGAACATAAACGCATTCTTGGAAGCTGTCAAAAAATTGGGTGTGCCCCCACAGGAAACTTTCCAAACTATTGATCTATGGGAAAAACAGAACCTTTACTCTGTGATAATATGCTTGCAATCTCTGGCCAGAAAAGCGGGCAATTATGGCTTACCATCCATGGGGCCCAAGGAAGCGGATAAAAATGTAAGGGAATTTACTGAGGAGCAGCTCAAAGCCGGTCAGAACGTTATTTCTCTACAATACGGTACCAACAAGGGCCAACAAACCGGAATTTCATTTGGTAACAGACGCCAAATGTAATTAAGAATTTGTCGATATTTAAATTGTATTTACTTAATAAATATTTGTATATTTTTAATCATTTTTATTGTCATTTGCGACAAGGTGTGGTGAGTTTTGAAAGAATGCATAGCTGAGGGCGATTAGATAGCGCTTGAATACTTTAGTTTTATATATTGTTGTGTATTTTAACTCAGTTTTTATATTTTTCCTTACTCTTATTTTTATTTACTTTTCTCAGATTCTTCTCGGTAATTTTTTTTTCGATAAGTTAATAAAATATTGTGCATTATAAAGCGATTAGCATTAAATTATAATTTTTTATTTTACTTTACTTGCTACTTAAAAAAAACCTATCATATATTAGTGAACTACATATCGCCCTTGTAACCTTTTCAAAGAATTAGGTGACAAAAACCTCCCTACTTGACGTCATTACACCGCATATTGATCTAACCTCGAAACAAGCGTTGCCTAGGAAGGTAAAGGTTACCTCATTTTGATACATAAAGATAATAAACTGCGAAGACCACCATTTTCTGCGGTGCTTTGCTCTTTATTATCGTGCAAACATACTGTTATAGTACAGAAACAGACCGAAAATGAATTTGCTAATAACTGTAAATAGAAATTGACTTTCTACGTAAAGTTTTTGAAGTAAATTATCCCAATTGGCAAGTTTAAAAGACACTTAAAAAATAATAACATTTTTATGCCATTTTAGCTGGTAAAGCTAATATAAAAAAAGCCTTTTCTATAAACAATTTAGGAACTTAGTTTTGTTAATATAGGTATAGGTACTGAGCAAATATATTTATTTAAATTAAATAATTATAGAATAAAAACTTTTTAACAAAAAAATAAAAACCGACTTCAAACAAAAGCACTAAAAAGTGGAAAATAACTGATTGGTAGTTTTCATTTACTATACATACCTAATCAAATATTTTCGAAGTCGGTGTGCTTTGCTTTGTATGGGCTGGCACCGATTTCGAAAATATTTGATTAGGTATGTATTTAATAGGTAGGCTTTAATTACTTAGCCAAAGCGACCGACTTCGAAAATATTTGATTAGGTATGTATAGTAAATGAAAACTACCAATCAGTTATTTTTTACTCTTTAGTGCTTTTGTTTGAAGTCGGTTTTTATTAAAAAGTTTTTATTTTTCCCTTTTTAGTGTAGACAGTAGTAGCACAGTAAGAATTCTAACGTGTTAGGCTTGTCAAATCAAACAAAATAAGCCCAAACTCAAAGTATCTACTATTAGCCGTTGAAGAGTTCCACCTATCTACCTTCTGGCCTTGCCATCAGATCAGGTCAACAACACCGAACCACTGTACTATCAACGAAAATAGAAATACTTGCAAAGTTTCAAGTCAATATGACAATTAGAAGTAGGTTAAATTCATCATTAGTTGTTTTTCCACTCTTAGGGGTGGTATTTTTTTTTGAAATTTAAATGGGACCAATCTGGAAGTATACCCTTTCAAACAAAGCAAAAATTTTCCAAATCGGTTAATAAATGACGGAGTTCTGAGGTAACAAACATAAAAAAAAACATACAGTCGAATTGAGAACCTCCTCCTTTTTGAAGTCGGTTGAAAACTAGAAAAATATGTATGTATTATTAAACAGAATATATCTACTAAAATTAAAAAAAAAACTCACGTATGGTAAAAATTGTTCATTTCACTTTTTGGTTAAACATATTGTAAAATTCATTAATTTCACTTGTTAGTAAGTTTATTGATCATTTCATTATTCACTTAGGATTTCTAGTAAGAAGTAGGTACTTAATTCTATACTCATACGATTATGAACTCACCTACGTGCAATACGTAATAATAAACCTGTTTATTGATTTATAATATAACTAGCATTTCCCGCAGATCCGCGCGCGTTCAGATGACAAAAAACCAAATTTTTAGGTTTTACATATTAGCATACTCTTACGTTGCAGTTTTTGCATTTATTCTCAGGAATGAGATATTTTCCTGTGGTAAAAAGTATCCTATATATTGACCCGGATAACCACCTATCACCATACCAAATTTTATCAAAATCCCTCCAGTGGTTTTTCTGTGATGCGGTAACAGACATATACAGACAAAAATTCTAAAAACTATAGATTCGGCCTCTGTATCAATAATAATGTTTATTTCAATAAGATTTTCCAAAACATATTTAATGTACAGATTCGGCTTAGTTACAATTTTATTATATGTATAGATACTATAAGAGTTTGTTTGAACACGCTAATCTCAGAAACTACTAATCCGATTTGAAAAACTCTTTTTGCATTAGATAGCCCGTTTATTGAGGAAGGCTATAAGGTATATATCATATAATATATAAAATATCTATTCTATACTAACCGTTAAAACGTACCGAGCAAAGCGAGGGTGAGTCGCTAGTAATGATAAATGATTGTATATGATATGAAAATAGCATTAACTATCAAAGTAAATTTTTCGATATCGGTAATCCATCTTGTAATTGTTGAAGTGTTATTAATGTAGATAACGCTTGCCTGTAAGTTGTAACACGAATATTCTTTCTATTCTTATTAGTTGTAATGGCAACAGTTTGCTGGCTTCCTGCAGAGCGTAATCGAGTTGTTTGACTTGTTCTTCGATTCAAGATTACATAGAAAAATCCTCTATATAACTACTAGCATTGAAATTTTATAGTGATGTTTTAGTTGTTAAGCTTTTTAATTTAAATTCTAGCTAAATCAGATTCCTGAAGGAATCATTAGATCACGGTGAATATTTATCCTAAAAAATACATATGAAATAGTAAAATTTCATTTGTTAACTTATTAATGGTTCAGCCATAGTGTTAATAAGCGTAAAATTAAAACAAAACATGTGATTGTAACTCACCTACCGGAAGGTGTGGTCACGCGCCGGCGATCACCGGAAGCATGGATGTTCCTGCGCTAGCGCATTTCAATTTTGTCTGCTTTAAACACCCCTAAATCTAACACGTAACACAAATAAAAGAGTAATACTTTTACAAATTTTTATTGTATTATAGACAATGTACTAAAATATATGTAAACTACTATTCATATTCCTTGCAAATGAAAAAAATACAGTTTAAACTAAGTATAGTTGATAAATTACATAGTATGTGTAAGAGGTTATATGTATGTATACATACATTTTTTTAGTTTTTACCAAAGGGACTGAAACAAATACCTTATCGTTTTGTTATTTAGATATTACCTATCTAATAGAAGGTAGAAGCTAAATAAATATCATGATGCGTCCGCAATGGCGGTACTTCTGTATATAATTGACCGGATTAATAGTCCTGACCGGCTTTTAAAAACCTTGAGTAGGCTCAGCGTGGATTACGTCGGTGACCTAACTTTCCTTAAGTCTTATGTTACATTTTTATTGCATTACTTAATTATTATAACTAGTTCTTAGGTAATATCTTGCATTTTGTCTCCAAATGTTAGGAAAAAAAATCACATAGGCAAAAACACACTCGTCGCTGCGTGAAAAAAGGATTAACACACAAACACGCTTTCTTATTTATAATAGGTATAAGGATTTTGTTTTTGTTATACGTTAACGTACGTTTCTTTTAACTATATATAAAAGATTACGAGATAAATATTAATAAAATAATGAATTTTTACTGCTAATTAAATAGATATAC
This sequence comes from Brenthis daphne, assembly GCA_947093115.1. NCBI lineage: Eukaryota > Metazoa > Arthropoda > Insecta > Lepidoptera > Nymphalidae > Brenthis > Brenthis daphne. Next base: position 27,133,935 of record OX352473.1, read on the forward strand.
ATAAATAAACATTTTAGAAAAGTAGAATCTTCGATAAGTAGATACCTATTGAAATATATGTAGTATTCTTTAAAAACTGTAAGTGCTAAGTACCCTGTTGAAAAACTCTAATAGAATCCCATCAAAAGCGACAAAAGCCACATAGACACCAATAAATATTTATTGGTTTCTATGTGGCATTTTGATGGGATCCTATTGGAGTTTTTAAATAGGGTAATTGATTCTATCACTTATGCCTTTCACATGCCTTGATTTTATAATATTTCATAGATATAATGAGATAATGCCGTGAAAGTTTTTAATACTTGTGTCAAGCATGAGTAGACCGACTGCAATGATTTGGCAACTTTGTCTTTAGATGCTTTCGAAAGTGTCTGATTTTCACAAATCATGGTCAAAGTATTCACATCGCGACTCATGCAATTTTGTGCTGGTGTAGATACACACTAAATGTTTTTAAAATGCGGATGACTGTTATAAGAAATTATCTAACTTAGGTATCGTACAATAAACAGACATACAATATTATTTTCCTTCGTGAATTGTTAAAAGAATGTATAAACAAATAATTGTTATTTAATAACGTTTCATTTGAAAGTAAATTAATTAAAGAATGATTATAGTATCTGAGTTCGTCACGTGCGGTATTAACATTTACATCCTATTAAGATAGCGGACATTCATAATATCGATTCATAATGTCGATTATTCTAAAGTTTTGAAAATATTGATATCTAAATCTATACATATAATAAAATTCTAACTGAGTCGAATCTGTACATTAAATATTTTTGGAAAATCTTATTGAAATAAACATTATTATCGATACAGGGGCCGAATCTATAATAGGGAAAATGTCTCATTTCTGAGAAAAAATACAAAAACTGCAATGTAAGCGTATCCTAATATGTAAAACCTAAGTATTTGGTTTTTGGTCATCTGAACGCTGGCGGAGCCGCGGGCAATGCTAGTAATGACATATTTTCCTTGGCATATTCCCACGTTACACGATATCGATCGTGCTTGCAAGGCTTCTCGCCACGGTACGCCGACTCTACTATTTTACTCTACCTTAGGTACTTTCCATATAAAACGTCAATTATGTCATATACACTATATAAGACGACACAAAGAATGAGTCCTAATAGCATCGTTAACGAATTGCTATAGTTTTTCTGTAAAACTCAATTCTTATTAACGTTCCGAAAATGTATTTAAATCGAAATTAAATATCTATGTCCTTAGTACGAGTTTACCATACATTCGGAAAAGAGAAAGAAGCGTGAACGATTACATTAATCTCGTTTTCAAAAACCATTACTATATTATATACTAGCGACTCACCCTCGCTTCGCTCGGGTTCGCCTCTAGAAAATCACAGACAGATATATCCCACGGGAACCGTTCATTTTTCCGAGATGAGAAGTAACTTGTTGTTAGATCGGCAATATATCAGCATGCCAAATTTTACTAAATTATTTGCATAAGTTGTTGTGTACTAAGCTGTATAAGTTATTACAGTTTTTTAACTATCCCACGGGAACTCTTTAATTTTCAGGGATGAAAAGTATCTAAGATGTTTGGATGTGATATAAGGTACCACCATCCAAAATTTCTTTTAAATCGGTCCAATACATTCGGAGATTAGCTCGTACAAACAGACAAACAGACAGCGAAACAAAAAATTAGAAAATAATCTAGATTAGTTTTATTTGTCTTCTTACATCCCCCTGGCTCGGTTTTTAGCATTTTTTTTCTATGTACAGCCATTCAACCTCTACAGTTTTATTATAGTATAGATAACTAATGTTTTTCTGCGGCTCCGCCCGCATAGTACATTAATCACTAACATATCATATACTAAAACCTTCTCTGAAACACGCTGCATCTTATAATATGAGTGTTATTCCGATCGGTTCAGTAGTTATCGCAGTATAACCGAACATAAAAATCGGCTCTCCATTTATTAGTATAGATATACTAAATAAGTAATCTTTATCCAACGTTCTTGTCACTTTTGACGACCACCTACAATTAGCAACTATCACTTAAATCCTACGAATAAATAATCTTACGTCCTACTTTCACTTTTATATTAATTACAGGATGTAGATACATTTTAAAGTAATATTTACTTTCCTTTTAAATTAAATTTTAATCCCACCACGCCCGCGGACACGCCGGCGTTACAGTTAACAATAGATTTCTTAGAAATTTAATTAATTTCTTAGAAATTTAATTAATTTCTTAGAAATTTACCTGAAACATTTACAACACTGACTTTACATCTTCTAACTATACTAAACTGGATATAGCTAATTGATGGCTCATCTATTATTAAAGTTAATCAACAGCATGTTTTTAACTATCTTATTTGTATCCACCTATATACCATCGTCCAGCTCCAGACCATACCGTTAGGCAATCGTCCGGAGATTATCTCAATAACGGAGTGACATCCGTTATGAAACTCGCCACTTTTCCACAATCATGCTACGTTAACATATGAAAGACCATTGTAAAGTTTCTTTGTCGTACACCTACGGATTTTAATCCATTTGTTATTTTTAGAAGTTTTTAGAAGATTGTAGCAGTAAAACTGTTATAGTGGCAGCATTGAAATAATAGAAGCCATAGAAATATTAATAATCAAATTACATCCAATTTTCGTATATTATACTTTCCTAATACGAACTGTAGTCACTAGATCGAGCGTCCTAAGATATCGTTCAGTAAATTCTTGCAATACAAGCTTTAATTTACCAGATAGGTACATACGTAATAGTGTAATAGTCAATTTCCGACTCATAAGCTATATCCTTGCCATATTTAACATCGATGTGCTTACGTAAAAAAGACAAGCAAACTCAAAGAACAAGCAAATTTCTCATTCATAATATTACTAGTTATTGCACGCGACCCTGTTCACGGGATTCTTTCTATAGATATATTTGTGTAACCACCTCTTAAAACCTGTATGTGTTTTGATACCCCACACGATTGTTTCGGACGAAAAAAAATTTCAAGACACAAACTAACACAATTACTGTATGAAATTAGTGTAAAAAATAAGGTTTATTTTAAACCTGAAATAAGATGATTATTGTTTTTATATTATTTTTCATCCATCAGAGGTTTCGATTGCTCAATAAATTCCAAGGGGGCTATCTATAAAAACTGTCCAATAATTCGTTATCTGAACCTATCTGGGATTAAATAGCAGTAAAAGCCAGATATGCTAAAGCTATTAATTTGTGACCAGCACTTATGATAGCTTGACAAAGTGCTGACGTGTTAGAAAGCAGATGCAATAAGCAGACTCCACTTCGAAAGTGACCTTTCTTTGACATGATCGTAATCATTTACTCGGCTGACATGCTACATATGTAAAATGCTAAAGTAATGAAATATATAAGAAGTATAGCTACTACTATAGCCATCGTACTATATTAGTTTCAGCTATTTAAAAAATTAAACGTTTTTAATATCTACCTTTCCGGTAGCTAACTACCGGATATTTTTTTAAATAATCGCATATAAATGTAAGTATTTCAATATTATAAAACAACGAAATGAATATATTTGATTATTTTTTTAAATTCAATTCATTTATTGGAAAATCGGTTTTATAATATCTTTTCAGCGATAAAGTACTTCGAACAAAGCATATTGAAACTAATTAATGCGAATACTAAAATGGAATAATTTATTTTTATCTCATACCTTAATATTTACAAAACGAGATATCAGAAGTATGCTGAAAACTGACGACACCGACAGTACAAAATTTTCAATATGACAACTGGCATAAACGTCAACTTCAAATACGTATAGAGCATCAAAACATGCTTGCAGTACTTATCATTTGACCATGACCGACAATTAACAGTGCACACTTAATGAGGCCTCTGTAGACGAAGGGTCGAGACGGGGCTCTACCCGGAAATACTATTCTACACTTTGTCCGTCTGTCGGTTGTACCTATATAAGAATTTTTCCCCCCTCATAATATGTAGATCCTCGGTGACATTTTTACCAAAAATGTTTTAATCAGCTCAATTAAACCGTCTATTATTAAAAGATGTAATGTGCCGCATTGTATATGGTTACAACATTTTCAATAAATGTATATGCATATACCAGGTAATGTCCATGCTCTCCTAATACTATTATTCCTTGTTTAAATTCTACTCCATTTAAAATTTACTGCAATGGCATTACCTAAACAATTTATTATAAATTTGCATATTTTATATATGTAAATAAATATAAATACGTTGGGACATTAACACACAGCACCATCGTTCCATGGTAAGCTACGAGGCTTGTGTTATGGATACCAGATAGTTGATACACTACACATATATAACTTTAAATACATACATACATATTATAAATATAAACACCTATGACTGGCTAAAAACTTTCGTGCTCATCACACAAATGAATGCCCGATGCGACCGCTAGTCGCGGGTTCGAGACCCGCTGGGGGCACTTAGGCACAGCAATTATTAATGACATCAATGATAGTATTCTGCTGAGAGTAAAAATGTATTATAAATACGAATTATTAAATTGAGTATTCAAATAACATATAAGCGGCTACGATGACTAAATATAGATATTACAGTAGTAATTATGTGTAATGCAACATTTGAAATGTCACATGCTATAAAGTTTTAATAAAGGTACTTTGTAATACCAGATGCTTTGAACATTAAACATAACCTGCTCATTAAAAGCCATCTGTGCTACGATTGAGTCACAAATAGACATTTCCAAGACTTGAAAAATACATCTATAATCTATTTGTATACTAACCATTTAATAATTTAACATTTTTATAATCCATACGTCACATTAACGTTATTAACTGCCTCGGTGGTCTAGTGGCTAGCATGTACGGCTGCAGATCCGGAGGTCCTGGGTTCCAGTCCCGGGTCAGGGCAAGCTTAGTTACTCATGTTTTTCTGCCAAGAAATTCTCAGTAACAGCCTAGAGTTGGGAAGCTGTGTTTTACCCCCGTGCCTTGGAGAGCACGTAAAGGCGTCGGTTCTGCGCCTTAACTCATACCGGTCGTGTCGAAGTATCGTCTAATCGGAAAATGAGAGTAAAAGGAATAAATAGTACACTTGTGCACTATAATATCTCCTGCGCAGATGGCTAGTCTCAGTGAGATTGGCCGCCGTGGCCGGAAACGATCAGGAGGACATTATTATTATTAATGTGCAAGTTTTTGTGTATTTATTTCTTACATTTTAACTCCGTTACGATTTAATCTACCTTGTCTTTATTAAATGAAAAAAAGGAATAAATACGGCTCATCCCGATTTAACACATAGTTGCGGGCAGGAACTAGTTCGCAAATATAATGCTGTTCGTAAATCTAGTTTATTTCTTAATTTTTTCTAGAACATTCTAAATATATCTGTTTTCTTTAATTGATTCAACTGATACTTCTAATTGAATATTTTTTTAAGAAATAGATAATTGACTTTTTTTGTTTATTAATTTTACTTTATTCGAATATTTCCTAAACGACTTCCCGTTTTTTTTAAATCCAGTTCCAATATCTGGTTCCAGTGGACTTTAGATAGAAAAACGCAGATTTCTTTAGCATAATTTTATGATATTTCGAAGTTTATATAATTTTTATAAACACACTAGCGACTCACCCTCACGACGGTGGGTCCTTAGTGAAAATTTAGGTTTGTATGTATTTTTAATGCCGAATCATACAAAAATTAAAATAAAAAACATTTTTTTTTTTTTGGGGTGGACTATCCTTATCACTTAGGGGTATGAAAAATAGTTTACAATTACATCCTATACTCAGACCTACTGAATATACACACAAAATTTCATAAGAATCGGTCAAGCCGTTTCTGTTTTGTTACAAACACTGTGACATGAGAATTTTATATATTAGATATATAGTTGTTCCATGGTCTATTTTTATTCTTTTCACCTGCAACTGCGTAATTCCCGTCACATCCGTACAGGGGGATCAATTGATTTGGCCCTGTGGCCCCCGTGATGATTTATTCGTTAACCTGCAATATACAGATATAGATTGGTCTAATTGATCCACCAATTACTACTCACTGTACTACGTTAATTACTATGATATAGGAACTATTGATTATATATACACCACTAACAGAACTTTGGTACGTGTTTGTTATGTCATATGAATGTCACGTAAACAGCGCCGTATTCCAATATTTTATGCTAGCATTGCCCGCAGCTCCGCCCGCGTTCAAATTACCAAAAACCAAATTCTTAGGTTTCACATTTTAGTATACTCTTACAATGCGTTTTTGTATTTTTTCTCAGAAATGAGATATTTTCCCGTGGTAAAAAGTATCCTGTATGTTGACCCGGATAACCAGCTATCATCATACCAAATTTCATCAAAATCTGTCCAGTGGTTTTCTCGTGATGCGGTAACAGACAGACAAACAGACAGACAAACAAAAATTCTAAAAACTATAGATTCAGCCTCTGTATCGATAATAATGTCTATTTCAATTAGATTTTCCAAAAAATATTTAATGTACAGATTCGACTTAGTTACAATTTTATAGTGAATATGTATAGATATTTATTATTGGAGTTTGTTTATTTGTTTGTTTTTAAATAAAACTGTCTTCTGATTTTTTTCGCGTATTTATTTTGAATTTTGGTTCTCTCCCGTGATCATGACTGCTGTAAAGTAAGAGTATTATTTGTTTGTTTGTTTAAACGGGCTAGTCTCTGGAAAACTACATACCATACTGAAATGAAAAAATCTTTTTGTAATTACAGATTATTCATTGAGGAAAAGGAAATCTATCATATAGCGTCACGCTACGACGTTTAAAAGCAGCGCAATTACATATATGATATAAGTAAAATATACGGACAAACCCGCGGGCCACGCTAGTAGTCAATGTGACCAAAATACAAGTCACTGACCTTTAATCCTTCAACAAAAAATATTTTAAGCTTGCAATAAAAAATATAAGCACAGAAATATTTTCTCATCATTAAAGTTAATTTATGTTTATGTATTAATTTTATTTATTTTTATTAAAATAAAAATACATATAAAACTAGTACTATAAAAATAAACAAAAAATAAATTACTATATTCCTACTCGGTATCCCTGTTTAAAATAAACAAAACATTGAAAGCTCAATCAAATGATATTAGTTTCGCAATAAAACTTAAATGAAATTGTTATTGCTAACATAACATATTATTTAAGAAACATATAACAAAAGAAAAGAGTTATAATGGGTATCTTTTAACACCCAAACTCTTAATTTAGTGTTAAATTACCCACTACAGACTTTTTGGTTTAAGTCTCTGTGTTGACTGTTTAGGGTTATCTTTTACATAGAACTTATTAAAGCTAACCTAAACAACATTGACTGATATAATTACTTTTAAATTTACTAAAAGATCATTTTGTTAGTGTTAATGACTAAGTATATAACAGTCCATAATTGTATCTAAGATACGTATATAATTTTGCGTCGAAAATGTTACTAATAAATACAGTAATTGTTCTTATCACTCGATCATTATATGTCATCTTGGGACTTATAGAGGAAGAGCCTGTGAACGCCAGACCTTCGTCATTTTATAAAGGCTGAAAGTTTGTCAGCGCATGCTCCCGACACAGATAAGAACGATGGACCATTATGAAGTTCAGGCTATGGTGGCTTTGGCAGGTACACGGTACGGTGTGTAAAATACCGATCTAAATTCGTCAAATAATAAAGTGTGATTTCTTGGTATTACCTTCAGAATATTATTAAAAATCACGTCATTCAATGCCAGACACTTAACATCGTGGCAAACCCTTGCCAGACACCCTTTTCATGAAATCATAATTCTACTTACGTTATAGTATAAAAGCTGATTTTTATATATAATACTTGGGTAATAATTAGATGATTTATAAGACTGCTAGCATAGCATTTTTTCTATTTAGGTACTTGTTTCTTAATAGGCCGTGAATCTAAAAAGACGGAGAAACGGTGATTTAAATATATTGGTATTGTAAACAAATACTGATGTATATTATACGCTGTTTTAACAACGAAAATATCGTTATTCACTATAACAACGTGCTCTATATACATTTATATAGAACCATTTACATATAAAGCACATCATTTCTATAGAATAACAAAAACGGCATTTAGGTTTTGAAAGTATACCATACTTACTGACAGTCAGTCGGGCACAAACCAGTTCACTCTGCATTCGAGTAATGGTAATTTCTGTTTAAAAAAACTCTCACAGTATAATAAGGTTAATGCACATATTCCAGTGAATGCAGAAATATTTCGTACTGTTTTATTTATTAAACTAGTACTGCCCGCGGCTCCGCCCGCGTTCAGATAACCAAAAACCAAATTCTTAGGTTTTACATATTAGTATACTCTTACATTGCAGTTTTTGTATATATTTTTTTCAGAAATGAGACATTTTTCCGCGGTAAAAAGTATCCTATATGTTGTCCCGGATAACCAGCTATTACCATAAGAAATTTCATCAAAATCCCTCCAGTGATCTTTTCTGTGATGCGGTAACAGACAGACAGACAGACAGACAAAAATTCTAAAAACTATAGATTCAGCCTCTGTATCGATAATAATGTTTATTTCAATAGGATTTTCCAAAAAATTATAATGTACAGATTTGGCTTAGTTACAATTTTATTATAATAATATGTATAGATGATGTTCAACACAATATGTGATAACTATTACCGAGTAGGTCATAAGTACAAATTTGCTGTTGCTCCTCTTGTAAAGGAAATTCATTTTCAATTACTTCAAAGACATTGTTCCAATTTAAGTCAACTATGTATTAGTAGAAGTATTAGAATCTAGCCTGACCTACATTTTCAAACAATATCGTTAAGTCTATCATCTGTCGATACCGTCAATTCCGATAGAGTCAATTAGATTATATTAGGTACTTAATATGTCTTTTACATACATATTATAATAAAATTGTAACTAAGCCGAATCTGTACATTAAATATTTTTTGGAAAATCTTATTGAAATAGGCATTATTATCGATACACAGGCCGAATCTATAATTTTTAGAATTTTTGTCTGTCTGTCTTACCGCATCACGGAAAAACCGCAAGAGGGATTTTGATGAATTTTGGTATGATGATAGCTGGATATTCGGGTTAACATATAGGATACTTTTTACCGCGGGAAAATATCTCATTTTTAAGAAAAAATACAAAAACTGCAATGTAAGAGTATACTAATATGTAAAACTTAAGAATATGGTTCTTTGTCATCTGAACGCGGGTGAAGCCACGGGAAATATATATACTAGCGGCTCACCCTCGTTCCGCTCGGGTTCATCCCTATTTTCGTTTTAACGTTTAGTATAAATTTCTCAGAGATGAGATATTTTCCCACAGTAAAAAGTATCCTATATGTTGACCCGGATAACCAGCTATCACCGTACCGAATTTCATCAAAAACCTTCGAATGGTTTTTCTGTGATGCGGTCACAGACAGACAGACAGACAAAAAATATAAAAAAATATAGTTTCGGCCTTTGTATCGACAAAAATAAAGACTATTTCAATAAGATTTTCCAAAAAATATTTAATTTACAGATTCGACTCAGTTAGAATTTTATTATTTGTATAGACTAGCGACTCAGCCTCGCTTCGTTCGGATTCGTCCCTAGGGTGTGTATACAACTTCCCTATTTGAATCGGATATTATTAAATTTTTATTGGTTTTAATTTTTTTTCATGGGACCTTATTTTTTTCTAAAATAAAAGTAGCCTAAGTTACTCCTTATTACATTAGCTATCTTCCAGTGAAAGTGCCGTCAAAATCGGTCCAGTCATTTCAGGGATTAGCCGGAACAAACAAACGGCCAGACAGACAAAAATTGTAAAAAATGTTGCCTTTGGTATATATACCGTGTATACATCAACATGCATTTAGTAAAAAGCTGTTATTTTGACATTACAAACAGACACTTCAATTTTATTTATCTGTGTAGATTACCATACTTATGTCATGTCACTCTACTGTCTCTTGTATTGTTTTGCTAAATGTTAGATATTGTGATTGATTTAAGTACGCACTTAAGTGAAATTATTTAAAAGATTTCAATCACTAAACATCATAAAAAAATTATTAAGTAAAATATCGTTAAGCTATGTTAAAATTACCTTATTAACAAGTACCGCTTGCGCAGAGGACCGTTGGACGATTCAACGAGTAGCTATGACCGATATAAAAACAAGTTTAACTGCACCGAATGCGAAGCCTTGGCATTGATAAAACAAGACTAACATTGCGGTTCCCAGGACTTTTATATTGTAAACGTATTCTTTTTAGCTATAATAGATTTATAAAATAGAAATAATTGTCTTTATAATATAGGTTTAAGTACTTTATGGTATTTTTATATAAGTACTTGCGTTAATATTATAAGACAATTATGATATAATATATAAAACTTAATTAACTACTAGCGACTCACCCTCGCTTCGCTAGGGTTCATCCCTATCTTGCTTCCCAATACAAACTTTCATCCCGAATTTCACCCTCTTAAGGAATGATTTCCGAGATAAAAAGTATCCTATATCCTTCTCAGAGTCTCAAACTATCTTTTTACTAAATTTCATCTAAATTGGTGCAGTAGATCCAGAGGTTACTCCCTACAACGTCACAAACTTACAAACTTTACCTCTTTATAATATTGGTATAGATAGCTATACAGATAGATAAAATTGCAGAGTCTGTTTACAATGTCAAAATATGAAAGTATATAATACGGTAATAATAAGAAATAAAATAATTTTTAAAATTTTTATTGTCTGTTTGTTACGGCTAATCTCTGGAACGGCTGGACCGATTTTGACGGACTTTTACTGGCAGACAGCTGATGTTATAAGGTGATGTTATATGATGTTATTTAGGTTATTTTTATTTTAGAAAAAGAATTAGAGTTCCGCGCAAGAAGATTATACATACATTTGTATACTGTTAAATGTTCTATACCTCTACGTATGTTTATGTCAAAAGGCAAAGACAAAGCCGTTCAGTACCTCTGTTTGTCAACAGATTTTGTTTTATTTTAATGTTTAGCAACTACTGACGAGTCTTATTAAAAAAAATTATAACAGTTTTTTTATAGGTAAATTCTATTTAGATATGTTTTCCTCAAATTTTCAAAAATGATTTTGGTCGAATTTCGACCACTGGGCGAACACTAGTATTTATTAATTTATATTTACTTGTTACATTTACGTACCATTTAATTTTTTTTTAATTCTATATTCGGTTTTATATATAAAAGTGCCTTTTTCCTTAAACTTAATCATGTTCTATATTATCTAGCTATCTAGTATAATCTATACTAACAGCGAATGAACATCAGATGAATGTTCAATTTATCATAAGAACCGTAAGCAAGGCACCGTTTAATTTAATCTCGTCTGATTCTGCCTATTTATTGAATGGAAATTAGTCTTTGTCCACGACTCCGCTTGTGTCCATAAAAAGTTACCTAAATAACAAACACACACATTCGCATTTAAAATATTAATGTGAACTCTTAACTGCCTCGGTGGTGTAGTGGCTAGCATGTACGGCTGCACACCCGGAGGTCCTGGGTTCGAGTCCCGGGTCGGGCCAAGTTTAGTTATTGAGTCTTCCTGTATAGTAAGTCTCAGTAACAGCCTGGAGTTGGGAAGTTGGCGGTGTTTCACCCCCGTGCCTCGGAGAGCACGTAAAGCCGTCGGTCCTGCGCCTTAACTCTCACCGGTCGTGTCGAGTGGTCGTCCCACCGGAGTATGAGAGTGATAGGAATAGAGAGTGCACTTGTGTCTGCGCGTACACTTGAGCACTATAATATCTCCTGCGCAGTTGGCTAATCTCATTGAGATTGGCCGCCGTGGCCGGAATCGGCTAGGAGGACATCATCATTAATGTGAAGCAAGTAAGTTTACTACTTCATGCTGAGTTATTTATTTTAGTTCGACAACTACCTTTTTTTTTTTTTTTAACGTTGGGAAATGCATTTACGCACGACGTCTGGGACTCACCGGCGTAATACAGCCAGTACTACCCACTAAAACCCAACAAAACCTTCCCCCGTCTTAATGGGGCGTCGCAGGATCGCTTACGCATTCAACTACGACGCCCCGACGGCAGGTCTGCCGAAGCAGACCACCACAACCATGGGGTTGCTCCACAGTCCACTCTGCTATCAGAGAAGTACCAGGCGCAACCCACATGGTACACCGCCCCCCGAAGAGGGCCACCTCCCACCGCCCACCGAAGTGGGCAACCTCCCTGTGCGTTTCTTAGCTTCGCGCCCGGTTGGATTGCCGGGCACTACTGAGCCCCCCCACCACGACAAGGTGAACGCACGTTGGGGGGGAGTTCGACAACTACCTACCTACAATTACACATGATCGCTTTAATTAGCGATTGCACCGAATGGGCAATCAAACTAGGAATAATCTATTCTAAGGATTCATTTTTTAATCAGAGAGAGACCCGATAGTAGTAATAATATATTGTATAGAATTCTAAATACTTCCGGTGTTTTTTTTTTGATATAAATAAGTATACATATTCCAAAATATCCTCATCGTTAATTGTTCAAATAATATAATTTACATAATTTTGACACCTTTTACATTTGTTTATAAGGAATATTTGAGATCAAAATCCAATTAAATAATATTTTAGGCACAAATGGGAATAAATACGAGTATAATATTATAGTTTTTAGCCACAAAATGTGTTAAGTATTATGAGATTTACAACGATTCTCAAATTACCTATCCGAAATCACAAACGTGTTCACTTTAGAAGTTTTTTCTATTTATTACATAAGACCTATCCGGTGTTTAACATTATATGTAACTGTTTGTGAATGTTATTTTATTACTATTATTCTTTGATGGCAATTACCAAATATTATATCTAAAATTGAGTTAAATTGTATAGATAGATGCCTAATATAAATTATACATATATTAAGTTTAAGTACATGAATTTTATAATAACTAATAACCTATTAATCAAGACACTTAATGACATCACAAAGGATCTGAGCTTAGCTCATTTTCTAAGCCGATGTTTTTCATCCAAAAATAACATTATTACAGAAGTTACAAATATCTAAAAAGTAACATAAAATTGCAGTTTTGATATGATTTTTCTTACTTATTAAATTTTTAAGGGGTATTGCCAAAAACGAATCTTTCTCTACAATTACTTCTCAACTTTTTAAGTTAAAATAAAATTCATGTGTTCAAAGCCCAGGACGTGATAAACTATCTAAAAGGAGCTCTTGCGATAGAGTCTAGACTATTCGCCCGCATTAAATATTATAATTAGTATAAACATTGTATTGTCATTGAAGCGTTGTTGTTGCAATATTTTTTATTTTCATTGTTTATAAGGCTATGTTCTGTAAGGGACACTTAACTAAAGTATCTATAAACAGGTGTTCGAATAACGCCTACACCTAAACAGTATGCGTAACCACGTACATACATCGTTTCCATCGCTTTGCCTTTTATCATCATCCACAAATAACATGTTAAGTTTTAAGCAATACTTACTCGTTTCTTCTTAATTTCTTAACACAATTATATGGCAAAATTTATGAAAATATATAAGCATTTCGTATAAATTTTGACACATAATAGGTATTTGAACTTATTCAAATACTTATAGGTCCTTTGAGTAATGGCCTCTCGTGAATGACGCACACCGAGCAGGAAATACAATTTAGGCGCTTGATATACTGATATAAAAAGTAAGTAAAACTCTAGCGATTAGGTAAAACTTGTACCTAGGTATGTACAAGCCATCGACAAGCTATCGTGAAAGATTGACAAACAGATAAAATACTATCGTTTTTCTATTATTATCTATTACATAAATTAGTAAGACAATACGATTTAAATAGCTAGGATAAGGTGACCTTAACAAACATAATTAACTCTATATAAAAAAAATACAGTCATCGATCTGTTAATTAACTTGTACGATATACCTATTCTCTATTTAACTATTTTTCTTACACGTTCAAACAAAAGTGAGCAATACTTTGAAATTCTCGCCCAAGAATTTTCATTGTGTGTGAGCCTTGACGCGATAAGATAATGGAATGAATAAAGTCCGTAATTTATTCTGAAGTAAAATAAAATACTAGCTAATGACATCACATCTGTCATTATGTAGATATTTTGCTGTCGCTACCTACAGTCTCGTTAAGTTTTTACTCTATACTTGTTATCGAAATGGCGATGTACCGTGTACCTACCTAGTTATAACGTTATATTATGGATTATTCGCATAAATTGCAATGTATTATTTTATTATACTTTAAACAATCGGAATTCTATAAATTATAAACGCGAAATTTTGTGTGCGAGTGTTTGTTTGTTATTCTTTCAAGCCTAAAAAAATAAATAAAAGATGACCTGGAGTAATACTTACAGGCTATTATTAGATATCTAGGGGGTCGATAGTTCAAATATAGTTGAAAGATACCTAAATAACATAATTTATTTAATGAGATGAATCCAAGTAATCAAAAGCAATTCGACATCGTTTTATTCTTCCCAGCTGCGCAAATCGCAACCCGACCCCGGAGGTCGTCTCAACAATTTAGATGCTTTCTGAATCATGAGAAGTCGCGCTACCATTTGTCACGTTATCTCTTCAGACTCATCACTTATTTGTTCTTTGAGGTGTTCGCAATAAAAAGTATTAACTTTTTGATTTACGATTTATTTTATTATTAATGAAATTAATTTATAGGAAACATGGCAAGAAAAATTCAATGCAGCTAAATGTATATTAATATATGTGCAAAATAAATATACATATACAATATACATAATAGTTAACTATATGTAATTTAATTTTTTAAATGACTTCTAAAAAGGAGATTCGATGTTTCGTCTGTAAGTATTTCGACAATTTAGGTTAAATTTATTGATAGTAAATGAAGTAGACTAGTAATGTTTGTTTATCCACTATTAAGTACCTACTGCTGTACTTCAGTTGTCGATGAATGTTTCTCGATGAAGTACAAGGAAGATTCCTTGGACGAAGAAAATCAAGACTCCTCTTTTCCTTGACACGGACGATAATGCTCGATTACTTAAAGAATATCTTTGCTTAGAACTTTTATTATTTTAACAAACTGTAGTTGTAGTAGGTATATTAACAGTATTTTATCTGTGTATCATCATACCCACATATTTTTATTTATTTGAAAACATCTATGTACACAGTTCAAGATCTCAATGACTCATGTGTAATTTATGTTTAGGTCAAGTTCGTTTTATAATAATAAAATTATATCGAGCATTCTCAATCCTTACTAATATTTTAAATAAAACTATGTTATTGAATTTTTTAGCGGATTTATATAGATTTTTGGTTCCCGTCATTTCGAATCATGGTACTAAAAATGTGTAAAGAAAATTTTGATTAAAATGTCAAATATTCGCGTAAATCTAAAAAACGATCATGTGAACTTTACTAATATTATAAATCCAAAATGTGTTTTTAGGTTTTTCTTATTTGCACTCATTGTTGTAGTTGTAATAGCAGCAATGGATTGATATTTTTTTTACAAATCTACCTAGTTTACAGGCGGTAGAGTGAAATATTAGGCTGCATTTAGCCTCTACATTTAGGGATTCCCGATCAAAATTAAGTAGCCGTAAAAATTACGTAGGAACGCGCTTTAACAAGAGCCGTTAGTGACATTAATAAAACTAGCGACTCACCCTCGCTCCGGTCGGGTTCGTCCCACTTACGTTTTAAAGTTTAGTATACATTTCGTAGAAATGAGATATTTTCCCGCAATAAAAAGTATCCTATATGTTGACCCGGATAACCAGCTATCATCATACCAAATTTCATCAAAATCAGTCCAGTGGTTTTTCCGTGATGCGGTAACAGACAGACAGACAAAAATTCTAAAAACTATAGATTCGGTCTCTGTAGCGATAATAATGTCTATGTCAATAAGATTTTCCAAAAAATATTTAATGCACAGATTCAACTTAGTTAGAATTTTATTATATGTATAGATAAAGTTTTTCTGAATGCATGAATTTTTGTAATAAAATTGAACGATGTATTAAGGGACCCAGCTTTTTATTTTAATAGGGCGACAGCGGGGGTGTGGCTAGGATGGACGGAACGCGTGCGAATTTATGTATTTCCTTCGTATTATTAAAACAAATACACATTTTGAAAATCTTAAGTGTATACGTTATAGAAAATATATAGTTTTGTTATTATTAAAAAAATTGATAAACTTCCTTGAATTATTTACGCGCTACTAAGGGTTTATTTTGTTTATTAGATATCATTTTGAATTTTTTTTCTATCGAGGAAACTACAAGTAATTGTGTTTCTAAAGTGTACGATTTATAGAATAAATCTTTAAATATCCTACATATTAATTGCATAATTAAAGTTTAAGTAATAATACAGCAATACCTATATCAAACTAACGCAATTATTTCGTAATAGTCTCAGTGCGCCCTTACTGTGCCAGTCTAAGGAGATTAAAGGTGCGGTTATAGAGTATAATCGGCGAAAAAGCCAAATTTGAGGTTACCAGGCCAGCTTAATCCTACATAACGACGTGACTGATTTTCTTACTTTCTTTTTAACTATAAACTCTCGGTAACATTTATAAGGTCTAAAATGCTTTGGATTTAATTACAAGACTTGAATATCGCATTGAAAATCCATTGTTGTCCAACACGCTCTAAAAATGTCAGAGGCCGAGACATGATTGACATCAGTGGTGATTTGTTTAGACCTATCTACAAGAGTGCTTTGACCTTAAAATGACTATGAATTTACCTTTATTACCTGAACAAATATAATTTACTTTAGCTTCGCTATTATTCGCGTATACGTTCTTGGTTAAACGTATACTATGTTAATAATCACGCTTTTTGAAGTCATACTTCTTTTAGCACGTTTGGAAAAAAGTATGAGAGTAGAATTCTTACGATGCGTGCGCACACCGACAGCCAAAAAGTGACATGATTAAGTTAGCTGTATTCCTTTTACAAACGGAGAGTTTTGACTACGGGATGAAATTTTTATAGCTATTTTTGTTCTGTTACGCCAAAGAAGTATAACTTCTTACGTGTGTACATAAGTACACACACGCTTTTTTTTTTATTTTTATCATCATTCTAAAAACATAACAATTTTCAATAAATGTTAATGAAAACGAAAGTATGGACTCCCATGAGAAGGATATCTCTTGAAACATACAAATGAAAGTATAACTCCACAGTGCCCTAAGTTTCTTATTGTCAATGCGTACAGAATTACAGATTACTCTAGCGATTTAGGCTCTGAACGCTTTCGTAACACTTATCCGTTTCAATCTGATTCTTGTGATTCGTGTCCACTTATTTCCGCCAGTACATTGTTTATTCATAGTTTTTTTCTTTTTTTTTTTCTTATAATGATAGTAATCAATCTAAATTCTGTTCTTACGTTACTGTGTGATAAATTTGATTTTAATTTTTTAAATTTCTACTGTACAGGTAGTGTCAAATACTTAGTATTTTTAGGTTTATTTTATATTTGATGTTTTACAAATAAATATGTTTTATGATGTCTTCTTTATCTCCTACTATGTCTTTTTGTTACATTTTAATATTTTATCCCACGTCAAACACATTAATAACCGTGCGTCATGCATGTTTGTAATGAATAGTTTTATTTTGTTAATTCATCCACACAACTTTATAAAAGTTTGAAAGGATATATTTTATTAGATAAATGTTTGATGGCAATTCTAAATTTTTTTGATTACACTGTTTATAATATTGCTCTTCTACTAATCTAAGCAAAAAACTCTAAAATGTATATAAAAATCGTGCTATGATTGATTTTCACTACTGTAAACCACCCGTATACATATTATGTATGTATTGATAAACTATATTCTCTAATAACTCTATATGGTGTAACCATGGACGAATTTTAATTCGTTCGTGGATGTAACTTATAGTATAATAATTATTATTTAGAGCACAATAAACATTTAATAATATTTAAAAAATGCTTGCTAAAATAATTGACCATAGATTCAAAAATAAACTATTATTTACGTTTTATTTATAACTACCATTGCCCACGGCTCCGCCCGCGTTCAAATGACCGAAAACCAAATACTCTTACATTTTCCCGCGCTAAAAAGTTTCCTATATATTGACCCGGATAACCAGCTATCACTATACCAAATTTCATCAAAATCCCACCAGTGGTTTTTCTGCGATGCGGTAACAGACAGACAAAAATTCTAAAAACTATAGATTCGGCCTATGTATCGATTATAATGTTTATTTCAATAAGATTTTCCAAAAAATATTTAATGTACAGATTCGGCTTAGTTACAATTTTATTATATGTCCTATAGATTGTCATACAAGCGCTCATCTTAAATGCTCCACTCTGTCATCAAACGTCATCAGGTTTTTAGTGTTGTTTATTGTAGTTAAACTTATTATATTCTTAGTTGCTCATGAAGTTTAAGTTTAAACTTAAACATGAAAAGGAAAATATACCTAATGTCTGTCGGATAAGGATAGTAATATAATAACAAAATATATTTTTTTTTAAATGTGTGTGTTTTAGTATCATAAATCATAATATTATGAAACTTATAAGTCTAATCAAGATATTTATAAGTTTAAGAAAATAGAGTTCAAATAATATAATCTTATTTTATTAGATGCACCTGATTGTTTTAATTTTAATAGTAAAATACAACTAATCAATTTCTTAGTACATTTATGTAAGATTAAACATTTTTTTATATTAATGTTTTTTTATATTAATATGTTATGTTGAAGGCAGTGGTAGCCCAGTGGTAACGCGCTCGGTTGGGAAACCGAGTGAAGCGGGTTCAAATCCCGGGTCTCGCACCTCTGATATTTTCATTTGCGAACCATTTCTAACATTACCACTTGCCTTACGGTGAAACATCGTGAGGAAACATCGTGAGGAAACCTGCATATCTGAGAGAACCTAGCAAGTTTTCGAAAGACATGTGTAGGCCGCCAACCCGCACTTGGGCAGCGTGGTGGACTATGGCCTGATCCCCCTCGTACTGAAGGGAGGCTCGTGCTTAGCAGTGGGACGTTAAAAAAGGGCTGAATACATTATGCTATGTTGTATGAAAACGAGTTATTGTTAAAGTATTTTCTGCATATTTTCATAACATGTCCGCAGATAATTCGATTGTCTGACCTGAATATCCACTCTATTCCACTTAAGATAGCATGTGTTAGATTTCCTATTATACAACCGTTTTGTAAGATTTCGTTTTCATTTGAACCGCTCAATTAAAAGTAGCTTGTTTAACTCTAACGGTGTACCACAAAATTTACGGTACGTGATAATAGTTCTGTGAGCAATTTGTGTTAAATGTTCCGTTTTATAATTTGTCACTCACTTTCACTAGAAATAAACGTCATAAAATTATGAAGATATTATTTTACTAATATTATAAATGTGAAAGTTTAGATGTTTGTTTGGATGTTTGTTACTCGATCACGACAGAACGGCTAAACGGATCTGGATGCGATTTGGATACAGAAATAGATTATAGTCTGGAATAGCATATAGGCTATTTATTATCCCGAAAAAATGTCCGGTTCCCATGGGATAAATTTGTTTTTGTTTTCCCAGAGGCGAATCCGAGCGAAGCGAGAGTGAGCCGCTAGTTATTAATAAAGCAAACTATACAAAAAGTCTAAATTTTCAACCGTCTAAATTAATCCAAATGTAATTAGTGAAAATATATAACTGTACAAGTCTAAATATTTTTGAAACTTCTTTTAAATCGAGTAGTTATTTAGGGGTACAGTTTAATTTAAAGAAAAGCCGCTCTACGAGATGAAGCGTGAAAAGCAATTCGGAAGAAAATAAACGGACCGCAACGCAGTTTTTGTTTATCGAGTTGCTTAAATCTGCCATCGCACGGTGTGTGTTGTTTAGCATTTTGTTTCCGGAAGCACCCACCGGAACGGCAGCTGAGTTGATATTAGGGTTCAATGTATATATTTAATGAAAACCCGCATATGTTGGCAGGCAATGCACTAAGTATCTAACAATTGGATAAGATTTTTTTATACTCTTTGATCAATTTTTCGTGGTCCTTAAAAAATACAATTAGTAACTTTAGTTTTGCCAATTAAAACTATGAAACTAACTACTTATTGCCATAATGTTGCTGTACGTAAAATAATTCGTGTTCTACATATGTATGTATAAATGCAATTTTCCTTTTAAATAAAGAAATAAAATACAAGTGCTTCTCTATTATACACTATTACATTATAAATTATAGTAAATGCACCTTTAAATTTATTGTATTTATAATATGTATATTTATTGTATAATATAATAAAATTCTAACTCAGTCGAATCTGTACATTAAATATTTTTTGGAAAATCTGATTGAATTATTATCGATACAGAGGTCGAATCTACAGTTTTTAGAATTTTTGTCTGTCTGTCTGTCTGTTACCGCATCACGAGAAAACCACTGGAGGGATTTTGATGAAATTCGGTATGGTGATAACTGGTTATCCGGGTTAGCAACATATAGGATATTTTTTACCCTGGGAAATTGTCTCATTTCTGAGAAAAAATACAAAAACTGCAATGTAGGAGTATACTAATATGTAAAACCTAAGAATTTGGTTTTTGGCTATCTGAACGCGGGCGGAGCCGCGGGCAATGCTAGTATTATTATATATAAGAAAATATTTAATAGTAGATTCTAGTTTTTTTAGTAATTCATGTTAGTTGATACAAAAAAAAAACTTTTTAACAAAAAAATAAAAACCGACTTCAAACAAAAGCACTAAAGAGTAAAAAATAACTGATTGGTAGTTTTCATTTACTATACACACCTAATCAAATATTTTCGAAGTCGGTGTGCTTTGGCTAAGTAATTAAAGCCTACCTATTCAATACATACCTAATCAAATCTTTTCGAAATCGGTGTCAGCCCATACAAAGCAAAGCACACCGACTTCGAAAATATTTGATTAGGTATGTATAGTAAATGAAAACTACCAATCAGTTATTTTTTACTCTTTAGTGCTTTTGTTTGAAGTCGGTTTTTATTTTTTTGTTAAAAAGTTTTTATTTTTCCCTTTTTAGTGTAGACAGTAGTAGCACAGTAAGAATTCTAACGTGTTAGGCTTGTCAAATCAAACAAAATAAGCCCAAACTCAAAGTATCTACTATTAGCCGTTGAAGAGTTCCACCTATCTACCTTCTGGCCTTGCCATCAGATCAGGTCAACAACACCGAACCACTGTACTATCAACGAAAATAGAAATACTTGCAAAGTTTCAAGTCAATATGACAATTAGAAGTAGGTTAAATTCATCATTAGTTGTTTTTCCACCCTTAGGGGTGGTATTTTTTTTTTGAAATTTAAATGGGACCAATCTGGAAGTATACCCTTTCAAACAAAGCAAAAATTTTCCAAATCGGTTAATAAATGACGGAGTTCTGAGGTAACAAACATATAAAAAAAAACATACAGTCGAATTGAGAACCTCCTCCTTTTTGAAGTCGGTTGATAATAACATCCGAGTTAATTACATAACACAAGAAAGTATTCCACATGTTCGTAACGAAAGTGAATTATGCCTCTCGGTCGTTATCTCTTACAATTACGTTTCGGTCATTCTTTTACAGATTTGCTGTAATATTTTATAACGTAACATTACGTAATTCGGAAAACAATAATTCTCGCATCAATTTTATGCACACCTGCACTTTACTCTTGTTATTTTTTTATATGGCCATGCAACTGTGACTCGTGTTTAATGCGACATCGTTTCCTATACGAGTATATGTAATGCATCTTATTAGTATTCAAACTGAATTTATGTAAATTTAGATGCAACGAGAAACATTTTTATTTATGTACAGCTGCTTTTATCGGAGTTCGAACTACTATTATCATTGCGAAAATTTTTATGTTTGTGTGTGTATGTTTGTTTGTTACTTTTTCATGCTAAAATGGCTAGACTGGTCTAGATAAAATTTAGTACACAAAATAAAGACTATTACTTGGAATAGCATAAGTCGCTAGTCTGAAAAGATAAAATTTGGCACAGAGATAGATTATAGTCTGGAATAACACATAGGCTACTTTTTATCCCGGAAAAATATACAGTTCCCGAGGGATAGATTGGTTTTTGTTTTTCTAAATGCGAACCCAAGCGAAACGAGGGTGAGCTCTAGTTATATATACATATTTATTATTAAACAAACGAGTGGGCTGCAATAAGCTTCATTACCAAACAAATCTTGTTAGAAAGTGTCAGTAATACCTATTTACTAACTATTACTGAACTATATCATTTCATAGCGTAGCAGAAAGCTAATTTTGAATTGTCTTAAATATTAATATTAACTTGTATTATAATATTTGTTCCAGTAAAAGATGACAATGGATAAACAGCTGGTATGGGTGCGGGACCCAAACGAGGGGTTCCTATTGGCTCGAATTCAAGAGCTAATGGGTGAAGAGGCCGATGTGTTCCCAGTAGATAACAAGTATCCGAAACGCGTGTGCAACTTCGATGATATATTCCCGGCTGGAGACCCCACTAAGGATGTCGATGATAATTGTACGCTTTTCTTTCAATATTGAGTAAATTATAATATAATAATATAATACAATTTACCTGTATTAGCATTGGACTTTTTACTTCTCTTTTTTTTGAATTTTTAATTAAAATCTAATTCTATAGAAGTTTGTTGAAAAATGTTGTACTGTTTGATGTATAACAATGATTCAGTTGGGAAAACCGGTTAAGGACATTCATAATAAATGGAAGTTGTTGTTATTTTTTATTATGTTACCGCACTCACTGAGATGATCTTGAAAATTAAGTGCACGTTGCAGTCTGTAATTTATTTTTTTATTTGACGTTGATATTGAAAATAGTTACAATGTCTGAAATCCTTGAAGAGTTCATAAGAAAAGCTGGACTTGTTGTCCTTGAGATATACTGTGACCGGTTTACCGTGATGCTATCTATGAATTATGGTATATCCACTTCATGACTTACTCATAAAATTTGGAGCTAAATATAATCTATTTAAATTCAAATTTCAAATTACCTGAGTTGTAATATAAGTAACTACCTACGTTTATCAACTTTGCTAGTTTGAAAATGAAAATTTATATACAAATTAATGTTTATAATAATAATAAAATGTAGCGCAAGAAACATTTATCTACTGAAACGTATATAAATTTTAACGATTGCAGGCGAACTAATGTTCCTCAACGAGGCGACGCTACTGAACAACATGCTCACACGATATAAGAAGAAAAAGATTTACGTAAGTACTGTTATGACTCACATTACCTTGAAGCTGCTATCGATTCGAAAACTATTTGTGCAAATATGGCCTGTATGTAATTTTTGATTGATTTTGACTTTAGATACGAATTTATAAAGGAATTTCCAATTCTTAATAAACATTAGATGCTATCGAGTAATATTTAAATTTGAATGCATTTACATTAAATATTATGAATATGATTTTGCGGTTTAAAATAATCTTGCTTAAATATTGTCTATATTTTAAAATTTTATTAGGTATTTAGATATTGAAGGCATTTTTTTCTTTTGTTATACATATAGACAAACCTATATGTTAAATTAGTATAATTTAATACAATTGAACTAAAATGTCGAAAATGAACTTAAGACTATCTATACAGTATATATACTATAAATAAAATTGAAGTGTCTGTTTGTAATGACAAAATAATAGCTTTTTACTAAATACATATGAAATTATATACGGTAGGTACTTATAATAAACAAAAAACAATTTTATTTTTTTTGTCTGTCCGTTTGTTCCGGCTAATCTCCGAAACGGCTGGACCGATTTTGACCGGACTTTTACTGCCCAGTAGCTGATGTTATAAGAAATAACTTAGACTTTTATTTTAGAAAAAGGATTAGAGTTCCGTGCAAAAAAAACATGAAATTGCGAACAAAATAAATAAATAATAATAAATAAATAAATAAAAAATCCGCGTACCTAGGGACGGAACCGGGGATAAATTGCTAGTTCCAAAATCCAAATATAAATTAAAAATTAAAAAAAAAACTCCTACGCAAATTAATTGTCATTTAACGATTACAATAGCACGCGTGAAGCACTTAATCATACGCCTAAATGCCTTACATCATTTTGGAAAAGAGCTCATACTCTTACACTGCTGGACCAATATTAACCAAACATAGCAAAGAACCACCGCCAGGAAACTGGCTTTCAAATTAAAAAAAACCGCATAGAAATCGGTCCATCCGTTTGAGAGCTACGGTGCCACAGACAGACACACACACAGAGACATCGACGTCAAATTTATAACACCCCTCTTTTTGCGTCAGGGGTTAAAAATACTAAAAGTTATCATAAGTTAATACGTAATGTCGTTAGTATAATCTTTGACTGAAAATTTAATACGATTTTCACGCTCTATTACGGACAATACATTAATATGAATAGGATGAAATGTAGAGTACACATACGTACACGATACCCTCACCTTGAACGTCCTCACGCAACGTTATCGATTATAATATTAGCTAATTATTACGTGGAAATAAGGTAAATGCAAAATAATTACATGATCAATGCAATATATATCTTAAAGATTACTCGATTTTTATCAATAATATAATAATACTTATAAAAAAACGTGCCAAATAAGCAAATTCCTTTATTAAATTATTTACACGATAAAAGAAGAAACTAAGATATAAATCCTGTAAAAAATATTTGTTTTGTAATGAATAACTTTTTTAATTTTTTTGAATTGAACTTTAATTCTTTTACTGAAATAAAAGTAGCCTAAGTTACTCCTTATAACATCAACTACCTGCCAGTGAAAGTCCCGTCAAAATCGTCCTAGCCGTTTTGGAGAGTAGCCGGAACAGACAGACAAAAAAAAAATTTAAAAATTGTGTTTTTCTTATAAATACCGTATATATAATTCCATATACATTTAGTAAAAAGCTGTTATTTTGACATTACAAACAGACACTTCATTTTTATTTATCTGTATAGATTTAAATAAATAATTGTATATGTAAATCTTATTATTTTATATTTATGTTTTCAAATTTTTCAGACGTACGTAGCAAATATTTTACTTGCCGTCAATCCCTATGAAGACATTCCAGATATGTACTCCTCGAATACAATCAAACAGTATCAAGGCAGGTCATTGGGAGAACTACCGCCTCACGTTTTTGCTATAGGTACATTATATTTATATTGTATTTAAAATTAAAGGATTACAGGTCGTCTGGGGGCCTACGGAGCTTCGTTCGGCGTAGGCACTAATTCTATAGATTACCATCCATTGACGACAATGCAAGTACCACAAACATTTACGAGATGGCGCTGTATGAATCTGTCGGCATGAGAGCAGATAAAAAAGGCTCTAATAATAATTAGTTATATAAAAATGGTGACTTTTTAAAAAAAGACACAACCTTATAGATAGACTTAAAAAGCAAAACCTTATCTAAATACAAAATTTGATCCAAATCGTTAGAGCCGTTTCCGAGATACACCAAATAAAATATACAATAGACTGATTCAAAAAAACCGACTATTTTTTTTTTTTTTTTTTAATATTGAAAATATTGTCAGAAATGACGAAAAAAAAATCCTGTGAAAGTTAGAGCTCTTAATATTAATATTAAGAGGTGTCGAGTGGAAAATTTCGATTTCCCATTTGATTAACGTGGGAAATTTTTTTTTTCTTACTTTGGAATTCTGTAGCTCTTTAACAAGTCATCGGATTGGTTGAGTCAGAACATATTCTTGTAGAGAATTGAACGCTCTACAAAAAAGGTCTCTTATGATTTTTTGATATATTTACTTTTTCAAAAGTTATTCAACCCTAAAGATGAATTGATTCAAAATTTTTACATT
This sequence comes from Brenthis daphne, assembly GCA_947093115.1. Taxonomy (NCBI): domain Eukaryota; kingdom Metazoa; phylum Arthropoda; class Insecta; order Lepidoptera; family Nymphalidae; genus Brenthis; species Brenthis daphne. The sequence goes on from OX352473.1 coordinate 27,160,003, forward strand.
TTTCTAATTTTCCGACGCAACCATCAACTTTATGAGAAAATTTAATAGGACTTTTTTGTAAAACATTCAATTTCCTATAACTTATCTCTCAAAAAATTAAAATTTTTTTTACAGATCGTAAGTTATTTGCAAAAAAACTAAAAATTTTTTAAAAAGTTGTCATTTTTATTCTTAAAATTAATTATCATGTTAAACAAATAAAGTTTTAACCTAAAAATTGAATTTTTATTATAATCAAAGCAATTTATATCGTTAAACTAAAAAATTTCTATTACAATTGGGCACTTTTTTCTGTATTCACTAATAATTAGCAATAAGTATTGTAGTTGATCTTCATTTTTAGTGAAACACTTATTGTATTGTTCAATTAATGCTACACCACGCTCCGCCACGTCATTCACGACTGTTAATTTTGTAAAAAATCGCACACACTCTTTAAAACTTCCATCACTAGCCCAAGAATTAACATCTTTCTCAATGAAGTTGTTTTGAGAGATAAGTTATAGGAAATTGAATGTTTTACAAAAAAGTCCTATTAAATTTTCTCATAAAGTTGATGGTTGCGTCGGAAAATTAGAAAAATGTAAAAATTTTGAATCAATTCATCTTTAGGGTTGAATAACTTTTGAAAAAGTAAATATATCAAAAAATCATAAGAGACCTTTTTTGTAGAGCGTTCAATTCTCTACAAGAATATGTTCTGACTCAACCAATCCGATGACTTGTTAAAGAGCTACAGAATTCCAAAGTAAGAAAAAAAAATTTCCCACGTTAATCAAATGGGAAATCGAAATTTTCCACTCGGCACCTCTTAATATTAATATTAAGAGCTCTAACTTTCACAGGATTTTTTTTTCGTCATTTCTGACAATATTTTCAATATTAAAAAAAAAAAAAAATAGTCGGTTTTTTTGAATCAGTCTAAATACAAGAATTGTTCATTTAATATTACAAGATAATGCAGTGTTATTTGTAATACTACTTAGTAATGGCTCATATTGTGTAAATCAATAGAAGCTATAACGTTTCAAATCGATGCTAAAATTTATTTTTTATATCAACCAATAATCTACAACAGTACTGCCGGCATTCACTTTGATGTAAATACTAAATAAATATAAATCTATATATCTTACTATGTTAATATCTGAGCTATAACATGATAATAATAATTCATAATAATTACGTATATAGTTGATATGTCTGCATAAGATTACGAAATGTTTGATTTTTATAGCTGAATGGTTTTAAATTCGTTTTTTTTTGGTAATAAAGAATTAATTACTAAAGACAGCAGTTAACAAATACTTAATATTACTACTTTTTTTCTTTTTTTTTTAATTATTTAAATGATTCTCCATACAAACTTTCATCCCCATTTTCACCCCCTTAAGGGATGATTTCCAGAATAAAAAAGTATCTTATGTCCTTCCCAGGGTCTCAAACTACCTTTTTACCAAATTTCATCTAAATCGGTTCAGTAGATCCAGTGATTACCCCCCTACAACGTCACAAATTCACAAAATCACAAACTTTACCTCTTTATAATATTAGTATAGATGTAGGTATTATTTATTTATTATATTTTTAACTTAATTTATTTATTGAAATTTCAGTACATATATAGCAAAAACAGTTATAAACGATAATAATTGCAGAAGTTAAGAAAGTGTATCATAGTATTTAATAAAGGGTTTTTGATAATAATCGGCGTAAAAACTTTTTTTTTTTACTTGCAATCTGTCCACTTTTTGGTATCCACGTCTGCCAAAATACATGCTGTAAAAGAAGCCAAAATAATGTTTATGTTACAAATAATTATTATGATAGTATAGTAAATACTGTGTTTAGTATATTTCTTTAACAAATTGACGCCATTTTCAGCTGACAAAGCATTCCGTGATATGAAATCACTCAAGCAATCTCAGTCTATAATAGTGTCGGGTGAATCCGGCGCCGGGAAAACTGAGTCTACCAAATATATCCTGAAATACCTTTGCGACCTGTGGGCTAAGGGCGCTGGCCCTGTTGAACAGAAGATTCTAGATGGTAAGATTTTAAATTACTTATGTTACTGAAAAGGTAGATTTTTAAAAACTTTTTTGAAGGTACGGATGTATGTTATTTATATATATTTGTTTTTGTTATTTGTTGCTATTTCAAACTAGTACCTGGGCGACCGACCAAGCTTTACTCGACGTTTTTCGGAATAGATATAAAAAATGCATTTTTTTCAGAAAAGACACCCACCTAAGCAAAACTTACATTACACAAAATACAGTACATAAAATAAATTTATATACATACATAGGTAAACTTATATATGTACATTGTATATACATAAGTATATACAAGAATTGCCGATTTAATATTATAAGATATTAGTATTAGTTATTAACTTTTTAAACATTTTGTTTGTATTAACTTTCTAAAATTATATCATATTATATACTAATTTCGGGAACAATTTGAAATAATTTAATTGCAATTTTTATTTTAGCTAATCCAATCCTCGAAGCTTTCGGTAACGCGAAGACAACACGCAACAACAACAGCTCACGTTTCGGCAAGTTCATGGAAGTGCACTTCTCCAACAAATACCAGGTGGTGGGTGGTCATATATCCCACTATTTGTTGGAGAAGTCCAGGATTTGTACTCAGAGTGCAGAAGAGAGGAACTACCACGTGTTCTACCTGCTGTGCGCGGGCGCGCCGCCGGAGCTGCGGGCTGCCTTGAAAATCACCAAACCTGATGATTATTTGGTATGTTTGTTTTATTTTTGACTGATTTTAAAAATGGAGAAGGGATTATAATTTTTGTAATCAAAAAATAATATTCAAAAGTGGTCCTGTATAAATTTTAACAAGTAATTCCACGTATAATGTTAGATTATATATTTGTATACAACTCTTTTTAACGTCCCACTGCTGGGAACGGGCTTCCCTTTTAATATAAGAGAGATTAGACCATAGACCACCACGCTGGGCAAGTTCGGGTTAGCGGACATGAAGGTTTTCCTCACGATGTCTTCCTTCAAACAGATTCGGAGATTAGCCCGTACAAACAGACAAACAGACAGAAAAAAAATATAAAAAAGTCTGGATTTGTTCTACTTCTCTTCTTACATCCCCTGACGCGGTTTTTAGCATTTTTTTTTCTATTTACAGACATTCGACCTCTACAGTTTTATTATATGTATAAATGTATAGATAACTACATACATCTATACATATAATAAAACTCTTGTAATTTATTTAGTGTAATTATAACATCCCTGTATTTTTTCACACAGTATCTCAAGAATGGATGTACGCAATATTTCACTTCACCACAATCCGAGAAGAAAATAAGCGCTAGTCAAAAGAGCAAACAGCAGCAAGCCAAGGGCGGTCTCAGAGACCCCATTTTGGATGATGTTGAAGATTTTCAGAGATTACACCAAGTAAGTATTTGTATTTTATAAGTTTTTATATTCATTATTATTACAATGATATAATAAAATAACATATAGTAACAATTACATAATACAAAATTTATATGAAGCTACTTTCGCAACAATGCTTCAGCAGCTTCACGTTAAGACAACTTTTATGTACACATGTCTTTATGAATAATTACACAAAATAATATCACCATTTTATATTTAAATACTATTTTTATAATTATATCAGTATCTTTAAGTTATTTTTGTACATATGACTTATGTATTTCGTAAACGGATGATTACAATCTTATTAGTCAATACAGTCTCTTAACGAATGGAATTCGCGCAAGATCGGGATAAGGTGTGGGAAGGGTGCTCTCGAGTGTCATAAGATGTGCTTTTATATGATTTAGGAGACGAGTATAATGGTAACTTGTTATGAGTTGGCACTTTGGCGTTACAGCGTTTTAATTACGAAATCGATTGCCATGAAAATCGCTATTTTTTACAACCATTGAATTTTTCGGTATTTTCTTTTAAGATACAAGAAGATTACTTATTGTATTGATTTTTATGCTATGTTTGGAGTGGAGTGTTAACCAATTTTAGAAAAAATCGACTTTCATTAAAGAATTTCACTAAGAAATTTCATATCAACGCAACATTCAAAAATATTCGACAAAATAAAAATATGTGATCCCACATGTCAACGTGACCGTTCCAGGCGCTATCCCGCGTGGGCCTGACGGAGGAGGAGAAGACGTCGGTGTACCGCACGGTGGCGGCGCTGCTGCACCTCGGCAACGTGGAGTTCGAGGAGGAGGCGGGCGCGCGCGGCGGCGCCCGCGTGTGCGCGCGCGCCGAGCCCGCGCTGGGCGCCGCCGCCGCGCTGCTGGGCGTGGACGCGGCCGAGCTGCGCCTGGCGCTCGTCTCGCGCCTCATGCAGAGCGCGCGCGGCGGCGTCAAGGGCACCGCCATCATGTCAGTCGCTTGTGTACTATGCTTACTTAATGTAAACAATGTAACGGATTTTGATACAGTTTTTAGTAATAGAAAGAGCGAGAAAGGTTCATGTTTACAGTTTGTAAATATTCTGTACAAAATGACTGAGTCCAGACGGTGTTTAATCAAAAAAACTGTTTTCGTCCGATTACATGGCTAACATCCTACCCTACATCATGGCCTACATTAAAACAATGTACATACTAGAAAATTATAGAACCTAAAATTTTAAAATACTACAAAAATATCCGCTACAGCATATGTCTATCTCCTGAAGTTACACTTACAATAACTATTTTTACCTATATTAAATGTACCGACAAACCTAGTTCTTTTTATAAAATTAAACTTAAGCTAAGTTCCTCCTTATAACATCAACTACATGCCAGTGAAAATCCCGTCAAAATCAGTCCAGCCGTTTCAGAGATAGCCCAAAGAAATAGGCAGGCAGACAAACATTTTAAAAATTGTATTTTTCTTATAAGTACCATTATAATTTCATATGTATTTAGTAAAATGTTGCTATTTTGATATTACAAAAAAACACTTTAATTTTATTTATCTGTATTTATTTTTTATACAACATCAATAAATTCAAATAACACTGCTATGAACTTATTATTACTATCAAGTGGAATTTTCGTGTTCTCCATATAAATAAATATGTTGGGACATTAAACACATAGCACCATCTAGTTCCATGGTCAGCTACGAGGCTTCTGTTATGGATACAAACATATTATATAATAAATGCTACCAGCGGAACGCGACCACTGGCACAGCAAGTAGGATCACTACAAACTAAGCCAAACGTGTCGTCAAATTATAGTGATACCTAATAGAGGTGAAAAAAACATGGCTAGGATACTTGTAGGACAAGTAGCGGTAAAACATCAGCTATATAGTCATAATTTATTATGGCCTTGTTATTATAGTACATATTGTTTGTGGATAAGATGGTTATGTAAATGTTTATTTATAAGAAATTTGTTATATTATTAATTTACTAATTATTATTTTGGTAATTTACTAATTATATATTATTAAATTACTCACTGTTAGTGCTAAAGTTTGGATCAATCTTAAATTTTCACAAAGAAAAAAGGAAAAATCTCTGCTTAGGATCTCTGTCTGCTTATTAATTTTTGTTTAAATAGAAATAATATTTGAAAGTATATAATTCGCATCACTCAGGTGCATCCCTTGTAATAGTCCATAATAATAGTCTGTGTGTGGTTGGTCAGGTCATAGTCCATTTGTGTACTGAGTGTGGAGTATGGACGTGACGGAGTAACAAACATACATACACACAAGTACTAGTTTTCGCACGTTGAGTTGGATAAAAACAAAAAAAACACATTAATTAAAAAAATATCTAAAATATGTATAAGTGTACTTGTTACTTCGTCAATCGGAACCACGGGGCAAAAACTATTATAACCAAATCAAATAGACTTTAACAAGTATTTTTGAATTGTTATATTTACATTTTCAATAAAAAAAAAAATATAAATATACAAGTCCGTGAGTGAGGCAAGCTACCACCGGCTCGTAAATCAGTTCTGCTGAGAAGAACCAGCGAGAAACTCAACAGTTGCTCTTTTAAAATAATAATTGCGTACAATATTGTAATACAATAATATCTATTTATCCTACGTGAGACTCAACCAGACATTCGTTTTACACATTGTTCTTACAACCTAGTTTACATATACAGGGTGCCGCTAAAGACGTATGAGGCGTGCAACGCGCGCGACGCGCTGGCCAAGGCGGTGTACAGCCGCCTGTTCGACTACATCGTGCGCCGCATCAACGACAGCATCCCCTCCAGCGCCTCCGCCTACTACATTGGAGTGCTTGATATTGCTGGCTTTGGTAAGTTGGTCTTATACTTCAATTCAAATTTCTTTGTAATCTCTTCAAAATGTGCCAATTGATAAGATTACTTCGCCATTGTCACGTAGAATAAAGAAGACGATTTTCATAACTTAAATATACTCTCTTACATATTTATTTTGAATTTTTTTCCCAACCTTTCGTTTTACAGCAAATTTGAGTTGCTTATTATAATCTTTAACTTTACGGCATTACAGATTTTAATAGAACATAAAATACATGAAAATTAAAAGAATGAATATAAATTGATCGCAATATACAATTCCAAAGAAAAGTTTGTAAAATATCCGCAATTTGTTTTTAAATATCATAATTCCTCTAAGTCTCTCCTATGCAGATTAACTTAACCTTTAAATATAGCACACGAACATGCATTTTATTATTATACATAACTAACAAATAATTTTTAATTTCAGAATACTTCCAACAAAACAGTTTCGAGCAGTTCTGCATCAACTACTGCAATGAGAAGCTGCAACAGTTCTTCAATGAACGTATCCTCAAGAACGAGCAAGAGCTGTACAAGCGGGAAGGGCTGAATGTCCCCGAAATAAGATTTGTAGACAACCAGGATTGCATAGGCAAGTGTATTGAATGTAGTCAATAATCATTTTTTATGTTTATAAAATAAATATTAGACAAGTTTATTTGTCTCACTATGTGTAATATATGTACTTTCATCCCCATTTTGACCCCCTTAAGGGATAATTTCCGGAATTTTATTAGTAGTATTAGAAACAAGGCACTTGACCTTCTGAATTCTTATTTGAAAAATAGAATACAGAGGGGTGATGTAAATGATAAGAATTTCATACCATTTTAAATAAAACTATCTTTTCGGATTTTGTCGCGGATTTATTTGGATTTTTGTTTCCCGACGTTTCGAATGCTTTACAGCATCCATGGTCACGGGAGAGACTGAGGTGTTACATGTCTTGAAGGTATAGTTGTTACAGACAGCCTACCCACAATTAACAAAATGAAAATTGCACTAATTACATTACAATATTTTTTAAATTTAAACATTTTTATAATTTTAATTATAATTGAATATGGAAAATTATTAATTTAATTTTTGCTATTATTTTTATAATTATTACAATTTTAAATATTAATTAGTAATCTATATTTAGTGTTGCCATTATTATATTTATAACCATAAAGAAAAATATAAAATATAGTATTAATTATTTAAGCCATACAATTGTTCTATGTGTAATTTAAAAAGTTAAAATTAATTAAGGATAATAATTTTAATTTAGTTTGCTATTATTTAAAAACAACTTACTAAGCAACACTATTAATATATACTTTTACAAATTTCATACCATTTACATCACCCCTCTGTCTTACTAAGAAATCTCCTGGAGCTCCATTAGATATGGGGGTTCCACAAGGGTCTATTCTTGGCCCCTTTCTTTTTCTAATTTATATTAATGATTTGCCATTTTTTGTACAGGACAAACATGAGATAGTATTGTTCGTTGATGACACTTCACTTATTTTTAAAGTGAAGCGCAATTCGCTAATGTACGACGATGTAAACGATGCTCTCTCAAAGGTTGTCTATTGATTTGATTCAAATAATTTATTATTAAATAATAAAAAGACAAAATTAATAAAATTCTCAACAAATAATGTCAAACTTGTTGATAATGGTGTAATATTAAAATAGGGCAATTAGTTAGGACAACTGCTTATTCAATTAAGATTATTTTATTAATATTAAAATGAAGTCAATAATACCAACAGTATGTATGTATATATATAGGAATTGCATTGTTTATATAGCAAGTATCTATTTTATATACTGATTCCTCTACCCTAAAGTTGTCTGTCTAGAAAAAATAGGGTATCGTATAAATCAACATGATTTAAAATTACACATGAATATTTTAGATCTCATCGAAAGTAAAAATCACGGTATCTTCCATTTCTTGGACGAAGAATCGAAACTGCCTAAGCCGGAGTTCGGTCATTTCACGAACTCCGTACACCAGGAGCTCGGCAATAACAATGCAAGGTAAATTATATTATGTAATTAATTATTAAAATAATAGCGGGGGTAGTGCACTTTTGAGTTTTTTTTTTAAATTTGATTACCTGTTATTGATTATTAACACCTGTTATGTAAAAGTAATTATGAAACTTATACGTGTGTGTGCCTGTTCCCAGTTCCCGGCTGCAGGTGCCGCGCGCGTCGCGTCTGAAGGCGCACCGCACGCTGCGCGACCACGAGGGCTTCCTTCTGCGGCACTTCGCTGGCGCCGTCTGCTACAACACAGTGAGCACACACACACATACGCATTTTTTTTTATTTGTTGATTATGCCATACCATAAAAAGCAAAATTATTCAATATAAAATCTATATTTCAATCACATTATTCTTAAACAAAATATTCCTTCCTCTACAGAGTCAATTCATAGAGAAGAACAACGACGCCCTCCACGCCTCGCTCGAGTTCCTCATACAGGAGTCTAACAACACGCTGGTGCAGCAGCTGTTCGAGAATATGGACAATAACAACGCTAAAGGCAAACTGAACTTTATATCCGTGGGCGCTAAGTTCCAAAGTCAATTGACTCAATTGATGGAAAAGCTGAAGGAAAACGTGAGTTATTATTTTCTTAGTAATAGGATATTTTTTAATTTACATTAGATTGTTTGAATATTCTACACGTTCATTTTAAATAAGTCAATATAAATTAAAGTATTGTTTTACAAATTAATCCAAATCGTTGCTGTTTCCGAAATACACGAAATAAACTTATGTATAAATATGTAAGAATGGGGAATATGCGTATGATTTCATCAAAATGCTTTTTTTTCTTTTATAATCTTTATTGCTTTTGAATTAAGCTTATATCAATATTTTTTTAATGTAATTTCTTTTTATAATTTTATTTTAATGTCATTTGATTTCTTGTAGATTAAAAAAATGATTATTAAATAGTGCAAAAATAGGTGGCAAATTCATAGTAGTTGAAACGCACGCGGTTAGTCCGTCAGAGTATCTCATAACAGAAATATTAGCGGTTTTGTCGCTACAAATTGAGTCGTCATTTCTCTTTGTATATCATACTGTGACGTCACGCCTGTGTGAGATTTAAAAAAAATACTAAATTTTAGTTTTTCGGATAGTTTTTTCAATTATACTATGATAATTTAAGCTTTTGTATAAAGAATAAAATAAATCGCATATTCCCTATCGTTGATTTAATATATAACATAAGATAAATATATACAACATTTATACAGATAAATAAAATTGAAGTGTCCGTTTGTAATGTCAAAATAACAGCGTTTTACTAAATTAAAAAATTAAAACGTACCTAGTATTAAAATATAGGTGAGTATATTGTATATTGTGTATTCTGTAGGGCACGAACTTCATCCGCTGCATCAAGCCCAACTCGCGCATGGTGGGGCGCGCGCTGGAGCCGCCGCTGGTGCTGGCGCAGCTGCAGTGCAGCGGCACCACGGCCGTGCTCGCGCTCATGGAGCACGGCTTCCCCTCGCGCGCGCCCTTCGCCGGCCTCCACCACATGTACAAGGGCTATCTGCCCGCCAAGCTCTGCAACCTCTCGCCCAAGCTCTTCTGTCAGGTTAGTGCTCGTTTCAAAGTTATTTATTTCATTGTTACAAATGTATCGTTAAGGTATAATTTGTGCTTAAAAATATATGGAAATTAGTTCGAAATTGGGGACGATATCGTGTAACACACTCGAATGATAAATTTTTGAAATTGGTAGGACCTATAGAACCTATCAATTTAACCTGTATGTACTCCTAGTATTTATAGCGATTCTTAGTGATTCTAAATTTGAATTTTAAAAAAGAAAGGTTTTCAGCCCATACATAACGTGAAAGTATTTTTTTATTATTATTTTTTATTGATTTTCTTTTTTTTCATTTTAATATTCAACATACGGTTATGTTTTCTTTTCATAATATGATCCAAAAGTGAGGAATTCTTATCATTAAAATGAATCTTAATTTTCTATAAATCCAAATAAAGCAAAATGCGAACTAAGTATTTGGCCTTATATACTTATATTTAAAACATTTCCCCCCAAAAAAAAAAACACTTTTTATCTCCAGAAAATAGTTATGTGGTTTGTGAAGTCATTTCATAATCGCTAAAAATGCACATTATCACCTTATTCGTTAATTGATATAGAACTACCCTGAAGATTAGATATTTTCGTTTCTTTCGAACTATACCAAAAACATAGCAAACCCGCAGGCAATAGTGCACAGCCTGGGCCTCTCGGACAAGGACTACAAGTTCGGCGTGACGCGCGTGTTCTTCCGCCCCGGCAAGTACTCGGAGTTCGACAGCATCATGCGCTCGGAGCCCGACAGCCTGCGCGCCATCGTGGGCGCCGTGCTCGCCTGGCTCGTCAAGAGCCGCTGGAGGAGAGGCATATTCTCCGTCGTTTCTATTATTAAACGTGAGTTTGGCTTTGGTCTTTAATCTATACTAATATTATGATAAAGAGGAAAGACTTTTTTGTTTGTTTGTACCGAATAGGCTCCGAAATTACTGAACCGATGTAGATGAAATTTAGTAAGAAGATAGTTTGAGAAAAGACAGGACATAGAAAGTTTATTTAAAGTTTAACGTCCCACCGCTGGGCATTGACCTTCACTCAATGCGAGGGGGATAAGGCTATAGCCCACCACGCTGGCCAATGCGGGTTTTTTTTTTAATAAAAAAGCAACATCCACTGGCTCAATGGCTACATGAAGGAATTGCAAATTTTCTATATTTGGTTTTTCCATGTTTATTTTATTACTGTGGTGTACAATAAAGTGTATATAAATAAATAATTACGCAATTTTTTGTATATTCTAACAAAATTATAAAAAATGTCATTTACAGTAAATAACATATTATCTATAATATGTCATTTATAGTAAATAACATATTATCTATAATAATATTAAAAAGAGGTAAAGTTTGTGAGTTTGTGTCGTTGTAGGGGGTAATCTCTGGATCTACTGAACCGAATTAGACGAAATTTGGTAAGAGAATTTTAAGTTTGAGACTCTGGGTAAGACATAGGATCTTCTATCCCGGAAATCATCCCTTTAGGGGCTGAAAATGAGGATGAAAGTTTGTATTAGGAAGGAAGCAAGGTGAGTCGCTAGATATTTATATTTGGGGAAATATTAATTTGCACTTTATTCTCATTGCAGTAAAGAACAAGATCCTGTACCGCCGCAAATGCCTGCTGATCGTGCAGAAGAACGTCCGCGGCTACCTCGTGCGCCGCCAGCACCGCCCCAGGCTCCAGGGAATTGCGAAGATCAAGCTTTTAGAAAACAACTTGACTCAAATGGACTCAGTTGTGTCCCAATTGAAGAAGGAGAAGGAAAACGCTAAAAAGAATATAGAGAATTTGAGGAAGTCCATACAAAATGCGTGTGTTACTATTAAGGTTTGTATTATTAATGAAACATTTGATTACAAAATGTGATCGCTGTTAATTTTAATCATAGGTGCGATTACAGGACGAGATTCATTTTTCTATTGTCTCACTAAGTATTGAGTAGTTCATAACTCAGAATATAAATGGAGAGCTAAAAAACACAGAAAAATAATTCTTTGACATAATAAAGTTAGTGTTTCAATAAACCTTAATCCGTAAAAACACAAATTTTCACATTTATATAACTCAATTTTTAGGGCAATGAAAAAATAAGCCGCGAAGAAATAGATAAGTTGTACACAAAACTAACCAGGGAGGTGGAAATGCAGATGGGCGCGCTACAGAAAGCCATGATCGATCAGAAGAACAGGTATGGTTCATATTTAATGGTTGGAATTAATTTTTATTTGTCTAAAATACATATATGATTAATAAAAACAACCCAATTATTGCCTCTCAGCGACAAAAAATGTCCTCATTGATTGTGTGCGCTTTTAATTTTTTTTTTTTGTGAAAACGATTTTAAGCATTGCATTTAAGGTTCAGTTTACATTGTTATATTTTTTTCAACAAGAATAGTCACCTAAACACAATTGGTGACAGTTTTAAGAGAACTTTTGCATGGGATTATGTATCTAGTACTTTTTTGATTGATGCTCTCAGCAATAGAAGAAACATCAAGTTTGGTATGAGTTACTCCTTACTATTCCTACTTTATATGCTCATGTCATAATATACTATATATATATATATATATATATATATGATGTTCTCCTAGCCGATTCCGGCTACGGCGGCCAATCTCATTGAGATTAGCCAACTGCGCAGGAGATATTATAGTGCACAAGTGTACGCGCAGACACAAGTGCACTCTCTATTCCTATCACTCTCATACTCCGGTGGGACGACTACTCGACACGACCGGTAAGAATTAAGGCGCAGGACCGACGGCTTTACGTGCTCTCCGAGGCACAGGGGTGAAACACCGCCAACTTCCCAACTCCGGGCTGTTACTGAGACTTACTATACAGAAAGTCTCAATAACTAAACTTGGCCCGACCCGGGACTCGAACCCAGGACCTCCGGGTGTGCAGCCGTACATGCTAGCCACTACACCACCGAGGCAGTCAATATATATATATATATATACTAGCATTGCCCGCGGCTCCGCCCGCGTTCAGATGACCAAAAACTAAATTCTTAGGTGTATATATATATATATATATATATATATAAAACAAAGTTTTGTTAGTTACACCATTTATAACTCAAGAACGGCTGGGCCAATTTTTATGATATTTGATTTTTTTGTTTTCTCTTAGTCCGGAATAGATTAATAAGTATCAAAACATCAGAAAAATTAACGAAAAAAATCTTATTATTTATATCTATTTAAAACGTACCTAGCGACGAACCCGAGCGAAGCGAGGGTGCGCCGCTGTGTAATATATGAATATCTTATAATCAAACTGTTGATGTTTCTTCTGCCAATTGTCAGCCAGACAAATTTCATTGAATTTCATTTTTTTTGTGCTTTTGTCTTCATCCACGAAAGTTTCTATTCATGAATATTTAAATTGATCGTGAATTAAAAAAAATGAAATAAATATATATTTATCGTCGCTATTTATCAGGGATGAACAAGAAAGGCTGCGGAAAATCGAAGCCGAGATGCGCGCCGCGGAAGAGGCAAAACGAAAAGAGCAAGAAAGGATAAAACAGGAAGAAGAAAATCGTCGACTGTGAGTATTCATACTAATGAAGTAATATGATATGTTTGATATTTTATAACTTCTTCTATTATTGATTTAAGTAGTTTTAGTAATTAGAATTTTAGTAATTATATTTTTTCCACAAATTCATGTATTTAACGTAAACATTTTGTTTTGAAAAGGGCTCTCAAATCAAATATATTTTGGTGCATCTATGTTTTTTGATAGCTTCGCCTAATATACATATTATAAAAGAAAATCCCCGTTATTGTATTAAAAATAATTATATCCCTAAGAGTGAAATGTAAATACTTTTATTGTTATTTTGAAATGATAAAAAAATGTTGCGACATTAACACATCGCACCATCTTCCACGGTTAGTTACGAGGCATTTGTTATAGATACCAGATAGTTGATACACTAAACATATTATATGTCATGTTAAATACATAGATATTATAAAAATATATAATAAACATTCCAGCAAAGCGGAGATGGAGGCGCGTCGTAAAGCAGAGGAGGCGGAGCGGCTGCGGCTGGAGGCGCAGGACCGCGCCGCCGCGCTCGTGCTGCAGCGCCAGCTCGAGCAGGCCGCGCGCGCCGACCAGGAGAGCAGAGAGAGGTAGGAGGGTTTTTTTTATTGTTGGGACATGCATTTATGTCATACCAGCTGTACACGTACAGGTGGTGACGTAGGACTCACCGGCTAGGAAAGCCAATAAAATCCAACGGAACCTCCCGGCTTTAATTGGGCGTCTTAGGTTCGCTTACGCACTCAACGACGTCTCGACGGCAGGTTTGCCGAAGCAGACCACAACGACCAAGGGGTTGCTCCCAAAGTCCACTCTACTACCAGAAAGCACCAGGAGCAAACCGCATGGGACGCTGCCCACGGAAGTGGGCCTCCGGGGAGAGGTAAGTGCTGCGTTGGCTGCTTTGCGCTTGACAGTGCACCAGAAACGATAGGCCTTATTGGGGAGAAGTAGGAATTATTCTAACCGCTGTTGAATATACCACAAATAACTTAATTGGGTAGTTAACAGCACCAATCAATTCATCAATCAATGTATGGGAACATTTGAAACCTTCGAAACAAAATCCGAAAAGATAGTTTTATTTAAAATGTCAAATATTCGCGTAAATCTAAGAAGGTATTACATACTCTTACACTTTTATCAACAATTTGATATTACTAATGTACAATTTCCAGATTGGAACAGGAGCGAAGAGATCACGAGATGGCAGTGCGGCTCGCCAAAGAAACAAACGGACACGTGGAGGGCTCGCCGCCGCAGTTGAGAAGGTATGCACTCGCATATTATACAAATTGCCTATATAAAAACATATATTATTTAAGCAAACTATACGTTTTATAAAATTTTAATTTTAAGTTAAATATAAAATTTATTTAAGATGATTTTGAATATTTCAAAGTAAGATTTATAAATTAATAATACGATATTAAAAAATATAAAATAAATTGTGAATAATTTAAATAATTTTAAGATATTTTAGACATTTATTGCTATTTATTTATTTATTATGACCTCAAACGCATTCTTATGACAAATGTCAAAATTATTATTTTTTTATTATCTGTATATTGAGTTTTCTATATTTGTTAATTATTTATATATTTGACGTTCAAATAAACTTCTCAAATATTAAATTGCGAATATTACTATAATAATGCTTTTATTTGATTCAATACAGAAAATCAAATTTGCTTTTCTTAAATTCTAATTCAAGTCTGCTTAAGTCGAAACCAAAGAAATAAAATTGCTTTACCTATATAATATCCCTATTGAAAAACTCCAATAGGATCTCATCAAAAGCGACAATAGTCACATAGAAACCAATAAATATTTGGTATTGTAGTTAGCACATCTCTATTGAATATTCTATACAATTTATTCTAATGTACTTTAGGTTAAATTTCTTGTTTTTATTCATTGATGCGCCATATCACATTACATACTACTTTATATACAAATATTCAATAATTTATAAATAATTATAGATTTATTTTTATTTGGCATAGATTGGTGTTTATTAAACCTATACAATATACATATAATAAAATTGTAACTGATCGCGAATACATGAAAGATATTCGAGAAAAAATATTATTGGGAGAAAAAATATTATTAACGCCATAGAACCCAAAATAATGATTTTTAGAATTTTTCTGTCTGTCTGTTTGTCTGTGTGTGGTTGTAGTTGTAGTCTGATTGTCTGTGTGTTTGCGCGCTAATCTCAGAAACAGCTTGACCGATTTGAATGCAGTTTTCACTAATGTATTGTGGTCGTTTAAATTTCACTTAACAATGTTAACATTTAATATTTATTTTATTTAAATCGGTTCATAAATAAAAAAGTTATTAAATTTTTATTTTTTATTTATTTAAAGAATCTAATAAAATAGAATGTAATAAAATTACACTATAATATTATTCCTGTGAAGTTCACATTAATGACAGCGCTCAGAACGATAAGCTCATGCTTGAAGCTTAGACCATTTTCCCATACAAAGTCTCAAAAATAAAAATATATATCTCTAAAATCTGTCTAAACTAGATTATTGAATTTGGCATTTTATTGAATTTGGCTTTTTTCACTTCCTAAATAGGTACCTTCCTAAAGTATAAAAATAAATATAATACATAATTTTTTTATAGTTATATTTTTTTATATTTGTGTGGAATATAGCTAGTAGATATGTGAAATGGCGACATTTTATTTATAAATGTATAGTGTCCGACCGAAACTAGATTCTAGAACTAAAACCGAAATCAAAATTGAATTTCGGTTTTTGTTTCAATTTAGTCCGAAACCGAAATGATACTTTACGGTATAATTCTTAATTTTTTTAATTTTCTGTTTATTTTAACCAGTTACAAAGAAAGAGATATTTGATCAATAAAAGACTTTACAAATACATTATTTTTAATATGGACGAAGTCACCTAGATCGTGTTAAATAGCCGTGTAAAGAAGTTTTGGTTGTAGTTTCGGTAGGTTTATGCCGAAACCGATATTAAACCGAAACTTTAACATAGTATCGAAACCGAAAGTTCGGTCGGACACTAAATAAAATAATTATTAAGCCACTGAGCGTTGTACATAGCTTGTACACGGTAGTAATGTGTGTGTTTCGCGCAGCCACGCGGACCTCAACGGGGAGAATAAGTTAAACAGGTACTATGACGTCATACCTTCGTATAATACTCCGCCATAGCATGTCTGCTCTACTTAGTCATGCTACGCTCTTTTCATACTTTGTTTTCTTGTGTTTTTTTTTCTCTTTTGTGTTGAGGATTTAGTGTAAATCTATTTAGTAAGTATAGATTGAATGAGTAATTAGTGTTAAATAAAAAAAACATGGGTGCTTGTAACCTTTACACTCAGTTGAAGTAAAACTTCTTTGGCAAATATCGCAATAAAATCATAAAAAATCAATAAAAATTAAATCAGGCATATTAGTTATATTACAATCATATATTCATAGAATATCATTTAAGGAAAGAATATAATATTATATATCATTTGTCAGACAATAACAACGGTCACCATGGCAACAAAAGTTCGCTTCGCTAGATCACACTTTTCGTAACACTCTCGTCACGCATTCACCAGCTTACTCCCCAAGAAGTGTGCATAAAGAAGTTTTACTTCAAAAATCTAGATTCTACGTACATAATAAAAATATAGTAGCGACGTTTCAATTATGATTTAAGGAATAAGATAAATTTTGTTCGTTTTTTTTCAATTTCATTACCTTTAAAATTTAATTTCATTAGGCAAGTAATGTCAAAATCAATTATTTAGTTAACAACATGAAAATTAATTTTTAATTTGAGCAAAGTATTTAAAGAGGAGCTGGCTCTTAACAAAACTAACTTCTAACACTTCGGCTATTGCTTTCTATTTCTATTTGCACGTAATTTTTATTGTTAATGACGCAATTTTGTATCATCAACTGATGTTTATACATTTGTACAGTTCTTATTGCTTTATATTTTAAATTATATAGTAATTTTTTATTATGTATTAAAAATTATTAAAAGAAAGTCTTAATATGCACAAGATTGCGTTATATTTTGGTAGAAGCTAAAATCGTAGACTAATTAATTAAGCATGTACGTATGTATGTAACCTTACTTTTAACTCTCAAACTATTGTATGTAGTTCCTAAAACTAGTATTTGTTGATTTCAAAACAAAAACACAATATAGTACCAAATAAAATGTTAAAATTGTTTTATGGAATTAAATTTTATTTAGTTTTATTTTATTAAAAATAAAGTAGATATTTTTTTAATATATAACTAACTGCATGTGCATGTAGAGTTCATAGATTTTATTTAATTCTTTAAAACCCATGAAATTTGAAAATATTAAACAATATAATAACATTTAAATATATTTAGTACTATATTGTATTTATTTACAATTAATTATGAATTATAACTTACACTTGTGCACACAAACCCAGGTCAGAACGCGTCAGGATGCAGCAAGCGATGCAGGGCAAGCAGAAGTACGACCTCTCCAAGTGGAAGTACTCGGAGCTGCGCGACACTATCAACACTTCTTGTGATATCGAACTGCTCGAGGTGGGTACTTGTGCTATACCACTATTAGCATTCCAACATGTACATTTTTATAACGGGCAACAATTTTGTAATTATTTGTAATTATTATTTTTTTTGTAACTGGCAATACTTCCTTCTTCTATTCTTACTAAACTTTTCCTGTGTGGTGGCGGACAGTAAAATAAACTCGTGAAGTTAAGTGCTCCGAGGTTTCATTAACCAGCCCATATAGACAAATAATACAGCCGCTCACCCTCCGACAACCACACTGGTGTTATCAATGTTAAGGTTTGTGTGTGAGTATGTTTGTTTCGTCACGCTGTAATCTGTATCTATGTAATATGTATCTAGCGATGTGTGATGTGATGGTTAATATTATTAAATGATAATATTATTATAAACTTACTTCCAAACGTACAAAAAAACGATCAGGTAAGACATGAATCAAAAACTAAAATATTAAAAATATAAATTAATTTTTCTTTGTCCTAACTCTCACTAAATAATCAGATCATTATGTAGTTATATATAAGCTATTTCAAAATCATATAATATATGCTCTAATTATTTATTATGTGTATATATAATTCTACGACTTATAAGAGCAAATTTCCTATTCCCCCAATACTTCGCCTATCCCTATTAACATTGTCGGATATGCAAATTTGTCATTTTCTTTTTATTTCACTAATCACTCTTAAAAAGTCTCTTCTTTTAGTAGCTGCAACAAAAAAATATTTTTACGAGTAGTTTTTAAAATAGCCACAAGTAATTTTTGTTAACCTAACTTGTACATTTAAAAAAATATCAACAATTCAAACTTTGACGCACTCTCCTGTAAAGTTGCCGATTTTCACATCCGACAATGTTAATAGGGATAGGCGACTTGTGAATTAGCCGTAAATCGTAATGCAGCATGTAAGCTACATATATACATACGTGCCTCTTAACCATGTTTAACTACCTCAGTGGTCTAGAGGCTGTCAGTGCGGTCAACGCGTCCGGAGATCTTGGGTTCGAGTCCCCGTTTGGGCCAAGTTTAGTTATTGAGTATTTCTGTTAAGAAATCCTCAGTAACAACCCGAAGTTGAGAATTTGGCGGTGTTTAACCCTCATGTCTCGGAGAGCACGTAAAGCCGTGGGTCCTGCGCCTTAACTCTCACCGGTCGTGTCTCGTGTCGTCCCACCGGTGTATGAGAGTGACAGGAATAGAGAACGCGCTTGTGTGTGTAGCACATACGCTATTCTATAATACTTCAGATGGCTAGTCTTGCGTAGTTAATTGGGCTCTATGAGATTGGCAGCCGTGACCGTAATCAGTCGGGGGAGGATATTACATGTGTGTGTGTTGGCTGTCAGGCGTGCCGGCACGAGTTCCACCGGCGCCTGAAGGTGTACCACGCGTGGAAGGCGCGCAACGCCCGCAAGAGCACGCTCGCCGAGCAGGAGCGCGCGCCGCAGTCCATACTCGACGCTGGTTCGTATTTTATTCTATACTACCTTTTGCCCGCGACTTCACTCGCGTGGTAACTGGAGTAGAGATGAAACATAATCTATGTTCGTCCCCAAGATGCAATTTATGTCCTTGTCAAATTTTATCGAAATCTGTTCAACGGCTTAAGCATGAAAGTGAAACACAGAGTTACTTCAACATTTATTGTTACTAGGTATATACTATATAGATATATTGAATACAATTTTTCCTTTGTCACGCCATCACGTAAAAACTACGTTGAAGTGTCTAAGTAGTGTAATATAAAGCATGAAACCGTCCAGCCAAGAGCCCGCGGCTGCCGCAGAAGGGCGACGTGCTGGGCGCGCGCCACCGCTACTTCCGCATCCCGTTCGTACGGCCCGGCGCCGACGCCGAGCGCCGCGGCTGGTGGTACGCGCACTTCGACGGCCAGTACGTGGCGCGCCAGATGGAGCTGCACCCCGACAAGACGCCCGTGCTGCTGCAGGCCGGTGCGTACGCTCTCCACTACTCTCTCTCTCTCGTTCTCTATCTCTATCTATTTCTTTTTTTCCTTTTCCCTTTATTAACTATGCTATATCTCCTTCTCTATCTCTTACCCCTCCTTGTCCATGTTTCAGATTTTTGTTTCATTATCTTATATACTTAATTTACAAGTCTCTCTTTTTTAGCTTCCGTCATTCCGTTCGTCAGTTCGTGACTGACTACAAAGAGTTTTTAAATTAAATTGATGATTCAAAATAATACTATTCTAACGGATTACACTATAATTTAATTTAATATACCCCAGGCGTGGACGACATGCAGATGTGCGAGCTGAGCCTGGAGGAGACGGGGCTGACGCGCAAGCGCGGCGCCGAGATCCTCGAGCACGAGTTCGAGCGCGAGTGGGCGCGCCACGCCGGCCCGCCCTACCGCGCGCGCTGATGCCATGTTTGTGATCAGTGATACCGTCTCATCTCACTCTATACATGCATACTGACCTCATTATTATCCTACTTTGACATGAATTGACAAATGTCTTGATAGAAATTATAATGTCTTTTAATCTCAGAGACAAAACTGACATTAAGTGGGTTGCCAGTTTTTTGCAATTCTTAAATAGTGATGTACCACTATCGAAAATTAACGTTAATAAAGTCAGTATAGTTTTTTTATAATAAGTTATCCTGAAATAATGTGTAGGTATTTATTTAAAACGTAATAATACAAAATTAATAATGCAAATTTAAATTTATTATTTCAATTTCGATGGTACTTAATGATTTAAAATTAATATGATATTTAATGATTTAGAATTAATAATGTGAATTTTAATTATACACTTTGGAATATAAAACTTTGAAGCGAATCGTCTAATAAAGATAAGTCACGATTAAACAAACCGGTATCATAGGTACAACACTGCACAAAAGAGCTGTCAGCATTATTTGTAAATTTGACATGTTCATGTGTCAATTTAGTATCTGAGATTAAAAAACAGACCATATGTTAAAATAAAAGCATAATTCAAGTCCGTTTAAATATAAATTCATTATTTACATCTCGGTAAATATCTTTAGAAGTTTAAGATTTCACACATAACCTACTAAATAATTAACTATGATATTATGATACTACCTCTTATAATATCATATTAATTTAAAATTTCGCAAATATATGAAATCTCTATGACCATACAACGCTTTAATTGCATTTAATTTATCTGATGTTGTATCTATTTGTATCTATTGTGGAACTACAACTGTGGACTACTGCTGTAAAACTTTCGAGCTTAGATCTATTTAACGAGTCCCATTCATTAAAGATAGTCAATTGTGTATCTTTTTAGTTTAAAAAAAAAACTATTGGTCAACATGTTTTTCAATCACTTATAAAGCTTATAACTATTGATGATGATAAAATTTAAATATAATATCTGAGAAGTACGAGAAATTTTCCCGTGAATTTGCAAGCTTGAACTAAATTTAATCGTCCACGGGTCAGTTACGGAAAAACAACATCCCGTAGACCTGGACATCAGGTGAATAATCGTGTCCTAAAATTTAATCTAAAAATATTAAGTAATTGTTGTTGAAACTAATAAATAGTTAATCTAATGTCTTATTTTTATAAATTTTTTTTCAGGAAACATTCCAGCACGAACCGACAACTACATTCTAGAAAGAAAATGAGTTTTGTAATAGTATAGTAAAGATGAAATATGAAATAATTTAGTGCTTTCAAATGTGCCTTCACATGTTTAGGTGTAATAGTGCAATATGTAATCAAAGGATTCCACCGTAGATTTGATATTTTATATTAATTACACAATGTACGAGTAGATATAATTACAAATAGCATTCGTATGGGAAGTGGAGTTACGTTTATTTTTTTATAATAATTTATATAAAAAAATCCATACTGCATAGTAGTCAAATTTGAATTTTATTATTAATAACAAAGCTTTCTTTGAGTCTTTTATGTTTCTTTTTAATGAGAAAATTTCTATTAGATTCAATGTTTCAATAAAAAAAAATTGTACAAGTATTGCCATATTAAAAATATATCAAATACTTTTCACTTCTCGTAGAAATTATATAAATTAATAAAATATGTAGAACACTCATTAGGATGTACGAGTGCCTAAATATACAAAATATCCTAAAATTCTATTTATATTCAGAGTTTTAACTACTTAGTATTGTACAATGTGTGACACATGAAATTTTTAACTGTGATTATTTTTGAAATTGTAATATAGATGAATTATAATTGAAATATTTATTGAAGCATTCCATATGCTACCAAAAGACTGGGAAATGGTTTTGGTGTTTTTTTTTTGTCGTGTATTTACAGTATTTTTTTTCATTCTGCGTGAATAGTTCATAAACAGTATTTAAAACATTCCTGGATAATTGATTATTTATATTATACATAAAGATTTAAGAGTAAATATGAGATATATTTTATAGTACAATTTATAAGTACAGAGTTATCGTGAGTGCCTTTTTCATGCCGTATAGTATATGACCTTTGTGTTATGCTTTACCAAATAAAAATAAGGTTATAAAATATTCGCCGTTTTATTATTCTGCCTTTCTCCATATTATGATATTTTTAACTTGAATCTACACTTCTACACTATTGTTAATTTAAAGAGGTAGGTACATTACCGCAAGTGCTATAGACTATCTTTTATTCCGGTAGAAATGTGTTTACTATCAGTCAGAAATCATACTAAGTTTAATTAAAGTTTACAAAAACTGACTGCTTTATCGGCGTGAGCTGACGTGCTGGTGTACAGTTTGAAACAAAGCTCTATAATGTATTGCAAAAAGACAACTAGTAACGCACTTATTTTGGAAATGCATTTACGCATACCACCTGTGGTTATGTGGAACCGACTAGAAAGCCAATACTACCCACTAAAACCTAACAGAACACCTTGAATTTTATAAATGGCAATATGTTCTTAGCATCAATCATAATGATTAATAAGCCTTCTAGGTACTTCTAGAAATGTCTATGAAATCAAAATCTAACAAATCTATGTTGTCAAATAAAACAACATTTGATATTGTTATTGTCAACAATGAACACTGAAGTCTGAACACTCAACAGTCAACACTGAACAGTTGTCACTTGTCACTTGTTGGTCAAGTACCTAACGTTATTTTTAGACCAAATTAGAGAAAAAACTTTCTAAAAATTATTTAATTACATTGATAACTAAATCAGTGCTAAACTTAAGTTAATAAAAGAGTGTCATTAATATTTTTAGCATTCTTGTATTTACATATTTAGTATTAGCATGGAATTTAATGGATGCTTTCTTTTGTTGATAATATTTATTGTCACTAAAGTCAACTCGTTGCCTTATGATGGTAAGGTTTATCTAAATTATTTTAATTATATTTTAATGAGATCACATATTCACTAAAATTGCTTTACTAGTTAGATAATTGAATGTTTTTATTCAGTTCATTGGTTAAGCGGTCCTGCTACTATTGAACGTGATATTCAGCCCCTCAAACAAACAGTGGATGTGTATTGTTATACTGGGACACCAAAAAATCTGTTCACATTATGGCAAACAGTTAAAGTAAGTTAAGCAATAACAAAAACATTTAAATAAGTGTATGCTAGAATTATATGATCAGGAAAAGAAATTTATATATGACTTGTTGACTCTTATATATTTTCAATTTATTTCTAGTTTCATATTAAAATCAAAAATGATGAGTTTAGCCAATATTTGGGTGATAATCCAGAACAAGTATATAAAGATTACAAAGACGATAGCTATGGCTGGGCTGTGGTTAATCCATTTCAGAAAAAGTCATACAAAACAGTGTCTCTGGATCTATTCACACCAACTTGTATGGCCATTAACACAAAGCAAAAACATAGTATTGAGCTACATGTTCAGAGTAAGTCATAGAGTATATTGCTACATATATAAATATTGAATTGGAGATATTTTGTAAAGTTGCTTGTGTGGATAATTTTTGTATGTTTGATTTACAGGCAAATATTTTTATAAATCATTACAAAATTCGGATAATTCTTGTTCTTTGTTTATTTAATAAATATAATTAAAAAAAACTGTGTAAAATATGTATAAATCCATATAAGTCCATGATCCATTCATGGATTCAAACTAAATAAACTTACAAAAATACAATCCTAAATAAAATTACATTTGATATTTTATGAACCATAAAATTGTTACACAACAATACGTAATGTAATCTATATATTATAAAACATAATGTATGTTTAACACTTTTATTTATTTAAAATGGCCCTTGTAGGAGTGGATATCTGGCGAGTTTTTATGATGGTAATAGGAATAGCTCTAATATATGCATCTCGCAGCCTAAGTGCCAATCCAGTGTTCTTTTACATCTGTGGTATTGTGATTGGAGTATCTGCTTCTTTTATGGTACTTGTGTATTATATTAGCAAATTCCTACCAAGGGTAAGTATTTATGAATATCATGAATTTTAAATGTTTGTCAAAGTTTTCTTTTTAAATAAACTAAGTGATTATATAATAATTCTATATTAAAAAAAAAACATTAAAAGCAAGTCTTTATTTATATTTATTAAAAGACAATTTTATCATTTTATTAATGACTGCTAATATTTAATGGCTCTCATTAAGTCGAGCTATTTACTTTCATTGATAATTAAGTATTTTCTCTGAATGCAGTCATATTCTTATATTTGCGTGTTTTGTATATTTTATAAGAACATTTGTTTTCAGAAAACTCTAACTTATGGCATACTAATAGGTGGTTGGACAGTTGGTGTATATCTATTCCAACAAATATGGGAAAATATGAGAAGTATAGTAACAAGCTATCAATCGTATATATTCTGGTACACTTTATTAGTGGGCTTTATCAGTTTCTTAGTATGTTATAGAATAGGACCCCCGAAAAATGAAAGGAGCAAAAATATTGTTATGTGGACTTTACAAGTGAGTTTTAATTAAGGTAATCAAACAGAAAGAAAAAAATGAGGGACTTTTTCCAAGTCTAGTTTTTGTAATTTAATGGAATAGAAATAATTGGTTACATTTTGTACTTATAATTGTTTTAATAAGTAGTACTTCATGTTGTATCTATATAAATTATATATTCCGAGAGCTGGTGACAAATTTTGGGGAGGTCCTTTTGGCAAGTTGAAATTGTGAAAAAATATAATTTCGTCAATTGGTGAATCCAGTCCCGCGAGTCTGGGATAGCGTTTACGGTTATTTCGTTACTGCACAGTATATAACATTTGCAAAAAAAATCCAATGCTTCCTATGTCCTAAATGTTCCTAATCCTATGCTTGTAATAAATATAAACGTCATTTCAACATTCTTTTCAGGGTATAGGTGTTTTTGTCATATTCTTCAGTAGTCAGTACCAAGAAGCCTCGGCAGCTGTGACCATAATTACTCTTGGTACTAAATATTTTCCAAAATCTCTTCTCTACGCTATACAGGGTTATTGGTAAGTATTTAATTGTTTTTAAACTCTTAAAAGGACAATACAATTTCGTAATATTATAGTATTTTGTAGATTTGACCTATCTATATTAATTTATTATCAAACAAAACTGATGCACAGTACTCATATACTTTTAGTAAACATAGTTCTGCAAATAATTCATATAGTCTTATATATTATGATTAATAAAAATATCATTTTTTTATGTAAAAAAAATTACTAATAGACGTTTTAACGGTTAGTATAAATTTCTCAGAGATGATATATTTTCACACTGTAAAAAGTATCCTATATGTTGACACAGATAACCAGCGATCATCATACCAAATTTCATTAAAATCTGTCCAGTGGTTTTATTGTGATGCTTTCTCAGACAGTCAGGAAAAAAGTCTAAAAACTATAGATTCGGCCTCTGTATCGATAATTATGACTATTTTAAGATTTTCAGTCATTTTGTAATTTGATTGTATCTATAGATTAGACTGAATTTATACAATTAAAAAGTATGTACCAGTGCAAACATAAATTTTTTAACCTCCATTTTTTTGTGTGTATATATAACGCGATATCTACTCCATACCATATTTGTAAATCTATTTTCTTTATCATCAATGATATGATATGAATTTCGGAACAGAATCCGGAAGAAGAATTATTTTGTGATTTTAATTTATCGCTCGTTCTTTAACCGGTTAATGAAAACGAACGGTTTAGTAAACCGAATTAATAATGGCTAACGGTTATTCTTAGAGAAAGGTTGGATTTCGGGTTTGATACCGAAATAAAGCTGTTAATTCATTCATAAGTAAGAAACGTACATGCATCCTTTTAATAAGTCATTCACATTTAGCAAAAACGCGTGAGTCTAATAAAATTAGTTTAGTTTATTAAGTTTGCGATGAGCTATAAAGTTTATTTAGTAAAATATTATTCATGTCTTGGGAACTGATATAAAGTGCAAAAAATGTATTCATTATTTAAATTTTATATTATTACTTAGTTTTGCTGCTAAGATGTTTAAAAAGAAATAGGATATAGTTTAGCACTGGTACATATATGGAAAATACTAGAAAACAATTTAACAGTCCTTGCTACACGAGTAAATAGAAAAATACCTCAATTTGTATACGGCTTTCGAATTCTAAAACCGCATATGGTATAAAAATGTATAGTTTTTTCAAAATTTAGGTACAATTTTTGACTCAATTGTATATCTTTATATAAACTCATTTTAACCGGTTAGTTTTGGTCATGGAACCTAAATTCTTCAAAAACCGTTCTCCCGGATTAAAACGGTTAAAGAACGTAACCGAAACCTTAAACCGAAAAGTCTTTCGGTTTGGGGTCAATGACCAAAACCGGTTTAAAAATTGAACTGGTTTCCGAGCTCTGGTTGAGGATAAACAGCTAGTAGCGTTATAATACTGTAACCTTACATGTGTCCAGGCTCCGCAAGTTCCCGCCCAAGCCGCGGCTGCTAAGCAACGAGGAGTACTACGAGCAGGGCGCGCGCGAGACGCGGCGCGCGCTGGACGCGCTGCGCCAGCACTGCTCCTCCCCCGACTGCAAGCAGTGGAGCATCATGCTCAAGCTGCACGACGCTAAGAGGTGAGGAGGGTTGTTATTGTTTTTTTTTAATTAAGCATATGATTGTGATGTGACTCTATTGGTAGGTTAGTGCTTATATTTTGTTCAAACAACTTTACAATAAGAGTTTTATTTCCTGTATTTAAAACATAAAGCTTTTTAAGTTTTATATACACATATAGATAAAATACATTTTTTTCAGCTTTATTAAAGTCAATTAAATTGACATTTAAAAGTCAATGATCCTGTATTAAAACTCTTTCGGTAAATTGGTCGTTTGGACAAATAGACGAACGACAAAATAGTAACTCACAAATTATAAATGCGAAACTTTTTATACATGTTTGTTTTTCCTTCATGCTAAAACAACCCTTTTTCACGATACGTTTGACTCAGTTTGTAGTGACTCTACTTGCTGTGCCAGCGGTCGCGGGTTCGAGTCCCGCTAATATGATATATATTAGCGGAACTCGAACCAAAATGTGTAGTGTATCAACTATCTAGTATCCATAACACTAGCCTCGTAGCTTACCATGGAACTAGAGGGTGTTTTGTGTTAATTTCCCAACATATTTATATTTACGGACGTATACACGCTTATGTTAGAAATGAATAAATACTCCATAGCTTTCCTTTAATTTTAATGAGTATAAAATCACATAAAATGGAAAGTTGTAGTAAATGTATTGTTAGAGAAATGGTGGAATCCGCATTAACATTTTAGAGTTCAATCAATAAATGTATACATTTAGAATGAAAAGAAAATAAGCTATGTATTTTTACAAATTATTCTTTATGCTGCATAAAATAGATAAAAATAGGAATACTTCCAGGTTCGCAAGCTTCGTGGAAGGCAACTCACATCTCAGCGACGATGAAGTTTTGGATTACGAATCGTATGCTTTCTCTATGGAGAGGGCGAAACCCGTCGCAAACTCAACAAGAAATCTGGAAATTTCCGACGATGACTCCTCAGAATATAACGATGATGATTGAAAGTATACGATTGAATTAAAAAATATATGAATTTGCTAAAAGATATACAATAGCAAGGGGTCCATCCATAGGTTGGGCGGAAATCTCAAGCATAAAAAGCTGCTTTAGATTTGTACCGCGTACGTGACATTTAAGCAATAGAATAAAAAATAAACTAACCCTCGATAACTGACAGTTCGTGTTTGAAAACCTATAAAACTACAATAAGTTGAGAAAATATTTTGTAATATCTCATAATTTCAAATGTCACGGGAAAATGGATACCTCAATATAAAGTAACAAAGATACGACCAAAGTAAGAGAGATATATTAGCGAGTGTTTTTGTTCTAGTTTTCTTTTCTTTTATCTATACATATAATATAATTGTAACTGATCGCTGTCTGTACATGGAAGATATTTGAGAAAGACTACTTACTGTTGGGGTTTATTAACGTAATAGAACCCAAAACAATGATTGCGAATTTTTGTGTTGGCTGTGCGCACTAATCTCAGAAAAACCTTAACCGATTTGGGTGCAGTTTTTACTAATATATTTTGGTTAACTTTAATTAACATTTAGTTTTTATTTCAATCGGTTTATAAATAAACAAGTTGTGTTAATTTAAAGAATTAGTTTGAAAATAACATCTAATTTTTTTCTATTTAAATCAATTTTCTGTTGGTTTTAAGGTCATGATTTGTAAATATATTTTTGTTTCTATTTTCGCTTTATATATTGTATAATCTAATAGAAGTATGGTCTCAATTTTATATTCTTTATACCTGTCTAGTGAGGTGCCTTAATTACACCATTAACTTCGCTGCTAATTAATGACTTATAATTTGTTCCTTTTAGTTATTCGTTTGACATTTTTATTGTAATTTTTATCATTTAAATGTTTAAAATAGTACTTATTTCTTATACAACTGCATAATTCGTAGAACTTAGTATCTCACTAACTTAGTGTAGATACATACATATAAGCAACGACAATATTGTGCAACATTGCTCAATATCACAAAAAGGTTGTGTTTAAATATTTATAAAAAAAATTATAAGAATGATATTAGTAACAAGTCGAAATTTAATATTATTATTTTAAGGTCTTTATGTATCTCGATAATTGTTTTTGGAGTCTTTCAGTCAAAAAGGAAAACTACAATTGTTAGTAACAATTTATTTCCTATAATTATAAGAATAGATTTACACATTAACAAAATAAATCCTATTTTGCAAGTCAGCACCACATTTTTTTTTTAAATAAATACATGTGTGAACTTAATTCTTTTATTTATGTAATTATATAACATAGTAAAAAAATATTTTTAAAGTTACTGTTAAAAGCATATTTTTTTTTAAATACAAATTTATGGCACTTATTTAAGGGGCAATATTAAGAAAGCAGAAGGCAAAGTTAATGCCTATCCATAATAAATTATAATACTTTAATATTAATTTATGAAATTTTGTACTTTAAGAGATTATATAAAACATACTCTTTATAAAAATTAGATTCATACAACATCAATAAAATAACATACATTTTAGTAAGATGATAGTAATGTTAAGGCCCCATTAGTTTAGCATTAGAAATTACTAGAAACTTATTATTTAAGAGCGAGCTCGGCTTGCTTTCTTGCTTTTATCAAGATTTTGTGGCGGCGGTGGCGGTTTTGCGGACATGTGACGGCTATACAACCTGAAATAAATAATATTTAAATAATCAATTATTTCCCTCATCATTATTTTTTTTTGTTTGGATGTAATAGAGCGACAATAAATAAATGAAATAAAAAAAATAAAAGAATTTAAGGTTTTCACATGGAAATATATGTAGGTATGTTGAAAAAGGAGTCATTAATGCCTGCAATTTCAGTTTTTGTTATTTTTTTGTTAATTAAAAGTTGGGCAAGAAGAAATTAATAAATTATAACATACACTCTGTAGGTTTCAGAGCGCAAGTAATCGAGCACATGAGATGGCCCCAATTTGAGCTGATCCTCAATTGGTGGCACCCAGAAGTTCCCTTCAAGCCGTAGCACTGATTTGTTGCTGGCAAGATCTAATGACCCTGTGGAAAGTAATGTTTTATTAAAATAAAAAAATTACTACTATAGCATATCTGAATACCACTACTTAGAATTAGCCAAAAAAGATAACCAATCATATTATAGATTCCCATAGTGGAATTGTATGTGCAATAAATTGTTCAAGGTCCACATGTTTGTTCTGGTCCACATCTGTTTTTTCTGAGGCAGTGGTAGCCCAGTGGTAATGCACTTGCTTGGGAAACTGGGATGTTAAAAAGAGCTGAATACTACATCTGTTTTTACAAATATCTTACAAACTATTACTTAAAGCAAAATTTAGCTATCAAAAAAAAATGACAATATCGAAAGTTACTTCACTGGTACAAACATTTGTGATAAATATGATATTACTGCGATGGTTTAGTTTACACAAATCATCTCATAATATGTTTATTGCCTCACCAATTTCTGGTGGCAAAACAACAAGACGATTTCCTTGCAAGTGGAGCTCTCTTAGCCTTGACAACTGGCCCAGTTCTCTGGGTACTTCAATCAGGTCATTTTCTCTCATTGATAACTGAAATGAACCAATATTTTTTAAATACTGCACCTGTAATAAATGCTATAGGCTTAATTTTACAGTGTTATAGAAATAAACTTATTTTATCAATTTAAAGTGCAATATATTTATAAATGCCTAAATAAACTCTTTTATCCTATTTTATTAGGAAGGATTATATAATCAAGAGGGAAAAAATTGTTGTTATTTGCTTGAAATAACTGTCAGTGATATTATTAGTTACAAAGCAGGAAAATAAAATGAATGACATGATACTTACAATTTGTAAATTTTTCAAGTTTCCAATCTCAGGAGGTAGATATTCAAAATCATTATCACCCAAATACAAGGCTCTGAGACTTTCTGTAAATGATACCAACAATTTTGAAAGTAATACCTATAATTTCATTCAATTAAAAGTTTATTTTTAAATTTGGATTATAAATCATGAACAATAATACAAGTTCTTATTAACTGTAATAAATATATTTCACTAACCCATCATATAGAAGTTTCCTGGCAATGTTTGTTCCTTTAAGTTATTATATGTCAAGTCCAGAATTTCCAACACAGGGAAGGCGCCAAAACCTCTGGGCAAAGTATACAGCCTGTTGAGTGAAACATTGAGTATGCGAAGTTTCGGCAAGGATGACAAACTGACTGGCAGCTCTTCAATGTGATTATTAGCAAGATTCAGAATTTCCAAATTAATGAGATTTGCTAAACCAGCAGGAACACTTTGCAATTTGTTATGGCTTAATGTCAAACGTGTTATGTTTTCGAGACTGACTGAAATGTAAACAAAAACAGAATAGAATTATGTAAAATATAATTTCAATTCCACATTAATTAATAGTCATACTTTAATGAAGTCATGGTTTTATATTAGGTCATCTTTAAAAATGGAATACAGAAGTTATAATGAAAATTACATTAAGTATTTAAGAATTAAGTATAATATTACTTTCATGTTGTATTAAATTATTCTCGTGTGAAGACATATGTAAATAATATGTTATAGTATATAAACAAAAAAGTTTACCCCAGATGCAGTTGCAAAACTAGTATGTACTCAATGATCTTGTTATGAACTAATAAGGATAAACAAGTTCTATACATGGTACTTACATAGGCCTGGCAATTCTTCAAGGCTGGAAATTCCTTTGTCGACTAAGTCAATTTCAGGATTATTAATTTCTTTTGCTTCTTCAATAACTTTTTTAGCTTTCGACATTTTGGCAGTATATGGAATACAGGAAACTGGCGGAGGATGACTCATTTTTCGCTGGCGCGTCTGCGTTGATAGGAAATTGTTAGAAATTTTAACCAATAAGAAGAGATTGTAACCTCTTTACTTTGATTTGGTTGGTTAAAATAAAATTAAAAAGAAACTTAGGAATCGAAATGTCAGTTTAAATACAGATAAAATAAATTTTGTAACATTCCTGATATTTTTATTAATTGAAAATACTTGTTATTTGTATAAGCTTTTTGAATAAAAGTATAAAATTATTATATGAGCATAGTTTAAAAGCCTGATGGAAAAATATAAGCCTACTTAAGTATTTTATCTGGGTTCAGTTACCTGTTACTTTATAGCGTAGCATTTCTATATACTATATAGTTTGTGTTTATAACTTATACTTTATAGTCTTTATTCTTATCTACCTCATAGTTATTATTGTACGGTATGGAAGAAATCTCTAATAGAAAATAAATAAAGGTAAAATAAAAATTTTAAACGCATATTTTATTATTCTTTGGGATCTGACTGGACAGTACCTATTGTTTTTGGGCAGATTGTCAGCTGTCAATTTTCCAAGACAGTAGTTTATTTATTAATCATTTTGTGTTCAGAATAGCCGCATTACTAATATCCTTAAAATAACAAAAAACTGATATACATTCCTATAAAACTACTTTAGGAAGTCGATTGTGCTAATAGAAATATTAACATAACTCTATAATCAATTAATTACTCATCTAAAATGGTGGCGCTAGATGCAGATATGAACAGGGATGACGACTGTGACAATATTGGTCTAGGATGTGCTTTGGAACACTTTTCTGAGGTTGAAGAGGTGCTATCTATGATCGACAATGTCAGAAATATCTATAACACTCCAAGTTTTGAAGTTGAATATGATAAATTGTATACTATTCTTAAACAATATTATGAGCAGCCTCACCTACTTGATCCACATTTGGACAAAATGTTAGCCAAGTTTATGAACATAATCAAGGATAAAGAGGCAGCATTTGAAATAAAACATGCAGCTTTTAACTATATGTATCAAATAATAAGGGTCAGGGGCTATAAAGTGGTTGTTAGGCACCTGCCACATGAGGTATTCTTTGTTCCTATTTTAAAAAATTTTTTTTAAAGTAAATATAAAATATCCATATTTAAAGCTTTATAATTGTAGGTTACAGATCTCTTAACAGTTCTTACTTATCTGGAAGCTCAAGATCCACTAGATAAAGAAACATGGAGAAGTAGATTTGTTTTGTTGCTTTGGCTTTCGATAGTTGTCATCATTCCATTTCATATGAGCCGACTAGATGGATTTGCTCCAGATCAGCCAGGTATATGATATAGATCTTAATTTTATTGATATTAACTTAATGAAACAATATATTATCTTCATTTAAATAAAATTGTTTATATGTTATTAATTATTTCAGGGACAGCTGGTACTTCAAAAAAATTAACTGTAATGGAAAGAATATTTAATATTTGTAAGACTTATGCTATGAGCAAAGACAGCTGTGGAGAAGCTAGTGCTTATTTGGCATCAAAATTTTTAATAAGGTATACTTAAAGTAACTGATGGAGTGTTATCTTATAGAAAAAAAAAACAGGAAAACCATTTAATTTTTTTTAAATATTTATGTATATAAGAAATTACATATAAGAACAATTTTAGGTCTGATGTAAAAGAACTATACATGAAATCATTTTTTGATTGGGCCTGTGACTTACATTCCAATTTGCAAGAAGAAGATACTATTTACTATGGAGTCTTGGCTGCGGTAGCTGCAGTCTTAAAGCATGGGAAAAGAGATGACTTATTGCCCTTTACACCGAAACTATTAGAATGGGTGACAAAACAAAATTATAAGCAACATAATGCCATGTTAGTCAGGAAATATGGTGTTAAGATTGTACAAAGAATTGGTAAGCATTTTTATGTTTATGTATTAAACACTAGTGACTCATCTTCACTTTGCTTCGGGTTCATCCCTAGACAAAAACAAATTGTCCCATGGGAACCATACATTTTCCAGGATAAGTAACCAATGTGCTATTTCGAACTATAATCTATTTCTGTGCAAAATTAATCCAGATCCGTTCAGCCGTTCTGGTGTGAAAGAGTAACAAATATCCACCCATCCGTCTATCGATCCTCACACACTTTCACATATTATATAATATTAGTATGGATACATAATTCAAAATTAAATATGAATGAAGATTACTTGTGTTAATATTATAAACCATAAAATAAGGTTTTTATGCAATAATAGAAAAAAAGATATAGATATTTCTTATTTAATCTAGTATTTTTTTTTTTTTGAATTTGCAAAAGGCACCATGCTTCTTATAAAATAGCTTGTATGGCAGTTCCCTAGATTAGCCAACGAGTAGCTGAAAAGTCGTTATTTTAAAAATAGTGTTAGTTTATATGGGAAAACCTATAAAGTATAAATAACCTATACATTAAAAAATAAACATGAAAATCAGTTCACATGTAATAGAAGTACTCCCAAATTTAACACTTATGTACTTCTATTTGAAGTTGCTCAAAATATGAAAATATACTTAATAGCTCCCTTTATATGCAGGTTTAACATTCCTCCGCCCCCGCGTAGTCTCATGGCGCTACACACGCGGCTCCCGCTCCCTAGCAGTAACTCTAGGGGCTGCAACAGCCGCAGCTGGGGACACTGAGACCATCACAACACCCCCGGATGATGATGACCAGGATATACCTCAGGAGGTTGGTGTTAATCAATGTATAAGTTAATACATAATTAAGGGAAATGACAGTTGCATACTAGACTGCTACAACGGTTTTGCCCTTATCTATCTGCTTTTTCTGTTATATAGTCACTCATAAAATATTGTTTCATTTGGTTCTTTGCCAACACGTTTTCAATGTATAAATTTCATAAATTCTAGTCGAATGTCTTTAAAATTGGGTGTTGATAAATCAGGAGAAATATCTTTATATTTTATTGTAATTAGATGGTTAGGTAAAAGTTGTAAATACAGCCTATGTTACTTTGCTTCTTGTCTTTGCTTTTGGTCTAATAGCCTCATTTCTCTAATGGCTGACATGCGCAGAAGACATGGGTTTTCTTATAAGAAAATCTCAGTATCAGCATTGATTTGCAGTATTCGTTTGTATTCATACCGGCGACCACGGCTAAAATCCAACCAGGAGAATTTTTCGAAATATGTGGTCTTCTCTTCTTCTTAGAAGAAGACCACAACCCATATTTCCACAGACTTCTTAGAAGAAAAAGTCTGTGCTATAAATTAAGAAAGAAATCGATCGTTGAAGTGTATATATCATAGTATAACTTTCAAACTTCACAAACAGGTAGAAGATGTAGTGGAACTCCTTCTCTGCTCGCTGCGCGACGACGACACAGTGGTGCGGTGGTCCGCCGCGAAGGGCGTGGGCCGCATCGGCGCGCGGCTGCCGGCGCTGGCCGCGGCCGACGTGTGCGAGAGCGTGCTCACGCTGTTCGCGGACAACGAGCGGGAGACGGCCTGGCATGGCGGCTGTATGGCGCTGGCAGAGTTGGGTGAGTTGGACTGTTGGGGTGCTTTTGATTTGTGAAAGTGTAATGGTATGATTAGGTGGAGAGATAATGATATGTTGGCACTATGTGGTTTGCCATTTAACAAGTTCGATATGTAAAAAATCAATATAATTCAACTTTTATAAACCTAAACATTTTAATTTTTTTAATAACTATTATAATTAAATGTAGCAATATTATTTATTTAATTTTAGCTGTTATTATTATAAATATTACAATTTTAAAAAAAAACTTTATTTAATAATAATAATATTTAGTGTTGCTATTATTATTAATATATTTAATTATAATATTTATAAAAAAAATGCTTATAATTAAAATCAACACATATTGTAAGGTACTTTGGTGCCATTGGTGAATTTTTGAAATCATTTTATAAACTTACTAGCGACTCACCTTTATTTCACTCGGGTTCGTGCCTAGCTTGATTCCCAATACAA
Organism: Brenthis daphne; assembly: GCA_947093115.1. Classification (NCBI taxonomy): domain Eukaryota; kingdom Metazoa; phylum Arthropoda; class Insecta; order Lepidoptera; family Nymphalidae; genus Brenthis; species Brenthis daphne. Next base: position 27,195,954 of record OX352473.1, read on the forward strand.
ACTTTCATCGCCATCGTCATCCCCTTAAGGGATGATTTACGAGATAAAAAGTATCCTATGTCCTTCCCAGGGTCTCAAACTATCTTCTTACCAAATTTCATCTAAATCGGTTCAGTAGATCCAAGATCTCAAAAAGTCACAAAGTTTACGCGTTTATAATATACGTATAGATAAAGTGCGTGAAGTGTATGTGCAATGTGTATTGTGTAAGCAGGTCGCCGCGGGCTGATCTCGCCGACGCAGCTGGGCGCGGCGGTGCGCGCGGCGGCGGCGGCGCTGCGGCGCGACGAGGCGCGCGCGGCGGGCGGCGGCGCGCGGGCGGCGCGCGACGCGGCCTGCCACGCCGCCTGGGCCATCGCGCGCGCCTACGACGCGCCCGCGCTGCGCCCGCACGCCGACCTGCTCGCGTGCGCGCTCATCGCGACCGCATGCTTCGACAGAGAGGTATAGCTGTATATGCTTAATGCTACCGTTCGCCATTTCTTTATAATTAAAAGTCGATTACCTACTATATAGGTTTTTATAGTATAAATATTTTTTGTAATTGTATCTGGTGGGGTTTCTGTGAAGATTTAATCTTAGCTGTACACGATATACTGTATGGATTATACTATAGTATTACTTTGTTTTTGGTTTTGTTGTATTTTTATAAATGTTCATATTTAAGATTGTATGAAATTTAAAGACATACTTCATTTTATTATTTTGAACAATATATATATTTTTTTTACATTATAAACATCATTTAATACATTATATTAATATATTCAGATTAAAATATATAATTAAAATATCTTATAATATCTTGTATTCAAACAGTATATTGTGTATTGTGTGTATGTATATTTGATACAACATTCATTTGAAATAAAATTTAAAATCTATAAAAGAATCAATATTAAGTTCATAACTAGTTTTTTTTTTATTTTCACTCACTAGCATATAATTAATGAATGCGTCCCCAGATCAACTGCCGCCGCGCGGCGTCGGCGGCGTACCAGGAGAACGTGGGACGGCACGGGCTGTTCCCGCACGGCATCGAGGCGCTGACGGCCGCCGACTTCCACGCGGTGGGCCCGCGCGCGCACGCCTACCTGCGCGTGGCGCCGCGCGTGGCCGCGCTGCCGCCCTACGCGCGCCCGCTGCTCGACCACCTCGTCGACCTCAAGCTGGAGCACTGGGACGTGGCCGTGCGCGAGCTGGCCGCGAGGGCGCTCGGGAACCTCACCGACAAGGTGGCCACGGTTATTTCACTACATAGTATATAACAGAGTCGCTTCCCGCTCTCTGTCTGTCCCTATGTATGCTTACATCTTTAAAACTACAAATAAAGCCGACAAATTCTAAGATTTGTAGTTCATACTAACTATTAAAACATACCTAATAAAATATATCATTTTTTTTTATCATATATTTAACGAATTCATCGACAACTAAATTCAAAACACCACCAATTGGTATAGACTTGTACAAATTTATATACTTTTTGTTTTTAAGCTGAAATGAATATATTTAAACTTGAATATATCAAATTAACTTTCTTATATTTTGTCACTGATGTTCATATTTGTAAATGATTTAGTTTCTAATGAACTTTGCCTTTCTAATGAACTATTTCGTAATAATGAAAAAAAAATCAATATATAAAATATTCTTCAAATTATCCTGCAATACAAAGTTATATGAAAAAAAACATACTTTATTAGTATATTTTTTAATATTTATTTTTAATAATAATAACACTGGTCTCGATCATATGATTTAAAAAAAAATGTTCCTTTCATGTTTATGTCAATCACTATTTAATCGTCAGTAAGCTAGGATAGCATTAGTACTTATGTATTTATTATTTTATGTATTTTTTAACTTTTTTCTTGTAAATTCGAAACATAATGACTAATGTTAGTAAATCATTAGTTTAATATATATCTACTTCTAGTCATTTTTTTTCAATTACTAATTAATTTAATTTTATGTACTTAAAGTTTTATATGACATCATTTGAAGTAACTCATTTCATTTTCGTCATGTTTTGAATGGATTTATCATAATTTTGTTTGATAGTTCAATGCTGGTGCCATGGAAATCGTAGTACCCTAAATAATATCGTATTTAGATATATTTTTTTAAATTAACACACAGCACCATCTAGTTCCATGGTAAGCTACGAGGCTTGTGTTATGGATACTAGATAGTTGTTACACTACGCATAAATAACTTTAAATACATACATTCGTGCTCATCACACAAATGAATGCCCCCAGCGTTACTCGAACCCGCGACCGCTGGCACAGCAAGTAGGGTCACTACAAACTGAGCCAAACATCATAGTTGCTGTTTGTCTGTCGTCAATTTGATTATTTACTTTATATTTTATAATGATGTTATAGATGAGTCTCGTCGCAAGTGTTACGGGATTTCGAAAATGTCATTCTACACTACACAATCTTATTAGAGAAAGATATTTAAAAATTCAAATCGAGAATCATAATATTGTAGAAGCTCAGGCCGAGGGTTAGCTCAAGGGGATCCTCTTTCACCATTGCTATTTAATATGGTTACTTCAAATATATGTAAACTCGTAACCAGTGTATTTATCTCGCAGTACGCTGATGACTTCGTCTTATACTCAATCTGTAATAATGCACAGCGAGATACTGAAATATTACAAGCTGCATTAAATTTAGTATCCAAACTTTTAAACGATATAGGTTTAAATATTTCAAGTGCTAAAAGTAAAGTAGTTTTTTTTAAATCCGGCAGTAAACGAGATAATATTGACTTAAAAATTGATGGAGTATCACTACCCGTAGTCGACACATATAAATATCTAGGCTTGTGGTTAGATCGATCTATGAGATGGTCAAAGCACTTAAATGAGCTCAAAAATAAATGTTTAAAATATGTTAATGTTTTTAAAGTATTGGCAGGTTCACAATGGGGAATTCATCCAACCCATTTGAGACGGCTTTATCTTTCACTTATTCGTAGTAAGCTGGACTATGCATGCTTTTTATATGGTAATAGTGCAAATACACATTTAAGGAAAATAGATATAATTCAAAACTGTTGTATGCGAATTATTGGGGGTTTTGTAAAGAGTACAGCTATACATGTAATGGAATCGGAACTCCACCTTGAGCCATTGGCCTTTCGTAGATATTTTTTAGGAGCAAAATTTTGGCTAAAGTGCAGGTCATTTGAAAATAATGAAATAATTGAATTAATTCATGAACTCGAAACTCTGAACCACAAACCGTGCTGGACTAAAAAGAAAAAGCCTGTATTAACTCAGGTCCATAATTTTCTTATTTCTAGCCCCATTCAATGTAGTAAAGAATTAGATATGTTTAGTTTCGATACATGGATTGGCAACGTGGATTTTTCAAGAGCTATACAACCTAAATTAGATATAATCAATAAGTCAAAAAGAACATATAACGTACATAATCTTAAAGTAGTCTGTAATGAAGCAATTCAAAGAATATACCCCAATTATTATTATTTGTTTACTGATGGGTCAAAGGATAAAAATGAAATTGGAGTAGCATTTTTTGATCCACAGAGTAAAAGCTCTCTGAAACTCCAAATAAATTGTAATATTTCTATAATGCATGCTGAGCTGATTGCTATTAGAGAAGCATTGACATATATTAGTAGCATTAATTTAAATTATTTTGTAATTCTAACAGACTCAAAAAGCGCTCTCCAACATTTAATAAGATGTACTAATCCTAGTTTTAGGGGACTACCTATTGCCTATGACATTTTAAAAAATATATATAAGTTTACATCACCTAATAAAAAAGTGTAATTGTATTCCTTATGTTTAGTTGTTCCTATAGGGGTGGCATGATCACTTTGTGACCAAACCCCTTTTAAAATAAAGATTAAAAAAAAAAAAAATGATGTTATAGATGCCAGAGTATGTCGCGACTGAATTGCTTCCAAAACTGATAAAGAAGACGGAATCTATAGATCTGAACGTAAGACACGGCGCCATTCTCGGCATTGGGGAGGCAATATACGCGCTCTCTCAGACTGAGTTGCCTGATGGTAAGATTTTTACTGTTATTATTTCTATGCTAATATGGACACCTGTACTAACAACATAACTTAATATTTGATAATTTTAAAATGAAACTCGATTGTTGTTGTTTTCTTCTTTCAATTTACATAAATATAAGTGACGTGTGAATTAATTGTTTCTTGCCAATTGCCTCGGTGGTGTAGTGGCTAGCATATACGGCTGCACACTCGGAGGTCCTGGGTTCGAGTCCTGGGTCAAGTTTAGTTATTGAGTCTTTCTGTATAGTAAGCCTCAGTAACAGCCCGGAGTTGGGAAGTTGGCGGTGTTTCACCCCCGTGCCTCGGAGAGCACGTGTCGCATCGGTCATGCGCCGACACTCACCGGTCGTGTCTCGTGTCGTCCCACCGGAGTATGAGAGTGTCAGGAATAGAGAGTGCACGTTGTGTCTGCGCGTACAATTACGCGCTATACTTCTCCTGCGCAGTTGGCTAGTCTCAGTGAGATTGGCCGCCGTGGCCGGAATCGGTCAGGAGAACAATCATCATCAATTGTTTCTTGAAGGTATCATGAATAATAATTTTACAACTGTTCATTTAAAGTGGCGAATATGGTGAAATAGAAACTGGTATAATTTAGAAAATTATTTACAAGGAAGTTTTTAATCATGATGGGTGATAAGCGTTTGATTAAAAAACAAAATATCGGTCTTGTGACGTCTATGAGTATTAAGTTTTATATTTTTTTTGTCGATGCACACTTGAAACTCACGAAAAATCTATTCATGAATATACAGGTTCATATGTGAATAAGGAAAATCGTATTCCTTGTTAGATGACAGACGGAATTAATTCAAATTAGTCCAGTCATTAGTGTAGTTTAGCAGTATTTTATTAATATCTAGTTACATGTTATATGATGTATTTTAAGAAATATGTATGTATTGATTCGAAATAAACTACACAAATGAAAATTCCTTTTTTATACTTATTTTGTTAATAAATTGTACATTAAAAAATATATACAACCTTTATCGAATTTCGAACAGTAATACTTTCTATTTACGCGAATATTTGACATTTTAAATAAAACTATCTTTTCGGATTTTGTCGCGGATTTATTTGCATTTTTGTTTCCCGACGTTTCGAAAGTCTCTCCCGTGACCATGATTGCTGTAAAGCATTCGAAACGTCGGGAAACAAAAATGCAAATAAATCCGCGATAAAATCCGAAAAGATAGTTTTATTTAAAATTCGAACAGTAATGTCGAACTAACCCACGTGTATGTGTGCCAGGGCGCAAGGGGGACGCGCTGGTGGGCGCGGCGGAGTGGGCGCGCGTGCGCGGGCTGGCGGCGGCGCTGCGCGCGCGCCAGCTGCTGCGCGGGCTGGGCGGCGAGCTCATGCGCCAGGCCGCCTGCGCCGCCGCCGCGCGCCTCGCGCGCGCCGCCGCGCCGCTGCCGCCCGCCGCTGTCGGTGAGTCGCGCATCACACAGCACACATTATAATCAAACGTGGGAAAAATATTTTTTCGTTGTAATAAATATATACTATAAAGATGTATAATATTATATAAAGGCAGAGTTTGTTTGTTTGAACGCGCTTATCTCAGGAACAGGATTTGAAAGTTCTTTTTGCATTAGATAGCCCGTTTATCGAGAAAGGCTATAGGCTATATATCATATAATATTATAAAGTCTATCTATTCCATACTAGCTGTTAAAACTTACCTAGCGACGAACCCGAGCGAAGCAAAGGTGAGTCGCTCGTTTTAAATAACCTTATTTTTTCAGTTTTCATCTTTAGTTCCAAATTTACCATAACATACATATGTGCATTTTCTATTTCCAGACGAGTGGCTCAGTCTTGTAGATGAATGCCTCTCACACGAAGTGCAAGCAATACGAGAGAAGGCAATCGAAGCTTTACCGTATATATTCGAGCAATATTTCAAAGACGACAATCTTCAGTACGGCGATATGAGTGCCAAGCAGAAGAGAATGCAGTTAGTGGAGAAGTATTGCGAGCAGTTAGGAAATACTGGCGTCAATGGCTTGTTTTTGAGAATGGGATATGCGAGAGCTATTGGTATGATAATCCTGTTTATTTTTAAGTATACAGTAGTCGATATACTCGTACAATGACGTGTTGTATAATTTAATCACATATTAAAGTAATAAAAACCGAGCGAAGGACATTTAGTGAAAAACAAAATCCTATCACTACCCGGCCATGGCCCGTAAATTCATAAATTAGATCTTAAAAATTGTATTGTATCATAAACATCAAGCAACACACAAAGTTTATATGTATTAATTATTACAAACACTCCTCAACACTTATGATCGCCTGGTACTTTTGTCACGAGTACCAGGGGACCACAAACCTTAAGGAGTGCTCATTACATAAATATGTATAACTCCGAACTAGTTACATACACTCCATAACACTTATGCTCGCCTGGTACTTAGGCTGACGACACACGGGGTGATCTTAGTAGATAATAAAATGTTGTGGCGGTCTGAATATTCCATTCGTTTCTACCGTCTAGATCACATTCGCTGAGTACAACGTTCGGTAATGAACGTTCCAATAAATCTTACATTTGAAATATTTTTCTAATTTTATAAAGGATTTGTAAATTTACAGTTTTTTAATTTCTGATGATACAATAAGAGTATTTTAAAGGATGAAACAATTAATTTTAAAATGATATTTTGAAGTTTGTTTAATTATATTAAACATTGTACTTTGTGTTAAATTCAAAATGGAAATTATTTACACTTGAAAGATCATTACAATATGACAGGAGTTCTACTAAAATTAGTGGTAGAGGAGCACATTTAATAAAATTTTAAAATTATTACCAGCATAATATAGCTGGGCGACCGGGCTTTGCTCGGAGTTCTTTTTTTTATATCTATATAACTTGAATACAAAAAAAGAACAAAAAATAAATAAAGTAAAAACTTTGTATCCAACCGAGGATCGTACCCGGACACCTGTGATTGTCAATCTTGTGCCTTGGTCGCTTGGCGATGTTTACACCCGAGCGTGCGAAATTAACGACCATATATTGCGTGGAATATTGCGAGAGAAAACCGCACGAAAACTTGTAAACACGCGTTTTCCTAGACATAAGACTAATCTAGATCAATTCACCCTCGAAAAACCTTCCATACCCAGCGAAATCGTTAAAGCTGTTTCCGAGATCAGTAAATAAATATGCAATAGTTGCTTGTTTAAATATATTAGATTAAAGTAGCTAGAGTTGATATGAAGTCGTAACCCGCCAGGCGCTTTACCACAATTCGTGGTGGAGGAGCAGATGGAGCTGATAGTGGGCGCCCTGATCGAGTGTAGCCGCGTGACGGAGGGCACGGCCAAGTGGGCGGAGGCGCGGCGGGACGCAGCGGCGGCGCTGGCGGTGGCGACGGCGGCGGCGCCGGCGCGCGCGCGGCCCGAGCTGCTGGCGCGCGCGCGCGCCGCGCTGCTGGCCGGCCTGCACGAGTACACCGTGGACATGCGCGGCGACATCGGCGCCTGGGTGCGCGAGGCCTGCATGACGGGTGAGAGCTGTTATAATTATTTAGTACTAAGCGACTCGCCGGGGTTCGTCCTTAGGTAGATCACACGCTTGGGAAACCGAGTGATGCGGGTTCAAATCTCGGGTCTCTCGCACCTCTGATATTTTCATATGCGAATAATTTTTAACATGATTACCATTTACCTTACGGTGAAGAAAAATATCGTAAGGAAACCTGCATGTCTAAGAGAACCTAGCAAGTTTTCGAAAGACATGTTAAGTCCACCAACCCGTACTTAGCCCGCGTGGTGAACTATGGCCTGATCCCCCTCGTATTGAAGGGAGGCCCGTGCCCAGTAGTGGGATGTAAAACAGGGCTGAATACATAACACTCGTGTCGTGGCGCGCGGTGCGCAGGGCTGCTGGCGCTGTGCCGGCAGTGCGCGGCGCAGGCGCCGGAGCTGAACGCCGCGGCGGCGGTGGCCGCGGTGGCGCGCGGCGTGGCGCAGCAGGCCGTGGAGAAGATCGACCGCACGCGCGCGCACGCCGGCCGCGTCTTCACCGCGCTCCTCTACAAGTATGTCACGGTTTTGATCAAAATTATTTTTATTAATAACTAGCGACTAACCCTCGCTTTTATTACATAAATTTGAACTCCTTTAAGTAATATTTGTTGAATAAGTTATTCATGCACAACTTTAAAAAATCAAATATTTATTATTATGTTTATTATTCGTCACAGTGATCCCCCGATAGACAACATTCCGGACCATAAAGCGCTGAAGCGCATCTTCCCGCCCGCCTCGTGCGAACCGGACGCGGGGGACGCCCCAGGCGAGGCCGCCGTCCCGGGCGCGGTCCCGGGCGCCAGCGAGAGCTCCGGGGTGGTGCTGTGGCTGTTCCCGGGACACACGATGCCGCGCTTCGTGCAGCTGTTGCGCTTCCCGGCGTACCGCTACCACGTGATCAAGGGTCTGGTGGTCAGCGCGGGAGAGCTCACCGAAAGCTTGGTGAGGGTTTAGGTGTTTTAACGCAATCTTTCATTTTTGAATTTCATTGAAATTTCATTAATTGACAGATTAGGTATAATCTGTTTTTCAAAAACAACTTTAATTTTAAATATTTTACTAATATTTTGTTGTTTATTTATTACACAATTTTGGAAGTGTATTCCCAATTTCCTTAGGGAATGAAATTAACTATTTATTACTTTAATTTTAGTGGGGTTAGTGGTTTTTAGGAAAAATTTCAATTTAGAAAAATTGATCAAAAGCGTTTAGATTGTAAAACTGTAATTGTCACAAAAATTATAGTTTAATAAGTTATTTTTGTATTAAAAATAAAAATTGTTTTACTAAGGTATAATAGGAGATTTTATAGCAATTCTAGAAAGAACCTAATTGAATGTCCATTTATTTTAAATAAAGCCAAACATTTAATATATTATTTACCTTTGAAAAATACATTTTAGTAAGATTGCCCACGAAAGACTTGTCTGATGTCTCCCTGAGCAGGTAAAGCACACGACGCAGTCCCTGTTCGCGTTCCTCAACTCGCTGCACGCGGAGCCGGCGGTGCTGCGCAGCGTGTGCGCCGACGTCACGCAGGTGGGGAAATGAACGAATATTTATTGATAAACAAGGCTTTTTTAAATACATTGACCCGTTGTCGGACAACCTTTTAAGTAAAACCTGTGCCAGGATGTCCCGCTCTTCCGTAGAAAATGAAAGAAAAAAAAAACTTAATAATCTTATAATAAAAAAAAATAGTGTGTGTGATTGTATGTGCGCGCACTCGCGCGCGCGTGTATGTATATATATATGTGTGTAAAATGATTTTAATTCTTAAGTATTTAACGAATATAATTTTATCAAACTATTCACTTTCCTGTATACGTACATAAGCTGCTGATTGCTTAGTATACTAATGATTAGCAAATTTAGTTTTTTCAATATCTGTATCTGCTCTAATGTTTACTATTCTTTTCATTTTTGTGTTTATATCTATAGTTATTGTTTTATGCCTATTTAGTATTAGTTCTAGTATATTTTTCTCACACTAATAAGTTGTTTATGAAGTAATAAGTCCTTTTGTAGGTGTTCGCCGACAACCTGCACGTAAAACGCATCACGGGGCCCATGTTCAACTTCCTCGACCGCCTCTTGAGCTCGGGTACGTTGCTTCTGCTATGTGCACGGCCAATCTCACTGAGACCAATCCACTAAAAAATATTTCCATTATCATTTATGAAAACAATACTGCATTTCAATATCGAAACCACTCCCGCCCCAATCAGTGTACTTTTAGTTTACAACATTGAACATATACTCAACACAACATGAAAAAAGTTAATAATTATTATTATTAATATCCTGCAGGATCCATATCACCAATATTAGAAGATCCCGAGTCGACGTTCGCGAAGGATATATTGAAATACTTACAGTTGGAACTCAGAGGAGGCAAAAATATATATAAGCTACTGGATTCCATCAATGTTTTGTGTCAACTCATTCAGGTTCGTATTTTTATTTTTCTTATTTTTTTTTTTTTTTGGTATTTTTAGTCATCGTATATGGCATATTTATATGGGATAAGGAAATTCGTTCCAAAACATACATATTAGATTGCCAAATTATACTTGGTAAACTTGGCGAATGAGAGCTAGAAAAAAGGCAATAATTTCGACCGTCGCGATACTTTTTGTTTACTAAGAGTACTCCATGTGACGTCATCACATGTACCAGGCGATAACCTACCTTATTTATGGGCCAAGGTCAGAGAGAGAGAAAAAACTTCCCACCGGGTGTCCCATGACACCCGTGTCAGTCAGTACTGTAGTCGAGTTATACGTGACAGCGACTTGTCTCTGTTAAATGATGGCATCCTCGTATTCTGTCAGATAATTCTTTACAATACGACCTACAGGTAGACGGAGGTGATATTAACAGAACCGAAGTTGCAGGTATTGAATTGGAAATATCAGAATTGAAGATTTCAGTATCTATCAAAGTCAAAATCAATCTAAGCAATTTAATCGGTTCAAAAAATATAATTAGCGATAATGTTAAAATGAGCGTGATTCCCATAAATGCAGCTTCTACTTAGATAGCGTTCACTGTCTCGAGATTCAGTATATTTAATTGTACATTATCGGAAGCGATTGGAATCAATCGCGAGTTGTTACACAGCTTCGATATCGATTCCTAAAGTCACATGCCGCGTGGTCGCAGGTGCCGGGCGTGTGCGGCGCCGCGCTCGGGCAGCTCGCCATCTACCTGTGCTACAGCGACCGCTACGTGCGCCGCTGCGCCGCCGCGCGCCTCTACGAGGCGCTCGCGCTCTACGGCGACGCCTGCGTGCCGCCCGACGACCTCGACCAGGTGCACACACACACACACACACACATAACACACACACACATAACACACACACACACACACATAACACACACACACACACACACACATACATGCACACAACACACACGCGCATACAACACACACACACACGCACACAAAATACACACACGCACACACAGACACAGACAACACATGCGTGAAAAAAAATCAACTTAAACAATGAAATCTAGCAGCCCCCATATTTAATTCTTTTTTTATGTCACCTATCTAAGAACTTGGACTAATGAGACGAATCTAATGATACCTTAATTAAAGAAATCCATCGAGTGGTTTGGAAGATATGAGAGGGAATAAAGAATATGACAAACATACAAAGGCACGAAAAACATAAGCCTTTACTTGCAGTCGCGTAAGAGAAAAGTATTAAACACAGACAACTTTCGCAATTATAATACTAATCAAATACATATATAATGTATGTACACAGGTAATGAACACGCTGGCGGAGACGGACTGGGAGCGCGCCGTGCCGGAGCTGCGGCCGGTGCGCGACCGCCTGTGCGACCTCATGGCCATCAAGCGCCCCGTGCTCCGGCAGAAGCCCACACACTAGCCTCACTACTCGCCGTGGCCTGTCCACTCGTGTCTACTCGCTTTGTTACACACTACTAATCCATACAGCCGTCTGATAATAGCGTCTAGACAGAAAATGGAGAAACGCAATAGGGCGCTCCCGACTAACATACTTACTTTTACATGAAATTCGGAAAACGGTTTTAGGGTTAACGCGCTACAGCATTTTAACTTGAAATTTGGAAACCGTTCGTAATTAAAATTTTTGTTTTCATGACCCTTGCATTTTTATGTTATTTGTTCTGTGGCTTATAGGGGTGCCTTTTAGGCACAATTTATTTCGCCAATATCGTGTAAAATGGAGAAGACAGTAGAGATTGAGAATTGATCGAACATTTGATAGCTTTTCGATTAAAATTAATGGACGATCGCCTTCTGTATGGATTTGTACCGAGCTTCGTTCTGTTGCTTAGTGCTTTTTACTCACATATATTTATTTATTGTATTGTTAATAAACGCGCACTAATGTTTATTTTTATATTTTTTATTTTAATATAATTAATGAATTATGTTCTTGTTCATGCAAGTACGTACGGATTGTAATTGCGTAATAAAACAACTTATTCTTATAATGAATGTTTTATTTACATTTATTTACCGTTTTATATAGTATATATTATTATGTACTACATAACTAGCAACTCACCTTCGCTCCGTTTGGGTTTAGGGTGGATCACCCTAACACTTAGGGTTATGAAAAATTAGTTTACATCCTATTCCCAGACCTACTGAATATACACACAATATTTCACAAGAATCGGTCACTCCGTTTCGGAGGAGTTTTGTTACAAACACTGTGACACGAGAATTTTATATTATATATATAAAGATATTTAAAAGTATTTAACTGTATACGTAATACGTATACGTATACACAAAAGTAAGCATATACGTATATTTCATAAAATATTTGATTAGAAAAAAAATGTTACAGTGACTTTATTTTTAAGTACATATAATATAGGACATTTTCCACCACCTCATCGTAATTATTTGCAATAGTACAAATTGTAAGTCTTTGTACGGTTCCTATAAAAATACTTAAAAAAATAATATCTTTAATTACGCATTGTATAATTTATTAAAGTAAATTTAAATTAGCACTTGCAACGCGTTGGGGTCCTGTGGCGCTACTGCAATAAGATCTGCCCAAAACGTTCCATAATTCTTCAAGACTGTGCCTCTGTGAACAATATTAAGTTAGATAAATAATAGTAATAAATATGTTACGACATCAACACAAAGCACCATCTAGTTCCATGGTAAGCTACGAGGCATGTGTTATGGATATCAGATAGTTGATACACTACACATATATAACTTTAAACACATTCATATTATAAACTAGCAGAAACCCCGGCTTCGCTCGCGCTAAAACTACAAGTAAAATCTCTAACAATGTAGGTTTCGTACAAACTCTCATCCTCTATTTTACCCTCTTAGAGGTTGAATTTTGGAAAATGTAAAATATGTAATTCATGATTTGTGCCCTACTCAATTCATACGAAATTTCATGCAAATATGTCCAAGGAATAAAAAGTTTCATAAAAACTTTTATCCCCTATTTCACCCCTTGGGGGTTGAATTTTGAAAAATACTTCCTGAGTGGATGCCTTCGTCATATGAGGAATATGTGTGCGAAAATTCAATTTTCTAGCCTTAAGGGCTTGGCCTGTGCGTTGATACATCAGTTAATCACTTTTGCCTTTTATATATATATATATATATATATATATATATATATATATATATATATATATGTATATATAAAAGGCCTGGAGTACAAACATTCGTGCTCATCACACAAATAAATGCTCCCAGCAAGATTCAAACCCGCGACCGCTGTCACAGCAAGTAGTGTTTATTTATTATTTTATTTATTTATTTATTCATTTATCAAATACAAAAAAATTATTTATACAAATCTAAGACACTCGTACTAAGTGAACTTGTGTTACGAGCGTCTTGCCTTCCATGTTGAACAAAATATGTATAATTAACACCAACATAGTTCACAGTGTATGAGTAAAATAGCATGCATTATTAATTAATACTATTAAGGATAATTAAAAATATTAAGAATGATTCTAATGATATGTGTATAAGTGTAATGTGTAAGTGTGTGTGTGTGTTTGTATGTGTGTGTGTGCGCGCGTGTGTGTGAGTTATGTAAGGATATGTCCTATAATTGTGTGAGCATGAGTATGAGTATGTATTCAACAATACGTTTTATGTTAGGGATTTTAACAGGTCTTCTGTTTCATCATAGGTAAGACTCTTAAGCCATGAGGTAAGAATGGTTTTTGCTCTGGGACGGGATTTGCAACTGATATTAATTATTTTATTATATAAATGAGCTCCCATTATACTACTGTGTCTTCTAGCAAGGGCAGTTCTGGATTTTTTTCCTACACAAACATTTCTTGCAGTACGCTTTTTCGTTAGTTGGCTGACAGAGAAACTTGTTGCATGACATCGTAATGACAGGCTTAAAATGTAGAGCTGTCTAACTGTTAAAACAGAGCATTCCTTGTAGGCAAGACTAGTTGGATACGTAAAATTCTTACGAATTATACGTTTAAGAATGGCTCTTTGTGCCCTTTCTAAAAGAAGTAGGTGTGTTCCATGCGCCCCACCCTAGGTACAAATGGCATAGGATAGTAGTGGTTGAATTAATCCGAAGTAAGCGGTCATTAAAGTTTCTTTATCTGCAACGGATGCTAATTTCTTAAAGACATACATCATCTTTCTCACTCTTTGTACTAGAACATGGGTGTGTTTATTCCAGGTAAGTAAGTTGTCTAAAGTTACTCCTAGATATTTAATCTCTGAGACACGAGTAATTTCTGGGCATAGGCAGTCTGATTGGTGATTCAGACCGTTGTGTATTTTTAAGTGAATTCGATCTGGCGGCTGATCACTTTTGCAAGCAGAGGTGATGAAGTTAGTTTTCAATAAGTTCAATGTTAGCAAGTTCTCTGTAAGCCATTCATTTACAATACTGACCGCGAGTTCAGCATGAAGGCGTGCACTTTCCCAGACCTTTCCATAAGTAAGTAAAACTGTATCATCTGCGTATGTTACAATTTTTGTGTTAGGTATTGACAAATTACAAAGAGTGTTTATATAAATCAGGAAAAGAGTAGGTCCGAGCACGCTTCCCTGCGGAACACCGTAGCTTATCAACTCGTCTCTGCTAACATTTGAACCAATTTTCACTCTTTGTGTCCGGTGTGATAGGTAATCTTTGAATAGATTCAATACGTTGCCTCTAACGCCAACACTCTCCAATCTTCCCAAAAGAACAGGAATAGAAACTGTATCAAAGGCTTTTTTGATATCAATGAAGATTGCTATAGTTTTATTTTTAGCTTCTATGTTGTCAACTATAGTGTTCACTAAAGTGATAATGGCATCTTCTGTGGAAATCCCCTTTCTAAATCCAAACTGTTTTTCAGAAATAATGTTATACTTATAAAGATAATTTTTTAGCCGTTTGTTAATAAGTTTTTCAAGTATTTTAGATAGAATAGTCAGTACAGAGATAGGTCTATAATTGGAGATTTTGTCCTTATCACCATTTTTGTATATTGGATGAATTATAGCTTTCTTAACTTTATTATACAAAGTTTCTTAACAAACTGAGCCAAACGTGTCGTTAATACTTACTCTCGCTTCGCTCGGGTTCGTATCTAGGTGCGTTTTTAATTTTGAGTGGAACTCTAATTATTTTTCTAAAATAAAAGTAGCTAAATTACTACTTGTAACATCATCTAGTTGCCAATGAAAGTTCCATCAAAATCAGTCCAGCCATTTCGAAAGCAAATTTTAAAAAGTATGTTTTTCTTATAAGTACCGAATATAATTTCACATGCATTTAGTAAACGCTGTTTTTTGAGATTACAAACACTTCAATTTTATTTATCTGTACTATATGTATAGATACAGTTAGCGCCACCTTGTGGCAAATTTTATAACTAGCTGGCGTATGCGTTACTCCAGATCATAGTCTATCTGTGTACTGAATTTCATTCAAATCGTTCCAGCCGATTAATAGCAAAGTTCGCATTTATAAAAGTATTCTATTTTCCAAACAACTGTCATTATACCAATAAATCATTTTGCAAGACGCTTAGTTTATTTAAGAAAAACATCGTAAGGGACATGTCTGCCTGAATGTCTGAGAGAATTTAGCAACTTTTGGAAAGACAGGAAGACCGCTAACCCGCACTCGGCCAGCGTGGTGGACTATGGCCTGATCCCCCTCGTATTGAAGGCAGTCCCACCCCCAACAGTACAATACATACAATAAAATTATTATTATAGATTTTGTCAAAACGCCTCTTAATTATCAACATCAATTCATCAACATGTACACTTCGTTACACTTTTCGAATTCGTCCTCAGTTTAATCACGTAATTACCTAAGTTTATTTATGTGTTTACATATACTCTATGTCTACATATTTAAGTATACACTCATATGTTTAACATGTACATAGATTGTAATTTATATTGCAAGGGCATTAAGAAATCTGACATATAAACTGTACTTATATGTCAATTTATTCGACGATAACTAACGTCCTACGGTCGACGGCAATTACTATGACATGATTTCCGTTCGAGGAGTGTATCTGTATCATATATGTAATGTTAGTTTTATCTAAAGGTCTCTGAATCTACTCTCGTTTTAGATATTACACAAGTATAATATGGGTCGAAGTGAAAGGTGCTTATGGGGCGGATGATTGATAATATTTTTCTATTTGGTCCTAAGATAACGTTAATAGTATATTGTATATATGAAAAGTAAGGGAGAAGAAAGGTATAAAGTATTTGATTGCCATGATTATCATTATCGTAGTTATTTTTGTTATCTATTTTTTTTAAAGTCAAATTTGTATGGGACTACGAGTTAGATTTAAAAAAATATTTTTGTATTGTATTATCCATTTGTTGTAGAAAGTTGACATCATATTAGAGCAGATTTATTATATAAAGTAGCATTGCCCGCGGCTCCGCCCGCGTTCAGATGACCAAAAAGCAAATTCTTAGGTTTTACATATTTATATACTCTTACATTGCTGTTTTTGTATTTTTTCTCAGAAATGAGATATTTTCCCGCGGTAAAAAGTGTTCTATATGTTGACCCGGATAACCAGCTATCACCATACCAAATTTCATCAAAATCCTCCAGTGGTTTTTCTGTGATGCGGTTACAGACAGACAAAAATTCTAAAAACTATAGATTCGGACTTTTTGTCGATAATAAAGTTTATTTCAATAAGAATTTCCAAAAAATATTTAATGTACAGATGTGGCTTAGTTACAATTTTATTATATGTATAGACTACACAAACTAAGCTGCGGGCAAAAGCTAGCGAAATAATAAAAACAGAAGTATCATCTCTTAATAAGGTAAGTAAAGCTTTACAATGAGCACTTACTTCTAATCTTTAATATTGTGTGTGTTATTTAGCATAGATTATGTTTGTTGATAAATGCGAAAATTATTCTCATAGTAATTACATTATAATTAGACGAATTTCAAAATTAATTGAGCAAACTTACGTAAAGTACACACGGCCTTGCGAATTCTCAGGGGCCTTCCATACAAATGTTGCTCTTATTTTCTCCTTCGGGTCGGCATGAGTGATCGCCGAACATTCTGGTATAGCAGTTGTATTTGGCGTTTCCTCCCACGACCCTATCCATTGATTCTCCTCTACTGAACGAGCTTGGACGAAAAATCCTTTAAAAGGTTCCGCCCCAGTAATGGACACTGAAATTATTGAAACACGTGTTTTATTTCTAGAAAACAATATATTTAAATGCTTTTATATAACTAACGGCACACCCTCTTCCTCGGGTTCGCCTCTTAAAAACAAGTCTATCCCACTGGAACCGTATATTTTTACGGGATAAAAAGTAACCTATGTGTTATTCTGATGTATGAGCTATATTGTTGTAGTTTCATTAAAATCCATTCAGTAGTTTTTGAGTGAAAGAGTAACAAAAATCTATATATCCAGACATCCATTCATTCTCACAAACTTATTCGCATTTATTATATTAGTAAGAAGTAGGATAAAGCACAAAGTTAAATAGTAAATAAGTACATATGATTTACGCTTATTAAAAAGTGTGTGGATTTGACCGAGCGATTAATTTTATTTTGATGAAGTAATTAAGTTATTTGAAGCAGGATAAATAATTAAAAAATTATATTTATTAGCTCTAGCTTCTAAGTAACTAAGCTATATTAATATATCCACAACTTAAAGGTAACATTAACATCAACATCATTCTTACTTGATAGTTGGCAATTTTGATTTATATCTACATATGTACCAATATTTTATTTATTTTCCTACGTAGGTATATACGTAGGAAAATAAACGTACCTAGCCAATATAAAGGTTTAAAATGATTTGATTAAGATATAGAGTTATAGAGCAGGTAAAAAATTTGTCGTTTAAGCCAAGCGCTTAATGATAAATTTTTAAAATATATATATTTAATAGCAATATAAGTTTCAATATATTCATAGTAGGTACTATATAATTAAATTTTGCCGGCGTGTATCTCTGACAAGCCGGTCAAGAGAGCGGCTTCCATAAATGCATGGCCTACAACGCCATCGTCGTGCTTGCGTAACTAATATATTATTTTTATCAAAGCTCAAAATGCATTATTAAAATATCATTGAATACAGTAATTATATTTATAATATTAATTCGCTGGTATTTTATTTATAAATTACTAAAAAAAATGACGAAATGTGTAATATGTATGTACATTAGATATATTTCATTACTCAACTGCGGCGGAGCCAAAATTTATGTCTTTGATCTGTACGTATGTATAAACCATAACTGCCTCGGCGGTGTAGTGTCTAGTATGTACGGCTGCACACCCGGAGGTCCTGGGTTCGAGTCCCGGGTCGGGCCAAGTTTAGTTATTGAGTCTTTCTATATGGTAAGCCTCAATAACAGACCCGGAGTTGGGAAGTTGGCGGTGTTTCACCCCCGTGCCTCGGAGGGCACGTAAAGCCGTCGATCCTGCGCCTTAACTCTCACTCGTGTCGTGTCGGTCGTGTCGAGTGGTCGTCCGGAGTATGAGAGTGACAGGAACAGAGAGTGCACTTGTGTCTGCGCGTACACTTGTGCACTATAATATCTCCTGCGCAGTTGGCTAGTCTCAATGAGATTGGCCGCCGTGGCCGGGATCGACCAGGAGGACATCATGTATAAATCTATGTTCCCTCATAAATACTAAACGACAACCAATTTTGATAATTCATACAGCGATAGATTGATCTTGATAACGCGAGTGTCATAGGGTACCTATATGGATATTTTTTTCTCTTCTAAACCCATTGATCGAGGGGCATTCAAATGAAGGGTTTTGAGTCGATCACAAATATATGTAGGTACCTACATCATATGCGGTGGGGACATACATACATGTATCATACTATATTCTTTCGTTGTACTATGTTCCTTCGTGAACTTGCTCTTTTTTCGTAATTGATTTTTTTCTATCAATAACGGTTTAGAATGATGCGACGCGATGTAAGAAATGAAAATAGCTTGCGTTAAGACTCGTCTGCATTGTTTTATTTTTTTTATTCTGTACACAGGCTACGGAGAAATACTATATTATAAAGTACTAGCGGCTCACTCTCGCTTCGCTCGGGTTCGCCTCTAGCAAAACAAAAAAAATCTATCCCACGGGGACCGTACATTTTTCCGGAATGAAAAATAGCCTATGTGCTATTCCAGACTATAATCTATCTCTGTGCCAAATCTCATCCAGATCTGTTTAGCCGTTCTAGCGTGATTGAGAAACGAACACCCACCATCCTCACAAAATTTCACACTTAGAACATTAGTAAGAAGCTACATCCGTATACGGGATATCATCACAAACTTTTTAATTTTTACAGACTAAATTTAGAAATTTAGATTCACTCGTTTTATATAATTTGCTACAAAATAGTGTAGTCAAATTACAAAAATTAAAAAGGGGTGACAACATAACAAGTCGTACCTAAGTACGTACGTTTCTAAGGCGGAGAAGAAGAAAGACATGATTTGTTGGTGTTATTCCATAGTTGAGTCCATCATTTTTTTTAATTTCCACTTGGTGCAAATAATATAAACATTATTTGTAACTGCTATAATATGATTGTTAAATTGAATTACGATGAGCGTTAAATTAATACTTCTCATATAGACGTGTTACAAAATCGTGACTCGCCAAAACTTGCTCGCGTTGTGCAATGTGAACGCATCTAACAATATGATTTACAACCTTCTATTGTATGCAAAGTGCAAACTTGCAAAGTGTTTAGTTAATTATTATCCTTAAATAGACGAAAATACTTTTAAGATCTTATTAGGTACTAAAAATCAAAAAATACAGATAACCCACTAATATTATAAATGCGAAAGTTTATGAGGATGTATAGATATCTGGATATATAGATGTATGGATGTTTGTTACTCTTTCACGCAAAAACTACTCAATAGATTTTAATGAAACTTTACAATAATATAGCTCATACATCAAAATTAAACATAGGCTACTTTTTGTCCCGGAAAAATGAACGGTTCCCGTGGGATAGATTGGTTTTTATTTTTCTAGAGGCGGACCCGAGCGAAGCAAGGGTAAGCCACTAGTACTATATATATCTTATACTTATTTCCAATCTTACAAAATTAATGAAATTATTTAATACTAGCATTGCCCGCGGCTCCGCCCGCGTTCAGATGACCAAAAAGCAAATTCTTAGGTTTTACATATTAGTATACTCTTACATTGCAGTTTTTGTATTTTTTCTCCGAAATAAGACATTTTCCCGCGGTAAAAAGTATCCTATTTGTTGACCCGGATAACCAGCTACCACCATACCAAATTTCATCAAAATCCCTCCAGTGGTTTTTCTGTGATGCGGTAACAGACAGACAGACAGACAGACAGAAAGACAGACAGACAGACAAAAATTCTAAAAACTATAGATTCGGCCTCTGTATCGATAATAATGTCTATTTCAATAAGAATTTCCAAAAAATATTTAATGTACAGATTAGGCTTAGTTAGAATTTTATTATATATATAGATTTACCTAACAAAATAACTCATTTTGAGTATTGGAAGTTCTTCTCTTAGCATATATTCTCATATGCCGGTGGTTTCAGATATAATGCAATTATTCAAACTTTAAAAGCTCTACACACAAATTAGGTCATACAAATATTTATCGCTTTATGTTTAGCTGTCTGTCTATATATTTCGTAAACCCAAGTGATTTGTCGGATCTAATAATCAGGGTCTCTTGTAGTTGGCAATATTTTATTAATATTTTGTTAATTATCCTGAATTAGAGCTATTATAGTGTAATAAAACCGGAATAACTTTAAATAAACAATATCGTATTTTTTAACGAACTTAAAGAACAAAAAGGAAATAATCTAAATAAAATATACTTAAACCTAAATAGTAGATAAATGTAAACCAACCTGTAACCCTCGAGTTGGGTCCATAATAAGAGGATGACGCGATTATCCTGTAAGGCAGGGTGGACAACGGCTGTGTGCGATGCTGTCCGTGGTTGGGCTGATTCGCGCGATCCTTCACACACGCATCCACAGGCGCGCCGTCGGGGAAACTATTTACCCCCCAAAACAATAATAAAACAACCAAAAATTCTAATTTCCCTAACATTTCTACATATAATAAACTTAATTTTGATTATGGTCACTCAAAGGCCCAGCATGGAGTGCGCACGCGCGTCGGATACGCTCACTTTTGTAACTTGGAAAAGGTCTAGAATTTGAACGAACTCAATTACCTCTCATATGTTACTGTTAAGTTTGCAACATGTTTAGTAAAAAGCTGTTGCGAAAATGTCTAACTTGATTCAAAATGAGATAAATATGTACGCTTGCTATCTTTTAGTGTCCACTAATATAAATTACCTGTCTCTACCTGATAACTTTTTTTTTAAATTAAAAAAAAATATAATATTTTTTTTTCAGATAGAATATTATTTCGTAGTGATAATAGAGCAATAAACATTTAAAACTTTTTCATATTAATATTAAAAAGAGGTAAAATGTGTGTGGAAGATCTGAAATTTTTTATGTAGTAGGTAGGTAGTGGTTTCTATTACTTATCAGTACTTACCTTCTGTAGTCCTATTACGTATTGCTGTAAAAACTAAGATATGATGACTTTAAGGGGATGAACTTAGTAAAATATTTTAAATTATACTTCATTTGGCACGTTTGGAAAAAAATATGAGAGTAAAATTTTTAAGATGCGCGCGCACACCGACAGCCAAAAAGCGACATGATGAAGTTAGCTGCATTCCTTTTACAAACAGAGAGTTGTGACATACGGAATGAAATCTTTATTTTTGTTCTGTTACGCCAAAGAAGTATAACATCTTACGTGCGTACATAAGTACACACACGCGTTTTTTTTTAAATGTATCAAATAAAAATAAACCAAAACATATCATGTAGCAAGTTTATTGAATAAATATTTTAATACAATATCTAATAATTAATAGAATAATACAATTCACTTATAAAAACTATTTATCTACAAATACAATTTTATCTCCGTCAGGTCTGTTGGGTGAGAGGAGATCGGGATTGAGTTGCACTTCTTTATTATTGTCTATGTATTGCAATATTTCATCGAGCATTGTTTCATCTGTGTATTCATTATCCTGAACAACATTTATATCTTCCTCTATGATGTTTTCGTAATCATTATCTAATTTATCATTATCATTTCTTATTTTATCATTATTATCAGCTGTATCATTAACAGAACTATTGTAGACACTATCTGGTGTGCTTTGTATCCAATCCGGACAACCTATTGATACACTGGACGCATTTGTAAAACCGTAATACTCATCGACTTTATCCCGATTCGGTACATCGGGCCGTTCTAAACGATCATAACCGTCGTTTACTACACCTTGATCGATTGTTTCGTAGACTGGATCTAGTATTTCAGCTAATCTTTCGCTAGCTTGTATAGAAATGATTTCAGCTACATGCAACTTTGGTGTTATGGTGGTATAATGTTTATCGACATTGGTATGTAAGTTAGTGCTGTACGTAAGTCGTCTGTCTGTGTTAGGGTCTACACTCGCACGAGGGCAGGTAGAGCCTCTCATGCGAGATGTGAAGGCGTCCCCGGTTTTTCTGTACGTAGCTTTGATAAGCATGTGGACCTGTAGAAAATATTTTTATCAATAATTATCAATACTGAAATAGTAGATATGTGATTGATAAAGCTGTAAAGTACTAGAATCCGTATTTTTCAGTAATCATAGTTCATGAATTCATATAATAAATCTATTTTCTATACAGATAAATAAAATTGAAGTGTCTGTTGGTAATGTCAAAATAACAGTTTTTTACTAAATGCATACGGAATTATATACGGGATTTATAAGAAAAACACCATTTTTTAAAATTTTGTCTGTCTATCTGTTTGTTCCGGCTAATCTCCGAAACTTTCACTGGCAGGTAGCTGATGTTATATGGAGTAACTTAGCCTAAGTTACTTTTATTTCAGTTAAAGAATTAGGGTTCCGCTCAAAAAAATTAAAATATACCTAGTATATATGTATGTACCTATACTAGTGGGATAATAAAATAAAAGAAACAATGCAGCATACATAATAAGAAATTTAGCGACGGACAGACAAATTCTCATACTAATAGTAAATATTAACAAGGCTAAGGATTTGTAAAACTAAATCGAGAAACTAGTAGAGTATGTATGAAATCATTTTAGTACCGGCGCGGCGCGGTATCAAGGCAACCAATGGCAATGTACTTTTGATAACTTAGTTGACTTATGGCATATTTGCTTTATAACTGGCTACTTCTTGTGGCTTTGCCCGTGTTTAAAGTATTATTTAAATTCCATACACAATTAACGTATAAGCATGGGCGTACCCAGCTTTTGGTCCAGGGTCCAAAATAAAACTACATATAATATAATTAACCAAAGTTTCAGCCAAATCATCTCAACAGTATTTTATATATAGCTTTATTGAAATTATACTTCTTTTGCTATTCGATGCGACAGATTTGGACTACAGTATGAAGTTAGTGATTATTGACTACAGTGTGAAGTTAGTCGTTATTGGCTACAATGTGAAGTTTTTTTTATTTTATTTGTATATACACAACACGTGTTTTATATCGATAAATATAAAAAATATGACAAGCTTTTATTTAGTTTCACCTGTCTCATTGTCTGCCTGTAATCAAATCTTACAAGTTAAATTTGACCCACTTCCAATTGTCCGATTGAGCTGAAATTTGGAACACACCTTTGACTCTCGGGACTGCACGATTTCCAAGATGCCACCATGTTTAATCCAATACGACGGACGGACGTTACAAAATGGCGATTTATTATTTTAATAGTGACCCACCCATATGATATGGATATCAAATGCAAGGGCTTTTAAATTTGATATGGCGGACTGTTTATTTTGCACCCCAAGATAGGTCTAATAGACCAGGGTCAATAATTTTTGAAACCAAAAAAAATAATAGTAGAATGAAACCCATTAGAAAAGGAAGAGAATATAATAAAAATGAAAGGAAAAATAATAACGGGCGATCTGAGGTCGGGAAGTTGGAAAGGGTTAGTTTTTAAGGGTAAAAAACGGTTTATCTCGATTTCCGGCAAAACTACAAGTCCTATGGAAAAAAGTTAAATGACAATGTTGTAGGTAATAAGGGTAGGGTTCTCAATTCAGTTTTTTATGTTTGTTACCTCAGAACTCCGTCATTTATTAACCGATTTGGACAATTTTTGTTTTGTTTGATATATACTTCCAGATTGGTCCCATTTAAATTAAAAAAAAAATACCACCCCTAAGGGTGGAAAAATAGCTAATAATGAATTTAACCTACTTCTAATTGTCATATTGACTTGAAACTTTGCAAGTGTTTCTATTTCTGTTGATAGTACAGTGGTTCGTTATTGTTGACCTGATCTGATGGTAAGGCCAGAAGGTGGATAGGTGGAACTCTTCAACGGCTAATAGTAGATACTTTGAGTTTGGGCTTATTTTGTTTGATTCGACAAGCCTAACACGTTAGAATTCTTACTTTGCTACTACTGTCTATACTAAGTCTGCCAGTCGATACAAAGCAAAGCACACCGACTTCTAAAATATTTGATTAGGTATGTATAGTAAATGAAAAATACCAATCAGTTATTTGTTACTTTTTAGTGATTTTTTTTGAAGTCGGTTTTTATTTTTTGTTAAAAAGTTTTTATATTTAAATGCTCTAAAAAAACAAAGAAGTATAACTTCTTGCGTGCGTAAATAAGTATACACACATTTTTTTACAATAAATGTTTCTTGTGTTTTTTTATTAAATTAACATAACTTTTTTATTGATGAACCGACTGAAATAAAACAAATACTAAATGTTAAGTGAAGCTTACCATAAAATACATTCGTGAAAACCGCATACAAATCGGTTAAGCCGTTTCTGAGATTAGCACGCGCAAACGCACAGACAAACAGACAAAAATTCTAAAAATCATTGTTTTGGGTTCTATCGCGTTAATAAAAACCCCCAATAATTCTCAAATATCTCCCATGTACAGACAGCGATCAGTTATAGTTTATTATTTGTATAGATATCGGCATTGATTATTTTTCGTCACCTACTTTTGGCCCTTTCAAAACAATAACATGTCAAATACGAGCTCACAGGCCAGTACGAAAGACGCTAGACTATATTCGATAATTTTCGTAAGTCGTTGGCGCGGCAGCGAGTGGCTGACGAGCGTGGGGCTCACAGGTCGTTTGCTGCTCTAGCGTGTTGTATACTCATAATATATTGTGTGTAAGTTAACTCATAATATATTGTAAAGTAATTCGTAACACTCGTAACCTGACTCAAACATAACTTTATCGACAACAGTAGGTACGTAGACATACACGATCCAGGGGGGGCAGCAGCCCCCCCCCTGCCCCCTACCTGGGTACGCCCATGCGTATAAGTATTATGTACCAAAATAAAAGCCTCATTAAAATCTGCACAGTCGTCCTTGAGTGATGAGTGCTCGAAAGCAGATATAGATATAGATATGTATACCTATAATGCTTTGATATGGAGCAATTAATTTTTTTAAGCTTTTAATATATTTGTAACATAAGCAATATAACATAAATTATATAAGAATGTACAACTTTGATCCGAATTCGTATTTGTGCGATGTGTTAAATATTGCATTACCATTTACCAGCATGTAACTGACTGGAACACTGTCTTCGCTATCGAAAGTAGCAGGATCGATTTTCAATGGAGGGATTGTTTTTTATTACGGACGATTCATAATGTTTCTTTAAATAATTGTTGGCCGTACGTTAAGATAATATACAGCAATGGATATCAACATTTAATACGCAGTGTTAAAAATGGAATGGGAAGCAAATAAACGTTGGGGTAAGAGCGCTAAGTCAAAAGCAATCGATTTAGTCTTATTTATATAAAGCAGAGCTATATAAATTATAATTATACTTAAAAAAACACGTTTTTAATTAACTATAATATATATTATGTATATGTGTAATGTATTGGACTCGTTGAAACAAATGAGTCCAAACTCATCAAGGATTTTCTAATAATTAATTTTTTGGATTATTGAAATAGTCATTATTATCGATACAGAGGCCGAATCTATAGTTTTTAGAATTTTTGTCTGTCTGTCTGTGACCGCATCACGAGGAGACCACTGGACAGATTTTGATAAAATTTGGTATAATGATAGCTGGTTATCCGGGTCAACATATACTTACAATATATACTTTTTACTGCGGGAAAATGTGTCATCTCTGAGGAATCTATACTAAACGTTAAAACGTAATTTAGGGACGAACTCGATCGGAGCGAGAATGAGTCGCTAGTCTAGTAAGTATATTTTTTATTATAAATGATGACGGAATTATACTTCAAGATAAATTGATTTTACAGTTAGTTACAAGCGAGCCTGATAAAAGCTTGCCAAGTGAATGCTATAAAATATGTATAGAAGAAAAATCAAATGAATATAAATACCTCCTTGTTAATATAACAATAAAGCAAAGCCACCAAGACGCCCTGCAGCGCCTCCATCACGTAGGCTATGAAGTAGTAGGCCTGCTCCCAGCCGCAGTCGCTCGTGCGCGGCCGGATCGCCGTGAACATGAACTGCGTGCCGAACAGCGGCATCAGGAACAGGGTGGCTTTAGCTGTGCTCCTGGAAATGTTTCGATGCTTTTGAATTAACGATACGAGACCTATTTTACCCTAGCTGACTACAAATTTGACAGTTTGTCACTTTGTCATCAGTATCAAGAGATATGGGAGATCGTACTCAATAACTAACGTCCGTCGCTTCGCTCGAATGCATCCCTAGGTTTTGCGGAACCCTAATTGTTTAAATAAGAATAGTCTCAGTTACTCCTTATAGCATCAGCTATATGCCTGTGAAAATTCCGTCGAAATTAGTCCAGCCGTTTCGGAGATTAGTCGAAACAAACAGACTGATGAAAACTTTAAAAAATGAGTTTTTCTTATAAGTAACGTATCGGCGTACATAATTTCATAAGCGTTGAGTAAAAAGCTGTTATTTTGACATTACTAACGGACATTTCAATTTTATTTATCTGTATAAATTTGGTATCGACCAACAAAAATATTTAACGGTCTATAATATAATCATTGAATACAAATGCTAAAGGATCTTTCTAAAGGATCTATCTTTTCTCTCTCTTCCTTGCCGATTGTTTAATCCAGCCCCAGTCTCTACCAAACAATCTTCCGATAGTTTAGTCAGTTATCAATAGGGGCTCGAAATAACATTTGTAGGTAATATAGAAATTACAATAAAACTATCAGAATAGAAATTTAAAAAAAATATGGGAATGACAATGAATTCTATGATTTACCAATTAAAATTGTCATTTCAATACAATTTTAAAAAAGTATCTTTTCGGATTTTTTCGCGGATTTATTTTGATTTTTGATTTCCAACGTTTCGAATACTTTACAGCAATCATGGTCACGGGAGAGACTAATAGACCAGGGTAGATACCTTTAAAAATAATAAAAAGTGAAAAAAATAGTAGGATGAAACCCATTAGAAAAGGAGGGGAATATTATAAAAATGAAAGGAAAAATAATTTACGGGCGATCTGAGGTCGGGAAGGGGATGGGGGTGAGTTTTTAAGGGTAAAAAACGGGGTTTCTCGATTTCCGGCAAAACTAAAAGTCCTATCGAAAAAAGTCAAATGGCAAAGTTGTAGGTAATAAAAAGATATAAAACTTTTGTATGTACACTTTTTTCACATAACCTCAAAATTTATGTGAAAAATTCAAAAAACCAAGTTTTTGGTTTTTTATTTTTTTATTTCTTTTATTTATTTCTTTAATATTTTTTTTTCATGGGGGTATACTCACGATAAAATAGTGAAGGCATTATTCATTCGATTTTGTCTTTTCAGATTATCAGTATGGATGAATCTGTTTGTGTCATCTGCAATAAGGCAGATGATAAGCAAGTGTATGAAATAAAAAAGGTTTTTTGTTTTTTGTATTTTCTCAGAAGATTTACTATAGTAACATATATATATTTTTTTTTCACCATCGGAAAGTAGAGATTTCAACAAACAGAAAACATACCCACTTTTTGAAAAAAGTTGATATTTTGATGGGTGAATTTTCGATTGAAAATTAGGGTGGTTTTTCGATATTAATTCAAAATAAGGTGAAAAAATAAATATTTTTAATCAAATAAATTACAGCGTATTTGGGACATAAAAAGGTAAGTTTTCACCAAATTTCGTTAATTTTTTTTTTGTAAAAGATAAAAATAAAAAACCAAAAACTTGGTTTTTTGAATTTTTCACATAAATTTTGAGGTTATGTGAAAAAAGTGTAAATACAAAAGTTTTATATCTTTTTATTACCTACAAATTTGCCATTTGACTTTTTTCGATAGGACTTTTAGTTTTGCCGGAAATCGAGAAAACCCGTTTTTACCCTTAAAAACTGACCCCCATCCCCTTCCCGACCTCAGATCGCCCGTAAATTATTTTTCCTTTCATTTTAATAATATTCCCCTCCTTTTCTAATGGGTTTCATCCTACTATCATTTTTTTGGTTTTAAAAATTATCGACCCTGGTCTATAAGGCTTAAGACGTATCAAAGGTCACTCATTATAAAGGTACTTGTCACAGAGGTGCATCCCCACAAATTTACAAATTGATTACAAAAATTCAAAATGGCACCGAAGTACCTTACTATATTTGTTAATTTTAATTCTAAACATTTAACACAATCATATGAGTTATATTATCATCTTTACAGGCAGGAATATAAAAAAAATCATCAATAAAACTAGATGAGAGTTTTGAAATTAAAAATATTTAGATTTACTTATATTGCCGATGAGAAATATTATCGAATTGAAATTCAAATATAATTATTACATAAAGGAATGAATTGATTAAAATATACTTTACAAGTATGACCTTAATATCGCTTATCTATTAGCTAAAATTTTATGTGCCAAATAATTAAGATAATAATTCAAAATAAAATAATGGAAACCTAAATTATGTATTGCATCATTGTTTGTATAGCGGTGGTTGTTATTAAAATTTAGTAAGTTTATTAAAGTTATTTTTTTTTTACTTATTTCATTTCATATAAGTAACTAGCATTGCCCGCGGCTCCGCCCGCGTTCTGATGACCAAAAACTAAATTCTTAGGTTTTACATATTAGTATACTCTTACATTGCAGTTTTTGTATTTTTTCTTAGAAATGAGATATTTTTCGGCGGCAAAAAGTATCCTATATGTTGACCCGGATAACCAGCTATCATCATACCAAATTTCATCAAAATTTGTCCAGTGATTTTCTCATGATGCGTTAACAGACAGACAGACAAAAATTCTAAAAACTATAGATTCGGAATCTGTATCGATAATAATGTCTATTTCAATTAGATTTTCCAAAAAATATTTAATGTACAGATTTGACTTAGTTACAATTTTATTATATGTATAGATGTATACAAATAACAATATAATTATGTACCTAAAGAAAGTAAACGATCTGAATGACAAAATCGAGAATAGAATAATAGAAAATAAACAGCAAATCACGCTACTATTTTTGACTTTGACATTTATTTTGGCGAGCTCTATATAATTCTTTAGTGATGAGTACCTACCTACCTACTTTACTAATCATACCCATTACCCACTCTTCATATAAAAGCACATAGGTACATCGTAACAAAAATACAATGCTTTAGATCGTTTAAGCTAGTTCAAGTATAAATTATTTTCTACGTGATCGATATAGTAACGTGACCAATTTGACATCCTATTATAATAATTAATTAATCGATAACGGCATCGCTAATACTAAACTAAAAATATAAGAATGGCGTGCCCGGCCATGTGTATTGACGCTTAGATATTAATCCCCATAGTAAAGTCTGCTATTGTTAAAAGGAGCTTAGAATGTCAACTTGACTAAGCACTTCAATGTTAAATAAAAACAAGCGCGAGTCGAATTCGCACACGAAAGGTTCCGTAACATCGTACATGTACTTTTTGTTATTATAACTTTTATTCTATGTATGTAGTATATTAAATTAACTTCGATGATCGATTACGAACGTTAAAAAATGTTTCTTATATTTTTATTTTTATTATTTGTTGTTATAGCGGTAATAGGTACACAAATTCTGTGAGAATTTCAACTCTCTACCTATTACGGTTCATGAGATACACCTCTCTGACAGACGGACGGACGGACCGAGCGGAGGCTTATTATTAGCACAGATCACATAATACTATACTAAATAGGGTTCTGTTAGCACCCTTTGGGCACGGAACCCGAAAAATGGGAGTTCCGATGAAACTCTAATGCCCGATTTCACCAACGTCATCTAAGTTCAAGGGATCCCCTAAACATGGTCAGGGGGCTTTTAGGGGACAGTTTCTGTTTCACCAACAGTTAGGGGTCACCTAAATATTAAAAGGCCTCCTAAATTTAGGTGCTCGAAATATGGGCTTAAAGACGATCGTAAAATGAAATTTAATTTAGGGGCTAGTTTAGGGGACATTTAAGCTAGGGATCCCATACGTAGCTTATGGGTTTTGGTGAAATCGGGCATAAGAGCTGGAACCTATCTTAATATATAAGCCTTGCAATATAGGAATAGACATAATTTATATTCTAGTTAAATACATAGGCACTTAGCGGTACCCCGACCTATGTTATTCTAATTTCCATTTTGGGATAAATATACTTGTGTAAATGGACACTGATTTTATTACTGGCAATGATATAGTACTATATTTTTTTTAAATATAAAAGATTATTTTTATAATAATTGTATTATTAAGTTAATTTTATAATGTTTATTTTTTTTTAAATTATTATCGATGTGCACAAAAACTAGTCCAAAATAAAGAGAGCAAACTCACAGCTGGTTAGCATTCTCCGAGTTGCGTACTTTGGTGAGCAGCACGCGCAGCACGTCCGCCAGCAGCGCGCCGTTGACCACCAGCACCAGCAGGCGCGGCGCGTCCAGCGCCCACTGCACGTGCGGCGCCGTGTACACCTCCCAGCACGAGTGGTCGCTGACCAGCGCCATGGTGGCCGCCCACGCGACCACCGGCACTGTGCCCAGCACTACAATGCGATATGTCTTTTTAATAAGTGCTCGCTCAGCAGCGACATAGTAGTTGCCCACACGACCACTGGTACTATCAACTATGACCAGCACTGCAATTGGATCGTCCTTTTAATCAACTTAGGCCTTCCTTTGGTTACCTACTCTAACTTAAACGTTCTCAATTTGAATGTATGATATTACATATATATCTTTAAACGAGCAATTCTTGTATATATATAAATATAATCAGAATCTCGGAAACGGCTCCAGCGATTTTAATGAAATTCAGTATATAGAGGGTTTCGGGAGCGATAAATCGATATAGATTAGTGTTATGTCTGAAAAAAACGCGTGTTTTCGAGTATTTAGCAGTTTTTTGCAGTTTGCCTTTGCATTAAAAGTATTATTAAAATTTAAAGTAATTGCAATATTAGACTAATTTATTGTTTTAGTTATAAAGTCAATATAAGAAAATGTAATTCATAACATAAAATTATGTAACGTGGTTGAATTAGGAAGTAAGTAGAGAACATTCATAATGATTTTAACATTTTGACATTTCTAGATAACCGATTTTTATCATAACAAAAAATCCATTCCATGTCTAATATACTATATCGTATATCTAAACCACTATTCCTAAATCTCTCATCGTTCTGGCAATCATTTCATCAATAATATCTCAATATACTTTATATTGTTATTAGTGTCTTGTAAACAAATTATATTTATCGACCTTCTTTCTAATAGGTAGGTACATCCACTTGCTGTTTCATTTTGTTTGTTGATTTCCAATTATCGTTTGTACTACTTCCTAGCAACCCCTCTTCTATTCCGACTCTTATATGTACCTATATAAAACTTCACAATACTTTATTTATTTTTTCATTTTATTAATATTATAAATGCGAAAGTTTGGATGGATATTTGCTACTTAATCACGTGAAAACGGCTGAACGAATCTGAATGTTTTGGCACAGAGATATTTTATCGTCTAGAATAGCACATTTTAGTTATTTTTTATCTCA
Source organism: Brenthis daphne (assembly GCA_947093115.1). Lineage (NCBI taxonomy): Eukaryota > Metazoa > Arthropoda > Insecta > Lepidoptera > Nymphalidae > Brenthis > Brenthis daphne. The sequence continues at coordinate 27,228,277 of OX352473.1, forward strand.
AAAAAATGTACGGTTCCTGTGGGATAGATTTGTTTTCGTTTTTTACTAGAGATGAACTCGAGTAAAGCGAGGATGAGTCGCTACTCGCTAGTCTATACATATAATAAAATTGTAACTAAGCCGAATCTGCACATTGAATATTTTTTGGAAAATCTTATTGAAATAAACATTATTAGCGATACAAAGGCCGAATCTATAGTTTTTAGAATTTTTGTCTGTCTGTCTGTCTGTTACCGCATCACAGAAAGACCACTGGAGGGATTTTGATGAAATTTGGTATGGTGATAGCTGGCTATCTGAGTCAACATATATCTTTTTACCGCGGGAAAATGTCTCATTTGTGAGAAAAAATATAAAAACTGCAATGTAAGAGTATACTAAAATGTAAAACCTAAGAATTTGGTTTTTGGTCATCTGAACGCGGGCGGAGTCGCGGGCAGTGCTAGTAACGTATAAAACCCTCACCAGCACCAATCCCGTACAGCCATTTGACACTGAAGGTGTGCCGGAAGACGGCGACGATGCGGCGGTGCAGGTACACGCCCTCCACCAGCATGCACACGAACACAGCGTTGGCGGCGGCGCGCTCCGCCAGCGCCAGCGCGCGGCACGCCGCGCTGTGCCGCGACATGGCCGTGTCTCGCGTGTTGGTCAGCTCGTCTATGTGGATCTGTTTGTGTACAAAAACTCTTAAATTAATGACGATACGTTTGGCTCAGTTTGTAGTGACCCTTCTTTCTGTGCCAGCGGTCGCGTTTCGAGACCCGCTGCGGGTCTTCATTTGTGTGATGAGCACGAATGTTTATACTCCAGTCATGGGTTATTTATAATATGTATGTATTTAAAGTTAGTAATATACGTGTAGTGTATAAACTATCTGGTATCCATAGCACAAGCCTCTAGCTAACCATGGAAATGGTGCTGTGTGTTAATGTCCCAACATACATATAAACATATATTAGGCATGCTATCACCGACTGCTTACTGGTACTTGCCGATGATAGCTCAAGGACTAACTGCACTGATGCTCTTTAAATTAAATTGATTCAAAAGTGCATTAATAAGTCTATATGAATAAAGTTAAATTTCATTTCTTTTCTATGTAAGAGTATACTGTATACTAATATGTAAAACCTAAGAATTTTGTATTTGGTCATCTGAACGCGGGCGGAGCCGCGGGCAATGCTAGTTTGAATATAAAAAAAAAACAAAGAAAACCTCACCTCACTCCTACTAATCATAACTAGGATGTTCCTCAAAATGATGGCAATAAGCAGATTCCTGTGCAAGGCGACCCTCGTGACCCTCAACCTTCTGTAGAAGAAGAATATAAAGACGGCGGGCAGGCTGGCGGCGCTGGAGGCGGCGAGCGCGGCGACGTGGAAGCGATAGCGCGCCAGCAGGCGGCCCGTCACGCTGCACGTGCTGTAGTCCGTCTGCAGCTCCCACGACGCGTTCGAATGGCATTTTTTATTGCTGTAGTCTGAGAATTGTGTTATTTACTAGTGACTCACCCACGCTCGGGTTCGTTTCTAGGTACGTTTTAATTTTTTCGAGCGGAACCCGAATTTCTAAAATAAAAGTAGCCTATGTTACTCCCTATAACATCAGCTATCTTCCAGTGAAAGTCCCGTCAAAATCAGTCCAGCCGTTTCAGAGATTATCCGGAATAAACCGACAGACAGACAAAAATTTAAAAAATTGAGTTTTTGTTTTTAAGTACCGTTAATAATTTCATATGCTTTTAGTAAAACGCTGTTATTTTAACAATACAAACAGACATTTCAATTTTATTTATCTTTAGGTAGGTATAGACTGTGTTGTGGGTGTGTAGGTTAGTAAATAATTCTATTATTAATACAATTATTTCGGAGGAAATTGAAAATAAATTTTTTTCTATGAAGACAAACAGATGACGAATTTTATTCGCCGAATTCGACGTTCAACGAATTTAACGCAAACTTTATTATTAGGTAAATGAAATTTGATTAAAGCGTGTTTATTAAAATTTACAAGTGTATTATATAACAAATGTATATAACGATTTCTTTATCTTGATTAAAACAATGAAAAGAATAAGATATGATCAGCACTTGCATTAGTTAATTCGATTTATCTGCTAAGCTACAATTGTACTTTTTGATCTTACGCTAAAATATAACAATCAGATCCATATTAGTATAATTCCAATAATAATGAAATAAATTGTTCGACAGTAATACATACGGTGGCAAGTAGGTCCAGTATTGGAATACGCGAACTCCGGGCACACCGAGTTGGCCGTGGTGCCGTTTGGCTGAGCCTTCCAGCACGTCCAGCCGTCGAATGTTGGGGAACATTGGTTCTCTGCGTGCCAAAAGCATTAGTATGATTACTAAATTATTTATTTATTATATAATACTAGCAGAACCTGCGATTTCGCTCGCGCTAAAACTACAATAAAAACTTTTTAACAAAAGAATAAAAACCGACTTCAAACAAAAGCACTAAAAAGTAAAAAATAACTGATTGGTAGTTTTCATTTACTATACATACCTAATCAAATATTTTCGAAGTCGGTGTGCTTTGGCTAAGTAATTAAAGCCTACCTATTAAATACATACCTAATGAAATATTTTCAAAATCGGTGCCAGCCCATACAAAGCAAATGCTATTAGTCGTTGAAGAGTTCCACCTATCCACCTTCTGGCCTTACCATCAGATCAAGTCAACAATACCGAACCACTGTACCATCAACGGAAATAGAAACACTTGCAAGTTTCAAGTCAATATGACAATTAGAAGTAGGTTAAATTCATTATTAGCTATTTTTCCACCCTTAGGGGTGGTATTTTTTTTGAAATTTAAATGGGACCAATCTGAAAGTATACACTTTCAAACAACACAAAAATTGTCCAAATCGGTTAATAAATGACGGAGTTCTGAGGTAACAAACATAAAAATACAGTCGAATTGAGAACCTCCTCCTTTTTGAAGTCGGTTGAAAACCGCTAAAAAAGAAGATTTCATACAAACTTCCATCCCATATTTTACCCTCTTATGGGATGAATTTCAAAAAATGCTAAAACACGTATTAATTTATTTGTATTAGGGAGCATTAATACCAAGTTTCAAGTAATTCTGATCATAAATATTTTTTGATTTGATAAAAACAACAAAATTATAAATAGATATAATATATCACCATCGTTCGTATATCCATTCATAAAGTGACTGCAGCAATCACTTGCCGCGTAGAAGCAAGATTCCCATCTCCCCTGAGCTGATGGCACTAAAACATTACGTATTCTTGTTGCCACCTCCTCAAAGCCAGGATCGAATGGATAACAAGAGCATGTACCATCATCTTTCACCTGCAAAAATTAAATATCTGCTAGCTAGGAATAATTTAACATAAGATTAAATAAGGTAAAATTATACTTTAAAGTTTAAAGAAATAAATTCGTCCTATGCTGCTTGTATATAAAATTCAAATATTTAAGGAAAAAGTTTCATCAAATATCATAACGCGATAAAAATGGCTATTCAATGTTATTGAGTAATGTGCTTATTTTGAACATATACTGTACGCATCTAGAACTGTAGATATGGAAATTTGTCAATAAGTAGTAATGTCAGTAACTTAAACAATATTTACCGCAACAATGCGATGTTTAGATAATTCAAAGAATAACAGTCGATTATGAATATAAAATATTGATAAGAATGACAAACAAAGTACGTATCAGTTAAATGAATATCTATTGCAGATTTTTTAGATGAATATCTAATGATGTCATGTGTAATAATTGAAATCGGGTATTTAAATTACATTTTTATAGCATAAGCCAATTGCTTATAGACGTTAGCTTTTAGTGAGATTTTAAATAATGTCCTCTACTAAACTCTATCGAGTTTAAGCAATTATTAGCGACTGCAAGAACAAAACAGTAATGTGAGACCCACCATCTTCGTGATCTATATTACATAGGCCAAGTGTGTGCGAAAACAAAGTTTACACGTTTTAGCATTATCACAACACCGACTTTATAAATCCTATTTGCTACTGAAAATTTCTATATATAAAAAATCAAAATTAGACCAACGAGAAAACTCTATGATGTTTCCGATATTCGATCAGGAAAAAATGTTAATTTTCAGCCAACTTGGCATTATGTTTTCTATATATGCTTAATGTAGTACTAAGATAACTATATTATTTAATTGTAAAGGTCATCATAATTTGTCGAGATAAGGTCATGCCACCATAACTCACGTATGTGCCAAAACTAAATAAAAAATATGCCTATCAGTGGGTATTTCTAGACTGAGCCAGTTCAAATTTATAGAATTAGTATTGATATAAGTACATTCATAAAACACGTCCAGCTAAATTTCGACTTTTTGGACCTCTTCCTTGGTCTTCAACCCTCTGCGTCACATTTTCTGGAACCTTCAAAACAAAATATACAGTCGGAATACAGCTGGACGTGCACTCCCCACTGCTTGCGAACGTATTGAATGGATACTCCTTTACTCAAGCCGTCGTCGTCGCCATCGTTTCAGCCGAAACATGTCCACTGCTGGACATAGGTCTCCCTTGAGGATTTCCACGACAGCCGGTCTCGTGCCATCCGCATCCAGTGAGCTTCAGCGACTTTTACCAAGTCATCGGTCCACCTTGTGGGAGGCCTGACAACGCTTCGCCTACCAATACGTGTACTTTACTCAAGTACCTCCTGTATTTTACTTTCAACAAACAGAATGTCTTAATTTCATTGAATCGTTTTATTTTCTTTGGTATGCTCGTGATAATAATTATAATTAATATCGTGATATAAAAAAAAATAATCTATATAAAAATCTTCCCTACATGATATGAAAGATCAAGATTTGTGATTTTATTTTTAAATTTTAGACATGACTTAATAATATTATTAACTAGCGAATTACCCTCGCTTCCTTCGGGTGCGTTCCCAGGTACGATATTATATAGTTATTGCAAATGTACCTTGGGAGAAAGACTTATACTATTGCAGATTTTGCTGTAGACCCTTTTAACACCTACAATTGTCTAGTACATTATTTTGATGTATCTCTTGAGGCTTAGCCAGCATTAGCCATTTGAATTTCTAAGGGCGACTCGATAGAACTAGTTATTGTGTTTTCCCGTGGGAATGAAAGATTTTCTTGTAGTAAAAGGTATCCTAAATGTGACCCGAGTAATAAATTATCGCTGCACAAAATTTTGTTAAAATCGGTTCAGTACTTTTTGCACTAAACGCGCATACACAAACAGACAAAGAAACAAAATTTTTAATAAGTATTGTTTTGACGTTACAGTCATTGCTTATAAAAAATATTCCCATGTACAGATTTCGCTAAGTTACTGTTTTATTATATGTGAGATATTTAATACTGATGAGAAAATGACTTATTTATGACGTACCAATTTGTTGTAATAAAAATACTAATAAAATTACATGAGATATAAATTATTAATTCTATATAATTAGTATATATTATAAAAAGCTCCTCGCCACGATGAATTTTTGTTTGTTTGAGCTAGTCTCAAAATTACTGTTTAAGACGTTTTATCTATTATTTATTTTAATAATAGATAAAACATAAAAGACGTTTTATCTAAGAAGAAATACAAATGATTTACTATTTCCAAGCACGGTACGAAGAGACCCTCATACATGCATTCTGTATTTAGATTGATGGGGTTTGATCCGTTAACATATAGAAAATCTGGAGTGTAGACCAAGCAGCCAACACCAGCAATCCATTTGAACACTTGTTCATGATACCACACGTTTCGGAAATTGCAATCTTTACCGGAATCCAGTGGAATTGAATCTGGGGGTTCCTATAAAAATAAATTAGATTTTTAACCATAAATTTTAAATATAAATAAATAATATTAAATATGTTGGGACATTAACACTCACCACCATCTAGTTCCATGGTAAGCTACACGAGGCCTGTGTTATGGATAGGTACCAGATAGTTAATACTCTACACATATATAACTTTAAATACATATTATAAATATAAACACCCATGACTAAAATGGAGTACAAATATTCGTGCTCATCACACAAATGAATGTCCTCCAGCGGGACTCGAACCCGCGACCGCTGGCACAGCAAGTACGAGCCAAAAGTGTCGTCATGAATATTAGGTGTTCAAAAATCTTCAATAATATTTAAGATTTAAATCTAAATACATAGTTCAGATTATTTTCAATCCTTCCAGAATATTCCAAGTTATAGCTTAGTGAGTTTAGGGTGGGAAAAACCATACACGTCTATTTTTTATATCATTTCTTAGACTTTTTTAAATAAACAAAAAATAAATGTAGTTACAAATTACCTCACAAAAGATATTGGGCCTTTGACATGTGAGCTGGTCGTTGGTACTAACCACGCGTGGGTTTCGCTGATATTGCTGCCATACGCTTAATTCATCTTTAGCCAGGTTGATGCCACCATCGAAATAACTCTGTCAGAAAATAAATCTACTAGTTAAATGTGCAAACGCAAACGCACCTGCGCTCTTTAGTTAGTCTCATAGTTCGAAAAGTCGGTAAGTCAGAAAGACCGGAGAAAGACCAGGGTTAAATCGACGGATTTTTGCATTCTCTACAACGCGAAAGCTTAACACTCTTAACAATCTAACACCAGTCTGCTAACAATTTTGTTGTGACAAAATTAACTGTTTAATTGTTTGACTAGATCCGCGATTCTAAGAAAGATCTTTTTATCCGACTGCGCGACGCAAAGGAGGGTAATGTTGTGCACAGTGGGTTTACATAGCTGTATGTCCATAAATGGTTCTGACCAACAATTTGGGATAGGACATCGGCTACCCTTGATCTTCGTTCCACTTATCATTACCCCGCGAAAGCGGCGGGCAATAAGTAGTTAAAAATAAGTAAATAACGATTAATGTAGATGGAGAATGCACACCAGATAAATAAATATATATCTGAACTCTCTAATTTATTTGGGATTCTTCATAATTGTTTCTCTTACATTACCTGAGCTTTACAAGCACTCCAAGTACAATGAACAATGAGTAATATCTTGTACAGTTCGCACATCATTTATCACTTTTACACAACGAGTCATAATTAAAATCACTCAAAAATATGGACCATTTTGAAAAAGTCATTACGCCGTAGTCCACAAACAAAACAACGCGCACTGATTAGTTACAAAGAGGCTGTCAGGCATTCCAGTTGTAAGAGAAACCATAATAGCCTTTGTCGATTGTCTTGAATATTGAAATTATTTTTCTCGCATCCACAGCTACAATTGTACTACAGCTGTTTACAAATTATCGACTCCAATCTATTGTTATCTGATATTAAAATCCTGAAATACGCAGTGATTCGTAAATTAACATTTTATCAAGAATTCCACCAATAAATCAAATGGCTTCTTTGATTTTTCAATTATATTAATATTAAAATGTTTTCTATATCAATTGATTAAAATATTTCATAATAAGAATAGTTGTATTTTAGAGTTTTATAACCCCCGATGCAAAAAGAGGGGTGTTATAAGTTTGACGTCGATGCTGTCTTTCTGTCTGTGTGTGTATGTCTGTCTGTAGCATCGTAGCTTTCAAACGGATATACCGATTTTGATGCGGTTTCTTTCATTTGAAAGCCAGTTTCCTTGTGGTGGTTCTTAGCTATGTTTCGTTAATATCGGTCCAGCAGTGTAAGAGTATCAGCTCTTTTCCAAAATGATGTAAGGCATTTTGGCGTATGATTCTCGATTAAGTGCTTCACGCGTCCCAGTGTAATTGTTAAATGACGATTAATTAGCGAAGGTGGTTTTTTAAATTTTTAATTTATAATTATTACCTTTTTGGCTTTAACTTTAGTTATATATAGTTTTAGTTATACTTTTACTGTAATTATTTGCGTATTTTTAGCTTAGACTATATAATAGATATAACAGAAGTACTAAGTATTTTTCCCTATTGAAGCAAAACATTAGTGTTTATCTAGTCTAAAATAAAGTTTACTTAAAAATTTGATATTCAACAAGGCTACAACATTTAAATATGAAAAGTCTCAATATACGCGGCAGTAGGTAGGTGTAGGTACCTATTGCAAGTATGGACACAAAACGACACAATTCTTTTATAGTTGGTTAGTTTCCTCGTCAATTCCTTTACAATTGATGGAACATTTGATATTCTCATTGATAAGTATTACAATATTTTTAAGACGCCATATTACGAATATTTTAAACGTGGATAGTAAATTATTCTACACGAGTAACAACAAGTATTATATTACATTGTGTACTGAAATAGAAAGCACAATGTATGTATGATAATCTACTCGATATTATATAATTATCTATATTATTCTATACTAATATTATAAAGAGGCAGAGTTTGTTTGTTTGAACGCGCTTATCTCAGGAACTACTAATCCAATTTGAAAAAAAAAACTTAAAATTAACAAAAACTTAGTGCAGCACTATAAAAGAACATATCGAAATAAATGATTCTAACGCAAATGATACATATTATAGATTTACTAAGAAGATAGAAATATAATAAGTTACACGATAAGCTAAGACACGTGTCCGATAATAAATAATTGCTTTGACCTTTCAAATCATTACGAGACTTACTTCAGGCTAAAAGTTGATACTAATCCAATTAAACCATTTCTTCATAATACGCAATGACTTGGAAATTTATTAGACTTCCATATTTTTTGCCACGTGATTGAATTTTCATTACGCAAATGAACGATTTAATACAATAGGTATACTTAATATTAATATTTACCTACTTACATAGTAGGTAAATATTAATCTATACTAATATTACTTATAAAGAGGTAAAGTTTGTGAGATTGTGGGTTGTGACGTTGTAGGGGGTAATCTTTGGATTTACAAAACCGATTTTGATGAAATTTGGTAAGAAGATAGTTTGAGACCCTGGGAAGGACATAGGATACTTTTTATCCCGGAAAACATCCCTTATGGGGGTGAAAATTAAGATGAAAGTTATTATTGGGAAGCAAAAGTTTTTAAGTTTACGAAGTAAAAGTTAAGTAAGGCAAATGAGTCTAAATTCGAAGGGTATACTCGCAGCCATTGAAGAATACCACATCCCGACATTATCATCGGATAAGCTTGTGCCCCTGATAGTACCTATTATCATCTGAATTTACTTAGAAAGTATCATGAACTGCGAAATTAGAAGTAATATAAATTGACATGATAGATATTACATAATGTTAAGTAGGTACTATACTTTTTAATACAAATAAAAAATATCAAGCAATTGTTAGATATATAATTGATTTGAAAGCTCTGGCCGTTGAACCACCGTATATTAAAATCACAGACTGAGATTTATTTTGTTTAGAAGTATCTGTAGCCCGGTATGTCACAACTCTCTGTAAAAGGAATGCAGCTAGCTTCATCATGTCGCTTTTTGGCTGTCGGTGTGCGCGCGCATCGTATAAATTTTATTCTCATATTTTTTTCCAAACGTGCCGAAAGAGGTATAATATGATTGTTAAATTTTAAAAAATCAAGTTTTATATGAACTGTAAATACTAAGTAGGTAATTTGATTATTCATTTCTAAGCTATTACCCATATAAAGATAACGCGATGCTTATTTTCACTTGATAACCGCAAATAGCATGCTTAATGCGTGAAAGTATGATTAGTAAATATGAAAGTTGATCTGCAAATGTTAATTAATCAATACTGGTGTACTTAAAACTCCAAAGTGATTTTTTGCAAGAAACCACTACGTTAGATACCTACTAAATTGAACTTCCGATATCCCGTTAACCGTTTATTCAGGTCATCGATCAAAAAGTATTTTTTTTTTGATGATTCAGATCTAGGCCTATTTTCATACAGTTCAAAACAGTTCAGTATCTTTATCTCCTTTGTTTTTCAACCGATTTTTTTGTAGTAGCTGGTGATGAGCTTTATTATTATCAAAAAAAACATTTGAAAACAGTTAGTTTTCTTATACATAGATAGATAAATTTTATCTATACATACATATAATAAAATTCTAACTAAATCGAATCTGTACATTAAGTATTCTTTTGAAAATCTTATTGAAATAGCCATTATTATCAATACAGAGGCTGAATCTATAGTTTTTTAGAATTTTTGTCTGTCTGTCTGTCTGTTACCGCATCACAGAAAAACTACTGGAGGGATTTTGATCAAATTTGGTATGGTCATAGCTGGTTATCCGGGTCAACATATAGGATACTTTTTACCGCGGGAAAGTATCTTATTTCTGAGAAAAAATACAGAAACTGGTTAGAATAAAACCACGATGATACTGTATATATTTTAGCAAGATAACTTACTAGATAAGGCAAAAACTATTAAAAATAGCTTATCTTGAAAAAAAATACAATAGCGCTATTTTATTTGCTTTTTGGTCACCAGAACGCGGGCAGAGCCGAGGGCAATGCTAGTTTTATTATATGTAAAGATAAACAAACAATTAAAACACACTAACAACATAACTTATAATTAGTGTAATTTTTTTTTGTGTACTAACATTGGAGGTCCTAATAAATAAAATAAAAAAACTAGGGGCTCTGCAATCGAATAAACAAAGCAGTGTTGAGAAGTGAAACTGTGACCCCTGATATTGTAAGTAGCATGTTTGAGACTTTTATAAATTTCTTAAACGATAATTTATTTAACCACTAACGACTTATCCTAGTGCTTCGCTCGGGTGTGTCCTTAGGTACCTACGCAAATTTTGTTCACAATTTCAAGGGTTTTAGTTTTTCCATGGAACTTTAATTCTTTTTCTAAAATTAAAGAAGCCTAAGTTATTCCTTATCTACCTGCCAGTGAAAGTACCGTCAAAATCGGTCCAGCTGTTTTGGAGATTAACCGGAACAAGCAGACAAACAAAATTTTTAAAAATTGTTTTTTTTTCTCATAAGTACAATTTATACTTGCATATTATGTATTTAGTAAAAAGCTGTTAGTTTGATATTTTTTTCATTTGACAAGCCGACATTTTAATTTTATTTATTTTTATACATTATTACCTGTATATAAATATTGAAAGCTTGTTATTATTTGAGTTTATTTTCTCTAGTAATATAATGGCGGTAAATATTTTCATTTCTTTATCTAGTATTTTATGATACGATATCTATAATAATAATAATAATAATTAATAACAATAACTATAATATCGTTTATGTATAATGTTGTTTTCAGTCTCTCTAACATTTCATAACACGTATGTTGTGACGTCGGAATTTTGTTTAAAATAATCTAAGTCTACACAGTACACTAATAATAAAACTATTCCTCATATACGAAATGTTATCAGTCCTCACTGTGAATATCTCTTTTTTAAACCGATCAATTCTCAATCTCTTCCCCTACCGTGTCTTCTCCATTCTACACAATATTGGCGAAGTAAATTGTGTCCAAATGACACGGCTTTAAGCTACAGAACAAAGCTAAAATGCTAAATAAATAAATATAAAAACATTAAACGTTTATTGATTGTGTGTGGTCCACACACGGGATCAATAAACAACTACTAAATATGACAGTAAAAGTTGTATTTTTAAATCGATTCGACTCTTTAAAATCAATCTTAACGTTAAGGTTTCACAAAAAATGTTAAATTTCAATCTTAAGTGATGTACAATGGACATTCTAAGAGAAAGACAGATAAAAAAAGGAAAAAGAAAAAACATAAAATATTTAGGTATACAAAATGAATGATATAATACTATTTATCTACATTTACTACATGACCCACAGAGAAATCCGTAATATTGATATTATAAATGTGAAAATTTGTAGGTACCTACGTGTGGATGTTTGTTACTCTTTCACGCCAGAACGGCTAAACGGATCTGGATGAAATTCACAGAAATAGATTACAGTCCGGAATAACACATAGGCTACATTTTATCCCGGAAAAATGTACGGTTCCCGCGGGATCCGTTTGTTTTCCTAGAGATGAACTCATACAAAGCGAGGGTGAGCCGCTAGTTTTTAATAATTGACTCGGTGGTAGGTACAGATTCTGAGGTGCAATCGCGACTCGATGTTTAAAGACAAATAAACATAATATAAAGCTTTTATTATCTTCATTTAGTAGTAATTAACAAAAGTTTATCATAAATTGAAACGATTATAAACGAAACGCGTATAAAAATGATAGTCATTTAGTGTTCAAGTAGATAACCTATAACTTTAGAGATAATTTACTGGTTAACGCCAGTGATGTTTATCAGTTTTTAATTCATGTACCCTACACATATGCATTTTTCGAAGATTCAATTTAAAAAAGAGTAAAATTTATCTAATCGATATTTTATTTCGTTGTATAGAAACGATAAAGTAATAAAAACTTTTTAACAAAAAATAAAAACCGACTTCAAACAAAAGCACTAAACAGTAAAAAATAACTGATTGGTAGTTTTCATTTACTATACATACCTAATCAAATATTTTCGAAGTCGGTGTGCTTTGCTTTGTATGGGCTGGCACCGATTTCGAAAATATTTGATTAGGTATGTATTTAATAGGTAGGCTTTAATTACTTAGCCAAAGCACACCGACTTCGAAAATATTTGATTAGGTATGTATAGTAAATGAAAACTACCAATCAGTTATTTTCCACTTTTTAGTGCTTTTGTTTGAAGTCGGTTTTTATTTTTTTGTTAAAAAGTTTTTATTTTTCCCTTTTTAGTGTAGACAGTAGTAGCAAAGTAAGGATTCTAACGTGTTAGGCTTGTCAAATCAAACAAAATAAGCCCAAACTCAAAGTATCTACTATTAGCCGTTGAAGAGTTCCACCTATCCATCTTCTAGCCTTGCCATCAGATCAGGTCAACAACACCGAACCACTGTACTATCAACGGAAATAGAAATACTTGCAAAGTTTCAAGTCAATATGACAATTAGAAGTAGGTTAAATTCATCATTAGTTGTTTTTCCACCCTTAGGGGTGGTATTTTTTTTGAAATTTAAATGGGACCAATCTGGAAGTATACCCTTTCAAACAAAACAAAAATTGTCCAAATCGGTTAATAAATGACGGAGTTCTGAGGTAACAAACATAAAAAAAAAACATACAGTCGAATTGAGAACCTCCTTCTTTTAGAAGTCGGTTGAAAATGGGGAGGAATCTGTACACCTTGTTGTGGTGGAAAGCTCAGTAGCATCTGGTAATCCAAACGAAGTAAACCTAAAAGCTGAACTTCGAAGGTAGCCCATCACTTCGTGGCCGGGAGGTATACTTTGTAGGTTCCCGTAGTACTTCTCTAATAGTAGGTAAAGTGCACCGTAAAAACAAACCCCATCGTTAATAAAAATGGGAAAGATTTCCTTTGGCTTTTAATGGGCACTATTAGCTTTTCTAACGGATAAGTATTTTTATAACCACCTGAATCTAAGCAGGCGTAAATGCATTTACCAACGTTAAGAAAGATTTTGTCTAAAAATTAAAAAAAAAATCTAGATCTAACTAACACTACGGGGTCCAAGATAAACCATATGGTTCTTAAACCATATAGGTGAGTAGGTACACTATAAAAATTATCAAAATCTATCAAGCCGTTTAGGAGAAAAGATGACGTAAAGTTTTAAGTAACTAACTTTTAAGTCTATCAAATCTCGTGCCCATTTTGATCTTGGACCATAGATTACGAGTATGTAGTAATCTTAGAGACATAACATGGTTTATGAGAAAAATGATAGGCCTATGAAAATTTGCATGTTTAGAATGACACGCAACAAAGCAATATAGGTACAATTGTAATAAAAATTGCGTAATTTTTTTTTGTTGAACGAATTAATACACATTACTAACGAATATCGAGTGGCATTGGTTCGCTATTCGCTTATATCCTTACACCGAGCATTCTTGGGTAGGTTTAGGTGAAATCTGCAGTATTCACTTGGTGACTTGATGAAGAGTTCAAAACTTTAAAACAAACTTTAAGGGCGTCTCGGATGTTAGCTGCAAATGCAGATATATGGCAGTTAATGTTTAACCGACTTTCAAAGACGAGTTTATCCGGTAGGTATTTCTGTTAGTTCAATATCGTGAAAAGTCCGTTCCGCGTATTGACGTACACGCACATACGACAAAGATTCAAAGTTTGGTTCGAACTTTATCGGGATAAAAAATAAACCATGTCACTTTCCGGCCCATAAACATCTCTATGTGATAAATCACGTCGACTTGGTTGCGTAAATGAATGACAAGCCAACAAAAACACTTCCGCATTTATAAAAACAAGATACTCACCCTCTCGGGTGCGCTTCATGAAGAGACGACTTTTCACACCGGTATATTATATTTGCAAAATGATTATAAATTCCTAGATAATACACCTTTCTTTTGTGAATACTATACAAAAATCTGTATACTACTTACATATTATATTATGTAGTTTCTAAAAGATTATCCCGAACAAACACAAACTCAATTTTAATTTATGATAGGCAGTGAAATAAGGATTTAATTAAGAGGAAGTATTATATATGTAATTTTCATTTACAACTTCTCTATATATATTATAAAACTAGCGGCTCACCCTCGCTTCGCTCGGGTTCACCTCTAGAAAAGCACAAACAGATCTATCCCACGGGAAACGTTCATTTTTCCGGGATGAAAAGTAACCTGTTGTTTGACCGGCAATATAAGGTATCAGCATGCCAAATTTTACTAAATTAGGTGGATAAGTTGTTGTGTACTAAGCTGTATAACTTACTATATTTTTTTTAACTATCCCACGGAAACTTTAATTTTTTGGAAAGAAAAGTATCTTAGATGTTGACCGGGGATATAAGGTACTACCATTCAAAATTTCATTTAAATCGGTTCATTAGTTTCGGAGATTAGCCCATACAAACAGACAAACAGAGAGAGAAACAAAAAAATTGAAAAGAAAACTGGATTTGTTCTATTTCTCTTCTTTCGGGATGTAAGAAGAGAACTGACTCGGTTTTTAGCATTTTTTTTCTAACCTCTACAGTTTTATTATATGTATAGATAGAATAAATAACGTATAATAAAACAGTAATATATAATAATGAAAATAGTTATAGCGAGTGTACCTTAGGAGATAGACATATACTATGTAGAACTTTTCTATAGACCTTTTTAAGACTTACAATTCTCTTGCACAATGTTTTGATCTATCTCTTAAGATTGAGCCAACGTTAGCCATATAAATTTCTAAGACGATTCGATAGAACCAGTTATTGTGTTTTCCCGTGGATATGAATAATTTACCTGTCGTAAAAGGTATCCTAAATGTTGACCCGATTACTAAGTTTTATCACTATACAAAATTTAGTTAAAATCGGTTGAGTACATTTTGCGAAAAACGCGCACATCAATTTGACTAAGCTAATTTTTTATACGTATAGATAAGAATAAATATTGCGAGTGTAACTTAGGAGATAGACATATACAATTCAGAACTTTTCTGTAGGATTTTTAAGGACCTACAATTTTTTAGTATATTGTTTTGATGTATGTATGTCTTAAGGCTTAGCCAGCGGAAGGTTTCTAGGGAGGACTCGATAAAACCAGTTATTGTATTTTCCCGTGGGAATGAAAGATTTTCTTGAAGTAAAAGGTATCTAAGCAGTGGTATCCCAGTGGTAACGCGCTCACTTGGGAAACCAAATAAAGCAAGTTCAAATTCCGGGTCTCACACCTCTGATATTTTCATGTGCGAATCATTTCTAACAAAATTAACACTTGTCTTAAGGGTGAAGTAAAACATCGTGAGGAAACCTGCATGTCTGAGAAAACTTAGCATGTTTTCAAAAGACATGTGAGTCCGCCAACCTGCACTTGGCCAGCGTGGTGGACTATGGCCTGATCCCCCTCGTACTGAAGCGAGTGCAGCAGTGGGACGTTAAAAAGGGCTTAATACATACATACATAAATACATACATACATACAAAAGGTATCCTAAATGTTGACTCGAGTAATAAGTTATCACTTCACCAAATTTCGTTGCAATCAGTACATTACTTTTCGCGTGAAACGTTCACGCAAAAACAGTCATACAGGGAAACAGACAAACAGACAATTTTTTTATTAACTTTTGTTTTGGGGTCTATGTTGTGTACATAATACGTTACAAATAAACAAAAACATCTATCCCACGGGAACAGTACATTTTTCCGGGATAAAAAGTAACCTATTTGTTATTCTGATGTATGAACTATATATATTATTGTAAAGTTTCATCAAAATCCAATCAGTAGTTTTTGTGTACTAAGCTGTATAAGTTACTATAGTTTTTTGACTATCCCACGGAAACTCTTTAATTTTCCGGAATGAAAAGTAGCTGATTTGTTTTTGTCATGTATGAACTATATTATTGTGAAGTTTCATTAAAATCAAATTAATAGTTTTTGTGTACTAAGCTGTATGAGTTGTTATAGTTTTTTAACTATCCCACGGGAACTCTTTAATTTTCCGGGATGAAAAGTATCTAATATGTTGCCCGGGGATATAACGTACCATCGGTCCAATAAATTCGGAGATTAGGCCATACAAACAGAAAAACAGACAAACAGCTCGCTCGGGTTCGTCCATACCTACGAATATGTTGTATTATCTCTTTAACCATTTGTCCAAATTATATGCAGTAAAAGGGAAAAGTCTTTTGTTTTAAACATTTTAGACGATAAATTTACTTATTTTGATAAGAATTCATAATTGTTGATAATATGACCAATAAACATGACCTACCGATTTAAATTATTTTTTTAATATAAAAAACTACTTTTTGTGACTTAAATATAAAAGTTAGATATATGCTGTCGCTGACTTTTTTGTAGGCATTATTAAGCTCTACAACTTTTCTCTAGAACATAATCATATATCTCTCATCGTTAAGGCAGCGTTCGTAAGAAACGTTTTCGTTCGACCGTTTTTTCTCCGACTTACTTTGCAAATCCGACTACCACGAAAAAGCCTTTTTATTCTTCAGGTTAATATATAGCTTATGACACTCAGAAAGAACGTGGCTTTCTATTGGTAAAAGAATTTGGAAAATCGGTTCAGTAGATCCAGAGATTACCCTCTACAACGTCACAAACTCACAAACTCACAAGATCACAAACTTTACCTCTTTATAATATTAGTATAGATTGTAACGAAGCCGAATCTGTACATTAAATATTTTTTGGAAAATCTTATTAAAATAGAGATTATTATCGATACAGAGGCCGAATCTATAGTTTTTAGAATTTTTGTCTGTCTGTCTGTCTGATACCGCAACACAGAAAAACCATTGGAGGGATTTTGATGAAATTTGATATGGTGATAGCTGGTTATCCGGGTCAACATATAGGATACTTTTTACCCTGGGAAAATATCTCATTTCTGAGAAAAAATACAAAAACTACAATGTAAGAGTATACTAATATGTAAAACCTAAGAACTTGGTTTTTGGCCATCTGAACGCGGGCGAGCCGCGGGCAATGTTAGTCAAATATAAAATTAATAGTATTTTCGATATAAAAAACTATGAAAGGCAACTAATAAATCGTCAAAAATGTAAAGTAAGTTCAGTTATTGAATCTATGCGAAAAGAATTACTCTCGAATTTTATCCTGATAGAATTTTCAATGAATATTTTTAAAAAATGCCTTAAATTAACAATTAACATTACTATCAAAAAAGTAGATAGAGAAATTTCGTAATGTACTATTTAAGTATTCGTATTGTTTTCAGCTCTTTTTAATGACTCATGATGTTTTTGCTACGTCGTAAGACAAATGGTAATCATGTTGGAAATGATTCGCACATGAAAATACCAGATTTGCGAAACCTGGGATTTAAAGCCGTTTCACTCGGTTCCCTAACGAGCGCGTTGCCGCTGGGTTTCCACTGCTTTAAACGTAAAGTAGGCATGTACCTAATAAAATAAAAAAAAGACGGCCGATGGGGTGGTTTTTATATATTATACATGCTTCGTAACGGAAAGCGGAATTAAATTATCAACTTCACAATTTGTAATCGAAATGAAGTGTTTGAGAAATATTACGAAAACATTCATTTTGATAGTGTTATGACATCAGCGACAAATTTTTAATATCAGAATAACAAGGCTATTTCAAGTTGAAAGTTTATCAATATTCGTAGAAAATGATAATATAGAATATTTAATATATGATACATTTTTTTAAATTACCTACTAATATGGTTACAATCAAAAAACGTCATCGTGTTTCAATTAGTCACGTATTACGCAATGAAGAATTAGTACAGTTTGCTACGTAGGTATTGTAAGTAATGAATAAAATATGCAACTAGTAGGTATCGCGTCCTTAGAGGTAATTTCATTAATCTTCAATTCAATTCTTTGTTATTTGGCTTTCAGGCGTGCCAGTTGGACACAGATCACTTCGCCAATGTCGTGTGGAATGGAGAAGACACGGTATAGTTAAGGTATTAAACGGTTAAAAAAGTGCATCATTCATCTTTTTCATGAAGTTAAGTAATTTCTATTCTTAATTTAGACATACGGTATAGTCAGTAAAAATAAGATATAAAAAAAATGATTTAATAAAAAAAAATGAAAATTAATTTCTAAGTAAATCGGCGATGCTATTGCCTAATATTCAAAATTGAAAAAAAAGATAGATTGAAAATTCCTTATTTAAAATTATTTACCTTTCTCCCTGTTTGTCCAACAGGTCGGTTAACATGACAGCTGTTCCACATGGCTCATCGACGGCAAAATATAGCTTGATTTTACATACACTACTTAACTATTAGATGTCAATTATTATTGTATACAAAATCGGCCTGGCTTTCAAAGTGCATTTATTCCAGGGATAAGATGTAACAAAACAAATAGGTACTTGTTATAAAACCAGAATATGTAGGTACTCACTACACAATAAGTAATACTCGAGCAAATAGAAATGTTATTTTTATTTGAATATCAAATTATAATTTTGAAGAGTTGAGATAAAGAAAATTTGTTGCATAAAAAAGCTAATATTTTTTTTTAAATATAATTCAACTTGCGACTCACCCTCGCTTCGCTCGGGTTCGTCCCTAGCTTGCTTTCCATAACAAACTTTCATCCCCATTTTCACCCCCTTAAGGGACGATTTCCGGGATAAAAAGTATCCTATGTCCTTCCCAAGTTCTCAAATTATCTTCTTACCAAATTTCATCTAAATCGGTTCAGTAGATCTAGAGATTACCCTCTACAACGTCACAAACTCACAAACTTTACCCCTTGTTAATATTAATATAGATGGGTAAGCTTATCGGACTTATTTAACCAGATCACTAGTTACTGTCACGACACATTTTGCAAATATTTTGTTATTGTTTTCAAATATCCAAGTAAAACATTATTATTATCTGAGGACTATAATAATAATCTTTGAACTTTCATCGAAGTTTAAACTCTTTATAGTCTAAGAGCTACTTAAATATATTAAAATATTTACTGGCCTTGTATACGTTGCTCTATTCAGTGCAAATATAATAAAAAAATTAATAACTTGATCACAGCGTCACTTATTGAATATATATTCATTAGAGTAATTTTGGTCCATAATATAGATTTTTTAATAAATTAATTACAACACCACTTATCCTAACGTAGCATAGCTATTAGCTATTAGTCCCTCCGCGACCGCGAACACGCCGGCGTGTCAGTTAACAATAGATTTCTTATAGTTTTAATTAATTTCTTAGAAATTTACCTGGAGGTGTTAGATATTCATAAAATACAAGATGACATATAGGTACACAAATATAATCAGTTTAATTACCTATTGTGCTCAGAATAGTAGGTATCGATTTATCCCGTATAACTAATTTATCAAACGTAGATCATATTTTCTGAATCTACAACTAAAAATGAGATGAATTACTACTAATGTTTTCTTAGTTCTTAATCATATAAATTCACAAATTTTTAAGCACGTAGTAAAATATTTAACTATACTTACCTATGGCTCCTAGCCTATTTCATCATAATAATGATCTGCATATTTTATACACCAATTAATCTTTTAAGTTAATACGTTTCATGTTTCAACATCAGTTATTAAGCAGTTTTCAAAGCGTTCACATGACTATTTTAAGTAGTGTTCATAATATTACACCATTTTGAAGAAGAATTTTGAAATATATCGTTGCAAAAATAAGGTAATTTTGATAAAAAAATAATAAACAATAATTATTAAAACTAAACTTAAAAATTAAAGCTAAATAAAACTGTATGTAATTTTTTAAATTAATCACTTTTTAATACACACAATTATTGATATATTTAGTAAAAAATAATTTTATAATGGACAATAATTTTATCTAATTTCATAGTGATTCAAATTACGCGGGTATTTAGTTCATATTATCTACCCATAGAGTAGTGATAATTTTTTTTAGGTTAGAACAGAATCAAAACAAAATATTGTGGCCAATAGCAAGCTGCCTGCAGCCTTGTAGTGTCACTGAATACAGAATTTGATTGGACAATACACGGAGCTCAATAGCGCCGTACCGACCTTATAAATAAGAGTGATAACTCGTACCGGGCCTCTTTTCCACAGTATTAATTCGAGGGGATATTGTCGTGTTATTTTAGTGAGCTAACTCTAAATTCAGAATGCCGGAAACCTCAAAAATGAATGGATATGCTAAAACAAATGGCCACAGTTATGACATGGAAGATGGATCTGTGTTTCTATTCACATCTGAATCTGTCGGCGAGGGTCATCCAGGTTAGTTTTTCACAGGAATGGTCAATTTATGAAAGATGGCCGCCCTTAACATGTGCGCAGATTTTGCATCAATACAAAATGTTTGTTTTTGTCCATATGATATATCGCGTCCAAAAAGGCAAGATATACTTCTTAAGAAAACAACATCATGTGCTTTTTATTGTAATGTAAATTATATGTAAAGTTACATCATTATCCGAATAGTAGTCAATCATGAGTGATATTTGTTAAACACGTGGTTCGATATATTTAATTGAAAATAATCATGTTACCCATTGTTTCAAGTAAACCCTAGTGAATGATATATTAAAAATCAACGTGTTTTCCAGATAAAATGTGTGATCAAATAAGCGATGCTATCCTTGACGCGCATTTGAAACAAGATCCCGATGCCAAAGTAGCTTGCGGTGAGTACAGTTTATTTTCATTAGTATTATAACTGTTCGTAATTTGCTTTTCAATTCATATATAATATATACTTGCTTGCAGAAACCGTTACAAAGACAGGAATGATCCTGTTGTGCGGTGAAATAACGTCAAAAGCAAATGTTGACTATCAAAAAGTTGTTAGAGAAACAGTGGAACACATCGGTTATGATGATTCTTCAAAAGGTAAGCAGTAAGCTAGAATCTAAACAAAACATTAAAGCATTATATTGGCTATTAGCCAAGTTCTGAGAATTAGCCATGTTCAAAATTTCTATTTGACCTCCATGTATAAGAACAGTTGTAAATAATTATTTCGTACATGCTAGGTTTTGATTGGCGTACACTAAATTTATTATTGGCTATTGAAGAACAAAGTCCAAACATAGCTAAAGGGGTGTATCTGGACAAAGAGGAAATTGATATTGGCGCTGGAGATCAGGTATTGATTCAAATTGTGAATTGCACAATATTATTGGGCCTACAATTGGATGGGTAAAAATTGCATGTCAGATAATGGGAGAACATCCGGAGAATTTGGAATTGTTCAGCAATGTATATTTCCCCATAGGATACATGGTTAAATTGATTTAATACTCCATGCAAAATTTGCTATTATGTCATAAGAAATGTATTTTGCTGAATTATGGAAATATCAAATATTTCATCATGTATTCTACTATTCATAAAATATCATGTGGCATATTTAATCATCACTATGCATGTTGGGGCAGGCTTTGATTACAAGACATGCAGCGTGATGCTTGCCCTGGACCAGCAATCACCGAACATTGCAGCGGGAGTGCATGAGAATAGAAATGAAGATGAAGTTGGAGCTGGTGATCAGGTAATCATCATATAGTGAGAGGATATCAGCCAAGAAAATAATAATCTCACATTTATTTAGTGATCAATTCTATGTATTCAGCCCTTTTTAACATCCTCCTGCTGGACATGGGCCTCACTTCAATACGAGGAGGATCAGGCCACAGTCCACCACGCTGGCCAAGTGCTGGCTGGAGGACTTCACTTGTCATTCGAGCTTGGTTGGAACTTGCTAGGTTCTGTCAGACATGCAGGTTTCCTCACGATGATTTCCTTTACCGCCACACCGGGATTTGAACCCGCTTCACTCGGTTTCCTAAGCGAGCACATTACCACTGGGCTACCGCTACCCTATCAAATCTATATTAATGATAATCTTATTTTAAAAAGATAAACTATTATAAATCAATATTCACAGTAATTTAGGGCATGGCAATAATTTTAAGTTCTAAAAATTGATATTGATTAGAAATCAACGTCAGGATATATGGTTCACTATGTTAGTTTTTTATCATATTATCAATATATTGTGAAATACAAAAAATAAGCAAATATTGGCTTTCTACAAGAATGTGTCTCGGCTAAATGCATGAATATTCAAATTTAAAATACTAAAAAAATATTTGTGTAAACTTTCTTAGATGTACGCGAATATTTGACATTTTAAATAAAACTATCTTTTCGGACTTTTTCGTGGATTTATTTTACTACATACATTTAGGGAACCAAAAATCAAAATAAATCTGCGAAAAAGTCCCATAAAGATAGTTTTATTTAAAATATTTGTGTTTAATCTAACTTAGTACATATAAATTTGGATATTATTATTCTGATGCAATTTAATGCAATTGAATAACAAACTACTATATTTTCCTACATCTGCATGAATGGGTTTTCCCTGTTATCAAATATATTTTTTTTCCTAATATAGGAATTGTATTATTCTTGGAATCGGTTAAAATAATTCTGATTATTTAATTTAATTAATACTTAAATAAAAAACAATCATATCTATAAATACTATAATATATTTTAATATCATAAAGAGGCAGAGTTTGTTTGAAGGCTATAGGCTATATATTATCATATAATATATAGTCTGTCGATTCCATACTAATCGTTAAACATTAAGCATTCCAGCTTTATTCTAATATATTCATCGTATACAAAATATTTTAACTGAAGATTTTTATATAGGGTTTGATGTTTGGTTATGCAACCGATGAAACAGAAGAATGCATGCCCCTCACTGTGGTACTTGCACACAGACTAAATCAAAAGATCGCAGAACTTAGACGTAATGGTGAATTTTGGTGGGCACGACCTGACTCCAAAACACAGGTGTGTATGAAACATTTGCAATTGCATATTTTGTACACTTGTAGATTATCACATATCATTGAGAAAATTTTCTAGACATAATTGAAACAAACAAGCCTTGAGCCTGTTTGATTAGCCTTTTTTGTGTAGTCACAGATTTGGCTCAATTCATAATATTTTTTCATATGTAAACCATAATTTTGTTATTTATTTCTAAATGAAAACAAACAATTAATGTTGCTATTATGTTATGATGTTTAGATTTTATATATATATATATATATATATATATATATATATATATATATATATTTTAGTCCTGTGTAAGTGCAATGTAACTTAATTATTATATTTATTAACCAATATGGTACAACAACTACAAAAATGTGGTTGAGATATTTCTTAAAATTTATATGGTATCAACTTTGATACACTCGGCTCCCTTCTTTTTTGAAGTTGATAACAAAATCAATTTTCTATATACATATATTTAATATTGTATGTAACTATCATAAAACGTTAATTTTCGCAGGTGACTTGCGAATACATATTTGCCGGCGGCGCCACGGTTCCACAGAGGGTGCACACTGTCGTCGTCTCCCTGCAACATTCTGAGAAGGTACCAAACTATTATATTGATTTACTTATTAATATTATATACATTACTAACGACTCTTGCTCCGCTCGGTTTCGCCCCTACTTACTTAAAAAATGGTGGGGGTAGGAAGCTGAAAAATACTTTACGGACCTATTCTCATAACTACCAAAGATACAAAAAAAAAATCATTAAAATCGGAGGAGTACAACCATAAACACCGTGATATAAATGTATACATACAAGAACTAGCGACTCAACCTAGCTTCGGTTTCGTCCCCAGACAAAAACCAATCTATCAGACGGGAATTGTGCATTTTTCCGGGCTAAAGGTATCGGCTATTTCAGACTATAATCTATCTCTGTGCCAAATTTCATGCAGATCCGTTCAGCCGTTCTGGCGAGAAGGAGTAACAAACAAACTTCCTCACAAATTTTCACATTTATAATTTTATTAGGATTTAATATTATAAGATTATAAGATCATTTAATATAATAACTATAAGATTAAATATTGTCAATTGACGGTATAAACTTTAAACTATCTTTTGGGCTCCATTAAATACTTTATTTGAACTTATCTATTTGAATAACAAGTTGAAGTGATAGTAGTAGTATTAATACATAAATTGTGGGTTTTTTTTAATTCAAAACAATATTTTTTTATTACTTAACCTTCAGAATTTCTAATAGATAAAATTTTAATTGTGGTAAAAAAATGCAATATATCAGATTCTTATGGACTTACAATTGTATACCAAAGGAAATGAATATATTTAAGAAAGAAGTATAAAAATAGAAACGTAAAACCTTGATGCTATAAAAAATAGATACTGCCTGCGACTTTGCTTGCGTTTTTTTTATTGTTTTAAGCACAAGATATAACGCATTTAGCCATCAGATAGACAAAAATTGTAAAAATCATTTTAAAAATTAATATGCAAATTAGTCCCCTTTTAAATGTTTATTATAGATATATAAAGTATATATCTATAACATACATATATTATATCTGTAATATCTACACCATGTACTATAAAAACTAATTATAGGCTACATCTACAATCCATACTAATATTATAAATGAGAAAAAGTGTTTGTTTGTTTGCCTTTCTTTCACGTCGAAAAGGGCTAGGTAGATTGGCGTGATTTTTTGTGTGGAGTTAGTTGAAGGGCTGGAGAGTGACATTGGCTACCTTTTACCGCGGGAGATTATCTCTTTCCCACAGGAAAACACGTTATAATACAATCCAAAAAATTATTTACGATCAGAATTACTTGAAACTTGGTATTAATGCTCTTCAATACAATTAATTAAGTACGTGGTTTAGCATTTTTCGAAATTCATTCCATAAGGGGATAATATAGCAGATGAAAGTTTGTATGAAACCTACCATTTTAGACATTTTTTTGTAGTTTTAGCGCGAGCCAAGCCGCGGGTTCTGCTAGTTACTATTAAAAAGTACATAATATATCCAAAGATTGAAATCTCTCTAGTGTACACAAGTTTAAACACGATCTCATTTTCGTGCTTTGTTTGTATGGCGCGTTACCTTGACATTTTAGTGTCAAATATAGTGCTCATTCACTCTTACATAAAACGGTCTATCGTTCTCTGTCTTAAGTATACCATATTCACTGTAAAAAAATTGAAATAAGTAATATAAAAATCGTGTATATAGTCCATATTAATATACATGTTATACATGCAAAAGTCTGTCTGTTTGTTTGTTACGTTTTCACTCCCAAACAGCTGAACCATTGTTGAACCTTTGAATTCATGAATAGACATAAATTGGACCTTTGAGAAGGACTTGGCTACATTTTGTCATAACTTAAAGAGGGATGAATTTTTATATTTGGAACGCATCATTTCTTAAGTTAGGGATATGAAAACTCACATTTATGCTACCAGCTATAGTCAGAATAGAGCAAGATTAATTCACTAGTTTAATGAAATAATACCTTAAAATTAAACATTTCTGTATTGTTGAAACAGATTGAATTGGACACACTACGTGATGAGATCAGAAACAAAGTGATAAATGAAGTCATCCCTGCACAATACCTAGATGAAAGAACTGTAGTACACATTAACCCCTGCGGGCGCTTCGTCATCGGTGGACCTCAGGTGATTATTTTGGATTACTTATAACTATTTAACTATATTCCAAATGAATTAAATAAATATTTGAGCCTAGAACTAGATATATATGGCTATTGTACTCTAGATTCACTATAGTGTATAGTTTCAATAGCCATGTATGATGAAGATCACTGGTATGATACCACATATTGGTGACTATATGTCCACAAATTTTAAACAGATAGGATCTAAGATGTTCTATGGAGGAGTGTACAATAGAAATATCAAAGTCCATCACCATCTTGGACCAATTTTCATCAAACATAGCTAACAACACATCCGACTAATTCACCTTTCCAATAAAATAAAAAACAATCAAAATCGGTTCATCCGTTCGGGAGATACGATTCCACAGACACACACAGACACGTCAAACTTATAACACTCCGTCTTTTTTGCGTCGGGGGTTAAAAATGAAAATTTTAATACTTCCTGTATGAAAAGGTCAGATTAGAATTTATCCAAGCATTTTCTAGCAACGCGTGAACTTATACAGACAATAATTCTAAATAAAATTTTTGGCTTTAACTCCTTTCAAAACATTTACAATAAATAAATTATTTAAAAATACTTTTTTATAACTTATGTATGTTGGCTGCCTAGTAATTTAACAAATTATTTAACTACATATTTATATTATAATTTTATTAAACTTACTAAGCAAATATACATATTCCATTAAATAAAATAAAAAAGCCTTTATTCACTACTACATTTTTCATATACAAAGATTTAAAACTTGATAAAAAAATGTAGGTTATTTTCAAGTACATAATTTAAAATAATAAAAATATATATTTAATTAAGACTCATTATTATATAAGATGTTAATAATTCTTTTAAAATAATAAGGACAATGACAAACTCAAGTACATTAATAATATAATGATTTATTGTTTATGTGGTTTATTTTTATTATTAATAAAAAAAATATATTATAATTTATAGCGAAATGTTTTATCTGTTTTTTTAATTATTTTTTTTTTATTAGATTTGTCTTTTCATTTAAATTATATTAGATATGAAAAAGGTTAAATGTTAGTTTTTCGAAGTAATTTCCCCTTTAATTTGATACTAATAATTATTTTTACTTAAAACCTAACACTACAAATCTGATTATGTAAATTGATACACAATTAGTACACAATATTAACTAACATACATAAAAAATATATAGCTGAATAGTTTAGTCTTCCTTTTTGAAATATTAAAAAAAAAACAATTTCCTCCAAAACTTTAGATAATTTAAGCAATACAAGAAATAAAGACAATTGAATCCAAGGTAATTAAGGCAAATAATATCAATTTTAATGATGGGATTTGCAAAGTTGTTCTTAATGTTAGAATTGAATTTAATCGTTTTAGTATCAACACGGTATTAGCATTGAAGTAATGCACTATACATACTGGCACGTGGAGAGTGACACGCTTTTCACGCTCTTCGCATGTGACGAAATGTTGCATTAAATATTAAATAAACTATTTTAGTTGCTTCACAATTGAAAAATAAGCAAAGTGTGAAGATCAGTGATTGACATCTGTTATGATGTTTTATTTGTATCACGGCTGTTTATGCGTAATTCGGAATGCACTTACTAGTACATATTGAGATTTCATACTAGCAACTCGTCCCTGGTTGGCTTGTGTTCGTCTCTAGTGAAAAACAAACAAATCTATCCCACGGGAACCGTACTTTTTTCCGGGATAAAACCTATGTTCTATTCCAGACTATAATCTATCTCTGTGCCCATCCAGATCCGTTCAGCCGTACTGGCGTGATTTAGTAACAAATTAAAAAAATGGATATAAAACGTGTAGAATTCCTAACCCCTTATTAGAAAGTTGTGTAAAACACGTGCACACACTCGTGACGTATTGATAGATTAGAACATATCTAGAAATGCTTAATGCTAAATTTTTGTGTTTGTGTACATATGAAAATGTATTGTTGTACCCTCTAGTTTATATAAACATCTAGTTTTAAAAGTTACCAATTTCATGTTCTTTCTTTTCCTAAATATATAAGTAACCTTAATAATGTCATTAATCTATACTCTTTATAGATACTCAATTGACCTCTATAGCATATCGGCTTCACTTATCTCAGAACGTTAGTGGTTAATGTTTTTAAATTACTTCTTTATTTATATTAATATGTCAAACAGCTAGAATTTTGATATCTTATTAACAAATATTTATGAATTTTTAGTAGATATATTATCTATGTATATTATGAAATAATAAACATGTAATAATTATCACATGTTATATGTTATGTCGATTGACGTTATGACAAAACAAGTTCAAAACAGGTCTTGCTGTTTTGTTACTGAAAACTTATATAAATACAAAACACAGCCAATAGGAATATAGCACTTGGAAACTAATGTTCTTTCATATAAAGGAGTCTTTAGAATCTAAGAAATAACGACACACAATTCTATTAGGGGACTAATGAATATAATAATAAACGCATGTAAACATTTTGAAAATGTTACTAGATGTAGTACTTTAAATAAAATTCTAACCTTTAAGTATGCACCAAGGGTTGAATGGGACCAATTATTTTATTTAGCTATTCATAAAAAACCTGGTGCACATACATAAAAACAGGAATCGTGCAATTAAATCTTCCTTTGGCTTATTCCCGGATTTATTTTGATTTTTGGTTCCCGAATTCCCGCGGGAAATTCCCGATTGTTTAATTTCGAATGCTTTACGCAATCGAAAAGTCCAATTTAGTTTCCATAGTTATTACTATTATATAGTTATCCCCTTTTGTTAAGATGACTTTGTGTTAGGGTGGTCAATAATATAATTAGTATAACTATGTAATACAATTGTATTGTATGTATGTATTATATGTAATACCCGCAGTCGGACGCGGGTCTGACGGGACGCAAGATCATAGTGGACACGTACGGCGGGTGGGGCGCGCACGGCGGCGGCGCCTTCTCCGGCAAGGACTTCACCAAGGTGGACCGCTCCGCCGCCTACGCCGCGCGCTGGGTCGCCAAGTCGCTGGTGCGCGCAGGCCTCTGCAGGCGGTGCATGGTGCAGGTGCGTAAAGTGTGGATACCACACATGACATAAACATACATACACCACACGGCGAATGTCAGTGAAACTAGCCATGTATACAGGGGATGTTGTAGTGCATTTTTTATTTGTCTAAACTTAAAAAAAACCGCATGTATGATGAATGAGATGCCTTCTGAGGAAGGCACTTTGAACTCTCACTCACCTCAGTATGATAGTGTAACGACCGCCATCTTCCCAAATCCGAATTTCTCTCTACTGAGCAATTGTGTTACCGAAAATCTCAGTAAGCCCGATTCGAACTCAGGACCTCTAGATCTGCCAACTGTACAGGCAAAGAGGCACCACATGGTATATAGAACTCGAGTGGCAATAAAATTATATTATTTTAATACATTAATATCCACCATCAGTTTCGATCGATTTTTACCGAAATTCAGTTAAAATATCTAGATTATAAAATATATTTCAATGTAATATGTTCTTGCGAATATACTACAGAGATACCCGCGCTTTAAGTCCTCATCCTCATATGTTTTACTCTGGAGCAACTGTTGAGCTTCTTGCCGGCTCCTCTCAGCAGAACAGATTTCCGAGCCGGTGGTAGATTCCTCACGGACTGATTACACTGACATTTAATTTAAATTTCAAATATAAAATTGACGATTCAAAAGTGCTTTTAAAGTCTATTCGAATAAAGTATATTTTGATTTGATTACATTAAATTTCGTCCAAATCTTTCAGTATATTATAAACGTACACGAATATAAACTGTTGCATTTATAATAGTTATCCGATAATAATGTTTTTTTTAACATGTGTTTCCAGGTCGCTTACGCCATCGGTGTCGCCGAGCCGCTGTCCATCACGGTGTTCGACTACGGCACCTCGCACAAGACACAGCAGGAACTGCTCGCTATCGTACAGAAGAACTTCGATTTGCGACCGGGGAGAATTGTCAAGTATGTATTGAATTCAGATTTCAGACCTTTTTAACATCCCACTGCTGGACACGGACCTCCCTCCTGCCCAAGATCGGGAAGGCGGACAATTTGAGACATAGGTGAAATAGTCATTTTTGTATTTTATTATATTATCTGTAGAATAAAATGTTTATTAGCTTATACAAATACTACATACGTTTATTTTTTTTAAGCTGAACGCTAATTTTTTTTCTAAAATAAAAGTAGCCTACGTTACTCCCTATAACGTTAGCTATCTTCCAGTGAAGGTCCCGTCCAACCAGTCCAGCCGTTTCAGAGATTATCCGGAATAAACGGACAGACAGACAAAATTTAAAAAAGATGTGTTTTCTTATAAATACCGTATATAATTTCATGTGCATTTACTAAAACGCTGTTATTTTGATATTACAAACAAACACTTTAATTTTATTTATCTGTATAGATTAAATGGTAATGATGAATATTAAAAATGCTGAAATATGTTTTCTCCTTTTTCAGGGAACTTAACCTCAGAGCACCAATCTACCAGAAAACAAGTACTTACGGTCACTTTGGGCGGGAGGGCTTCCCGTGGGAGAATCCCAAGCCCCTGATCGTAGATTGACTCCAGGCCGGAGCTTTTAGAACATTGTACATACTTTATTTTCCAACTTACTATGCGTTTCTGTAGAACGGGAACCCGCCTCTATAGCAGGGATTCTCATAAATTTATTCATACCATATTGTAAACTTTCATATGTCCATATCAGTCCTTTGATAGTATTTTTTAAATACGAAATTGACTATTATATTGTATATATATTATATATATCTATCTATATCTATCTATAGATATTTCAAAATGCACATTATCATGGTAAATGTGACGAGCTAATGTAATA
This sequence comes from Brenthis daphne, assembly GCA_947093115.1. Classification (NCBI taxonomy): domain Eukaryota; kingdom Metazoa; phylum Arthropoda; class Insecta; order Lepidoptera; family Nymphalidae; genus Brenthis; species Brenthis daphne. The sequence goes on from OX352473.1 coordinate 27,259,244, forward strand.
AAAAATCATGTGATATTATTATTTATATTCACATTTCACAGTGAGAAGCCCTGCTCTATAGATATACAATTATTATTTTGTTATTATTCAGCCAATCTCGCCGACCGTGAGTGTTGACCATTTGCCGTTTATTTGCGCGATTTTTATTGTTAAGTATTCGTTATATTAGATTGGTAGGCGTAATGGGTGCCGTCATTTATGAATTTGAGTTAGTTCGGGGTCTAACTGGGGCAGTCCTATTAACTTGTAACTTGCCTGCCATTTACATATCTACATATATTTTAAATTATTTCCAGTGACACCTTTTGTTTTCTTTTTTTTTTGTCATACTTTTACATTGACAAAGTTTTTTTATGGACTGCCATTAATCTCGAATTTTTTGAGTGAGCTTGTGATAATGTTTAGTGCTATGATTTTATGGGTAGAGTAGACTACTTCCCCGGCCGCGTCACAGTGGAGCGTACTCGCTTCACTGCAAACCTGCGACTGCAACGGAGGCGTTTCTTAATTTGTAAGCTTAACTTTTAGTATCTCGTCTCGAACTGACATTCTGGACTATGACAACGTTATTGTGCAGATTAACAGCGGATAAGGCGATAACAATAAGTATAGATGTATCTTGTAAGCGTAGCCGCCTCCCGCGCAGTACAATTTGTGTTGTGTTTCCGAAAAGGATTTAAGTGGAAAAGAGCCATTTTGAAAACACACCGACCGAGTCCGGGGCAGTAGTGCACTGTGCATTTAAGCGTTCGTGTATTACGTAAGCGCCCTACTTACTATCCAGACAGCGCTTATCTTCAATATAGATAGGTGTTTTAAGATGTTTTTATAATACTGAATATACCCATTGTTCAACCCAGGCAGCTTACGTAATGCGCCGCGTCAGTGATAGCGTAGTTGTAACGATGAAGTACTCGTAGAGGTGCGATAGGCGAGTAGAGTTCATTTGTGATTATATTTTTCGACCTGTTCAAATTTGTAATTCTTAACTTCTGTGTATTTTCGATTTGTCTGGATGTGGAGTTTAAACTAATTAAAATGTCTTCCCGGAACACTATCGGGAAACTGAAATGATTTTTTATTTATCCTATCCCTTATCCCATATCCTTTACACACACAGATTGTTTTGTTTACGATGTAAATTAAATAAAAGAGCTCTACTTGCTCGGATATCCGTTCAATTTTTTAACCGGTTTTAGTAATGATCCCAAACTGACAGGGTTTTCGGGTTAAGGTTTCGATTACGTTTTTTAACCGGTTGAAATCCGGAAAATGGCTTTTGACGAATTTAGGTTATTTGATTAAAATTAACCGGTTATAATGATTTTTTGTGCGTTTACATTTGGAGATTTTTTGCTAATGGTGAATTGCTTAGTAGAAGGATATGTATATGGCACATGTACGTGCTCTAACCTATGATTGTATTAACCGGTTTATGTCAGTATCATTACCTCACTTAGGTTGTATATATATAATAACAAGTTAACCATAATTTTTTCGGTTTACTAAAGCATTTTTATTAATCGCTTAATGACCGAGCGATGTATTACCGAAATTAGCCGTTTTTTAGAGTATAAACAAGGTGCTTTTAAAGGTTTTATTATAAAAAAATACATTTTAAGATTGCTATTCCGACAACCACTGTGCAATCATGCGCCTCGCAAACTGCTGTGCATTCGTCATCCTAATAGTGTCGGTAACGCGCCACCCGCCCATGTCGAAGCAGTGAGACGCCCTGGAAATAAATAATTAAATTATTATATATATCTATTCCCAGTGGAGATAAAGAATGAGTTAAGACATGATGGCTTATTAAGCATATGCTGTCGCCATTTCCAAAGCCATTAGCTTTGTCAGAGTACCTTTTAGCACTTTGTTGCCTTTACAAATCAATTTTGTATTATTATTTGCTCCAAATATTTTTTCTTGTTTATGAAAGATAAATCGTACAATTGTACATTTCCGGTATCCGTCTGGATAACAAAATAAAGCCGTATTCACCGGATACCGGATAGTTGCCGGATATCCGTTTCATCACTAGTAAGTAGTAGGTATAGAGTATAAGTAATTTATAAAGTATGATGACACGTTTGGCTCAGTTTGTAGTGACCCTACTTATTGTGCCAGCGGTCGCGGGTTCGAGTCGGGCTGGGCATTCATTTGTGGGATAAGCATGAATGTTTGTACTCCAGTCATGGGTATTTATATATATATATATATATAATATGTATGTATTTAAAGTTATATAATACGCGTAGTGTATCAACTATGTCGTGCCGTGGATGTTGATGGTGTTGTTGACGTCCGGCCGCAGCCCCCCGAACACGGTGTTCACGCGATCCACTGCGTCGCGGACGAATGCTTCGTCGAATCTGTTGTTTTTTGTAATCATTTTTAAAATAGTACCGTATTCACAACAAAATTGATTAAAAGTGGTACATTATGAAAATCGATTCAAAAAAAAACTAAAAAGTCTACAGACTAATTAAGTAGCTGTGTTTTAAAGTTGGTCAAAAAAATTGAATAATTTTATATAAAATAGTTTTATAAAAAATTACTAATGTGTAATTTCTGTATATTAAAAGAATTCCTTTTCTAATGATTTTCACTTAAACCTGATGAACCATTGTGGTGAGAAAAAATCGACATCTAGTAGAACTTTCGCATGTACAATTACCGTGTTATTATTTCTGTATCTAGATACATTCACATACTTTTTGCTGACTGCAACCTGCAGCTGATGTTTGTGTATGTCGTATGTTTAATCTGACGATTTTGCGATTTTGTTCTTATTTTAGACCTCCGCTGTATAAGACTATTTGTTCGAACTTATAGACGTTTTTATTAGTCACGTAGATTCAAACAATTTGATGGCCCCATCTTATGTTTAAAAAATTGGCCAAGTGCGAGTCGGACTTGCGCACGACGGGTTCCGTACCATTATCTATAAAAACAACAAAAAATCATGTTTGGTGTATGGGAGCCCCCTTAAATATTTGTTTTAATTTAATTATTTATTTTTAAAATGAATATGAATATAACTAAATATTCTATGAATATTTCGACCGTCTACCTGTTGCCGTTATCAATATCGAGCAAAAAGGAGCACAAAAATCACGTTTGTTGTATGGGAGCCCCCTTAAAAAAATATTTTATTCTGTTTTTTAGTATTTGTTGTTATAGCGGCAACAGAAATATATCATCTGTGAAAAGTTTAACTATCGCGATTCATGAGATACAGTCTGGTGACAGACGGACGGACAGTGGAGCTTTAGTAATAGGGTCCCGTTTTATCCTTTGGATACGGAACCGTAGAATTAATGCACAGGAAAACTCGAATAAAGTATTGAGTAAAAGAGCTTACTTAGGATCAAAGGCCTGCTTGCAAAGATCCACATAGAAGGGCACACTGAGCCACACGAGCTGGTCGAACACAGTGCCCGACCGCGGCGCCGTCTGGTAGAAACCGTACTCAGTACACGTCTGGTAGTACCATGCTCTAGCTGAGATAATAAAAATTGTACACATAAAACTATTGTATACATATAACAAAGCGTGTGGGAGACTCCCATACGTACTTTAATATAACCGTTGGGAAATAGATTCAGGATTAATGAGTATTAGTATATTTGTCGCGATATGGAACTACATTGTTTTAATTTCATACTCGTTACCAGTTTTTTTTTACCAAATATTTATACACCAAATATATATACTATACATACAAAACTATATAAATCAAATTATTTTTTTGCAGTTTTCAAAAAAATAATTATATTAAAAAATAAACTTTATCGAAACTTTACCCATTTTATGCAAAATTTCGATAATAAGGCGGCATTTTTTACTATGCCCAGGGGCGGCGCTAAGGTTGAATCCGGCATCGGGTATTAAGTAATACTTACAATTGGTATTGCGGTGATAATTTTGAATATATCTCTCGTATTCCATCGGCCAGCAGTCATTTCCTAAGTTTTGAAGCCAAGCAATGAACCCTCCAATCTTCTGCATCGGCGTCACTCCTGTAAATGAGATATTATTGAAGTAAAACTTGTTTACACACGCTTGACTTGGGGGGTAAGCTGGTAAATGCGTTATGAAAAATGTACGTACGTTTGCTGCCATGATAACCGTTGTTATTGTCTGACAAATGATATATAATATTATATTCTTTCCGTATATGATATTCTATAAATATATGATTGTAATATGCCTAATATGCGTTATTTTCAGTATCTCATCTATCCTAATTATTTAAAACATAAATTGAATTTCATAAAGAGTATCGATAACTTACAGAAGTTTCACTTCTTGCGCGTGTACATTCATACATGAACTCTTTAATTATTTTTTAACTAAAAAAGTATATTAATTTTAAAATTTAAGTTTAATTATTATTCCACCGCAAGAAATGAATTTTTTTCTTCAAAATTTATTAACAATATTTAATTATTCGTTGGATATTCTAACCAGAGTCCAGATTCACGTTCATTGGCAGATATTTTAAATTAAAAAAAAACTTAATTTTGATCTCTAATTTATAAGGATAATTCATATTTAATTATTTACATTTATATGGCTATTTTGTACCTAGATATCGTTATTTATCCTAAGTTCCTCGGCGACCGAGCTTCGATCGGCGTATAGGTGCTCGATCAGTAGGTCGATCATCCATTGGCGACATTGAAAGTACCATAAAAATTTACGAGATGGTGCTATGTGACAGTGTCAGCATGAGAGCAGATAGAAAAAGGCTCAAATAATTACTTTTAATTTTTTTGTGCCCTATATAAATAAAAATCCTTAAAACCATAACGAAAAAAAAACCGAAGCAAAACCTTATCTAAATGCAAAATTTGGTCCAAATCGTAAGAGCTGTTTCAGAGACACGCGAAATAAATTTATAAACAAGAATTATTCATTTAATAATATAAATACCTACCATAAAAGTCAGTAGCGAAGTTATCGCATATGGCAGTGAGCGTCCCCGGGCGCGCCTGCTGGACCGCCCCCGAGAACGTCCAACTGATGAGACCCGAGAAGTAGCCCATGTCGTACTCGCTGTCGTACCGCAGTGGCGAGCATAGTCTGGGAATTAGTAATAGCTTATATCATATATATGTTTAGTATTAACGTTTAGTATAGTTTTTAAAAAATCTTAAATTTTAATTTTAAAATAATCTAAATATTAATCTTAATAGGTATATATTATTCTTCTGTACGTGTGTTTGTTAACCTACTTCTCCTAAAGGACTGGACCAATTTGGATGAAATTTTGTGTGTATATTTCAATGGTCTCCTGGATGGTTTGAAAACACAAATGGATCCGGTAGATAGCGCTACAGTCGGTGTGTCACAAAATTTTAATAAGACTTGATTTTCCGAGCAATAAATAAATTTAAATTGTTGATTAAATTAAATAAAAATCGATGTGTGTAGGTATGTATGTTTCATATGGACTCCAAAACAGCTGGAGCGATTTTTATGAAATTTTCAGGTAATCTTTAGATTAGCCCAGCGGGTGATCCTGTGAACTTTGTTAGCGATCGGAAGTTTGGACGTGGGCGAAGCCGCGGGTACTGCTAGTATAATATAAATTTCTTATCATGTGATAAGAAATTTATAATTGTAAACAAAAACATTATTAATCACAAATTTTACCTATAAATCTGTTGAATGGACGAGCGACCTTCTTCAGAGGAAAGAGCCGCAATAGTCTCCGCGATACCTTGCCTTATAGTTGATATACATTGCTCACCTCCCTCAGACAGAAAAGCTTCGTGAACTACTTCCAGATATTCTGAAATAGAATTTAAATTTTAAAATCAATATATTTAGCTAGATTTCTATGAAAGTAAAGTATAAACTAAATGATTACAAATGTGGAGTTACTAAATACGTTGTATTTAGTACTTTTATCGAGAGAGATATCTGTTTCTGTTGTGTTTTCAGTATTGGCTTGGTGAAGATCAATATCCCCACCTAAAACACTTTTCCCCAAAGTGGCAGAAAATAAATAAAACAAAGAGACACTAAACTCTCTATGTCTAAACCGTCAGGAAGTGAAATAAAAAAGCTTTAATAAAGCGTGTGAATTTAAGCCTGAAGAGAAAAGTAAAAAAAAGCTTTAATGATGACATGATTGATGGCTCTGTATAAAATAGGTATGTACTTTACATATTTTACAGAACCACATGTACACATCCGAATATCCAAACGAAATCGATTAGTCCCTTGTAAAATATCATAAAAATACTTTAAAATCTTCATAATATTCGTACATAGCCAAATGGAACTAGCAACATATCTTAATTTAAACAGATTTATCGGAAATTTCTATGAACTGCATAAAGAACCTCACCAGTAAAATCTACTTTTCCTTTTATGGGACCACTGGAAGCGACTCCTCCCACAACTAAATGCGGGTATCTTTGCTTAAACCAGAGCACCATGTTTGCTGCATACGAGCCCCCGTATAATATGATCTTGCTGTCGGCAAATCTTGCGATCTTCTTAATTTCCTTTATAAACTGGGCGAGATCAGCCAGAGCTTGATCGACGTTTAGAAATCTTAAGTTTTCGGTTGTGAAATTTCTATAACAACATTTTTTTATAACTACATTTTTAATTTAACAATTGGAATACTATTTTAAGCGTATTGTTTATGTTTGTATGTGAGTGTATGTTTGTTACTCTTTACGCTGAAACAGGTTGATTAGTATGAAATTTAGGACACATATACATAGACTATGTATGACCTGGAGTAGCTCACACGCTACTGTTTGGTACCCAGGGACACACGCGAGCGAGGCGAGGGTCACTTTTGTTTTTTACATTTTAGTGCCTGGAAGTCGGTTTTTTTATGTTTTTATTTTTCAATTTTTAGTGTAGATGTAATAAGCAGGTAATTTGTAAGAAGAACGGTTTTTAATAAAATGTTCGATTAAAACAATTTATTTTAAAAAAAGTCCGCCTGGGAAGTATACCCTTTGAAACAAAAAAAATATTTCCAAATCGGTTCAGGCGTCTTCGAGTAATCGGTGAACATACTTACATAAAAAAAAGAAAACGACGAATTGAGAACCTCCTCCTTTTTGGAAGTCGGTTAAAAAGAGCTGGCTTCTCGGTTGTTTATAGTCAGATTATTAGTTTAGTATTGAAAAAACCTATTAAAATACAAACAATTCTTATGGTTTCATCGAATAATGTATCCAAATCTAATTAAGCTTGAACATTTATTCACGCTCTATATACATAAGAAATGCGCACACTCACCGGTAAGGCAAACTCTCTCCATAGTATCTGTGTTCTGTATATATCTGAAAGCCTCTATTTTCTTGCGCCATGAGATACATGTTACCACCCTGCAGCCATCCCGGGACGATGTCCCATTCTCCACCCACTAATATAAAAATTGGAGATCCTGGACCTCCGAAGAATTCCTCATTAAACATGAATCTCTGAAATTGAAGGAAATTTTTATGATATGAGTTCTCTTAAGACTTAGAAATTTTAAAATAGGAGAAGAATTGTTATTGGATAGACCAGACTTAGCAATGTAACATTTTTGCCTCTCTCTATTCATAGATCTTCTCATAAGCGGCAGGGACGATTTTGATATTTTTGTGTACGTTCGAGTGGGTTCCTGCAAGTTTTAGTTCACAAGTTTAAATTCACAAATGGACACGGTAGGTAACGCTGCAGTCGGTGTATCAAAGAGTTTGTTTTTTACTTTAACGCGGGCGAAGCCGCGGGTAATGCTAGTATACATATAAAAATTTTTGCCTACCATGTGATACGTATCCGTATTTTGTGGGTCAAAATGGTCAATAGGCATAGTCATCCATGATGTATATACATTTCTGGCAACCAAGTTCCTGACTGATTCTGGCGGCTGCAAATCTACTTTTATAGAAGATTCTATAAAACGAGGCTCAGCCCACGCTGATGCCAACACACTGGCAAATACTAATAAGGATATCTGAAATAATATAAATACCTATATGTAATAATAATAATGATACTCTATATTGTACACCTTATAAAGCAAACATACATAACGAAAAAAAACGTGTGTGTGTGTATATAATACTTATGTATCTAAGCACGTAAGAAATTATACTTCTTTGGCGTAACAGAACAAAAATAGCTGAAGATTTTATCCCGTATGTCACAACTCACAACTCTTTGTTTGTAAAAGGAATGCAGTTGACTTCATCATGTCGCTTTTTTCATGTCAGTGTGCGCGCGCATCGTAAAAATTTTACTCTCATATTTTTTTCCAAAAGTCCCAAAAGAAGTATAACTTCAACAATACACAAAGAGTACCTACAGTTGGCAGCCTTATCGCTAAAAGGCGATTTCTTCCAGGCAACCTTGAGGTAGAGAAGTGTGTGGCAGAGACGGTAGGCGGTGTGCAGATTAGCTAATTAAATAATATACATAATATATACATATATAAACTCATACATACTTTAATTATTATATAAATATACACGCAAACAAAAATATATATACATACATACATATATAGTACATACACATATGTACTTGCAAAATAAAAAAGTATCTATATAAAGTAGAATTTAGCTAACCTACTATCTACTTCTATCCGCGCTTTGTATGGGCTGGCACCGATTTCGAAAATATTTGATTAGGTATGTATTTAATAGGTAGGCTTTAATTACTTAGCCAAAGCACACCGACTTCGAAAATATTTGATTAGGTATGTATAGTAAATGAAAACTACCAATCAGTTATTTTTTACTTTTTAGTGCTTTTGTTTGAAGTCGGTTTTTATTTTTTTGTTAAAAAGTTTTTATTTTTCCCTTTTTAGTGTAGACAGTAGTAGCAAAGTAAGGATTCTAACGTATTAGGCTTGTCAAATTAAAAAAAATAAGAAACTCAAAGTATTTACTATTAGCCATTGAAGAGTTCCACCTATCCACCTTCTGTACTATCAACGGAAATAGAAATACTTGCAAAGTTTCAAGTCAATATGACAATTAGAAGTAGTTTAAATTCATCATTAGTTGTTTTTCCAACGGAGTTCTGAGGTAACAAACATAAAAAAAAAACATACAGTCGAATTGAGAACCTCCTCCTTTTTGAAGTCGGTTGAAAATAGCTTAAATTCGAAGGGTATAATTTACTAGAAGCCATTGAAGATTCACCATGCTCTTTGCTTCATCATCTGATCAGCACGCAGACAGTATTAAATATATATACGAGTAAAGATTCAACTTGACGCGATATTTAGAAGTAGATAGGTTAAAATCGCCTTGTTTAAGTTTAGGTATATCGATAGTTAGATATATAGTTACAAATGAAGCTAAAAAAAAACTAAAAAAACTTACCATTGTATCAATAAATACACATGAACCAGATATTTGAAAATGGTTTTAATAGAAGGTAATTATAATATTGCTGAAATGTGGACACTTTATCAGTGATTATTTATTAGCGATAAAATATTTCGAATGATTAGGGTATCTCTTTTAATCAAGTGATACCATATTGCAAATAGATTTAAAAATTAAGCATAAAAACTGTGTATAAAGACATTATACAACAGTTGCGCCACTTGTAAAGCCATACTTAAGAAAAAGCTAGAAAAATCGAATATAGAGACTACTCAAAGGATCCTTTTTAGATTTCCGAGATCAAAGTTGACCTTTTGTTCTCTCCGTGTAAGAAAAAATAGAAGTTTGATTATTATGAAAACGAACGTGGACTGTCGAGCATTGAACGAGAAGTCAGCTAGCCGGCAGTAGACACCTGAAAGCTGGTTCTTATTATAACTCTATGGATAATCAGTTTTTATTTTTTAATTACAATTGTTTTTACCCGACTACCACCAAACCCAAAGGAGGGTTTAGTTTTTGACCTGTATGTTTGTATGTGTCCGACCCTTAGTTCCCTCGTAATTATTAAACGACTTATTCGATTTTGATGATTCATACGAAAAAAAATGTTCGTCCGAATTAATCTAGTGGGGTAACAAAATATAGGCTTTTAAGAGGCGATTACAGAAAGTTATATAATTTATATTTTTAAAAGTAATTTAGGCTAAGAAATTGTTAAATTAAACTCAAAATTTCTAACTGACCAAAACTAAAAAGCTGTAAATAAAAAAATAATTTGCCAAAATAAACACCCGACTGCGTAAAAAGCAAACTAAAGAGATGAGAACAAGTTGACAAAGGAACATAGTATTATGCAGTCGAAAAAATACATACGTCATAATATGTAGATTGTACATGTTTTACAAAAGCTGCGTGTAGGTACTTGTGTCTCCAACTGCATGTCACTAGTTCCTTTGTTTTTATCTCATGTTGTAATTATATACATAATCATAATGTAGAGTCTGTGGTAGTATTAGGTATTTCTGCATTTTTATTTAATATGCTGGCGTGAGCGTTACCGCACTTTTATATACTTGAACATGCCAAATACAGTTTTCGAACTTCTCATTTTTTTCAAACTGTTCTCACGGAAAAACGGTGAGAGTATATCATTTAGTAAAAAAGCTGACCTTAGAGGAACATTCATCGTTCTATAGAACCTAATTTCTATATGGTACGATCACATTCCTCGTGGACCTCATAAAAAATAGTATGCGGAAAATTAGGACACTTTTATCTTGCGATTTTTTTTAACTTCTATGAGGGCCGTCCTCGTTTCTTCGTTTGTGGCTTGCTGGGACCCCTTGAATCATTGATTCACTTGCATTGGAATAGCTACGCCACTGCTTAAAAGAGCAAAACCAAAAAACATCTTCTATTCCATAGTATTGTTACTATATACTTACTTATATTATTATAAAGTATAATACATATTATGTGATCTTTGGTAATAATATTAGAGGCCCCTTATAAAAGGGCAACCCTTCAATTGCCCCGACTCTTTTGTTGATTCTTACATATACATTTTAGATAGAGAGAAGTTTACTTAGAAAAAAGAACAAAGTATGGATTTAGTTTTTATCTGAAATAAAAAGATATTTTACAGAACAAGTACTTTACTAATATAAACTTTACATACATATAGGTAAGCTACACATACCTACCTAAGATTATTTACATATTTTTTTAATTTAAATAATAATATTATTTTATTTTTCTATTTCATCTAAAATAATTAGTAATTTTGCATTCCAATATTAAATTCATTTTGAGTTTGAGTAAAAATCTATTTTTTATTATATATAAAAATTAATTTTACTTATTTACTAATTAATTAATATTACTCAATTAGATTTTACTGATTTTAATAGACTTGTTTACAAGACATTTCACTAAAATTAAATATTTTAGTTCATTATAATATGAGACTAATCGTAATATTCTTATATAGGTACTTAATACTTTAAAAGTACACTTAGATTGATAAATCTCATAATTTACATATTTTTTTAATATTTATTGAAAACTTACAATGATAAATTTGAAAATAACATAATATATTGTTTTGCTTTACGTTCAGTTTCATGACACTATCTACGTATAATTATTCTTTAGTCTATGATTATTACATAATTTGTTTAAACAGCTAACATTTTTCTCCGTAAGGACGGCTGCAATTCTTTATAACACACAACAATTGATTGCTTGCACTTCCATTGGATTTATACGGAGTTTCACCTAAGTAATTTCCGCTGAAAATTTTAAGATATAATTATATTTTGTTATCATTGATGAATGTAAACACGGACTGAGTTATGATACCTAAGATTTTCTTAGGGTGTAAAATATCTTTTAAAATATTTTGTTGTTGCATTTTTTTCTAAAATCACTACCAAAACTTTTAAAATCGAATAAGATTTAAAATTGGTATACTACAGTTTTTATTCACACTAATTTTATTGTTAGCTATCGTATTTTAAAGAAATAAAAATATTTTCTATGTTCCATATTGAATCTTTAAGGCAATAGGGAATATGCGAGTGACTTAAATAAAGGTGAAATATGTTTTTTTAATAATCTTCATTGCTTTGGAATTAAGCCTATATCAATATTTTTAATATAATTTCTTTTTGTTAATTTTTTTTTTTGAAAAGTGCAAAAATAGGTTGGAAATTCAAAGTAGTTAAAACGCAACGCCATTGGTCAAACCGAATGTGACGTTAAAGTCTATTATAATAGAGCGCTGTTGTTTGGTGATTTCGATTGTTACTAACAATCTAGACCTGTTCAGTCGTCGATTGCAATGTCATAGACTATGACGTCACGCCAAGCGCGCCAATATGGTGGGCGTTTAAAGTATCTGTATGATATATTTAATTTATTTAATACTAAATTTTATTTTTTTGGAGTTGGATATTTTGTTTTCAATTATATAACGATGTACGCTAATGTATAAAAACAAAAGAAAATACATATATTCCATATTGGGTGTATCAACATCACCATTTTCCTAGCTTTCTGTTCCTAGTTTGAGAACTATTTGACGAAAAAACCCGAGAATTATTTTATCACCCAGGATTCGAACCTTAGTACTCATCTACAGTTGGTGAAGCTCAATAAATCGTCCGCTGTGACAGGACCAAGTAGATACAATTTCTCAGTTCCTTGACTTTCTTAATTATAGTAAAACACTAATTAAATTCTTACGTTGGTCCATAGTTGCACACCACGAGGTATTCCATTCTGCCTTTGTTTATATTCTGAGACACTCCGCAACCAAGGTATATTGAATTAGACCATACCATCTATATAAGTAGAAGAAAAACATAAACATAAATTTAATTACAAACACTTACTTTTGTTGAATATACAAAATTTAATTATCTTTACTTCATAATATATTATTATACCTGTAATAAGGAAACCATTCGTTATCATTACAAAATTGCCGTTGCTGCACTCAGTAGCACAATTTACCGCCCACCATTTTAAAGTGGCCTATGTGTCACTTTTTGCGTTTTTGCGTTATCGAGCTAAATGTTTAAGACTGTAAGATACTTGCATCACGATAAAAATGCTAACGACACTCTTAATTATATATCTTTTGAGAATGTCGTAGACTACGGCCTGATTCTCCTGGTATTAAAAGGAGACCCGTGCCCAGCAATGGGACGTAAAAAAGGAAGGAAGGAAAGAGATAGAATAGATGAATAGAACAGATAAAACTATGTACGATTTTTTTTAGTCAACAGAATCTTAACTGATTTTTGCTACAAATAAATCTATAATGTAACAGTGGAACGTTAAAAAGGGCTTAATACATATAGAAATCTATAATTGCTATTTTTAACGAGAATGAATATTATAAATATTAATTTTCACATAAAATTAATTACCTATGGATGGTTATACTCGTATGTGCCGCTGAGTATACCATACGAGTATGAGAGTACATACCAAGGAGATACCAAGTTAGTTTTTTTTTTGTATTTATTCCGCCATATTAAAATGAAACTTTTTTTTATTTATTTTTCGATGACTAAAACACCTACGTACAAAAACCTATATTTACATAAGTTCCAATTTAAAAATTATCGAAATCTATTATATTAAATAGGTCTTACAACTGAAACTCTAAAAAATATTAATATGATCCTATTAAAGAATAAACTTCCCAAACACATATTATAATAAAAAAAAATAAAAACCGACTCCCAGGCACTAAAATGTAAAAAATAACTAAACGGGGGTTTTCATTTAGAATAGATACTTAATCAGATATATTCGAAGTCGGTGCCAGCCTATGCAAAGGAAATCTAATATATTTTTATACGTAAAATACATATTTACCTATTAGATATTCATATCTTATAATATTGTCGGTTGGCACCGACTTCGAATATATCTGATTAAGTATCTATTCTAAATGAAAACCCCTGCTTAGTTATTTTTTACATTTTAGTGCCTGGAAGTCGTTTTTTTTAACTTTTTATTTTTCCATTTTTAGTGTAGACGTAATAAGCAGGTAATTTGTAAGAAGAAAGTTTTTTAATAACATATTCGATTAAGCAATTTATTTAAAAAATATATTATTCATTTTTTAAAAAACCGCTTGACCGATTTCGATAAAATTTATATAGCCTTCGAAACAAAAAAAAATCCAAATCGGTTCAGGCGTCTTTGACTAATAAGTGAACATACATTAAAAAAAAAAGATTGCGACTAATTGAGAAGGCTCCTTATTGGAAGTCGGTTAAAAACAAATTTTACAATCCTGGCTCAATACGTTTTTTAGTAGTTTTTTACGATATTTTTACAAATTGTAAAAACGCATCTGTTTTTAATGAATAGGCAGAATAAGTTATAACTAAAGCCTCAAGAGTGATACCCCGTACCCTAGAGTATACATATAACGTATGTATAGGTACTCTAAGCCCCGTACCATATCAAACTTAAAAAAAAACCACCTCCCAATGATTACATTTAAAGGGATTTAGAACAGTGATATTATAATATTAGAAACAGTTACCTGTGTGTAATGTCCAATAGCTTCACCTGAACCGGTAAAATCAGAAGCTTTCAGAGGACCATACGTATAGTGTTTGTATTCGTCAAACCATGAACGGAGCGCATCGGAAATATCCAGTTTATGGTTCAAATCAGTGGAGAACGACATATAAATATTTTCTCCTGTTGTGAATCTCTTCGATCCTATAATAAAAATGCTATTGTCAAAATATATGAGTCATTCATCATTAACACTAGTTCAAAATAATAAATGATAAATCCTAGACTAATTTATTGAGAGATCTCAGTATGCCTGTAAGTTCGTAAAGAAAGTTAACTTACCAACAGTTCTATCCGGATTGTGTTTAAACTTGTTATTCGACGCCCATTGCGAGGCTTTTGCCGCCAACTCTTTATCCCATATCTAAGAAAGATCATCATCCGTATTTATAAATAATACAACGTAATATAAAATTATAGATGTGAAAGTTTGTGAGTAGGTATGTATGGATGTTTGTTACTCTTTCATGCCAGAACGGCTCAACGAATCTGGATGAAATTTGTCACAGAGATAGATTATAGTCTGGAATAACACATAGGCTACTTTTTATCCCGGAAAAATATACGATCCTCGAGGGATAGTTTTGTTTTTGTTTAATTTTAAAAAATATTACAGCAGATAAATCTTTTAAAGAAAAACCAGCACTTTCTTTCAGTTTCACTCAGATTTATGTAAGTTTTTAATATTATTTCATACTCTGAAACTTTTTAGGTTTAAAACTAGTAGGAAATTTTCTGTTCAATGTCAAATTATTAGTAACGACTTAGGTCTAATACATCATAATATATTAAATAACGTATTATTTTCTCAGTATATTATATCCTTATATAAATTAAATGTAAAAGGATATTATTTTATACTGTAACAGTTATTAGTGCGAAATGAATGTCCACAGTTAGCTCAATTTTTAACATATTATACGCATTACTTGAGTATTTCAATAAAAAATTGAAGGTAAAAGCCGTATACGATAAGTTATGTAATCTATTTTATCTCAAAAATAAAATATGAGAGTAGTTAATGAGCAAACAAGTGTATCAGAGTTCAATAAACATAGGCCTTATCTAGTTTTGCTTATGCGACAAAATTTTGCCGTACTTACCTAAAAATTAGAAACCACGTGTACCTACCTCCTCAGTGTATTTCAATTTACCTATATTATTTTTTTAACCTCCTTTTTAACCCGCGACGCAAAAACGACGGGGTGGTGTAAGTTTGACGTGTCTGCGTGTGCGTCTGTCTGTGGCATCGTAGCTCCCGAACAGATGAACCGATTTTGATTTAGGTTTTTTTTTTTGTTTGAAAGGTGAATTAGTCGGGAGTGTTCTTAGCTGTTTGATTAAAATCGGTCCAAGATGGTCGGGGGGTTTATTTAATTTTAAATAAATTTATCACTTGTTATTACCTAAAACAAAATTGTGTTATCGGTTTGTTTAACTTATCATAGTTTTGCTCATAATCACGAATATTTAAATAGAGATCTTGCCAGAAATTGTTATTACAAAATATTACAAATAAAAAAATTGTAATAAAAAAATTGTAATAAAAAACAATTTCTTTTTAATTAATCAGTTTTTATTGCGAATTCTGAAAACCTCCGAAACTGTTTAATAAATTGCGTCGAAGAGTAAAAATACCGAAGGGTAGGCTGTCGTCATAAAAAGAAGGCCGCAACTTCGTCAAAATTGATATCGAGATATTTGAAGTTTTGTCTTAATACTTAGCAGTAGTTTGTACGTAGTAACGATGAAAATGGTCATGGTATCTCCTGATTCATAAGTAGCATCAATCTATCTCTATCAAGTAGCATTTTTTTTGCTGATTTCGAATCTGCATTTAAGTCATTTTTGACGAAATTGTTAGTTAGGGCCTTCTTTATTATAACGGTAGTAGGTACCTCAAGTCATGTTTTATTTATAGATTAATAATAAATTAAATATCATACCATATATTTCATCTCAGAAGCAGGTGGCTGTTTAGGCACTTCACCTTTGGCTAGTTTATATCGGTTGTTATTATGACCGTCCACAAAAGTACGAATTTGTGAGCATGATAGATCTAGAACTATTAAAAAAATTTAAATCTACATATATAAATTCTTTATCTTTACAGATAAATAAAATTTAAGTGTCTGTTTGTAATGTCACAATTACAGCTTTTTACTAAATGCATATGAATTAAGGTAACTAGCATTGCCCGCGGCTCCGCCCGATCTGATGACCAAAAACCAAATTCTTAGGTTTTACATATTAGTATACTCTGACATTGCATTTTTCTCAGAAAAGAGATATTCTTCCGCGGTAAAAAGTATCCTACAGGTATGTTGACCCGGATATCCAGCTATCACCATACCAAAATTCATCAAAATCCTTCCAGTGGTTTTTCTGTGATGCGGTAACAGAGAGACAGACAAAAATTCTAAACACTATATATTCGGCCTCTGTATCGATAATAATGTTTATTTCAATAAGATTTTCCAAAAAATATTTAATGTACAAATTCGGCTTAGTTACAATTTTATTATATGTATATATAATAAGAAAAACACAATTTATAAAATTTTTGTCTGTCTGCCTGTTTGCTCCGACTAATCTCGGAAACTTCTGGACTGACTTTGACGTGACTTTCATTAGCAGATAGCTGATGTTATAAGGAGTACCTAAGACTGCTTTTATTTAAGAAAAAGAATTAGCGTTCCGCTCAAAAAAATTAAAACGTACCTAGGGATGCACATACATATATTTTATTACAATAAATCAGAACTAATGTTTTAAAATAAATATTTAAATTAATCACAATTTAAATACTAACCCTTTGCATGAGATAAGTGGAATATTAGAAAGATGAAAAACACAATATTCGTAGCCATATCAGGCACCTGGCGAGGTTTATTTTGAACTGAATTTTGTTTACAAACTCGCTCTGAAACGGCTTATATAGCTGTCAAACACACAAAGGCGAAACGTACTTATGTATTCCTAAACGACGACAAAACTTATTATTTGTAAAGATTATTTCGGATGTGGTATATTTTGCGAATTAATGTTTTTGTTTATACTAGAAAGTTCTAGTCAAAATTTAACATGTCGGTTTTTAGGTATTAGGTTAATTTTCTATTGTACACAATATTAAAAGAACAATCGTATGCATAGATGGCCTTATCGCCACTGAATACTAAATATTATCTATATAATTTTACCTGTGACTTACAAGTAGGTAACCTACGTAGAAGCTGCGTACAAGTACCTACTTAGGTAACCTCCACGTTGAATAATACATAACTAGCGACTCACCCTCGGTTCGTCCCTAGCTTGATTCCCAATGCAAACTTTCATCAACATTTTCACCCCCTTAAGGGATGATTTCCGGGATAAAAAGTATCCTATGTCCTTTCCAGGGTCTCAAACTATCTTTTTACCAAATTTCATCTAAATCGGTTCAGTAGATCCAGAGATAACCCCCTACAACGTCACAAACTCACAAACTTTACGTCTTTATAATATTTGTATAGTTAACGATTTATTGGCTGTTTATAAGAAAGTTTAGTTTAAAATTAAAACTATAACGAGATAGTTTCAGATTAACATTACGTTTACATCGTTTTTAAAATTCATTTGGAATAAATAACAATGTCCTTCTGGTCGATTTCGGCCACGTCGGCCAATCTCACTGAGACTAGCCAGATGCGCAGGAGATATTATTGTGCACAAATGTACGAGCAGACACATGTGCACTCTCTATTCCTTTTACTCTTAAAGTCCGATGGGACGATCGGTGAGAGGTAAGGCGAGGCACGGGGGTGAAACACCGCCAACTTCCCAACTTCATGCTACTACTGAGAATACCTTAACAGAAAACTTAGTAATTAAACTGAGCCCGATCCGGGACTCGAGCCCAGGACCTCCGGATCTGCAGCCGTACATGCTAGCCACTAGACCTCCGAGACAGTTTCGGAATAAATAACCACTTGTCAAATAATTCAGTAGGTAGTTACATATTAAGTACTTACACACATATATTTGGCTGTATTTCACGTAATAACCATTTTTATAAACGTTAAACTATTGATTTTTAGATTACCATGATATTATTTTCGACAAAGTTAAAGGGTATCATACACATTTGAACACTATGACGTATATTGTCAATAGGACTAAACACGCTGAACAATACCAGCATAATCGATTTCTTTTTTAATTTACATGGCGGCCATTTTGAAATTCACCATCTTTGTTTTCAACCGACTTCAAAAAGGAGGAGGTTCTCAATTCAACTGTATTTTTTTTTTATGTTTGTTACCTCAGAACTCCGTCATTTATTAACCGATTTGGACAATTTTTCTATTGTTTGAAAGTGTATACTTCCAGATTGGTCCCATTTAAATTTCAAAAAAAATACCACCCTTAAGGGTGGAAAATAGCGAATGATGAATTTAACCTACTTCTAATTGTCATATTGACTTGAAACTTTGCAAGTGTTTCTATTTCCGTTGATAGTACAGTGGTTCGGTATTGTTGACCTGATCTGATGGTAAGGCCAGAAGGTGGATAGGTGGAACTCTTCAACGGCTAAAAGTAGATACTTTGAGTTTGGGCTTGTTTTGTTTGATTTGACAAGCCTAATACGTTAGAATTCTTACTTTGCTACTACTGTCTACACTAAAAAGGGAAAAATAAAAACTTTTTCACAAAAAAATAAAAACCGACTTCAAAAGCACTAAAAAGTAAAAAATAACTGATTGGTAGTTTTCATTTACTATACATACCTAATCAAATATTTTCGAAGTCGGTGTGCTTTGGCTAAGTAATTAAAGCCTACCTATTAAATACATACCTAATCAAATATTTTCGAAATCGGTGCCAGCCCATATAAAGCGAAGCACACCGACTTCGAAAATATTTGATTAGGTATGTATAGTAAATGAAAACGACCAATCAGTTATTTTTTACTTTTTAGTGCTTTTGTTTGAAGTCGGTTTTTATTTTTTTGTTATTTATTATTTGTTGTTAAATTCAACACTACCTACCTAGTATGGTTTATGAGATACAGCCCGCTGACAGATAAAAGGACGGACAGTGAAGGCTTACTAATATGGTCCACTTGTATGATGGTGAATACGGAACCCTAAAAACAGTGGAAGAAAAAGTACAATAATGTGGTTTTAGAGGGTATTGAATAATGATAAACTGTAAATAGTACAGAGTGTGCTAATAACGTTTTCCCGTGGAATAATAGATTCACTATAATTTTATTTTAATTTACTGAACTTATCAATAGATGGCGCCGTTTAATAACGTTAAAAGAAAACGTTTTACACGCAGGTGACGTTGCGTGCAGAAACTAGTACTTTATAAAGGAACTAGCATTGCCCGCGGCTCCGCCCGCGTTCAGATGACCAAAAACCAAATTCTTAGGTTTTACATATTAGTTATACTCTTACAATGAAGTTTTTGTATTTTTTCTCAGAAATGAGATATTTTCCCGCGGTAAAAAGTATCCTATATGTTGACCCGGATAACCAGCTATCATCATACCAAATTTCATCAAAATCTGTCAAGTGGTTTTCTCGTGATGCGGTAACAGACAGACAGACAGACAGAAAGGCAGACAGACAGACAAAAATTCTAAAAACTATAGATTCGGACTCTGTATCGATAATAATGTCTATTTCAATTAGATTTTTCAAAAAATATTTAATGTACAGATTCGACTTTGTTACAATTTTATTATATCTATACTTATTATAAAAATAAGTCCCCCGGCCGCGTCTTTCTGTCCTCCTGTCTGTCCTCCTGTCTGTCTGTACGCGATAAACTCGAAAACTACTGAACGGATTTTTATACGGTTTTCAACAATAGAAAGAGTAATTCTTGAGGAAGGTTTAGGTATATAATTTATTATGCTTTTATGTAAATTAGCTGAAATACGGCGACAAATGTTGAAGAGGTCGCAAAAAATCTCGCCAAATGGGAACTTTCCACGCGAACGCCGCGTAAACTAGCAAAGATACAGTTAAGTAATGTACTAGAGAATTCAAAATCTATAAAAATGCTACAAAAAAGTCCGCGATAGCATATCTCTATCTCTTACGGTTGACTTACAATAACCACTTTTATGTTAACATTTTTAATTAAAAACATTACGTTATTTTCAAAGTTATTTTCTTTAGTTCGGTATTAATCCTTATCCAAATGAATATTTTAGTTAGCTTAGTCATTTAATGCAGATTAAAATTGCTCTTTACACTAAATCAATCAGATGAATAGTTTTTGAGATATCGTTGTTAGAAGTAATTAGTAGCGAAACATTTTTAATGCTTGGCGAGCATTGAGATGCCTACGGCGAGTCCATCCCCTCTGCCCCGCATCGCTCGACCGCCTGCTCAAGCTATATAAACCGGGCGATGTAGCGCGCGATCCTAGGATACTTTTTACCGCGGGAAAATATCTTATTTCTGAGGAAAAATACAAAAACTGCAATGTAAGAGTATACTAATATGTAACACCTAAGAATTTAGTTTTTGGTCATCTGAACGCGGGCGGAGCCGCGGGCAATGCTAGTGTATAGATAAAAATTACAAAGTTCCCACTTCATACTTAAAAATAAATTTGTTATTTCGTCGTTTTTTTTCCATATTTCGTAAACATTCAAACGACCTTTACTTTGTTAAGCTCATAAAGACGTATGCGTCACAATAGTTAGAACAATAATTAAGTGATGGACAAGTATAATATATGGAAGATAGACAGCGTACTAAATTGCATTATGGTAAAAACGTGCATTTAGAGCAAAACATATTTGCAATTATCATATTATCGTGGCAACGTCATAGCATTCTGGGAAACTTCGCACTTAATGTTATAATAAGTTTTTTTAACTTAAATATTAAAAATATTGACTTACCCTTGCTTCGCTCGGATTCATCCCTAGCTTGCTTCCCAATACAAACTTTCATCCCCATTTCCACCCCCTTAAGGGATGATTTCCACGATAAAAAGTATCCTATGTCCTTCCCAGGGTCTCAAACTATCTTCTTACCAAATTTCATCTAAATCGGTTCAGTAGATCTGGATCTACTTAATATTTTATTCCATTTAGATGAAATTTGGTAAGAAGATAGTGGAGATTACCCCCTACAACGTCACAAACTCACAATTCAAAAACTTTACCTCTTTAATTATATTAGTATAGATTAAGAAAATACTTATTAAAAAATGCAAATATAGGTGTGAAGTTCAAAATAGTTGAAACGAACGCCATTGGTCAGACCGAATATGACATCAAAGTATATCAAAACGGTGATTAGCGATTTTGTCGCTACAAATTGCGTCGTCATTTTTCTGTGTACCTATATCATACTGTGACGTCACATGAAACGAAATGGCGGGCGTTTAAAGTATCCGCATTGGTATATTAAAAAAAAAGTAAATTTTAGTTTTTTGGAGCTGGATATTTTTTTAAATTATATAACGATGTAAGCTATTCTATAAAAAAATAAAACAAATCACGCATATTCCTTATTGTTGACAAAGACAACATTATCGAGACCTTTTTCTTTTTGATTATCAGTTAAACGTATATCACACAGTACAGTAAAAAGTATCCTATATGTTGACGCAGATAGCCAACTATCAACATACCAAATTTCATCAAAATCCCTTCACTGGTTTTTTCGTGATGCGGTCACAGACAGACAAACAGACAAAAACTCTAAAAACGATTCGGCCTGTGTATCGATAATAATGACTATTTCAATAAGAGTTTCCAAAAAAATCTTATTAAAATTATTATTATTTCCAAAATTTTCTGTTTATATACTGACGTACTCAAACGTAACAGGGGCGCATCACGAGTGATCTATAATAATAATGGTTACTATTTACTATTAATAAAATAAATTCAATGCTTTCAACACCTTTTATTGTATTTATGTTACATTTACTAACATTATCATAATTTCACCATTGAGAAAATTGAAACGGAATTCGACATAATTTTAAAATGTTAATACCCCCATTATAAATTCGTTTGGACTAACTTTAGTGTTGCCATAAAACATTTGGAAAGTTTTATTTTAAAATATAATTTTTATATTTGATCAGAGTTACAAATAAATATACAATAATTCTAAGTAAATCTGTGGAAATGATCTTCGATTTTTCGTTTTTTTTTCTTTTTTTTTAATTATCACTACTACACCTTACATTCATTCAGTCGTTTCGCGGGATTTTGACCGTTTCATACGACTTTACATTGAAAATTTAATCTACATTTACCGGTAAAAATGACCGATGATTTATAATTTTTTATTTATCTATTTAAAGCGACTACTTGAAAACATATTGGAATATTGTAAAATTTAAATGTAACATTCATAAAGAAATGTAATTAAATGTTAACTATTTTAAGTTTAAAATTATTTTAAGCTTTAAATATAGCACAATACATTTTCAAGTAACCATTTCAACACTAGCGCCACTAACGGCGGTTCTCAATAACATATCTATCTAAAGTTTTCCTTACTAGAGATAGACAAACTCCAATCGCTAGTAAGCAGTCACAGATATTATAAAGAGATAGGTTATTGGGATTTGCCGCAAGCCTATGTCAAATAAAATAATTAAGACGTATAGGGCGACATATATTTGAATTTATTTAATTGTCAAGTCTTTGATTCAAAGAAATCGCCTCTAATGGCGTAACATAAAAGTGACAATGACGTATGTAAATCTAATTTTGGTATTCATTATTAAATTAAAGGTCAAATAAAAATTAGAGATTTCAGATATTTAAAAATAAGATAAAAAAAAGTAAAATAATTATGAAACTTATATATCTTTATACTTAAATACCGGTTTATTAGATTAAAGTTTGATTTCAAATAATTTGTAAAATTAATACAAAAATAATCTCGTTTTTGTGTCTTTTTTTCAATGTTGCCATACATGCGTATATGTAAATAATTAATTATTAATTTCAATAAAGTCGACGGTCAAGATAATAAAATCGATATGATATAATTTTTGCAGCTGGCAACATTCACTTTTTTAAATTGAATACATTTGACCCGCACGTGTTACCTAATACAACTAAATCACGCACCGTCAAATAAAATATATATTATTCGACATAAAAAATAATTAGTAAGTCGCTTATAGATAATAAACAAAATTATGAAATGGAAACCTACTTATACTTAACATCCAAATATATCTACAAATGAAACCATTTGTAGAGTAAAAAAATAAAGGAAAATACATATTTTCCATTAAAATGTCACTAGTGAGCTCGATCCCCTCGATTTTATTGATAGTCCCGCTTAGTTATGACGTGGTAAAATTTCACTATATCTATTACACAAGTTATAGTTCAAATATTTGCCACATTTTTAAATCTTAAATTTAACGGTCGTCAAATAGAAAATTAACATTATAAATTTTGAAGCCATTAACAAGAAAATTGAATTGAACATTATAAAATTATTTGAATTTAATTTTTATTTTTTTGTGACTTTTAAGCGTGCCAGTTTGGCACAGGTTACTTCACAAATGACGTTTAGATAAAATTATTTCTACAATTCGGTAGTCGACAGAATCAATCAATGGAAAAGTTTCATGATGTTGATAATGTCATATTTAACGCAATGGAATTATAATACAGATAAAAATTAATAAATCGGTGAAAACTTTTTTTTGAAATCTATCAATAAATAAGCGAGAAATTAATTTAAATGTCGGTCGTTCAGGTCGTGTCGTTATTCTTACAAGCGCAAGTTAGAAGTTTTGTAACGTTTTCATTTATTCCGATATTTTAATAATTCTTTAATATTTTTATTATAATTTACTTAAATTTTTATAATTAATGTATAAAAAAATTGGAAACCTCTCAACCCACATACTTTTTATGAGCTGTCATTATGCGATTCCCCCATACATTTTGTATGTTAATACCAAAGTATGACACTTATTTGCCAACTCAACTATTTACCGATTTCAAAGCACCTTAAAATCGATTTTTACAGTTATTTTAAAATAATCAGATTTTCAGCAGTAAAATAAAAAGTTTTCTTTTTTGAATTTGAATGATTAATTGTGTCAACTACCTATTTCTTTTATTCATTTGATTATAAAACGAGACTATAAATAAAATGAATGGTAATCGAGTAAATAAATAAGTATAATCAACTAATTAGTGCTCGGGCTGTCGGTGCCGCTGCCGCTATTCTCAGTGGCGAGCGCAGACTTTGTATTTTTATTATTTTTCTTTGCAGATTTACTTAGTGTTGCCACTTCTTTTAATAAATTTTGTATTTTCGTATTCATTAAATTGAATTTAGTCTCGTTCAAACGCTCTTTATTTTTCATTTCATTCCGAAGATCTGTTGTATCGTTGTGATGTTGCGCTTTTAGCTCTGTTATCTGAAAAAAAAAAATATTTATGTGACACTTTCCTAGATTTACGCGAATATTTGACATTTTAAATAAAACTATCTTTTTAAATTTCTCGCGGAATTATTTTGATATTTGGTGACCTTGATTGCAGTAAAGCATTCGAAACGTCCGAAACCAAAAATCAAAATAAATCCTCAAAAAAATCCGAAAAGATATTCTATTTTTATGATGATTTGTAAAAATCTTCTAAAAATTTAGAAAATAATGGACAAATAACATACCAATTTATCTTTGGAAAGTAACTCCATGTCTTTTTGCTGTACTTTCTTCTGTAAGCTAGCGATGGTCTCCTTTAGTTGTGTCATAGCGACCACATGGTCTGAACTGTTTGGGTCTAATTCACCTAACAAATAGTACATATCTATAAGGAAAAATTTAGTTTAGTTAAAAGAAATAAAACAAAAAATAAATAAAAAAATAAACACAAAATATTATTACTCACATAAAAAAAAACAAAGCGTTGATAGCAATACTTTCACATCAAGATTAAAAAAAAATAAGGGTGCCATTGCAAGAAAAATAATAATAATACGTGTAAACTTTAGTAGGAGCTATTAAAGAAATTAAAGAATAACGTAAAAATTAGAATATTATTATAAAAATATATAACAACAATAACTCTGAAGTGTAAAAGGACAAAAAAAATTTTGCACTATAATGTGGCCTTTGTGCCATTGTCATGCCATTCGGGTAGGTTCGATTCCTGAATGGAGGAAATATGTTTTAATAATTATTATTAGAAGTTCAGATGAAGTGCTTGCAGTTCCGACATAAAACCTTTAGTATCAATTCATGCTATTCGCGTATAACGAATTGTCAACTATGTTTTATCTAAAGCATGGTTACACAAAAGAAAAGTTATTAGCAGTAATAAATGTTAATAATAAAATAATAAGTTTATTTTTATAGGATCATGTCATATCTTCTATATTCTAAATATTGACAAACATATTTTACACTTTTGTTTTCAAATACAATAAATCCTCTAGCGAGTTTACACCCGCGACTAGTTTGCTGTACCATATCCCCAAATATTAGTTATATGAAGTACTAGCATTGCCCGAGGCTCCGCCCGCGTTCAGATGACTAAAAACCAAATTCTTAAGTTTTACATATTAGTATACTCTTACATTGCAGTTTTTGTATTTTTTCTGAGAAATGAAATCTTTTCCCGCAGTAAAAAGTATCCTATATGTTGACCCGGATAACCAGCTATGACCATACCAAATTTCATCAAAATCCCTCCAGTGGTTTTTTTGTGATGCGGTAACAGACAGACAGACAAAAATTCTAAAAACCATAGATTCGGCCATAGATATCGATTATAATAATTATTTCAATAAATTTTCCAAAAAATATCTAATGTACAGATTCGGCTTATTTACAATTTTATTATACGAGTATGTATAGATGAAGTCAAAATATCAATATATGTATGAAACAAAAAAATATAATTTCCCTTATAAAGAAATATATTTTAAATTAATATTTCTAATAGTACTACGTTATATTAAAGTGGCGTTACTATATGTGTTATTATAATTTAAGTACCAACATAAGAAATTTTTATGGATATCCCTTTAAAAAAACATATTTTTAGGTAACTTTTCACTATTGCTCAATTACAATTAACATAGATAACATATCACAACAATATATAACAAGTTTTATAAGAAATATATTTGTTTGATCACACCTTTAAAATGACTTTAACCTTCATAGTGACTGCAATAATAAGGATATTTTGAGATTATTCATATACTAAAAATCCTCAAAACGTGAAAACTGGTCCAATTATATCAAAAAGACAAATATTCTCACTACTAAATGACAATAGTTACTTTTTAACGTCTAGACTGACAGTACAATGTTGATGTATCACTAGCTTTATCTGTAGTAAACCAAAGACTATATTGTCTGAATTGCAAATTCAAATTCAATTCAATTCGCATAAGATGGCGCCACACTAAATATATAGTAATTAATATAACCAATAAACATACCTTGTAAAGGATTCAATTTAGATTTCTTCTCCATTGGCTGTGAGTCGGAAAGGTCACCAGAGTTGTTCTTCATCATGTCAGACTTACGTTTGTCCTTATGACTACTTTTCGCCCTGCGAATGTAGAAAACTTTTGAATTCACAAAGAACACAAGTAACTTTTAAAAAATAATTATCGTCGTCTCATTGCTTATTTCAAACAACCAATCTCCCAAAAGAGATTTTATTACAGAATTATTTACTTTTAAACACACATTTTATTTAAATAAAATTTTAAAAAACTACATAATATGTAGTATATATATGTATATTAGTTCTTAAAAAAAGCCTTGTTTTTTTACAATAGAACTATTGGTCATTTAAACAAATAAGCAAGGTGACGTATTATTCACGGTTGTATGTTCAAAGTAAAATAGCTCTTTTTAACCGACTGCCAATTCCAAAAAGGAGGAGTTTCTCAATTCATCGGAATCTTTTTTTTTTATGTATGTTCACCGATTACTCGAAGACGCCTGAACAGATTTGGATTTATTTTTGTTTCAAAGGGTATACTTCCCAGGTGGTCCCATATAAATTTTATCGAAATCGGTCGAGCGGTTTTAAAAAAAATCGACAATAAATATTTTTTTTAAATAAGTTGTTTAATCGAATATGTTATTAAAAAAGTTTCTTCTTACAAATTACCTGCTTATTGCATCTACACAAAAAATGGAAAAATAAAAAAAAATAACAAAAAATAGAAACAGACTTCCAGGCACTAAAATGTAAAAAATAAATAAACGAAGGTTTTCATTTAGAATAGATACCTAATCAGATATATTCGAAGTCGGTGCCAGCCTACAATATTTTAAGATATGAATATCTAATAGGTAAATATTATGTATTTTACGTATCGAAATATATTAGATTTGCTTTGCATCGGCTGGCACCGACTTCGAAAATATCTGATTAAGTATCTATTCTAAATGAAAACCTCCGTTCAGTTATTTTTTACATTTTAGTGCTCGGAAGTCGGGTTTGATTTTTTGTTAAAAAAATTTTATTACTTTAAGCATACAACCGTTTTTATTATGCTGGTTACTATGACAATGGATATTTTCTAATGACCTTCATTAGGAAATAGGAAATAACGGAATAAGTTTAGATGGAAGTTTGAGCATTACTTTTTACTAGTAAAAGTACACTAAATCACTTCAAATTATGCTTACTTTATTAGGTACAGTCTATTCAATAAAAAACGTGTGTGTATATACTCATGTACGCACGTAAGAAGTTATACTTCTTTGGCGTAACAGAACAAAAATAGCTAAAGATTTCATCCCATACGTCACAACTCTCTGTTTGTAAAAGGAATGCAGCTGACTTCATCATGTCACTTTCAGCTAAATTCATCATGCCTCTTTGGCTGTCGATGTGCGCGCGCATCGTAAAAATTTTACTCTCATAATTTTTCCCAAACGTGCCAAAAGAAGTATAACTTCAAAAAGAAACAGGAAAATCGGTTAACCATTAGCAAAGTTATCACGTAACATACATAAAAAAAAAACAAATTGTGTACACCATTCTTTTTCGAGATTGACCGTTTGATAAAAACTTAATCTTAGTTTTTGTGACGAAATATTTCTAGGGGGGTCACAGAAAGTGTGACACAGCGTGACAATAGGGGGGGAGGGGGTTAAAAAAAGCTGATTTTAGCGTGACGTATTTTATGAACGGCCCCTATGAGAAAACAACTATAAGGTAGAAAACAACTATAAGGTAGAAAACATCACGGAACGAAAAAGGTATATTTATTTACTAAGAGCACCCCATGTGACGTAATCACAAGTACCTACCAGGCGAGCATAAGAGTTAAGAAGGTCGCATGCACTCTTTGACGGCGCCCTACATACATATATAATGAGCACTCCTTAAGGTTCATGTTCCCCTTGTACTCGTGACAAAAGTACCAGTCGAACATAGTATTGGCACGAAGGATAAATTTTTTGAAGTTATTGTTTTTTTTATGACAAAGAAGTATGTATAACTTCTTAGACTTTTATATTTTTTTGAGCTACATTTTATTTAAGCAAAATCAACTAACTTGTGTGATCGATGTTTGTGTTTGTCCACTGCTGAGAGGTGCTGCTTTGTGCGAGCCAACGCTCTCTTGAGGGACTGCGTACAGAGCCAACATAGCAGTTTGCCGTCCACCTGCAATAATATTATTTTGTCGTGAGTAAAATTATCTACACTTAATATTATAAAGAGAAAAGTTTTGTATTTTTGTATGTATTAACTCAAAAATGACTGGGCGAAATTTGATGAAATTTGGTAAGAAAATAGTTTGAGACCCTGGAAAGGATATAGGATATTTTTTATTCCGGAAATCATCCCTTAAGGGGGTGAAAATGGTGATGAAATTTTGTATGAGGAATGAACCTAGGGATGACCCCGAGCAAAGCGAGGGTGTTTTTTTTTTATGGGACTAAGGGGGCAAACGGGCAGGAGGCTCACCTGATGGAAAGTGATCACCGCCGCCCATGAACATCTGCAACACCGCAGGGCTTGCAGATGCGTTGCCGGCCTTTAAGAAAGAAATACGCTCTCTTCTTGAAGGTGGCCAGGTCGTAGCGGTTCAGAAAGACCGCCGGCGATAGCTGGTTCCACAGAGTGGTTGTGCGGGGCAGAAAATGCCTTAAAAATCGCACTATTGTGGAACGCTGGACATCGAGGTGGTGTGGATGGAATTTACTATTTTGGCGCGATGTCCGATGGTGAAATTCAGCAGCCGGGATCAGTCCGAACAATTCCTCGGAACACTCCCCGTGATAGATGCGGTAGAAGATGCAGAGTGATCCAACATCTCTACGCAGAGCTAAAGGATCAAGCCGATCGGAGAGAGCTTGATCGTCGATAACTCGAATCGCCCTACGTTGAATGCGGTCAAATGGAAGTACCTGGTACTGGGGAGCTTCCGCCCAAAGATGTCGCTAGTTCATTGTATAGACAATTTTAATTAAAAGAAATTCAATAACTATTTGTTGAATTTCTTTTAAACTGAACTGGAGAATATTCTTTTCTGTTACTTTATTTTGAGGTTCTTTTCTTTACACTGTATACTTTAGAAAAATCTAAATTTTTATAGGACATATAAAGTTTTTAAATCTATTGAACTAAATTGAATAAAACTTTTTTTTTTAATTTTGGAAGTATTTTTTTTTAACCGAATCTCTTTTCTTCTAACTTTTTAATGCAGACAAATAGACATACAGACACTTAAGTGGCATCTCAATTGGCTATTCTACATCCTTACGTGGTTGTTTTATCGAAACCGAAGTCGGGATCATAAGTTTTGATTTAGAAGTTATATAGTTTAGATACTATATACCGGATTAGATATCGAGTATTGTAGACGAAGAACGAAGTCGAAAATTAAGTTGCGTATGAAATAAAACAAACATTTTAACCAGCGTAATGAAAGTGGGCGTTTGGGGATTCCCCACGCGACATGGCAATACTTCAACAGTAGATACGAACGCAGTTAATATTTAAATCTCAGTGGATGCCTTCGTTAGATATTCGATATAATCTCCGATTCTATATTATTCGAGCTCAAGTAGGAGTTAGAATATAATATGAGTGATCAATCAGAATCATCTATACTTTCGAACCCTAATAATGGTATGATTTAGTTAAAAATAAGTTTGTTTTTTAAAAAATTAGCAAATGGTATCATTATGTGATAAAAAGAAATATAATGATACCTTTTTGTTGTCATCATGCCTGTCGAAGGCGCACCGCTGCTTGCACTGCTCACACGTCACCGCCGGACCGTACTTGCGTTCAGAATTTGCACACCGCTGACATTTATTACCTGAGGATTATAAACAGATAATATAAATAATTTGAAATTTAAAAAATCATTTTATTTCAAAAATCAGGTTATTTATTAAGGGAGATATGGACCAAAGGACACTTGTTTTGCAGCTATAAACCTAGAGACAGATTGTTGTTGGAGTTTTCCTGTGTTACTGTTTGAAACATTGAGGTTTGATGTTTATTTCCAGATGTTCAAATTCAGTTCAAGGTGCTTATATTCCCTAAAAAATTTTCCCTGCTAAAAACGAACAATGTTAAGTTACATTTAGGAAATTCAAATAATACAATATTTTAAATAGTCTACAATTTAAACAGTGGTGATTTTATACAAAATCTGGTTCTTTGCATGACATTATGTAGTGTTTCAAACTTTTCTTGAAGATATTTAAAGTTTTAAATAAAACTACCTTTTCGGATTTTTTCGCGAATTTATTTTGATTTTTAGTTTCCAACGTTTCAAATGCTTTACAGCAATCATGGTCACGGGAGAGACTAAGGTGTTAGATGTTTCAAAGGTATTATATAGTTTATTTAAAATGTCAAATCTAAGAGAGTATATTTAAAGTTTTTGACTCCTTTACATTATTGTTATGCATTATGTGCTTCTTCAAATGTAATATTGTACTATGTAAATATTAGTACAATATGATCACTGTGCACTGATTCTTAATGTCTTTCAGATCAACATTACAATTATTCAAATTGTGCCATCAAATAAATATTATTTTAAGGCAATGTTGTATGAAAATATTTATATTTTCAATTCATAATTTCATTCATATTTAAAACCTCTACAACATTGAAGATGGTTGAATGTAAAGCTACAGTACCGAAACCAAACTAATATGGTGTAACATCAGTCAAATGTCATGTATTTGATTAAATCAAATTTCTTTTACAGTTTTCCCATGTAAGAGGAAATTTAATTCTAATATAATTAATGATTATCTACTATTGTAACAGCAGTATTAAAGTAAGGTAATTGCTCCTTTAATCAAAGTCATACTTGAGCTGATCATCTCCCATATTGAAGGGAGTCTCGTACCAAGCAGTGGGACATTAAAAAGGGCTGAATACAATATAATGTTTTGGATAACTCACCAATAAAAGCAGCAATAATGTTGCAATATTCACAAGCTGTTGGTTTGCCATAAGCCTTTACATTTGCCTCACATTTCTTACAAATAGATGATGTGTTTGATTTACTGAAAACAACAAAAAAATATTCATAAACTATTTGTTAGTTGCTATATATAAATTAGATATGTGACCTAATTCTATAATATATCTAATTATAATACAACATCAGTAAATTATTTTGTACATAACTATAAAGGTCTTTGTCATATAATAATGTCAATATCAATGTGCAATAAATGAGGTAAAAGTAATACCATAAGAGACAATAATTCAAATTTTCAGTCACACCTATACTAATTTAAAGCAAATGATTTGTATAATACAGATTTGGTAAGATAATTAAGCGGAAAAATAATGCTACATTAAACTACATAAATTCTTTTAATTACAAAACAAATTATATTAAAACATTAGTATAAGAATCATTAGGGAGCAAATATGCAATGTGAAAAAATTAGTTATTTCATATAAAATATGATTATTTACTTATTGGTTTTTAACATCAAGTCTGAACATTAAAAAAAATATTTTTTATCATTAAAGACATTTAAAAAATAAATTTGATTAAATTTTACTTTTAATATTTATTCAAAGTTGTTCTTAATGGTATTAGTACTTAGCACACTGATAATAATAGTTTAGTTTGTGTATGTGTAGTTTGTTTTGTATATAAATATCCACTCATGAATGTCAATATTAAATGCCATTACAAAATAAGCACAAGTGTCAACTTGTTGATGTGCTAATGATTGCTTGTTGTGTTAATGATTTTGCGAATAACTTAGTTATCTGTAAAAATAAATATGAAAACTTTCCTTTTTATGAATCATATGGTTTGGCTTATGGTACTGACCTTGTTTGTTGAAACTCAGAGCGGCAATAAGTACACTTGACAACGGGAAAGGAACCACGACATTCCTGAAATACCCAGAAATTTACAGTGTCACATCTGACGTCAATACAATTGTAAACGTAGTACATAACAAAACTTGTTTTTCATTAAGTATATATCATATTTCTTATAAATAACTATGGTAAATAAAGGTCAAATGAATTAATTACATGTACACGATATTACCTTGCAAAGCTGTTCTCCGGGAGATAATTCTTCAAAAGGATGTCTTGAGAAACAACGGGAACAAGCAAAAAGAGCAGTAGACGAAGAAGAACTCATCGTAATAATATATTAAGAAAAATATGAAATATTGTTGTAAGATCTGTAATTTCAAATTATACAAATTATAGTACTAGAAAACTTCAAATGTAGAAAACTTCAAATGTAAATTATGACAACTAGATGACGATATGAATTATGGATGACATGAATGACCGCCATGATAGAATGAACTTGAAAGAATGAAATCTGGTATACTTCATTACGTACATTCATTGATCATTCATTTAATGTACACTGGGAGTAATTTTTACATAGTTTAATGTATTTAGGTGTTATGCGTAAATACATTTTCCAACATAAAAAAAAGGTAGGGTCTGCCCTAAAAAGAAAGGAAACCGTGTTCTGTCATCCCGGATTTTGGTCCTTCGTGGCTCGTGCTTATCTTTGTGCTTCGTTTTTTTCCAAATCTTTCCTATTACTTACGCTTCTGCAATGATCGAGAGTCACCAGGTTTACTTAGGACGCCTACGCTTACGTTTTCACACAGTACAGGTTACAGTGTACAGTTGGCGTCGATATGTAATCACCGAAAACACCGAAGGGAACGCTTAGGTGTGTTTACTGGTCAATCGGTTTCTCAGCAGTTGGAGCAGCGCGGCGCTCCCAGATTTAGCTTGGAAAATTATCTCGCGCCAGTAAATATTGAGAATTCTGTGGAGATACAGGTTGAAGAAGACCTGGAGCAGAAGTCTTTAGTAACCTTCCATCCACGTCTTGCCACCACATATCAACACGGTTTGCACAATTGACGTTGGACCACATTATTTTAAGCTTTATTCTCCGTGTATGTTTCTGTTATTGTCATATGGGGCGGAACTATGCTAAAATTGCTCTAGGTTTAGCAATTTTTGAAGCGATGTCGATGTAAATTAATTTGTGGGCGGGTTTCAAAGGTTTTGCGCTTATAAGCAAAGGCAGAGAGAGCTTGTTACCCCGCACCTCGTCTCCTGGGTTTTTCGGTGTGTTTATTTTTAGTCCTATTTTCATTGCCTTACGTCATTGGTCATCTGGTTTGGCATGCTTGTCAGTGTGTATGTAACTCAGCAGGCATATGTTATCGGTATAGGCCAGGTCTTCTAGGATGTTACAGAGTCTTTATTCTATGTCGCTTCGCTTGTTTGCTATTGTTTTAGGAATTATTTTATCGAGAACACTAAGATAGAGAAAAGGTGAGCAAATACACTTCTATCGTACACCCGCATGTACCGGTATATCCTCCGAGACAAGGCCATTGTGCGAACTCGATAAAAAAAGTCTGCGATGCTCGCATATGCATTATAAAAAATTTGTCAGGAAATTTGACAAACCTTTTTCTCTATCTTTCTAATTTGAACATGCATTACTTGAAAATGTGTCTAAAGTGTCAACAAGAATCAATAAAGAGAATGTATGATACCATTCATAACTTTGGTGATGAAGAGTGAACAGGGCTGCGTCATTGGTTTATTACTCATATGAACTTATGTGTATATTTTAAGCTTCGAAGTGATCCGCCTTTGCTTCGCTGCAGCCCAAAACTCTTCTTTTTCCTTTACAGAGTAAAAAGTAGCTCATGTCGTTTTCTAATGAATTGTTGTACGACGTTCAAGCCATTCTTCGTCTATCCTTTATTACAAATTAATCATCTCTCCTGTGATATAAAGTAGCCTACCTAGAAAAGTAAAACTCTTTTTATATTATTTCGGCCGTTCCAAAGATTAGTTCGTACGAAAATTACTTACAGTTTTTTAACTTGTTTGGGCTTTGTTGTCAAGTAGCGAGTTAAAACCCATAAGAGCTCAATATATGTATATAAGCATGAATGACTAATAAAATAGAAAAACTGATAAGAAGTAGATATATAAAATAATAAATAAATTAATTTAAAATATCACATACAGATATTTTGAATTAATTTATTTGTAGCTATAGATTCTAGTTTTAGTTTAAGATCCGAACTAGAAACGAACTTCACCCATCTGTTTGATAGATGAAAAGTATATTATATTTAATATAATAAAAAATATATCTCGAGCGGGATGTCTAAAAAATTCCTGACCAGATATGATTAATTAAAAATTGACTTTTTAATAAATATTGCACTCATGAGTTTAACGAATAAATTTAATACCAACTGAAAGTATGAAGCCTATAGAATATACAAATTACAAACGTTGGGTTGTCTATTTTTTTCCTGGCGTTACTCCTGGGTTGGCAGGTACCTATTCACAGATATACACTTGTCAGTGTTATATCTTGCCTTTTCTGTGCATATTCTTAACGTGTAATAATCTGTGAAAAGCAGTGTGTAGCCAACTTATGGGTTTCCTCCCAAATTTAGGGGGAAAAATTGCATCGGAGTTTTTTTAGGGGAAAAAAAGTTTAGGGGTTTTTATAGAGAGAATTTTATTTAGGGATTTTTTCTTTTTTTTTTCTTTAATAGCATGACTTAAATATGTATTCAGACGTTTTTAACGTCCCACTGCTGGGCACGGGCCTCCCTTCAGTACGAGGGGAATCAAGCCAGTCTTTTGAAAGCTTGCTAGGTTATCTCAGACATGCAGGTTTCCTTACGATGTTTTCCTTCACCGCTAAGACAAGTGGTAATCATGTTGGAAATGATTCGCACATGAAAATAATATCAAAGGTGTGAGACCGGGGATTTAAAAAATAAAAAAAATAAACAGTCTTTATTTAAACAACATAATGGTAACAAATACACACAGCTCTAACTCCTGAACTAGAAAACTGTGTTGCAGGAGCTAGTACCTTCCCATATCAGGCGTACATATAAATTGCATGAAATTACGTTATAATAAGGTAAGTTAATGTAAACAAAAAAGGAAAAAGAAAAAAAAATATTAAAAATTAAATAAATTACTTCTAACTTACAAGACACAGAGAGAAAAAAAAAGTGTGTATGTGTGTATATGAGTGTGTGTGCGCGTGTGTGTGTGCGCGTTTGTGTGAGTGGGTTTGGTTGTACGCTTGTGTGTGTTATGTTACTATTACAATTCGTATATATTAGCATTTATTTTATTTATTCTTTTTTTTATACTAGGGCAAGGTTTTCAGTTTGTTCATACGTTAGAATTCTTTTAAAATTTCTTTTATTCTATAGTTGCTTAGATTTTTCACAGTATAAAGGTCATTAAATTTATTATAGATAAATGGAGCAATAGTATCATAGTGCCTTTGGGCGAAGACACTTCTTGTTCGTGGAAGCGGACAGCGGTCATGTCTTTTATTATTTTTTTGGGTAAAAGTAGAACAGTAACCTTATATCAGTATACACTGATATATAAATAGTTTTCTTATCGTAAGAACATTTGCTCTCTTATATAATTCAGATGTTCCGAATCGGTAAGGCAGGAAAAGAGCTACTTTCAAGAGTGATCGTTGAGCGCGTTCGAGGTTGAGAAGTTTAGTTTTGGAAGCTCTACCCCATGCACATATACAATAACTTAGAATTGATTCAGCTAAAACCTTGTATGTCTGTATTATAATTCTAGTATCTGATAAAATCCTAATATTTTTAAAAATGAAGATGAGTTTTCTTACACGCCTAGCCAATAAAGATATATGCTCTGCCCACGATAGTTTATCACCAATAACGACGCCCAAATATTTTATATTATTTATTCTTGTAAAGACTTTACAACTACAATTAAGACTTCCCATGAAAAAGCCACGATTATAAGGATGTGTGTGTATGCGAATTTGAAAATTCGTGAGATGTCCACAACTAGTTTTGCTAAAGCAAAGAAATTTGTACTCGCTTTACTCGGTTTCCCAAGCGAGCGCGATACCACTGGGCTACCACTGCTGTTTCAATGATTGAACTGTTTGATGAGTTAACTATTAAAATTTTTAAATTATTTTATAATAAATATGACATCTAGTAGTGAACCGCACAATGACATAATTGGTAACATTTCTGAGTTTCTGCTGGTAACTAGTTTAGCCAACTTAGGGACTTTCTTCCCAAATTTAGGGATAAAAAATGGCAAATTTAGGGGCATAGAATTTCAAATGCTGGTAATACTGGTGAAACGAAATATTATTTCGTATTTGACAAGTGCGTGGTTTACTAGTGTTTGTTTAGATTTAAAAAAAATGATTTTGAAATATATTTAAACTTTCTGCGATAATATTCCGTATAATATGCGTTGTTTATCAATTTATTATTTTTATATGTGAGAAAAATGGCTCTACCACCGTTTCCATCGCAAGATTTGGCTAAATTAGTTTTGGGTAAGGGGTTTTTGTTTGGCGGGAGCGCGAAAAGCATCCCTCATAACGGATTTTTTTAGTAATGGCTTCTAGTTACTTATTTACTTTTTTAGGATACCTTGTTGAGGAGCAATTGATGACAGCTTATGATGAATTCCTCCAAGCTAGCCCTTACTTAGATGTTTTTAGAAATGAATATGACAGGATTGTCATGACATCACTTAGGAATATTCTGGCCGAATATAGAGCAGTTAAAATTTATGGTACACTTTTTATTTATTGTATAATTTCATGTAATGAGTGATATGGTTGGTACTTTTTTAATGCCACAATAATCGGGATATTCTAATGAGACCTTGTTATTCTTAGTATTTATTATATAAAGTTTATGTGTAACATATATTTACAGCTAAATATCACCATAAATATAAATTAGTTATTACAAACTAAAAGTAAAACTACTCAACAAATTATATTAAAAAAATATATTAATTCCAATTAATTCAAGTTATGTAAGAGCATAAATCATGTACTTTATAAATAAATAAGAAAACATTTATTTCATTTCAGTGGAAACCTGTAAGCCTCATTCACTACGTAAGAAGTTATTGCAGTGTTCAAATTTATTAGAAATTGTTAAGTTTCTTGTTAATTATGTAGATATTAACAGACTTCATGCTCAAGAATGTACTACAGAAAAAATAAAGTAATCTTTCATTTTTTTATGAATCTTATAGTGTATGTATGTATTAGTAAATTGTAATATAATTTTCCTTTTTACGAATTAAATGTTTTTATACCATTTCAGTGTAAAACAAAGCTATTTAAGAAGTAATATGGGCTGTGATGTCTGTAATTCATTAAATTTGGGTGCCTGTGTGTGTAAGAGAGCCCAAAGATCGGTGTCTACCTTACATCCTAGTCAAATAGAAACTAACTTTGGCATTTCTACTGAAACAACTTCTTTAGATGATTTACCTGGTAAGTATTTTAAATAATATTTTCACATAATATCATATTGTAATTCATTTCTAGTTATTAGAAAATTATTCAACAATCATTAGATGATATTACAAAGTATGCAGTCAAAAAAAGAAACAGGGCTGTTTTTACTATGGTTATCTTATTTAGCATAATATTTAATAACTAAAAAGGGACCTAATATATTAAGTATGTATGCAAATTTATTATATCTACAGGAAAAGATATTGGATTGATGCTTCTAAATGTTCTCAATAAAACCATATCAAAGCTATACTAACTCAGAATTAACTTCATGTTTATATAATTAACCTATCATTTTTAAAATGTGTGAATGAACTTCTAAAAGTAATCAGGTTATAATTATCACTGTTTTAATGTAATTTATATTTAATAGTATCATATTCTAATTTTCAGGTAATTCAATTAATAAAAGTAAAAAGAATTCTAAAAATGAAGATTTAAATGAAACTATTTTGTCAAACAGTCAAGTTGAAAAGGAGCAAGAAACTGGGGCTGATGTGATTCATAGTGTCATAAATACTACATATGAGCCCCATTTACCTATAGTTGTAAATGAAGAAAAACCCCATCGTAATTTATATACAGAGGATGTATTAGCAGTAAGTTATCTATACATAGAATAGTAAAATTGTAGAATGCTGAATCTGCAAAGGTTGTGTAACTTTTTGCAGATTAAATAAATACATGCATTTACAGGCCGTAAGCAATAGCCAGTCTTTTAATAAATGCTTTAGTTGATTATTAAGCATTATCCAATAAAAGATGGCAGGATATCAATGATTTTTTAACTGTTATCTGTTTTGGTGTGGAATCAATCATATTTAGAATAACATGCAATATTTTCTATTGTAAGACATTTGTAAAACTTTGAAGGTATTATTAATACGGGAGGCCAAATGCACTAATTCAAAGAAAATGTTGAGAATTTTTGTGAACAACATTAGAACTATCAAGAGCATGTAAATAACATGCTAATAGGTTGTCTGAATAACCAAATGTAGGAAAATTTGTAGTTGGATGTTAGAATACTTGCCAGTTTCATAGATAAGGATAGAATAAATTGAATCCCTTTTGTAACGAATCATACGAAAGATGGTCCCTGCAAAAACCTGAGATAGATTTATTCAACAATAAATTAACAGCAGTAGTCAATATCTTTGTGCACTCAACACTGAAAATGATCATGTTCATTGAATGACCTATGTTAAGCTTCAATGTTTTGATTAATAAAATCCATGATGATCAACAGCAATGCAATTGCAAAACCTTGAGAGTTTGACTTCTAAAACTGCTTTGATAAATTGCATTGTTGTAAAAACTTAAAAATGTTCCTTGTTTGTTACTTTAAAACCCGCCAAACAAATAGACCCATACCATATCAAAAAAGTGGGATATGAAGCAGTAGTAATATTTAACTATTTTTTTTTCAGGTTAATTCAGATGAAACACAACAGAAAATTAATAACTTTAATACTTACAATGTAGAATATGGCAAAAATGATTATCTTCCACTGCCAAAACAAAATAACAGTAGCAATGATACACAGAAACCTGTCTATAATGCAGGATCCTTTCAAGAATTTACTATTGGAGTTAGTGGTAAGATAAAATAAATATATATTTAAATTCTATATGTATATGTAATTGTATCTGAATTATCTAAATAATTTTGTATTTTTTTTGTTTTTATAGGTAGCAGTGATAAGGAGATATCAACAGTTCCAGATTCTAGTACTGCAGAAAATTATAATATGCAGTAAGTAATTTCTTTCTATATATTATACTAGCGATTCACCCTCGCTTCGCTCGGGTTCGTCCATAGGTATGTTTTAGCGCTTAGTATAGAATAGATAGACTATATATTAGTATAGGTATGAGTTTTATATCCCTTACTTGAAAAATGATTGATCCCCCATACAATTTTTTTATCCTCCTCTTTATCCTCTTAAGGGAGGATTTCTGGGATAAAACTATCCTGTCCTTCCCAGGGCCTCAAACTATCTTCATACCAAATTTCATCAAAATCGGTTCAGCAAATTTTTAGTTTATCCATTACAAACATAAATACAATTTCTTTCTCATTATTCCTACTATGTATAATAATATAAATGCACAAGAAACTCTGTCTGTTTGTCTGTTACGCTTACACACAGTACAGCGTACAGAGATAGACTAGAGCTTGGGAAAGGTCAAAGGACATAGGCTACCTTTAATCGCGAAAAAAAGCGGAGTGGGGTTGAAATAGGGGATGAATGTTCATATGGAAGTCCAAACAAATTTACGCTTTCACGCCTAACTCCGAATTCGATTTTGATTAAATTTGGTTCGACGTGTTTTTTTATTTTGTTTAGAATCATATTATGTAAAATAGTGTAAATAAGAACCATTGTTTTTGTAAATTTTGTCCATAAATTTTGTAGTAGGTATACATATTTTCGTAATATGTGGTTTTTCTTATTTTTTGCTTTATTTACGTTCATAAATAAAATAGTGTAAATAAGTTATTTTCGTAATGCGTACTTTTTCTATTTTTTGCTTTATTTACGTTCATAAGTTTTTGGTTAAAAAGTACAATTTTCTTTAAAAAAAAAACTAATAACTTGAACCAATACAAAAAAATATTATACCTTTGTATCCGACCGGGATTGGAACGCGGACACCTATTCAATCTTGCGCCTTGGTCGCTTGACCATGATGTTTATACCCGAGCGTGCGAAATTATCGGACAT
Organism: Brenthis daphne; assembly: GCA_947093115.1. Taxonomy (NCBI): domain Eukaryota; kingdom Metazoa; phylum Arthropoda; class Insecta; order Lepidoptera; family Nymphalidae; genus Brenthis; species Brenthis daphne. The sequence continues at coordinate 27,300,293 of OX352473.1, forward strand.
AATATTTTGCGTGGAATAATGCAAAAGAAAACCGCATGAAAATTTGAAAACACGCGTTTTCCCAGACATAAGACTAATCTAGATCGATTTATCGTCCCCGAAACCCCATGTATACTAAATTTCATAAAAATCGTTGGAGCCGTTTCCGAGATTCAGATTATATATATATATATATATATATATATATATATACAAGAATTGCTCGTTTAAATATATTAGATATAGTGTAAATAGTTACTCGGTTTTGTTCATTTGGTAAATAAAAATAGTTTTTAAATTCAAGTGGTCACATTTTTGATTCGTGTAGATCAGGTAGAAGATTTTCTTCTAAATAAAGTATCAATGGTTTAAGAATGCGTAGAGGACAAACATACGAACATTTATTTTTATTTATGTAGATTGCAAAAATCGGTATGATTATATTTTTATTTTAAGTTGGAAAAAATTGCCCTCTCTGTAATATTATAAATATTTCTGTCATCCTACTTCTGCAGTGTACTATAATAATAAAAAGAAAATCGGTCGGCATAGTTTTTTATTGTAATAAATATTTTATTATTCACATAGCCCATACGTCCCGTTACGTGCTAAATTAAGCAAGCTCAATTTAAGCAATATATAGGTACCTATCAGTGGCGGAGGGTGAAATTTTAGCAGAGGGTGAATTTTAGGAGAGCCATTCCAAAAATATACAATTTTTATATGCATATTAATTCAGAAAGAAATAATGCTATTATTATATATATACATATATACATATATATATATATATATATATATATATATATATATATATATTTCCAAAAGAACATGTAAGTATATATTTAAAAAATTAAATGTATGTAAAATTATAGCAAGATAATTTTAAGGTAAAACTTCTTGTATGGACGCTTCGCCACTGGTACCTATAATATGTGCCATAAATATAATTCTGTTTTGTATATTCTTTTATGATATTATTATAGACTTAACTATGGAAATCAATTGACTTTAAACTAAGTGTTAATCTTTTTAGTGTCATAGGGACAGTCTGTTATGCCCCAATATAAAATTACGATAATTATCTATACTATAATAATATTATAAAGAGGTAAAGTTTGTGAGGTTGTAAGGCGTAATCTCTGGATCTACTGAACCAATTTAGATGAAATTTTGTAGAAAGATAGTTTGAGACCCTGGGAAGGACATATTTTTATCCCGGAAATCATCCCTTAAAGGGGTGAAAATGGAGATGAAAGTTTGTATGGGGAATCAAGTTAAGGACGAACCCAAGCGAAGCGAGGGTGAGTTGCTAGTAATAAATGGAATTTTGTACTTGCGTATTTAGGTCATATTTACTGCATATTATTATATTTATAATTCCAAATAATGCCCCGTGAGTTATGGGATCAAGAGATTGTACGAAATATGATGATGTTCTCCTGACCGATTCCGGCCACGGCGGCCAATCTCATTGAGACTAGCCAAATTGCGCAGGAGATATTATAGTGCACAAGTGTACGCGCAGACACAAGTGCACTATATTCCTGTCAATCTCATACTCCGGTGGGACGATTGCTCGACACGATCAGTGAGAGTTAAGGCGCAGGACCGACGGCTTTACGTGCTCTCCGAGGCACGGGGGTGAAACACCTCCAACTTCTCAACTCCAGGCTGTTACTGAGGTTTACTATACAGAAAGACTCAATAACTAAACTTGGCCCGACCCGGGACTCGAACCCAGGACCTCCGGGTGTGCAGCCGTACATGCTAGCCACTACACCGCCGAGGCAGTCAAGTACGAAATATAACTAGAGGTTGTTTAATCTGTAAATATGTTGTATTTGTTTTATTTTCCAGGAGTACTGTAACAAAAGAAAACAAAACCAATATAAATCCAATTACCAATATAAAAGGTCCGCCAAAGCCACAGGTTATACATAAACTGGCAACACCACTAAACAATGATGGTAAAAGAAATCAAAAACTTAGAAATATAAAAGCAAAACCGGAAGATCAGAAAATTAAAATTATATCAGATGTTAAATTTGATGAGGCTGTCAAAAATAATATGTTAAAAATGCCACCCCTACAACCAATTTCTTCTCCGTTGCTGCAAATGCAAAGGATTATTATAAATGGAACACCAGCGTATAAAAGTAAAGTGCAGGGGAAAACTTATAATAAGGAAGAAATTATGGCTATGCCTACAATTATTCTCGTGCCTGCCTCTGGTGAGTGTACTTCTTTACATTTAAAATAATAATAGATAGGTATTGAGTTTGCTCATTATATATTTCTTCTATATAATGATTATTTTAGATGCTGTTTGTCATTTAAGATTTTAGATATTTTTTTGGTTTCTATGTCTGGTTATCGCTATTGATGCTTAATATAGGACTGGGAAGGATAAGGAGGAATCACCATCATCCTTCTGTCTTCATATGGTGACGGCACGTTTGGCTCAGTTTGCTGTGCCAGTGGTCGCGGGTTCGAGTCCCGCTGGGGGTATTCATTTGTGTGATGAGCGTGAGTGTTTGTACTCCGGTCATGGTTGTTTCTATTTATAATATGTATGTATTTCAAAGTTTATATGTGTACTATGTAGTGTATCAACTATCTGAGTGGTATCTATAACACAATCCACATAGCTTACTATGGAACTAGAAGGCGCTGTGTGTTACTGTTCCAACATATTTATTTATTTATTTATTATTCATTTCTTACTTTTACAGCTCTTACTTTTACGATTTTAATTTGTTGATTACTATGTTAAAACCTAAGTTTTTCTTGCCATGTTTAAATTGCTTTTGCCATATATAAAGATTTTCAAGTCATACTAATGTCATAACTGTGAAAATGAATGATTTTTCTTATATATATTTATTTACTATTGCAGGACCGTCTAGCAGTACTGTAACATCGGTGTCTCTCGCTCAAAACGTAGTACATACAGTAACAAGCTCTTTACCTACCACTACTACAACTGCATCAAAATCGTTGGGTCCACTAATAGTGGATGTGTCATCAAACAGCCCAAACCCAGTTGAAACATCAAATAAAACAGAAGATACAACATTTCAAGAACCCACAAAGATTCCAGTTGAAATGAGTTTAGTTAAAACTGTCGATTTCTCACATAATTCTTTGCCTAAAGACAATAATATGGATACTGCAAATAAAACTAGTACACCTAATATTTTGCCACCCACAAGAAAGTCTAGTTCGACACCCCGAAGGACCTCACACGTAAGAGTTTTAGATTTCACTACACCAAGGAGGATTTTACAGGAAACTATAAATGAACAAGATCCAAACAAAGATTTAATTACAGATGTTATTGATAATCCGGATACACAAAATGTAGTGAATGTTGAAAGTTCAAATGAAGATATGGAAACCAAAAATGTATCCACAAAAGAGAATCATATTAAAAAAACAAAAAAGAATTGGGATTCGGAATTAAGAGTACTCGCTGTAAGAAATGATGAAACGATAGAGTCTACTCCGAGACATAAACCTAAAAAATTGAAAAAGAAAATGACACCAGTTGTTGAGAAGAGTCAAGAAATATCAGATGATAAAGCTGGAAGTAATGTGAGTTGCAAAAAAAAAGTGTCACCTAAGACTAAAAAAGCTAAGAAAACAGTGAAATCTGCAGATATTGTTAAGGAACCAGTAATTACAATAGTTGAAAGGGTCGAGGAGCCTATAGTGAAACCTACTTTAAATATTATATCAAAATCTGATTGGAGTACACAAGAACCTAAGGATTCAAGTAAAGAAAATAATGAGAGTCAAACGAAATTTAATAACAGTGATGAACGAACAGATACTCCAGATGCAGAAAGGCTTTCGCTACAAAACGCAATTGGAGCAAAATTAAACATTTCAGAATTATTAGAAACTCCATATAAACAAGTTTTGTATGATATTCAAATGGAAACCCCAAAATTTCTGGGTCCCGATCTTCCAGGTGAACCTGTTTCTGACATAAAAATAATGAATATACCGACTCCACGGTTTTTCGATTCACCAAAAATAATACAAGCGACTCCATCGTCTTATTCTTCCCGACCAACAGACTATTCTAGTGGTGGTTCATATTACAAGCCTGATGATCAAGATTTTGTGCCAGAAATATTAACTTGTGCTGTCACTGTAGTACAAGAGCCGTGTACAGATGAAAAAGATGAAGAAGAACCCAAGATTGAAGAAAAAGAAGAAGAAAAAGTGGAGAAACCTAGTCGACCGCAAAGAAAATGCACAAGAAATGTGTCTTATAGAAGTCCTGTTAGCAGAGCTAAAGATGATGGTAACTCAAGTACCTCGGCAACGTCTAGTAACAGTAGTATAAAAGAAAAGAAAGCGAAATCCGTAGATGCGAAAAACCGATCCAAATCAAAATCTATTCCGAAGAAGAAAGTGATTCCTACAGCCAAATCTCCCTTTAAAAAGGAATCGCTGTTAAAAAGCACGCCAAATAATTATATCAAAATCAAACCTTTTAAAACTACATCTATTAAAGAAACGTCGAGTAAAAAAAAGAAGACGCCAACTGTATTACAAAATCTTTCGTCCAAATCGTTATCGAGAAAGAGAACAAGTAGCAAAGAAAGTAATATTCAATCCACACCTATTGTACCTGTGACAACGAAGTCCCGAAGAAAATCATCTACACCGAGAAAACTTGACTGTACGAACTCATATAAAGAAAAAGTTGATAATACTTCATCTGAACTATCTAAAAGTGACCAAGATGTAGCAAAAGATTGCCCACAAGATTCCGATCTCGAACAACAACCTTTGCGATGGTCAGACGATGGTTCCCAAGACGCTAAACAAAAAGTCCAATCGACAGTCAGCGATGAGGATGAAATAAACAAAATAAAGGAGTTCATACAATCAACAGTTCCCGCGAAAATTGATGGTGAAGGAAGTTTACACAATGATTTAGTTAAACGAGGTTTTGACGCAGAAACAGCGAAAATAATCGAACGGGACTTACTCGATACATCCCCTATACAAGATACGGCGGTGCAATCGACCAGTAACGATTTTAATTTAAACAAAAATGACGCACAAAACGTTAGCGATAAATTAGAATCAGATTCTAGTGCGAATAACTTACAAATAGTGCAAGAGGATGATGATATAGAAGAAATAGAAATGTCAGTACATGAATGTGTCGAGGGGAAAGAAAATTATATCACGTGCCAATTTGATGAAGCGAACTTCGTTCCAAAAACAGATATTCCCAAATTGAAAGATAAATTCTCTATGGAAGTATGTATTGATGACGGCGTATCTATAAGACTGAGGTCCACAAACCTTAAGACTTTGTTTGAAGATGATCCGACTACGTACAACCTTAAAGAAACCGAAATGGCGGTTAACTCGATTTCTAATATCGAGAAACTTTATACACCAATGAAAGATCGACGATCTCAATGTTACGAGATATTCGATTCTACTCTAACCAGTATCGATACTCCGATTAAGAATGAAATGAAAGAATTTTACGAGACAGAAGTAAGTGAGATTATTCTAGAAGTTGAAAGTATAGAAGTAAAAGAGAAGCCAGAGACAAAGAAAAGGAAACGGATTACAAGTGATGTTGCAGAAGAGTCTGTAAGTAAGAAGACTAAACCTGAAACTCGGTATTTACTCAACTCGGCTAACATACAGAATATCGATATTGAGTCAGTTTTAAGTAAATTACACGGACCTTAATTATTAGGATAGTGTTGTGCTAAAACTGCTAATAGGGCTTCGAACATTTTTTTATGAAAGCTGCAGCAGCAATTTATTTTTTCTAACCTGCGGCGCACAATGAAATCGGTGTCTATAGTTAAAAAACTGTTAAAGGTGCAAGAAAATATCACAATATCGTGCCATTAAGTATCGCGTTTAGAATATTTCGGGGGTAAAGATTGACAAATAAGAACTATGACAAATATTTTTTTAATAATTGTCATCATTTTCATGTGACGTCCATCTTATATACCCAGAAATATCTCAGAAACGTTATAGTTTAGAATTACTTGTATATTTTGCTTATTTAAATGTTTTCTATCCTTATACACCAGTTTCACAGCGCCCAAGTTTAGAAAAAAGTAAAATAAAATAAAAATGGCGGTGGTTAGCATTATGCCAAAAAGTTTATAATCTCTTTAAAATATCGTTTTTTTTATTATAAATCGTTGTGTAAGGTGTTTTGTAAAGTTCTTACATATTGAAACGGAATAAGAAATTGTATAATTTCTTTTGAAAAATATATAATAGATTAAGGCAATGAGTTGCCTTTTATGATGATTCAAATTTACAAATCTTGAGTGATCTACATGAGTGATTAATATACATTTTAACTAGTGACTTACCCTGATCCCGGACCTGGACCCTGATTCTTATTCCAAAACAAAAGTAGCCTGAGTTACTCCTTATAACATGAGCTATCTGCTAGTGAGTCTCGTCAAAATCGGTCCAGCAGTTTAGTAGATTAACCGAAACAAACACACAAAAAAAATGAAAATTGTTGTTTCATAATAAGTACCGTATATACTTTCATACATATTTAGTAAAAAGCTGTTATTTTGATATTACCAACAGACACTTCAATTTTACTTACCTGTATAGATTACGAATATTATTAATTTGTTCATTTTTTCATATGATTAACGGACAAACGAAATTAGTTACCTTATTATTTATAAATATATGTAAAATGTTACGACGTTTATTTTTAATTAGAGACTTAGAATTGGAAAATGGACATAGTAAATGGCCCTTATTATAACTTTTTTTTATTGTTATATTAAAAATGAGGTTTAAATACAAGCGATGGATTTTCCAAATGGGCATGGATGGTGAAGTTCGAAATATTACTTTCTAGAATGTTTAATAACAATACCGCCTGACGTAATAATATAGGCTATTAAGTGCTCTGTTAATAGTGTTTTAATTTAAAAACAAACATGTTTGATTGCTTTCTAAGACAAAGAAATGTAAAAAAAAACCAGTTGAATGAATTTTTCAATGTTTGAAAAATCATAGGAAATTGATTGAAACATACACGTGTATTAATTAACTAACTCAGAGGTCGCTTGTTCGATTCTTGGTGCAAGTTATAATCAATCAATGACCGTGGACACGCCGGCGTTATAGTTAACAATAGATTTCTTAGAAATTTAATTAATTTCTTAGAAATTTACCTGGAGGTGAATGACATACTTCAAAGATACCATTCGAAGACGTATTGTAAGTTTTTTTTTATAATTAGGATGTATATTGTAATTATAAGACTAATAGAGCATTATGTTGATCATATGTATTCTGTAAATATTCTTATATAAGTGTGTGTAAACTATTGATTATTTTATAAGTTGATTGGTATTGCGTGCTGGCGGGCTGTTATTGTGTAAGACACATATATAGTTAAGTCCGTTTCTAAGGATAGGTTAGAAGCTATCCTCCATATTGTGCCTGTTTTAGACACCAGCAATACAAATAAAAACCTATTATTTTAAATTATTTCTTTGTTTTATTGTTTTTACATAATATTTTACATTAACTGTTTTATTGCGGGGGTACTAGTAGCCAAGTGGTAACGCGCCCGCTTAGGAAACCGAGTGAAGTGGGTTCAAATTCTGTGTCTCGCACCTCTTAATATTTTCATGTGTAAATCTTTCCTAACAAAATTACCACTTGTTTTACGATGAAGGAAAACATCGTAAGGAAACTTACATGTGAGAGAACTACTGAGAGAACCTAGCAAGTTTTCAATAGACATGTATAGTCTGCACTTGGCCAGCGTGGTGGACTATGGCCTGATCTCCCTCATATTGAAGGGACTAGAGAGGCCCGTGCTCCGCGCCGTCTTAAGCCACGCAAGGGCCCTTGGGCACACATCAATTTTGGGGCCCTTTAGAAAGTAAAAAAAATGTGAATTATGAAATAAAATTAACTTTATTGAATTAGATTTATACAAGCACTTTAATTTAACAATAGTCAGTGAGTCGACCCTTGAGGATGCTTCGTTGGCTCGGAAAGCAGTGCTGCTGAGTAGAACATCGCCAGGATAAACTCGACAAGTGCTCTTTTTACAAATCAAATTACAGTATTTAATACATCCATACTAATATTATAAATGTGAAAGTGTGTTTGTTTGTCTTTCTTTCATGTCGAAACGTTTTGTGTGGAGATAGTTGGAGGGCTGGAAAGTGACAGGATACTTTTTACCGCGGGAGATTATCTCTTTCCCATGGGAAAACACGTTATAATACAATCCAAAAAATTTATGATCAGAATTACTTGAAATTTGGTATTAATGCTCTTTAATACAATTATGTAATTAAATACGTGTTTTAGTATTTTTCGTAATTCATCCCATTCTTTAAAATAGCTGATGAAAGTTTGTATGAAACCTATCATTTTAGAGTTCTTTTTTGTAGTTTTAGCGCGAGCGAAGCCGCGTGTTCTGCTAGTTATAGCTATACCACAAATGACTTAATTTTTCTTAATTCTACACAATTCAAAAATGTTAAAGACAGATGCATTCGAGTTAATTGAACACGTGCCTCAAGGGAGTATTGAGGAGTTCATGCTAAAATAATACTACATAGATCTACGTTGTTATTGCGTTTAATTATAATAAACGTAATAATGCTTTTAAAACTAACTTTATTTAATATTAGCGACTTAGCCTTTGCTTCGCTCGGGTTTGTCCCTAGGTCTCTTCTGCCATACACTTTATTTCATTATTTCAAACGTTTGATTAAAAAAAAATTTAATAAAAAAAATACCAACCGACTTATAAAAACACTAAAAAGTGAATTACGTGAATTGTCTGTCTATAAATCTGGAAGTCCTGGGTTCGAGTTCCGGGTCGGGACAAGTTTATTTACTGGCTTTTTCTATCAAGAAATTCTTAGTTGGTAAGTTTTTGTGTGTATTATGCGATATGTTCGGCAGTAATGAACGAATGTTTATGAATTTTTTTAAATGTTAATGCACCGTTGCGGGTTCCAACTTCCATGTATCTACTCGTAAAAGTCAACAAAAGAATGATGTAAATAATTTCCAACATTCCTTGTATCATAAAAAAATCATTTAAATCCGTTTAGTAGTTTTCAAGATGTATGTGAATAATTATCATCATTTTCATTATCACCTCGGATGAAAGACTGCTAAATATACATCTCTACCAAAGATTTTCTCACGGCCTCCACATACTCGTACAGTGGATAGCTGCGGCTGTCACTAAAGCTCCCTAGAGTAAAAATGTTCCTTGCACTAAAGTCATCGGTCCGCTTTGTAGGAAGCCTATTCACGGCCTTTGCCTTCAAGTAAATAAAAAATATATATTTACTAATTTCTTGACAGTCAACGCCTTACGCCAATGAATGATTTAACTGCTGTCTCTAGACGCATTAAAATTTTGCAAAAGTTATATAACGAAAGTGAGAAATAAGGAAAAAAAATAAATAATATATTTCTAACTTCAAAAATGAAGACGCCAAGTTTTTTTGGCAACTTAGGCAATGAAATAATATATGACCAATTTTTGAAATATTTGTTTTACACATTAAAGTTTTATAATAATAATTGACATAATAATAAGTTTTATAAGTTTATTTTTGCCTTATTTACCATTTAATGACAAAAGGTGTCAATGCGCATGCGCACATAATTGTTAATTTCGGGTTGGTAAGAAGGTTCGTGTACAGCCGAACATGATATCACATTCAAAATTGATTGTTTTATACCGAAACTCTCAATAATTCCATGTTATTTAAACGGTAGAGTTATCAAGTAAATTGGCACTGTTTAAAATTACGACAGAGACCTATAATTTAGGTATGATATTATATAAGATATATATACAAAATTCAAAATTGCCCCAATTATGAAAGCTGATACGGGTTTATCAGTATGATTGTAGTAGATATCTTATTTAACTTGTATTGTTTTGACGTGAATTAATTGACAATGTGTGCTTTTTATTCAAAGTTAACATGAATTATTTTACGTATATTTGATGCAATCATATCTGTTTATAAAAAAATTAGGTAGATAGCATTTTAGCAATTAAGAATTAAATAAATAAAATTATAAAATACGAAATTCGTTATTTATATATAAATTAGAAATGCGAAGAACGTCTTATATAAATGTATTGGCATCATTATTATTATTCTAAGTACATACTAATAATTACGTACTACCCAAGGTATGTAGGTAGGTAGGTAGGTATTACTTGTGTACTCACTTATTAGAAATAGATCGAAGTTGCGAAGTAGATGATTGCGAAAACCAAAAGCCATCAATGCTGTTTCTAATAAAACTATTTGTTTAGTTATCGGTTTGTTTATCATTATCTATATTCTATACTAACTTATATTATAATATTGTAATCGCGTATGCTATTATTTTAATCGCTAAATATAATAATTTCTGACAACAATTTTCATGTAAACATGCACACATTCTACATTCAGAAATTTGCGATTATTACATTAGATAGGCTTCCATCAATAATTAATAGCTAGATTGTTTCGCATCGTACGTATAATTATTCATATAACATACATTCGAAAAGGAAGTTGTTTTCACATCGAACCGCATTACTTGAGCTATAATTAAGCGCTGCAAATTAAGCATGCATAAACTCGCATGGGTTTCAGTCTGCCCCTTGGAGGCGATTTTTCCTGAGATTATTGTGTGCGCACGGTAGCGGTTCAAATTAGCATGGCTAATGAACGGTTCGAGCCACTCGCGCCGACGGTGTCGCGATTGCCTCTAATTGCAATATCTAATTAAATGGAATATTATAATCGCATGGTACACTCACTGAGAGAAAATTAGATGTATTCGGTCTCTGAGTAATGATCTTAATGAGTACACCTGGAACAGTATATCGGCTAAGTGTGCCATTTTTAAACTGATTTCATACTTCATGCATAATTTTCGATACAGCTACAGCTACCGAGCTGTTGTCTTCTTCAATTTGTACCATGTATAGGAAATTTTGATATAATTATATCGATATTTTCTCGATTATCGATACCGTGAAATTGTAATGTTTACTTTATAATGATCATCATCTGTTCGTTGTTGGTATGCTGATGTTATCTCATTTAACTGTTTAATACATTATAATATACGTATGTACGTGTGTTACAGAGTTAGTTGGATTGATTAATTATACGTTGTAAATATTTATGAATTTAATCATTGAATTCAATGAATTCAATTAGAACTCATATATTCATTAAAAATAACTATTTCAAATTAATACAAATGTTTATATTTCATTAGTTCTAGAATACTAATGAACAAGAATTTAATTTTATTAGGTTCACCTCTAACTGAAAGCTCGTTACTCGTCGAGTCTCGAGAGTATATACTTATTTAGATCTCATTTCGTAGGTAAATTTAATTCTTTCGAATATTTTATGACAATTATTTGTTTCGACTTTTGTTATATTAAAAAAGTTTAAGTATATTCTATTTTATTTATTCCTCAATAAATCAATTATGGTACGGAGCCATTCGTGTGCGAGTCCGACTTGCACTTGTTTTGTAATTTTGTAAAAAAACTAAACTTAAAACAATTTTGGAAGTGGCACAGAAAGAAACTAGATTTTGCGAATATTTGAATCATTTTAAACTTTATGAAACACCAAAAGACATTGTCCTCCACATATCATGCTGTATGCTGAATCCCTTTTTCTAAATTATTTGGCATCAACGACCAATGCTAATTAATAATAAAGTCCAATAAGACCTTTGTCATCACACATATTTATTGGAAACTCATATTACAATTATTTATGTCAAATACATCATATTTAAATACATACGTATCAATATAATGCTTCGATTTCTGTTAGCATAAACGACTGTAAATTGTAATTTTGTCTAAGCTTAAAATTAAATTTCTGTAATTAAGTAATTAATAAATTAAACACGATTATAGCCGTAAGATGCTAAGAACATTATACCTAGATGACATAACCTAGACCAAAATATACGGAACCCGGGAAGGGAGGGGGTGTTGGCAACTGGGTCACGGATACAGGCTCCTGACACGAATAACGTCGCATCTCACGTGGCGTGTATAGCTAGCACTAGTGCAATGTGTCTTATGCTGCTAATTGAATTTACCTCCCCCGAATTACGATTATTGGATTGTTGATTTAATTTTAACGAAGGTGTTTATTTTATATATAAGTTGTCGGTTTTTGAATTTATGAAATTATAAAACGGTGTAAGGTAGTTTGTTTGTATGTTTGGGGTAGTCTTTCTAATTACTGTTCTGGAAAATTCATCAGAAATAGAAAACTTTGGTATTTCTGATTAATGAAAAGACTTTTGTTTATTGATGTACAACACAAGCGGAGTCACGGACGATTATTAGTGATTATAAGAGTTCTAAGTCCTTAATAAATCTATATCATCCAAAATGAAGGGTAGAGTATATGTTAGTTTTCAGTCTCCACAATAATTATGATATTTCTGAATTAATTTTAACATTTTGATGTTTCCATCAATATCGTGAAGAGTCTATTTTTATGTCATGCCAAATAATAAGGATTGAGTAGAAAATTCTCAACAAAGAAGTAACTTAATATTTTCATTTCATTTATAATATCATTCACTATATATAGTGCAAGGGGTGACGTTTTCTTTACTACCACTAAAACTATAAAATATACTCGAAGAAGTACTTTTTCGTTAGAAAATCTTATATTTTTAACATTTTAACCCTTAACTGGGGTAACAGTTAATATATTCAATGTTAAAGCAGTGGGTTAGTAAAGTTCATTGAATTTTTAACCATATCTAATATTATGACATGCAAATGCAATACCCTTTCGAATAGTTAATTATACTAGGTACATGACGCACTCTATACGATACGTCGTGAGAATGCTCTACAATATATTATACAGGAAGCGAAATGTGCAGCATTCTCGCCTTGTTATATTTGAGACTGCTTTAGAAGGCAACCTTGCCACGAATTATATACATTGCTCCATCTAACTGACTTTATAGGACCATTTACCTCAGTCGAGGAGCAATGTTGAACGTTGCTGAGAATCTCCGAGAATTTAGTGACAGCTAGTAATTCTACAGGCAGTTCGGGTATAAATGATTGCGGGTGATTTTACACCACCCACTCACCCCCCGCCCAGTGTCTAACCCGCCCCAAAAGCTCCCAAAGTGCAACGCGACGTTGCCTCGGACAATCTGCGTGCTCTGCTTATTTTCCCTCCTAATTCCTTTTCCGGAAATTGTCTTTATATAAGAGGAAGAGTTGGAGAGACTGTAAATAATTAAAATTGTAGTCAATGCAAGTGTAACAGTAGGAAATTGGGTGTGCTTTTTAGTGAGAAGTTATACTTACTTGAACTTTCTTTGCTCGTAATTTTAGAAGTTGTTAGTTTGTTAATTTCTCTACGTATAATTACAGAATGTATAAAATATTGTAGAATGTGGTTAGAGGCAAAAATAGGTGTTTTTAATATAGTATATGTCATTTTTGTTACGTGTCTTTAACTAATTTATAGATATGTAAAATAACTGCAATTTTCAAAAATTCTTTTGTCGTACGATTCGCTCTATTTTATACAACCTTAACGAACGTAGCAGGCGATAGTATTTTATACTGTTTCGTTTTCCAAAATCTTTGTGAAACTTGATGAGAAAGTTATTTAATTTAAACGATTTCAAGGTTAAGTAATGCATTTATTTCTACGTATGCTGGTACGACCTAGAGGCGGGCTCAAAGCCAACTGGGTCGAGCTTTTGTAACTTTCAGCTATTTCTGCCAGCTTTGTACTTAGTAGTCGAAAATAATAAACTAAAAAATATATATTTAATGAAATCTTCTTTCGTTTCTCATGCCGGAGTATATGTAGATAGTTGTATAATCAGGGTGGATTTCATTTGGCGGTAATGTGTAGGTTTCAAAACTAAGCTTAGAGGAACGAGCGTCGTTTGGCTAACTGCAAAGAAGGCAACGTCGTAAGTGCCAAGTATTACCTTAAGTGTGTCAATTGGTGGCTCGATGTGCGTGGCTCCCGACCCCCACAGTGGGGGAGGCAGAGCGTGGGGCAGGTCGCTGGATCGATACCCGACGTCTGGCCCACGACCTCGCCTTTCTTACCACCTTCCTAAATACTAATTACGTGCTTTGACACAGCATGCACGGCTCGTACCGAATGAAAAGAGCTATGGATGGCAGCACGAGCGTTATTAATATTTGCGGTGCGTCCTATTCGTTTTTTGGTAACTTTATTGTGTTCTTCGTACGTCGGAGTTTACCAACACGTTCCTAATTTCCAGCCTCCCTGTTTTTATTAAGCGATGAGTGGTGGTGAATACGTGTTTTAAATGTGCTTTTAAAACTCGCTAATTTGCAAATATATATATATTCGTATCAGTATTTATTTTATTTTATATAAAATTAGAGTAACAAGATTGCATTACTATTGTCAAAGGTCAGTACTTCCAACTTGTTACATCAGATCAATTTGCGACAGACAGATGCTTTTCTTACCAGGATAATATAAAGGAAACAGGATTAAAAATGTATTCGCCGCACGTGGGCTATAATGCGATTTATCGGTGCACGGGCATGTCGTGACTGCATTGTACAGGTAGGTATTTCGAGCAAATACATCATAGGTGCAGGCTTTCAGGATACCTTGTATGTGCATGGCATCTATAAGGCATTTAAACTTTGGATATGTTGTGATGGATTACTGTCTAATTCTTTGTTAAAACCTTTTTGTACTTGCACAGATATAATATGTCTACGTATGTAGTTATTTGTTTAAACTTTTATAACAAATTATTTAAGAAATTCTTAGTTAATATAGTATATATTTAGTAAATAAAGATATGAATAAATGAAAAATGTTTAAATAAACATACCTTTTAACCCTAGAACAAGTCCGAAATTTCTCGAACTCACCAGAGATTTGCAACACTAATTAGTCCGTGTCGATTTAATACAACAAACAGAAATAGTACTTAATTGGCAGAATGCATAAAGGTGCAAACTCATTACAAGGGGCGGTGCGGTTTTGGCCAGAAACTCGATGCATCTTCGGGTGTGGGGCCCCCTCACTTTCGGCCCCCCCCCCAGGGGGAGATGGACGCACGAGGCTCCTCAGCTCCCTGCAACGTTGGTCTTTATACCGCGTGCACTTACTAGTTTCTTTGACGTCCCTTTGTTGTGGATTCCAATTTCGAGACCTAACGCTATTGCATTCTGTATTACTTCTGAGCCAATACTCTATACTGGACTCATGAACTGTTCGAATAAAGTAACACTACGAAACTTTTGCCTTTGGAATTTCCTACGAAACTGGAATAGTTTATGAATATAACCCCTTTTGTTTGCTTTCTGTAAACTTTGATAGCTTGTTAAGAGGTGTGAGTGAATGAAATTGTTTTAATTTAATTGACAAACATGAATTAGATATAAAATCAAGACTTAAAATGCGAATATGTATAATAATGAGTTATAATATATAATTTACGTTTTTTAACAAGATTAATAGAATGAGAAGATGAATCTTCTTAAAACCTCTTAGCTTCATGCTCTTTTTATCTATCTCAGAGCATCTGAATTAAGTATTATGCAAATTTCTTAAGACGTTGAGGGGCGCCATCTTTAAAATAAATTGAAAACTTGCACCCCGAAGGTCGTTCAGAAGTTTCGCTATGAAATGAATCTGGTGGAGTAAAACACTTTCATTTGCTTCGTTTAGCGTTTGTTATTTTAATTCAGGGTTGCTTTCATATAACCAACTAATGTTATGCTTGGAGTTTGGAATACGAACTACGGAGCTGTAATTGCTTCGAGTTCATTAACCTAATAGTTTTATATCATACTTGTTGTTTTACTAGAGAGAGAGTTAGTTGTTATCGTATTGAAGTAACAAAAAGTCTAACATGATTTCATTTGAAATTAATTCGTATTTTCAAAATTCAAAATGTTAATGTTTTTTTTAAATCATAATATTTTTCATAAATATGTAAGAAAATATTTACCTATTTACTTCTTACGAGACCACCATAAATAAAGCCAAAAATATTAAAAAAAACAGCGTTATTTTTATACTGTAAGTTGCTAAGGTCGCTTCTTTGTCTTTCTTTGTTTAAAGTTTTCATAGAGTTATAGACTATAGTCTATACATATAATAAAATTGTAACTAATCCGAATCTGTATATAAGATATTTTTTGGAAAATGTTATTGAAATAAACATTAATATCGATACAGAGGCCGAATCTATAGTTTTTAGAATTTTTGTCTGTCTGTTACCGCATCACAGAAAAACCACTGGAAGGATTTTGATGAAATTTAGTATGGTGATAGTTGGTTATCCAGGTCAACTTATAGGATACTATTTACCGCAGGAAAATATCTCATTTCTGAGAAAAAATACAAAAACTCTAATGTAAGAGTATACTAATATGTAAAACCTAAGCATTTGGTTTTTGGTCATCTGAACGCGGGCGGAGCCGTGGGCAATGCTAGGCAATAATAAAACCAATACAAAATACTTGTCTAGTAATTATTATACTTAAGTAATTTCCAAAAACCCAATGCGTAAATTACTAAAAATCGCAGCCTAACATCGCAAACAAGTCATTTAATTATCAACCGATTATAATGTGGGCGTAAAAGGGCGCATTGGGTGGGTGCACTATCGATCTCTGTTGAATTAGTGTGCGGATCGGTCGACGTCTTTGTGGAGCCCGTCGCAGGGCCAAACAGACCAAAACAAGCTGCCCCCACCGCCTCCCTCCTGTCGTTCAAGCCTTCATTTATGGTTTGGTGCTTCAATGCTTTTAAACGCTGCACTGACGAAATTCCCGTCTTACTCGTTCCTATGCAGGGTCTAATTCACCCCTCGCGATACTGACGAGATGTTTTAAGAAGGTTAAAGCCCTGAAATTTACTCTGCTTAATGAAATTGGTTTTGGCAGTTCGTTATATACTTATGTCACTCACGTAATATATTTATATTTCGTGTATTTGTTGATAGATTTGGTTTTCTTCTTGATTTAAAAAATATATTTTAGATTGAATTTCTGAAGTTATATATAATGTATTATAGATTTATTAATGGAATATTCGTTATATGTTAATATTTAAATAATTAGGAATTAAAACAATTGTTTCAAACAAAGAAATGAACGCGACACAAAATAATTCACATCAACCTAGTTTTGCATTAGGTGAATATACTGTGAATTTCACCGCATTGCACAGTATATTGGTGATTTTATTAAACAAAGAAACGTAGTAATCTAGAACGTCCATCTATTGAATTAGTAAAGTCTGTCAAAGTGCATCGGCGAGGCGCAAAGGTCGTTGCGTGGGAAATAGAGGAGGTGGGCGGCCCCCTCCCCTGGGCCCGAACTAAGCCGGAGCTTCAGAAATTTGTTATGACGCACGGGGTTTTGTCTACTCTTTCGAACAAACAATGGTACTTTAACGTCTTTTGACGTATATATAAGCATATGTGCGTGTATGTATGTATAGCAATAGGTAAATCAATTAGTTACCATATAATTGTACTAAAAAATTTGCAAATATGACAAAAACTTCGATTGTATCTTTTGCTTAGCTCTATAACCGTTATTACCTGTGTAGGAAGGGCTATTTCATTTTTATAATCGATTTTCGTGTTAGTTCATTAGATAAGAAGTTGTAGTGTACATAAATATTGTGAATGCGGTTATTTTCAAAGCTCGTTGCGTGAGAAAGGGGGTGACGCATGCATCGGTCTAGACATTATATTATTATGAGTTCCCTCGCGCCGGCTCATTGCACCCCACAGCTGCTACTCGTTAACTATATTAACATAAAGCCTTAATTAATTACTCGTCACTCCTATTTGATTGTTTGTCGGTTTGTATTATACTCTTTATTGGACCCAGTTATGCAAAAAACAGCCATGCCCGTAAAAGTACCAACAGAGTTATAAGCATTTTATTTTAAAAAATAAAATAATTATAAAAAATAAACAATACTTATATAAATATTGTTCAATTTTAAAATAACCAGAAAAATAAAACATAACCCAAGTGTAACTATCGACAGAAAAATGCTTATAACTCTGTTGGTACTTTTACGCACATGGCTGTTTTTTGCATAACTGGGTCCTATTTAGAAGCTCGAATCTTTATATAAGTCACTCATTAAATGTTAACTAACGTGACAAATGAAGTTGCACATTGAATAACGGGTAAATGGTTGATCGGTAGTTACATTTTAATTTATCAAGATAATAATTTTACTTTTTTAAGATGTATTTTTTTCGGATTCGCTTCAGTTACGGTATGAAATTAATGACAATGGTAGAGTTGGCAACGTCTTTTAAATATTATTATTATTGTGTTGGGTGTGGTGCCGAGGTCGGCCCTAGCTACGTCGACCAGTTTTGGTCCATTGTAGCTCCCTTTATTGTGAGTTCAAAGTTCTCCGCTTAGTCCTGTTGACTCCAGGAACTTCCAGATTTTCCGAGCGGGGAGCATCTGTATCTCTTCCGGTTGCATAATATGCTGCCCTAGGTAGATACTTCTGCGGTGCATGAGTGGACCGCACGAGCAGAGGATGTGCATAGCAGTTTCCTCTGTCTCATGGCATAGTCTGCACATTGCGGTCTGACTGAGGCCGACGGTAAACATGTGTTTATTGAGTTTGCAGTGACCAGTAAGTATTCTGGTTACTGCACTGGTTTTATACTTGTTGAGTTGAAGCAACTCTTTTGTAAACTTTCTGCGATATCCCTTAATTAGCGCTTTAGAGTGTTTTTGTCCAGAAGTGGATTGCCACTCTTGAAGTGCTTGGCGATTGCAGTGAATTTTGAGAATTGAATAGGCATGTTGTTTTGCAATACCACAAAATGGTTCTGGGCCACATACTGGGGTTTCAGCACCCCTTCTTGCCAGTGCATCAGCCTTTTCATTCCCATCTATGCCTGAGTGACCCGGGACCCATCTGAGGGTAAACTCTGTTGGATGTGCCCAGGACATTCAGATTTTCCATACAGTCTTTGACCAACTTAGAGTTGGTCTCAAGAGAATCTATAGCCAGAAGTGCTGCTCGGCTATCTGAGTTGATGTAGATATTTTGGTTTCTAAGCTTCCTCTCCAGGATGACTTCAGCACATTTGTTGATGGCGAAGACCTCGGCTTGGAAGATGGTGGCCTCCTTGCCCAGATTGACACTCATGTCAAATCTAGGCTTAAGGCCATAGATACCGCACCCTACATCAGATCCTTTCTTGGATCCATCTGTGAACCAAACATGACTGCCCTTTTTGTGAGACTCTTGGTTTTTTAGCCACATGTCCCGGTTGGGAAGATCTATTTGGTACTGTTTTGCGAAGTTAAACTCTGTACTCATACCATCGACTGGCATTTTCAGAGTTTTGTGTTCGAATGACAACTCTTTGAGTTTATTCATATATTGCGATTGCAACTTTACATTCGATTGTGTACAGAGCCTGTAGAGGCAAGATTTAGCTTCTTTTTGCACGTGGAGATATAGCGGAGCTATGTCCAACAAAGCATTTAGAGCGTCGCCTGGTGCCGAATGGAAGGCTCCCGTGATGATTAGACATGCCATCCGTTGTATGCTGTCTAGTTTACTCATAGTTGTCTTTTGTTTGGTTTTGTTACACCATACGACTGAGGCATATGTTATGATCGGCCTTACCACGGCGGTGTACATCCAGAGAGCCATTTTGGGTTTGAGGCCCCACTTGGCTCCAGCCATTCGACAACATATCCAGAGGGCCATTTTGGCTTTTTGTATAATGTTGTTGAGGTGAGAGTTCCAGGTCAACTTTTGATCAATAGTGACTCCAAGGTACTTTACCTCATTTGATAGGTTAAGGGTTTTGCCATTGAGTCTGAGTTCAGTAAGCCTTTCAAGCTTCCTTTTCCTGGTAAATGGTACAATAACTGTTTTATCAGCGTTTATTGATAATTCATTTTCTCTGCACCATCTTGTGATGGTATTGAGAGCTCCTTGTAACCTGGTGGAGATTGTGTTCAGGCAGGGACCTCTTACTACTACAACAAGGTCATCTGCATAGCCTTGTGTATCGTAGTCGAGATCTGCCATGATTACAAGTAGTAGGTCTACAGCTAGTGTCCATAATAGGGGTGAAAGCACTCCTCCTTGCGGACAGCCTCTTGTAGTGTGGAAGTTGTGCGAGTGTTCGTTTAACGTAACTTTCGCACACCGGTTGGAGAGCATATATTCCACCCATCTGGTGGTTGTGATATCAACACCTTTTGCATTTAATCCTTTCAGGATGGTTGCCGTAGGTGTGTTATCAAAAGCCCCCTCAATGTCCAAAAATGCACATAGAGCTGTCTGCTTATCCTCTAGGGACCTTTCTGCCTTGTCGACCAGAGCTACTAAGGCAGATTCTGTGGATTTACCCTTTTGGTAAGCATGTTGGTTGCAGGAAAGTGGTCTAGCCACAAGATACCTTGTTCTAATGTGCTGATCGATTACTTTTTCCATTGTTTTTAGTAGGAAAGAAGTAAGACTAATAGGTCTAAAGGATTTGGGCTGAGAGTAGTCTTTTTTACCGATCTTCGGTATAAAGATAACCTTGACCTTAGTCCATTGTTCTGGTATAATGCCCCAAGCAAAGCTTGCTCTAAATAATTTTACCAGATGCGGGATAAGGAGTTCCATGCCCTGTTGAAGCAGAGCTGGAAAAATTCCGTCTTCTCCTGCTGATTTAAATGGTTTGAATTTTTTCAAAGCCCATCTAATCTGGTTAGGCCTAAAAATGCTATTGGCCATCTTCCAGTCGCAACTATTTGCCCTGTGGATATAGTTTTCCTTTGGGTTTGATTCACTGCCGGTGACAGGGTACGATCCTGGGAAATGGGTTGCTCTTAAAAGTTCCAGCGTCTCCATCTCTGTGGTCGTGAAGGAATCGTCTCGCTTTTTTAAAAAGCCGAGAAAGATGTTTGGTGTCTTGGCAAGGACCTTGTGGATTCTCGCTCCTTTATGTGTTTGGGCGATATTCTCACAGAATCGTTTCCAAGATGCTCTTTTAGCTTTTCTGATCTCTTTGTGGTATTTAGTCAGAGCCTTCTTATACCGTTCCCACCCATACGGTGTAGTGGCCTGATTAAATAAGCGACGTGTGGAAACTCTAAGTCGTTCTAGCTTTTTGTTCCACCACGGAGTATTGTTGTTAACCTTGAGTTCCCTGACAGGACAGCTATTTTCATAGGCATTTAAGATGCCATCCGTTAATAAGTTGTTTAAAATGTTAAGGGAGTCGGGTGTCTTGATTGATTTTGGAAAATCCTTAGCTGCCTCAGCGAGCAGGTTTTTGAAGTCTACCCACGAGGTGGCTTTGGGATTTCTAAGCCTTTTAGGCTCAGTAGTTATTGAGCCTTGTATGCTAAAGACAATATGTTTGTGGTCGGACAAAGAGTTTTCATTACTGACATGCCATTTACTTATGTGTTTAGCGATTTGTTCAGTAGCAAAGGTAATATCCAGAACTTCCTGCCTAGCTTTAGTAGCGAAGGTTGGATTACAGCCTTTATTGAGTATTTGTAGATCGTTAGCTAGGAGAAAATCTAAAAGTAACTCACCTCTTTTGTTGGTACCAGTACTGCCCCAGATTGTGTGATGGGTGTTTGCATCGCAGCCAACAATTAATTCTGTCTTGTGTTTTCGAGCGTAGTCGACGACTTTAGACAGTTCTTCGGTGGGGTTGGCTTTCTCTCCGGGCAGGTAGGCCGAGCACACCAGTGCTCTAGTTTGACCACGCCCTCTGAGAACGGTGATTGCAGCGACCATGTCATCACTGCAAAGTTCTGTAACAGGCAAGAAATTAATACCTTTCTTAAAAACGATACAGGCCCTAGGCTTGGTGCCATTTTCGTTTGCTAGGATCTTACCTACTCCATTTAAGCCCGAGATCTTGGACTTGGCGTTAAGTCATGGTTCCTGGACCAGCGCTATATCCATGCCATTTGCCCTAAAAGTGTTTTCTGCCACGGCTGTGGCAGCGATAGCGTGGTGTAAATTGGCTTGGAGTATTTTAGTGGGGGCGTCGCCAGTTGGGTGTGAAGCGCTACTGGGGACGGGCCCCATTGCGCTTGTCACTGCCCTTGCTGGGTCTGGGTCCCTTTTGTTTACGGGGGCGCTGGCTCTTGCCTCTGGGGGTTTGTCCACCCCTGGTGTGCCCCCCTGTACGAGGAAACCTGTGCGGATTACCAGTCGCTCCGCTGGTCCCGGCCACAGGAGCCACGCCAGGTGCAGCAGATGGTAAAGGCGCAGCAACGCTGGCGTTTGCTCCAGCAGCCGCGGCCCCAGAACGAGAGGTAGACGGCACAGGTTCAGAGGGAAGTGTCCCAGGATTCGTTGGCGTCTGGTTGATGCCCTTAATACGGAACTGGACCGATTTGAAAGCCAAGTAGGCCTTCATGCCGGTTTTTTGAAGGGTCTCAACAGATTGGTCGTCGATGGAGAGGGTGAGTGTGATTCCGCCCTTCTCCGCCTTTTTGTTGAGAACCTTCCACAGTTCCGTATTAAGGCCATCATTTTGTATCCGGAGACAGGAGAGCGCCTGGTCGACGTCTTTTGACTCCGGATCGGGGATGTATACTACCCCAACCTTTGGTTTGGGCAAGTCACTCTCATTAATGAGAGCGAGCTTAGCTCCTGGCCACGGCTGTAGGGTGGGTATACAATTTTCAAGCCATTCTCTGGCGTGCTGGTTGATGCAGGTAATGAGCAGCCAGCCTGGCTTGAATGATAGCCCGCCAAAGGCAGGTCCCTTACCCTTCTCCGAAGTGGTGATTTTGGCCACGATCGCATTATAAAGTGACTGCAGCTGTGCGTCAGTCATGGGAGTGGAGTCCCTCACACCAACTTTGGAGGAAGATAAGGCCGCACTATAGGCAGCTGAAGGTGGTGGGGCCGACGGTGCTTCGCTCGACCTTTGGGACTTCCTCACTGGTTGTCCCTGTGGTGATTCCTCCTCCGAGCGGGTCCTTTTGATGGAGCGCTCGGGTTCTGGTTTCGAAGCATCGAATCGATACCCCATAGCCCTGAGTTCCGCAAAGGTTTTAGCGGACAGTTCGTAGGCTTTTGCAGCCTCCACTCCCTGTCCCCTAAGAGCCTTAAGGCGGATTAAGGCTGCCCCACTCAATCTTTTACGTTTGGGTCGGGCAGCATCAGAGGAGGTGGCAGCAGGGTTTCCAGTAGGTGATTCAGGGCTTGTAGAAGCCCCTATCGCCATTTCGGTGCCTGCAGTCACCTCCATTGGTTGCGCTGACATTTGGGCGGTTTCATCCGCACCCATTGTCAGCGGCATGAGGTCCTGGCACAATTCGTCCAGGGTTTGTGACGTGGTAACGTCATTTCTATTTTTGATGTTTTGGTCCTTACTCATATAGGTCCCACGAGCAGCTGGGGAAATAAAAATGCCCACCAACAGAGCCCCGCATGTCGGTGGGAGGACTTAGAATACTATCCGATTCGTCCAGGTGTCGGATAGCCACCGTTAGCGACTGAGCTCCCCCCCAGCCACGCATCCCTCGGCACGGTACGAATAACACCTTGGATTGGGTTCTAAACTAAAGCTATATATATACGTACATATATACTTCATAGACACACTTACATAAACATACATAAACATACATATATAAATAAAAGTGAAAGCAAGCGCTCGGTGTTTTCTGTTGCGTCTTTTAAGTACCCACTTTGTTATTTTCGTAAATAATATTCTTTAATTTGTTCTGTTTAGATTACGACTTAATTATTATTTTTAATTATATCTAGAAGTTTGCTTACTATATTGGGATGTTATTTTTATTTGGAGCCTTATTCATGTCTGCGAGGTATTTAAAATTCCAAAACATCTATACGTACTGGTAGCTTTTTTATATACTATTACAAACTTTACTTACAATGGAAATTACAAATATAACAAATGAACACTTAATTATTACTGTATAGGTCATATCCGCTAGTGCATAGTGGCTAGAATGTACGGGTATCTAATTTTGTTTTAATTATAGTCTTTTAGGTTATGAACAGACAAAGCATTATTGAATCAACTTTCAGTCAGGAAAAGCTTTATATTACGAAGATAAGTAGTATATATGTATACACATATAATATATGTATGTGTACTAGAAATTATACATCTGTATGCACCTGTGTATTAGTGTAGATAGAATGGCATATTTCTAATATATATTTTTATTTTTTTATATAAATAACTTTTACAATAAAATTCCTACCTAAATTTAAATTCATATTTAACCTAAGACGTTTCGTATTTTCTTGTAATCTTGCATGTACTAATTTTATAGCACAGAATAAGACAGGTTTTTTATGCTCACTTGGTATTTTCATAGTCATAGCCAATGTTACTTTGAAATATTTATATATTATAAAAATATTATAAAATCGTTTAATTATTCCATAATATGCAACTGGCAAACGATTTTTATAATATTGTAATTAGTAATTTATGTTCTTAATATTATTATTAAATAATTTATGTACTAACTAGCAGAACCCGCGCCTTCGCACGTGCTGAAACTACGAAAAAACTTTATAAAGGTAGTTTCATTCAAACTTTCATCCTCTATTTTACCCCCTTATAGGATGAATTTCGAAAAATGCTAAACATTAATAAATACGTGTTTAGTATTTTTCGCAAGCATTAATACCAAGTTTAAGTAATTCTGATCATAAATATTTTTTTGGATTGTATTAAAAACGTGTTTTCCCGTGTTTGTGGGAATCAGATAATTTCTCGCACTAAAAAGTAGCCTATGTCATTTTCCAGCCCTCAAACTATCTATACACAAAAAATAACGCCAGTCCGTCACTCTGTTTCGACGTGAAAGAAGAACAAACGTACAAACAAACTTTCACATTTATAATATTAGTATGGATTTATTCCAAGAATGTTATCACTTTCCGTACATTCCCTAACATTTTCCAAGATTGAAGGCTGTATTCAGCGCTATAACTCAAAGACTGATTACAATCAGATTAGCTGTGCAAGTTGGTGCAAGTTGGTTCGTCGAACTCTTTATTTAGCACCTACTTCTATCGTAACGTAGTCTGCTTAGTATTGTTCAGTTGACAGGGCAATGACGTCGAGCCACCCCACTCCCCCACCGCCGGTCGACGCTCTAAACGAAAAAGGAAGCCAAAGGATAATCTATCATGCCCCAGGCTCGCCTTGATAAAAATGAACAATTAGACCGCAAAATCGATAACTTCGAATCCTATGTTTCGTTGGAAATATTGTCATACTTGTGTATAGCGTTTTTGAATGTTCAATATATTCAAGATTGGTGCTTTGTCTAATAATGATTGTACAAATTTATTTTATCTTTCTCATGTGAATATTGATTGAACCTTAATTAATTAATTCTTTTAAAGTTTATCTATAGTATATACTTTAGTATTCTATTTATAATATTGAAGATTAAATTATTGTTTTGACGTATAATACTTTTGTTGATATTTCAATTTAAACATAATATGGTAATTTAATTATTCGCAACGTAATTTGCTGCATAATTTCCTAACCTATACTAATATATTGAAGATGAAGAAATTGTTAGTTTTATGTTTTTTGACAGGAAACCTTGAACCTTGAGTCTTGCTTACAATATTGCTTAAACTTTATGTGAACCTGTCTTATATAACGCTAAGATTTTTATGAGTAGAGTAAAGATAGAGATAATACTTAAAATAGGCGAGTAAGACCGTGGGCAGAAGTTAGTTTTATAATAAGACTAGTGGCACGTTCTCACTTTAGTACATAGTATCGCACAAACAGTGTCGCATCTCTAAGCAAATTTTTGCAACAGGCTAATCCCACGGGATTCACTTAATGTATTTGATATCACTGGTAAAAGGTATACTGGAAAAATAAACACAACTCTACGAATCAACAAACAACCTTTCGCATATATACAATATATGTTGGGACATTAACACATAGTACCATCTAGTTCCATGGTACGAGGCCTGTGTTATAAATACCAGATAGTTGATACACTGCACATATGTGTATAATGAATGTCCCCAGCGGGACTCGAACTCACGACCGCTGGCACAGCAAGTAGGGTCGCACACACTTTACGTCACAATACCTTTAATGCAGATAATATTTCTTCTATACATATGTTATTTTTGTAAATGAAAATAGTACACAAGTAGTATTATCCGGTACAAACATTGGTAGCATCCGGTACATTCAAGTTCAGTGTTATTGTGGATAAAGTAAAGTTAAGCTGAGAGTGTTGCCAACTTGTACTTTCGCGCCGGACGGATGAATCTTCCAAACATGACGTTAAATAGTTTTATTGCGACATCCAAAACTTTCACAATATTGTTGTAAATACTATTTTTGCACTATTTGTTTTAATTTTTTTACAATTCATATGAAATATAATATTAGTTGCTTTGTTTTTATTATTAACTAGGGGCTCACCCTCGCTTTGCCCGGGTTCGCCTCTAGGAAAGCAAAAACAAACTTATCCCACGGGAACCGTACATTTTTGCGGGATAAAAAGTAGCTTATGTGTTATTCCAGATTATAATCTATTTCTGTGCCAACTTTCATCCAGATCAGTTCAGCCGTTCTGGCGTGAAAGAGTAACAAACAGCCATACTCACAAACTTTCACATTTATAATATTTAGTTTGTTTTATTTCTTTAGGTACAGAAACAGAGAACAAAATAAAAATAAATAAATGTACG
Organism: Brenthis daphne; assembly: GCA_947093115.1. Classification (NCBI taxonomy): domain Eukaryota; kingdom Metazoa; phylum Arthropoda; class Insecta; order Lepidoptera; family Nymphalidae; genus Brenthis; species Brenthis daphne. Next base: position 27,327,085 of record OX352473.1, read on the forward strand.
TATTAAAAACTTAAAATATTAATATAAAATATTTGTATACAGATATACAGATGTTTTCCGGCTTCATAAAAGGAGGAGGTATTCTATTCGAATATGTTTTTTTGTCCATATGCGGTACTTTAGCTTATTGTGTAACGATGTTAATATTTCAATTACTCACTATTATACTGTTTACTATACTATTCACTGGCATTCACAGATAGATAATTTGGAAGAGAGCGATTTAGAGTATTTTATATTGAGCCCACATGGAGAAAGAGCCGTGGACAAAAGCTAGTTAAAAATAAATAATTATTTTTTCTCATTTCATTATAATCGAGTATACTGAATCTCCTATATACAACGAAGATTGCTATTTTGTAGTGATTGCAAAAATTTAAAAGGTATAAAAATATAGCTTCAACAAAGAATTTAATATTAAAGAATTTACCTGATATGAAGTTGTTTGTATACCAGTGGCGAAGGGTCCATACAAGACGTCTTATCTTAAAAATATTTTGCTATAATTTTACATACATTTAATTTTTTAAATTTATACATGTTCTTCTAGAAATATGTATATAATAATAGTTTTATTTTTTTCTGCATTAATACGTATATAAAAATTGTATATTTTTGGAACGACTTACCTCTGCTAAAATTTCATCCTTCGCCACTGTTGTATAGTCTACTTGATATTCATATAAACTGTACACCCATAAAAAGTCGCTAAGTATGTTTTATATAACCATGTCAACATATTAAGAATAGCATTTTAAAATATAAAATGTATTTTAGTTATATAAAAAGATCTTTAATGAGTTACTTTTTATTTTAAATGAGCTATTCTATACAGTAAAATAAGATAACGATGCACAAATAATGTTCAATGTTACTCGTATCTATAAAATTATTTCAAACTAACAATGTAAGTTTGTACAATATAAAGATAATTGTACATTAAAAAAACAAACCGACATACTATATCCACTCAATTGTTCTATCAGTTTTAATAAATCTTTGATTTGCTAGCATGTTCTATGAAAAGAAACAAAACTTTTAGTTATATAGGCACACCCACTTCAAAATCCTTCACAAAATTACTCATCCTTAAATACAAACAGAGCAACAAAAAAAACATCCATACGAATTAACACATCTTTCTTAAAGTTGGTAAAATCCCCATCTATAAATTAAAAACTAATTTAGTAATAGTTTAAAAGCGTTAAATTTACAAGCATTCGTTAGGATACATTTATGTAATAAGTGCATTACACTTTTTGGAGACGGGGTGAGACGAGTTCAGACGAGATGATTTCGGCTGGGTTCAATAGCCGGTCGTAGACCCACGCGCTACGCAGCTACGTGACTGTTTAAACGTGATGTTATGTAAACGTAATGACGTGAGCTTTGATTAAAATGTCTACGTCTGTTAAGTGAATGGTATTTCTGTATTAAATATTACTTGTAGCAAATCTTGATATGAAATGAAAATGGCTTGTAACCTTTCTTTAGATTATTACTACTAGTTTTTCTAAAATTGTTTTGAAGTTTACATATACAAAAAGTAAAAATTATAATTACATGTAAATATATATGTAAATTAGTATTAATATTCATTTAAAAGTCAATTAAATTAATTATAATATGCCTATTAAAAGGTTTGATGAGACTTTTATTGCATTCAAAATGATAGCAGCTCGGGGGCAGATAAAAAGCGTAGATGTTTATCTCTTAGATAAGGTCAACAGTAATCGTTTCCTATGGTAGAGGTGTTTTTTGTATGTAAACGGAAATGAAAAGTTTATTTGTTTTAAAAAAGTAAATAAATGAACAATAAATTTAAAAACTTCATATTACTATCTAGGTATACTTATTAATAAAATTAAAAGGCACAAAACTTTGTGTATTACAGACTTGTGATTTCAAAACGTTTACCCTCATATTTATTTTATTTAAACAACAAAGCCCAGGTAAAAATACTTAATTTTTTTTTGTCTGCTTGTACCAAATATTATCTAGAGTGAATAGACTTTAATTAACGATTTAGGCGAAAGCATAGGCTGCTTTGTGTTTGTGTCCTGGAAAGGGGTTCTAGTTAAACGAACGATAGAAGAAGAACCGAATCTATTTTAAAGGAACATAAGTGAATTCGTCTGTCTAATATGATTTTTTTTCATTAATTCAAAAACCACATATTAATTATATTTAAATAATTAAAAATCTTTTTCTGTCAATTTACACAAGACTCTATTATAGTTCAGAAAGTTATGATCCACTCTTAAGGTGGTCGTTTTAGTTCAGATTTCCTTGAGACCTTTGAAACAAACCTTATTAATAAAAAAAAAATTGTCTATACTGTCTTAATCGCTATAAAATGAACTTAAACAATGAATTCAATTTAAAGCAGATAAACAACAACCGTTGCCTTGCGGTAACTTTAATACTGTAATACTATTTTACTTGTAAAGCCTGTTTAAATAATGTATCGTTAGCCGTAAAACGCTGCAGGCTATTTGCTTTACGTGTAAGCTTCCACTTTGTGGCTATTCCGCCGGCCTACAAGATTCGCCTCCAGTAATCATATCTAAGGTGTACTACAGACTATATTTTGAACATGACATGCATAGAACAAGAAAAAATCAGAAAAGGTTAATTAGTACTTGTAGTATTGTATTTATTTACTTAGGCACGGGTAGCCCAGTGGCAACGCGCTTGCTTGGAAAACCGAGTGAAGCGGGTTCAAATCCCGGGTCTCGCGTCTGTGATATTTTCATGCGTGAATCATTTTTCATTACATTTCAAAATGTAGAACTAGAGTTAGAGATAAATCATTGGATTATTGCAACCGGCTGATATAAAATTAAGATATGAATGTATTTCTGCCTCTAAGGTCTGATACTATGATAATTCAAAACGAAAGTCCAGAGACATACTCGAAAAAAAAAAGCTTTTGATATATTCATAGTTATCATATTCCAAACATCTTTTAAACATAATTTCTTAAAAATATATTCAGAGCACATCTTCGTGCTTAGATTTTATTACAATTTCCCTATATAGGTATTGTAGATAATTTTATATATGAAAACTTCCAGCTACTTATACTTCTAGTAGTACGAATATGTTATATTCACTCGATTTAACTAAATGTAAGTTTTCGACAATATTCCATTTGATGCCATTTTTATATGCTATTGTTCTTAAGATAATGCACGCGCATTTCTATTTTAGCTTCGATATGTAAAATATTGTACTGTTTTCCGATAGTCCCGGTAATAAAGCGGTTAAACTTAGGGTCGTCACATTATTTACCCTTAATATGTTGTTATATCTTGTATTTATTACCTCAATAGTAATATACAAGAAAATAATTAAAATATTACTTGTAAGTTTACAATGATTACCATTGTAATATTTTATAATCTATGCCTTTATATTTGTTGTTATTATAAAAGACAGTCAATTTTAAATATTAGTCTGCATTTTTTGTTAACTTTGCATTATAAATCATATTTTTCATTCAAATTTATGATGGTTCGCATAGTTTTTAGCCATTTTGATACATTGTAAACGTAATACAGTGTAAAACGAAATAGATATATCAAATTGTTACTAATAAACAAACTAAGCTGTTATAGTAACGGTTTCATTAGATTTTTATCGCTTATTACAATGATTATTTATGCCTACAATTCGTAGTAAAATTATCGACCGTATAACTTATAAAGTTAAAAATATTATCTACTTCCAAACACATTTATCAAACGAAATGTACGGAGTATATTGACTGAGTTACATTATTATTAACTTATTTATGTACTCTATATAGTATGGAAAAGCACCTATAAATAGTGATTAAATTAGAACAACTCGTAAATAAATATAACTGAGAAAATTTAAATTTATACATATGCATAATAAAATTCTGAGTAGAATCTGTACATTAAATATTTTTTGAAAAATCTTATTGAAACAGTAATTATTATCAATACAGAGGCCGAATCTATAGTTTTTAGAATTTTTGTCTGTCTGTCTGTCTAGGAACGCATCACAAGAAAACCACTGGACAGATATTGATGAAATTTGGTATGATGATAGCTGGTTATCCGGAAAATATCTCTGAGAAATCTATACTAGCCGTTAAAATGTTCCTAGGGACAAACCCGAACGGAGCGAGGGTGAGTCGCTAGTTAATAAACTAAATTCTTTCTCAAATTTTGTAAAAGTAATAACAATGAGACGCAAATCAAATAAAAATATAATTTGCTCTGGTTAAAACTTTATAATCTTGAGATTATGATTTTTCAAATTACAATTTATTATTTACTAAGAATATTATTTTCGGTAAACCATGTAAATGTTGTAATTATCACATAATAAAATTATAAATTCGAAATTCCATGAATTTGTAGACTCGTTACTTCTTCACGTTGTAATATAATCCCTCCACGACCGCGGACACGCCGGCGTGTCAGTTAACAATAGATTTCTTAGAAATTTAATTAATTTCTTAGAAATTTACCTGGAGGTGTTAATATAGGTTAATAATTTGATTTATATTATAAAATATAGATTTTAATTACGAATAATGGGAGCTTATAGCCTTTATTATCCATCTACGTTCTTACTACGTGAGGGGAGCCGCAGGCCAAACCTAGTTATTTATTTGTTTGTTTTATTAAAACATTTGAGTACTTATAAAGTTTCAATACATCACAAGACACACACAATATTTACGGTCAGCTTTCGCCTGTAAGATCATAAATATCCATAGAAGATGTTACATAAATATAACGTGACACCAATATACAAGAATAAAAACGTTTGACCTTCGTTTTACAACTTTATTTTTTTAAAAGTGCTTGTAAAAGTCTATTTAAACAAAGTATATTTTGATTTGATTTGACTTATTTTAAACATAAAATAAAATAAAAAATGGCTTAACCGAATATTTTATTAAAAAAAAAATTTCTTACATATTTGCTACTCCTACGATTACACACGAAAATGGAAAAACAAATTATTAAAAAACATATTTCTAAACATGAAAAAATTAAAAAAAAACTGAACGGGGTTTTCATTTTCTATAAATATCTAATCAGATATTTTCGGAGCATTTACCACCCGATGCAAAGTAAAATTAATCTATTTCTATATAAATACAACACAAATGTACATGTAAAATAAATTTTAACCATAATTTAATTATTTGTTCATACCTTCTTATATTTAGATAGGTACTAAAGACTTACCCTTGCTTCGCTCGGGTGCATCCCTAGGTGCGTGCACATAGCGTTTCTACAGTTTAATAGGAAGATTTATTTAAGAGGAAATATTCTGTATTACATTTTTTTTTCATATAACTTTATTAGTTTACGCGGCGCACGCCAATAAAGCTCCCAGTCGGCATGATTTTTTCCTACATCTTCAACAATCATCGTCATATTTCAGCCAATTTACACAAAATCATAATAAACTATACAGTTAAACTTTCCTCGTGAACCATTCCGTTTATTAGTGAAAATCGTATGAAAATCCGTTCGGTAGTTTTTGGGTTACAGACGCGGTGGGGGACTTTATTTTATAATATGTATAGATTAAATTTCCATATCTTAAAGCATTGTCGACTGGCACCGCCTTTAAACTAATTCAAAATACATAAGATTAGGTATCTATATTAAATAAAAAGCCGTTTTATTCTTTTTGACTTTTTATTTTAAATACAAGTTTATTTATTGATACTGTTGTGTGTTGCTGTATAGAATTAATCATTTTAAATATGTTTTAAGGTAAAATTTCACTCGCTTTGTGGTCTGTGGTCATATAGGTTAGATTGTAATGTTTGTATTTAAAATTAAAAAATTAAGATGCGACAGCTGATTGGGCTAAGTTTTAAAGACATTCATTGAAAAGATGTACTATATTTTATAGTACTGCGTCATAGGTCATCGTTTCAATATTCACTAGGCTGCCTTACCCATTCAGTATTTATAAGTAGCTGAGTATATTTCGCCAATTCTTCCCTGCACTGAAGCACTTCCTTCGTGAACCTATTCTCAATAAAAAAAACTTATACTTTATATATACAGATATGTATTTACCCTGGTCTGGTTAAAATAAAAGGGGGTAAAGACAGCCGCAGAGCATGCATTGTCTAGACATCGGCGGAAAGCAGGGAACTGAGGTATATGCCTATAATATCAAATATGAATGTATGCGCTTTGTCTACCACGAAAAATAGATAGCATGGAGTAAAAGTTCTAGGGGCACGCGAATCCCTATGGATTTGCCTTAGGATCTAAAAGGGTTCACGTTAACATTTATTGTGTAAGAAACTTATCATAATATTATTAACTTAATATTCTATATATCTTCTAAAGATCGATTTTGATTTATATATCAATGAGAAATAAACTATGCAAAATATTTATTTACTAGCGTTACTTACGTTATGTCAACTTACTTTTTAAAGTTTAGTATAGATTTCTAAGAGATAAGATATTTTTCCGCAGTAAAAAGTATTCTATATGTTGACCTGGATAACCAGCTATCATCATACCAAATTTCATTAAAATCTATCCAGTGATTTTCTCATGATGTGTGTGTGACATTACAGACAGACAGAGAGACAAAAAATCTAAAAACTATAGATTCTGCCTCTGTATCTATAATAATGACTATTTCAATAAGATTTGCCAAAAATATTTTAATGTACAGATTTGACTCAGTTATAATTTTATATGTAGGTATATAGATTAGTGCTGATCACCGAAGCTAGACCTATCTATAGAAAAGTTGTTATAAATCTTTTTGGAAATATAACTCAAGTGAATTATGAGTTAGAGTCATCACACAAGGTTTAATGAAAATATCCTTGAAGCTTTCTCAAAACTAATTTTTGAGTGAAGTATCTACGCAATATTTTATAAAATAACAATTTTATGAGGAACAATATCTCATCTTTGTATCGACGCATCTACACGATGTAAGTGTTTACTGCACGCAATTTACGCGTCAGATAACGTCAGGAGTCAACGTCATAATTCTCTGGAGATACCATCGCTATCCACACCTCGTCTTTCGATACCTTAATTGTTTTATATCTGTGTTTACTATCTTGAGAATGCGAGGAACATTTTAAGAACGCATAACCTTAATACTTTAAATAGGAAATACAAAGATAAAGAAAGCTGTCTGGTGACTTTCAAGTTGACCGGTATTTTTAAAAGTTTGGAAGCATAATTTTAGAAGATAGTCCCTCAACAACCGCGGAGACGGCGGCGTTACAGTTAACAATAGATTTCTTAGAAATTTACCTGGAGGTGATATACATACATACTTTAGAAGTATACTTTATTATTTAATGAGCTTCAATAATAATAATAAACACTTTATTTGTAAGACCATACCAAGACAGGCATAATTTACAAGTAGACTACAGTATTGTCATTGCACTTTAAAATAAAACATTAAACGCCTATCCTTCAAACAATATTGTTACAAACCCAACATCTTAATGTCGTTCTCACAGACAAGCTCTCAAGCCTTAGCAAGAATGTCTAGGGGTACCTTTTCCAAATAATTAATGCGATAAAATAGTGCGGCGCAGGCGCATCGGTGCGCGTGACGAGCGCGCGCGCACGGTCACGACGCATGCGCAAAACGACCGGAGAGGCCGCACGCGCGACCTCAAGCTCCTCTCTCGCACGATATTGTTCTCGCAATGTGCACCTGTTACATTTCTCCTTTCTAGTTCTAATATATTATTTATTTCTTATTTAATACGTTGCAAAATAGCATTTTATTCTTTTAGTTGTATTGTAATTAGAGGGCGATGCCTGAAAGAAATATCTTGAATAAACTTCCTGAATTTCAGAAATATTAATCCGTCATTTAAAAAGTTTTTTTTCTGAAGTTACACAAGTAAACGTTACAACTAATTGAGGAAGGAATATAATATATTAGGTTTGTTAACTTTGCATAAATCTAGGCATATTTTTCTAAAGTTTTGATCTTAGAATTAGAATTGCAGATTCGATTCCCGTATGTGATGTACACTTGTTTTCTTTAATTGATTGTCCTAGTTTAAACAATATATTTAAACAATATATTTTCCAAAATCATTATAATTTTTTAAGACCTTTATGAATGTAACTTGACGAGTTTTAAATTATAAATTATTATAAAAGCTCAGTAAACGTGATATTTGTATAATTTTATCATAAAACAAGTATTTTTTACGGTAATATATTTTGCAGGTATAAATATTCAAATGGATATTGACAGCAGGCAATGTATAAAAGGCGTATGTGAAATGCCACTTTCAGGAGCGTTGGCGGGTCGGGAACTGCGTCCCGGGCCCGTCTATGCGCTTCTATTTTATTAAATCAGGACGCTGCCCTGTTGCCTGTTCCGTACGTGCGAAGCCGTTTCGTGATTCATTCTATGCAAAGTTATTCCAGATTTGAGTTACAATCAAAACAGGATCTTTACGTAATACACCGTTGGGAGTATTATTAAAATAATTTAAATTATATTCTCTCAAAGTTAGAATTTATAAACATCATATAATCCTAAACTTACTAATATCTTTCTCTATAACTTTAAAATTAGTAAAAGTACCTATGAAGGTACTTTTACTAATTTTAAAGTTATAGAGAAAGATATTAGTAAGTTTAGTATTATTTCGGGTTCGATTCCCAGATTTTCCATTCTATTTGTATTGCAGATTTTAAGTCTAGATGAGATTAAAATATCGTATTAGGGATAGCCCATATGCTAAACCCCGCCCTAAAATCTATTTCTTTTTGCTATTCACTATGTAAAGTTTTATATTGTTATTATACATATAATAATATAAAATATAATATAGATATAACAATATAAAATTATAAAACTATATAGTTTTATAATTTTATATTGTTATATCTATATTACTAATTACGTTTTCAGCCGTCGAAGTCTCTAATAATCTTAACTGTATAATCAATCTTCATACCATTCACTTGAGGGATAGGTAATAATCAATAGTACCCCGCTTATTAATTTACTAATAAAAGGTACAATTTGATGAAAATATTTGATAAATTAGAAGTAAAACTGTATCTGATAAAACAAAACGTCGTGATAAAAGCTGCGGACAAAGCTTGTACAAAATAAAGTTAAATAGGTTTATTAGGAAACAGATGTTAGCCTGTGAGCTTTCATTATAATTTCGTGCTTTGTTTTCTTTTCTTTATTCAATTTCGGACTAACCGAAAAAGCTTCCTCTCATAAGTCTCACATGAGAACAAGTTTTCCATAAGCTTAAAAAAGCACTATATTTAGATGCGATTCTTTGTCTTGCATTCGCGTACATTAGATTAATGTGTAATTTCGTTGACTATTGCAGATCCTGTATAAATAAATGTACGCTTAGGGTATTGTATATTCCCGTAAAATATTGTTATATGCGTGTCGTTCGTATCGTTGCCGTAAGCTCAAAAGCTCAATTAACTTTTTTAAAATCTAACATGACTGATAACTAATTTTAAGTTGCTATACAGCTAGTCGTATGGTCGAGTCAAAGGAAAGCAGTTCATTGGGGACTGACATTCAACCCAGAGTGAGTCTTTAAAAAAAAGAAAAACGTATATAGTTTTAGTATACTGGTATTATTGAGTAGATAGCTCCAAGAGTCGTGAAGAAAAGGCCTATACTACTAGAAGTTACGCCACTCCCCGGTCCATCTGTTTTTTTATGGTACTCAGTGATAAACGAGCAAACAGCCCACCTGATGGAAAGTAGTACCTGTCGCCCATAACACCTACCGTTCATGCACTTAGGTTTTACGTAACAAACTGGCGCTGGCTACCTTATCTTTCAAACCGGAACACAACAATGCAATCATTGTTGCTTGGCGGGAGAAATAGATAAGGGGGTGGTACCCATCCAGTCGGACTCCTCAGGCTTGACCGAAGAGTCCTACCACCGGTAAAAATCCGTTGTTCTGTTGTTGCTACCTTTCGATTTTTATTTCTCTAGCAAATAATAGGAACAATCTAGAAAATATCAGTAACTTAACATTACCCAAATAACATATTCACTTAAACTTATATGTATAAATTAATTACATTTCATTTAGCCTCTCTACATTATAATATCCTCCTGATCGATAACGGCCACGGCGGCCAATCTCAATACGATTAGCCATCAGCGTAGGAGATATTATAGTATACAAATATGCACACAAATACAAGTTCACTATTTATTCCTTTCAGTCTCAAAATCCAATGGCTGACCTAGGATTTGAACCCAGGACCTCTGCACCATCAGCTGTATTGCAAACCACTGTGCCTACGAGGCAGTTCGACATACATGTATACTATAACATAAATCAATAACGACGAAGTAGTATTATACGTTAAATAAGCATTTATCCTACGCATCCATTCATATGGAATCAGATAGAACGGTGTGAAGACAGTATCACGTCGGCGGCGGTTATTCAGAAACGACCATTCTAACGTCACTCGCAAAGTAACTAACGAAAGCTGTCCCGCTGGCGCGGCCTTTGATGCTGCGTGCGGTTAACAATCACGGTTTAAACGTTATATTTGTTAAGAGCTTAATCATTTTTTTATTTTTATGTTAATAAATATAAATAAATAAATATGTTGGGACATTAACACAGCGCCATCTAGTTCCATGGTAAGCTACGAGACTTGTGTTATGAATACCAGATAATTGATACACTACACTTATATAACTTTAAATACATACATATTATAAATATAAACACCCATGATTGGAGTACAAATATTCGTGCTCATCACACAAATGAATGCCCCTAGCGAGACTCGAACCCGCGACCTCTGGCACAGCAAGTAGGGTCACTACAAACTGAGCCAGTCATGTCATGTTATCAGTTATCTTTATAAAATTTATAAATGCGAAAGTGTTTATTGGCCGCTTTTTTGAAATAATGCAATCTTTTGTATAAAGATAGTGAGAGAGAGTTGGAGCTTAAACGGTTCTCATGAGATTATAAAATTGCAAAAAGTTATTTGATGCTTATAACTCTAATCACTAGATATTCAATTCAATTTTCTTGTTAATGACTTCAAAGCGTGCCAGTTTTTTTTGCATGATAGTATAGCGCGGTGACACTTGTCAGTGCCATATGAATTGGGAAGCGAAAACCTTCAATCACTTTTATCGATAAAGATTTCAATAAAAAAAAAAGAAAAAATATTTTGAAACAACGTTAATATTAAACTTATATTTTACTTTCTATTAAAAAAATTCTATAACATATTACACTTAAGATGATCATTAATCGACTACGCACATGTACTCGAAATATCAAATGTTTTTGTTATCTCGTGTTTAATGGCGGAACGTTCTAACAACCTTCCGGTTTCCTAATTGAAGCCATTTAAAAAATAAAAATGTATATTTATAATGTATATAATAATATATGCAACAGATTATTATAATCTATACATATAATAAAATTCTAACTAAGCCGAATCTGTACATTAAATATTTTTTGGAAAATCTTATTGAAATACTCATTATTATCGATACAGAGGCCGAATCTATAGTTTTTTAGAATTTTTGTCTGTCTGTCTGTTACCGCATCACAGAAAAACTACTGGTGGGATTTTGATGAAATTTAATATGGTGATAGCTGGTTATCCGGGTCAACATATGGGATACTTTTTACCGCGGGAAATTTCTGAGAAAAAATACAAAAAGTGCAATGTAAGAGTATACTAATATGTAAAATGCAATAATTTGGTATTTGGTCATCTGAACGCGGGCAGAACCGCGGGCAACTCTACTATAGATATAAATATACATAGTTCGTAGCTTATAAGAAAATATTTTTATTTTTTACATTATCACCTGCAAGTAATACAACTTTACTCTGTCTTCAAAGAATTATAACTTTTTGGAAAAAATATAGGAAAAAACGGTAAAATATATTTTCTTCTAGTCAAAATTAATATGTCTACGTACTAATTTGATCGAGCAATTATTCTTTTATAAAGTCAATAAGTGAACGCAAAAATGCGCGAGCCGCACTAATTAAAAACATATGTTAATTAAATTGCATGTAATGTATTTTATTCTGTCAGACGAACACAGCTTTAGGTGTAAAAGGTGTTAGAAATGATTGAGAACTTAGTTGCTTATCTTTTAAATTACTTATTTTTTGCTGTGAGAAGCTTTTTAATTTTTTCCACAAAACATTAATAATCTCCTAGACTAATTTAGATTATGTCAAACAAGAAGTTCTACAATGATAAGGCATAAGCTGTATGTTACTTCAGCTTTACTTATTATTATTTAAAAAAAAAACTGAACAAAAAGAAAATTAAAAAATAGAAATAATCTAAATCAAAATGTAAAAGATATACAGCGCATACCTATAAAACGTCGTACATTGGACGCGCGTGTCAACTGACAATGCAATTAAACTGTTGTCAACCCTAACCACACCCGAGATGGGATTTCGGTACCTGTCATTTCACTTTTCCGCTTTCTTTGTATTATACATGCAATCCGTTGGCTACAAACAATGTATGGTTGGAGAGAATAAAATTAGTCACAATCAATTACGTTCGACTTTTACTTGTTATCGCTGATCGATGTACATACGAGTATGAACCTGCAAACACATAGCTACCGCGAGTTGAAAGCTTTACTCACGCCCCGGCCGTCACACAGACTCGCATTAATTACGATAAATTACACGTTCGTTATCACCGTTCTTTATTTAATAACATGCATTGTTGTCCATTCGTGCCAAGAAACGATTCTTTTCAGCCAGTGGCTGATTTAATTCAGCTTGTGCATGCTCCGACTGACGTATTGCAATGTCTTCATCTCTTTTTTTTTAAATTAATATATTTTTTACCGTATTCTTTGTTTGGTAGATTGCCTATTGCTTCTCGCGGTAATAAATCGCTGAGATAATTTGATGAAATGATGAGAAGATAAAAAAAAAAATTAAAAGATTTATGGGTTTGTTTTTTGTTTTAGATTTTTTATTTGTGAGCTTATTTAATTCATAATGGACGAATTGATCATTTTGAGACGATTTAAAAAAAAATGGATGTAATCTTTTTCTATAAATGAATAAGATTTAATTTTATGAGAATTATGTAGTTAAAGTACAGGTACTTAACATATATACTAAATAGTTTTGAGTGCAAATATATATTATTTATTATACGTGATTTTAAAACTAGTAAGTATAGTTTGTTTTATTTACGCTTAGGTAAATTTCTCTCAGACTTTGCTCATTAAACGCTTTAGTTTAATACCACAAGAAATATTTATTACGGATTTAATCTTCTTCAATAAAGCTGGTCACGCTTACGCTTTTAATTAGGCTTTTATAAGATGATTGATGGATATATATGTACTTATACGTTTAATAAGATAAAATTTTTGAAAGAAAATGTTTTCAATAGTAACAAGTGGATTTTGGATCTCATTAATGTCTTACAATACTTAAATATTTGATATGCTTTTCGTTAATCTCTATTTATATCTTCTAGCCTCATTATATCGAATATACGAGTACAAGCGACTCACCGACGACTTACAATCGCTTCGCTCGGGTTCGTCCCTGGATACGTTTTAACGTTTAGTATAGATTTCTCAGAGATGAGATATTTTCCCGCAGTAAAAAGAATCATGTATGTTGCCCCGGATAACTAGCTATCATCATACCAAATTTTATCAAATTATGTTCAGTGGTTTTCCCGTGATGCGTTCTCAAACAGACAGACAGAGAAAAATTCTAAAAACTATAGATTCGGCCTCTGTATCGATAATGATTATTTCATAAAATTAAAAAAAAAAAATAATGTACAGATTCGACTCAGAATTTTATGATAGATAATGAGTTTGTTACGATTATCTTGTAATGTAGCGACGAAAATATTTTTTTTCTTTAATATACAACTGTTTTATTTTGTAAATCGAATAAACAGAGTCGCCAACACGAATTTATTAAATCTATAATATTGTAAATTTTTGTATGTAAATTTATTTATTTATTTGGATGAATTTATTTATTTATTTATTTGTTAATGATTATAACAATTATAACAATTTATTATTATAACTATAAATTAGATAACAATATTCACTTACATTTGAATAAAAAAAATAAAATAATATTAAATGAACAGTACTTATAAATATAAATATATACATTTCGTGTATCTTGGAAACGGCTCTAATAATTTGGATCAAACTTTATATTTAAATAAAGTTTTGCTTTTAAAGTTTATTTATACAGGTATATTTTCTGAAACAAAACCCCAATTTTTATATCTTATCGGAAAACGCCGAGCTAAGCTCGGTCGCCCCAGGTACATTCTTTAATCGAAGTTACATTAGACAAAAAAACTAACTGGAGGCATATCTCTATTATATTTTTTAGATATATTAAACGTACAATTTTACATGAACTAAAATAAGAAAAAATGAACACATATTGAACACTATTGTGCATAATGTGTCTCAAACGTTATTATTACAGGCTACATTTGCTAAATGGTCAGAAGCGCAGATGGTACGGTAAGCACCTGCATCTAGATCGTCGCCTGCACTTGCCATGCTCACAGAACATGAAGGATTTGAAATGGCATGAGTGAAATTAAAAAGTATTCCTATAAGTATTTTTGTAATTTTATTTTATTTTTGTAGCATTAAAATGTTTAATACATAATATTGTGTAAATATTATAAATTTCTTTATATCAGATATTTTCGAAGTCGGTGCCAGCCGATAATATTTTAAGATATGAATATTTATCTATTGATGAATATGTATTTTACGTACTTATTGAAATATATTAGATTTGCTTTGCATCAGCTGGCACCGACTGACATCGAAAATATCTGATTAGGTATCTATTCTAAATGAACACCACCGTTGAGTTATTTTTTACATTTTAGTACCTGGAAGATTTTTTTTTTAAGTTTTTATTTTATACTATGTAAAGAAGATAAAAATTATTCAATAAAAATATTTTTCAAAACTGACAAGCAAATCGATGCCACGTCTGCATCTCTCGCTGCGTGTGCTGCCACAGTGGATTAATACGTGAGCATGCATTATTGTGACGTTTTAATTAATTGTACTACTACGCACTTACGTCGATTCCAATCGATAGAATTATCTTTTTGACACGAAACGGCGGCTGCGAGAAATACTCGTACATAGTCGTCGGCCATTAAAGCTATCTTTCGATTCACTACATTACTGTCATAATAATTATAAAGAAACACCTTTTATGAGATTTTATATACTTATTAGGTTTAATACTTTTTTACAACTTAATCTAATTTGATAAGTGTTATTTAACATGCTATATTCACGCTTTGAAGACAGAGAGTTCACATTATGTTAGACAACATTTTGTTCTTATAATATTAAATGAGAAATTTTTTGTATGTTAGATTCGGCTCTAACGATTTAATTTTGTATTTATAAAGGTTTTGCGTTTTAAGTTTATCTATATAGATGTCTTTTCTGGAAAAAACCGCAATTTTTACATTTTTTCCAAAAAACACGATTTTACAGAAAGCCGAGCAAAGCTTGTCGCCTAGGTACTATTTTTTAAAAAGCGCAATACTTATTATGTTTAAAATGATTTTTAATAAGTCTTTGCCAATAATGTTATAATATTTTTTTTTCAGCTATGATGGATTATAGGTATAGGTTAATTTTTGTGCTTTTACATCAAGTGGTTCCTGTTTGTTTCTAGAATATTAGCGACTTATCTTTGCTTCGCTAAGGTGCGTTTCTAAGTGCCTAGCAAACAGCCTAAGTGTTGTTACAGGTCATAGTCTTCAAGGTAAAGGAGTAACAAACATAAGTACACAAATAATCTAAGGTTATTTATTTTTAACTCAGCGTTTAATTGAAATAGACCTGTTGTGAGATATTTCATGAAAGAGTATAATTTAAAGTTAATCCGTTACGCTTCTACAGCGTCAGCGAATGAATGTCCGTCTAGACTGGATTTTTTCTAACATGCAACGTCTGTTCTGTTTTCTTTAACATTCCAAATTGCAAATTAACAAATACTAAAAACCCAGCAACTGTGGTACACGGGATATCTAATTACATTAAAAAAATAAGTGAGTTGTTTTTTTTTAACAGAAGTACTTGCTTTTTATTAATGTGAGGTTATTTAACGTAGACTATTAATGACTAGTGATCTGCCCTGACTTCGTTCAGGCCTTACCTATATTCCATGTTCTTTGAGTAAATTTTAGTATTAATATATTGATATCCTATTTTAAACGTCAAGAAAAGTTTTAAAGTTTTAAAAGTCAGAACGAAAAATAAGAAATACGTTTTATTTTCAAAATAGAACAAAATCTAAGTCTATAAGCTTATATAGCCTTACACATAAAACCGATGAATTAATAAAATGTACAATGGGCACTTTAATATAACTTAAGAACACAACCAAGAAAAATCTTTTAAAATAAATCAAAGTACACTAAATTTAGATTCTTAATTTCTCCAGTACCTCTCAATTTATAGCCGCCCTGTAACAACTAATACCGTTGTGTATGGCAAAGCCTCTTAGAGACGGCAGTAATGCCTTCTAATCTCTAGTTACATCCGGCGCGTGCCTTACCATCGCAGCGGACACGCCCTTGCCCTCCGGACTAGTTTGTTTTAGAAGACCAACTCGATTTTATTGTTTCGGCTTTTGTGATTGATTATAGCCATAATTCATATTTAATAATACTGGTATTCAATATTGGTTTTTACCTTATAGCTAAGCAACCATTTTGTATATACCTATTTGATTCGAGGAAAAAATTGCTTTAATTATTTAGTGCTCCTATATCTATACATATAATAAAATTCTAACTAAGCCGAATCTGTACATTAAATATTTTTTAGAAAATATTATTGAAATAGACATTATTATCGATACAGAGGCCGAATCTCTAGTTTTTAGATTTTTTGTCTGTCTCTCTGTCTGTTACCGCATCACGGAAAAACCACTGGAGGGATTTTGATAAAGTTTGGTATGGTGATAGCTGGTTATCCGGGTCAACATATAGGATACTTTTTACCGCGGGAAAATATCTTATTTCTGAGAAAAAATACAAAAACTGCAATGTAAGAGTATACTAATATGTAAAACCTAAGAATTTGGTTTTTGGTCACCTGAACGCGGGCGGAGCCGCGGGCAATGCTAGTTGTGAAATATTTTTGAAATTCGCATTACAAGCAAGGTCTGATTCAGTGAGATGAAAGCTTGTGTGCATACTTTACATAACAATTAGTGTCTATTACTTATAAAACTCATGGTGGTGGAAAAAGAGATATACATTTTTTTTTTGGTTTTCTATAAACTAACAATATTTACTCCATTACTTAACTAATAATCTGAAAATATTTTCAAAATTAAAATACCAATAATTTATTATTTTTAGCCCAAATGATTTTTGTGCGAAACAGCAAAGGACCTAATACTACTACGACTAATGTAAGTACTACAATATAGACCAAATGACGAGCTCTGAATAGTTCTGTGATGACGACAATCTTCTTTGCCCTGTTCTATAAACTAAAGCAAGTTGTTTATCAACATTTTTATTGATATGTATATAAACTATTTTCAGAGAAATATTCTAAAATCAATGATAATCACCAAATTAAAGATAATAAAAGATCCATCTATTGTAATCTATACATATAATAAAATTGTGAGTCGAATCAGTACATTAAATATTTCTTGGAAAATCTTATTGAAGTAGTCTTTTATCGGTACAGAGACTGAATCTCTTCTGAATCTATACTTTTTAGAATTTTGTCTGTCTATCTGTGACCGCATTACGGAAAAACTACTGGACAGATTTTGATGAAATTTGGTATGATGATAGCTGGTTATCCGGATATAGGATACTTTTTACTGTGGAAAAATATCTCATCTCTGAGAAATGTATACTAAGCGCTATAACGTAAGTGGGAATGAACAAGAGCGGAAAGAGTATGACTCGCTGTGACTATATAAAAGTTAAAAATTATAATACAAAAGCAGTAGCAGTCTGTTATTTTTGGGTTTATTATGATATATTATTCAACTGTATTTATTTTGTTTTTTTTTTCTTTTTAATTTAATATTTGCTTAAGGTACAAAAGGTTGTTAGCATCTGACGTAACAGTTCCTCCTTTACGACGCACTATAATCGAATAGCGATTATTATGAGGCCGATAACGAATTGAAAATAATATCTCTCATAAACAGACATTATGTACAATCTATTATTTACAGAAACGGTATTTCTTACCAAACTAAAGTAGTCAAAGTAAAACTATTTTGGGAAATCACACTTCATATATTGAGTCTAAGAAAAAGATCTATGAGCTTTGCTTCTGTACCATAGGCATCTAAAAATTAAAAAAAAAATTAACCTAAAAAGATTAGTATCTATACATACTTGAAAATCATTTTAAAGTAAATATATTTTTTTAAATTCATCTATGTGGTCACTTTGAAGTATTTCCAACCTATTTAATAAAAAAATTGGCGGAGATGGTGATATCACCCTGACCGATTTCAGCAACGACTGCCAATTTCACTGAAACTAACCCACAGCGTAGGAGATATTATAGTGCATAAGTGTACACGCAGACATACAAGTATACTGTCTATCCCTGGTACTCTCATACCTTGGTGCGGCGACAATTCGATATGACCAGTGAGAGATCATTTGCAGGTTCGACGGTTTTAATTGCTCTGCCTGGGTACGGGGGTGAAACACCGCAAACTTCCCAACTCGGGGCTGTGATTCAGACTTTCTAAGCGAAAAGACTCAAGAACTAAATTTGGCCCGACCGGGGATTTGAATCCAGGACATCTGTGTCTGTAGCTGTACATGCTAGCCACTACACCACCGAAGCAGTTTAAGTAAATCTAAAAAAAATCAGCCAATGAAATAATTCTGGATCATTTCTGTTTTAATTTTCTATACCCAATTATTAACTCTTTACTATTAATATTTTTACATTTAATATACATTTGACAATATCCTTAAACAATAAATTTCTCTTAAAACTTTTTAGGTGATATCTAACCCAGGTCCAAATAACAAATAGTAATTCAACCTGTGCTCTATGTTACTGTGACCTAGACTGCTACACTATATTTTAAGCCAAACTTATCTTTGACGACCACTAACTAAAACTCTGAAATATAAATCTGTAATAATAAAGAAAGTAGCATTCGAGCGAATACGTTATTTGTTCTTTTTCGAAAAACAACTTAATGGTTTTAATAGAGGTTACAGTTGCGCGCGGCCGATTAAACACTAACGAGCTATTTGGACACAGTATTTCTAATGTTATTTTAGTTCCTTTTGTTTGTTCACACTATTTTACCCTACGTTTTAGTTACATATGGCGCCAGCGTATACTTTGTTGTGATTTACTATTGGCGAGTCGTAAAAAAATTAAAGCACACATTACATGCTCATGTGTAAATGTTTAAAATATGTATTCTTATTTTATATGTAGCAGAATACTATCCCACGCCACGTTAAAACAGTAGATTTATCAGAACTAGATTATCTCACTTTTACCCACAAATTGTAGCCATACAAAAAATCTAAGTATAATCTATTACTACGTTAATGAGTGAAAAATGTCAGAAATTAATAAAAAAAAAACATAAGTTTCAAACTAATATTTATAATATTATTATTAGCATTGTCCGCGGCTCCGCCCGCGTTCAGATGACCAAAAACCAAATTCTTAGGTTTTACATATTAGTATTCTCTTACATTGCAGTTTTTGTATTTTTTCTCAGAAATAAGACATTTTCCCGTGGTAAAAAGTATCCTATAGATATGTTGACCCGGATAACCAGCTATCACCATAATGAATTTCATCAAAATCCCTCCAGTGGTTTTTCTGTGATGCGGTAACAGACAGACAGACAGACAATAATTCTAAAAACTATAGATTCAGCCTCTGTATCGAAAATAATGTTTATTTCAATAAAATTTTCCAAAAAATATCTAATGTACAGATTCGGCTTAGTTACAATTTTATTATATGTATAGATTAAGTGTCAGCAAAAAAAGACTAGATAATGAGCAAATTGGGTCTATCAATTATGTTACACTATCTTAACTAAGATTTGTATAGAGTTGCACTAATACTACTGTATACACATTATGTTTTGATATGTATAATATATTATAATACATCAAAACATTTTGAAAGCTTTATAAAAATGTTAAGGATATGTTGTTTATTTTGGTACATTCGTTAGCAGAATTACATTTATAAGTTTTGTTTTCAGGATGTAGGAGGGTTAAAGCTTAAAAGGCAGGCGCGACTAATTGCTTCAAAATGGGGTACACGGCTACACGCTTTATACCGGATTTGAAGTTGCATACGAATTACTATATAATTTGTCGGATGCGCGTTTTATCAAAATTATTAAACTTCAATTATGTAAACAGCTCTTGCGTTATAACTTTTGATAAATATTAATTAGAGTTTAATTTTCTTTTGCGTGGTGTTTGAATTGCCTTGCGAAATTAGGTATATATTATATATGAATGGAATATATAAATATAAATAATATAAATAAATATTTTGGGATATTGACACACAACACCATCTAGTTCCATGGTAAGCTACGAGGCTTGTGTTATGGACACCAGATAGGTGATACACTACACATATATAGCTTTAAATACATACATATTATAAATATAAACACCTATGACTGGAGTACAAACATTCGTGCTCAAATGAATGCCTCCAGCGGGACTCGAACCCGCGACCGCTTGCACAGCAAGTAGGGTCACTACAAATTGAGTCACACGCATCGTCAATATATATAAATAAAAATGAATGTTCTTATGTTTTTTCTCTACGCGTTCTTAAACTCCGATTGTGATGAAACTCTGGTGGATTATGATGTATATAGTCACCTAGAAAGGTTCCTGGCGCAAAAAATACTTCTTCTTTGGACGTTTGTCTTTTATGCGTTCCTAAAATAATCAATCGAAACGAATACGGTGAATGAAAACATTGTAAGAAAACTTGCATGTCTAAGAGAACCTAGCAAGTTTTCGAAAGACATGTGAAGTCCGCCAACCCGCAGTTAGCCAGAGTGGGGGACTAAGGCCTGATCTACCTCCACATATAACAAAAACAAATTATGATTGTGTTTTTAGTACGAGATGTAATTACACTACATGAGTAAAAATTATTTATGAAAATTATACATAATTGATTCTGACGACGCGCCGCTTAGACTCCTTTTGGGGTTTTGGCGTTTCATGTGTTCTGAACAGGGGTTGAAAGTGGAAAATGTTCTCTTTGACTTGACAGACATTTGGCAGGTTCATATGTACATTTGTATATTTACATATATCGTACAAGATAACTCGATTGCTAAACAGGTAAGAAAATGAATGTCCTTTCGAAGTTCCATACTTAATGCAATAGAAATTCAATCTTTTTTTTTTTTTTTAACTTTAAGGTCATTGTGTCAAAAAAATTTACAACACTAATGAAGCGATTTTATAGATAAATACATTATTATTGAATTATTTATCTTTGCCTTACTACAGTGTCGTTTAAAAAATATTTTTACCAGTTATCTCTTGTTATATTTCATCGTATTACAAACCGTATTTCTAAAAAATGTGGTAGATATGTTAGAGTTTATAATTTTATATTTTACGATCAATTTTAATATTGACAAAGTAAATTGTGCTCAAAATGTATACAGATTTTTTTACATTGGTTAAAGAAACTATCGAAATTGAATTACTGCTAGGTTTAGAACTATTTGGTGCTATATGGTACCAATAGAACCTGAGTTCAGTGAGGATCAATAAAAAATTGGCAAGATTAAATTTAAGTTCATTCAATATACATATATTTGTATAATAAACTATAAAGATGATTATAAAAAGAAATAAAAACAGCTATGTTTAACAAAACACAGCCATTTGCAAATTAATAGTTCAAATTTTTTTCAATAAACTGTAGTAATTGCTTACGTAAATTCAATCACACCGGGTCGTAATTATTTCTTAGCCTGCGAAGTAAATCAACACGAAATCTAGCCATCAATAACCATTAAGCCATAATGTAAAATAAATCTCAGTATGGCAATAAGTAATAAATAAATACTATTTCGTACGTAGAAGTTATAAATAACATCTATTGGCATAAAACATGTAAACGCATTACTTGTTTGTTAAAATGACATTTAAAGTAAGAGATTTATATTTTAAAGTACCGTATTCCAAAGGTCATTTTTGATGTTTGTTTATTTTTCTTACGATCGTTTGTCTGTATGTTTATTTGTGCAGTTGTATCTTATGAACCGTAAAAGGTTGGTAGTCGAATGTTATTGTGGTAGTCACGTACTGAAAAGCTTTAAAAAGTAAAAAAAAAGTAATAAACGTAAATTAATGAATGAGTTTATATATTGTGAAGTAGCACGGAACCCTCTACGTGCGAATGTAACTTGCACTTGGCTGATTTTCTACATGATTCTAATACTTTAATTATATAGTGATTGACTTGGAGCGTTTATTGCATTGGATATACAGGTTTTATTTCTAGTTACAGCGATTGTTATAGTTGCTATTGTTTGAAATCTCAGAATAAGGAATAATATAGACAGTGTTGTAGAAATAAACATGAAACCAAACAATAACAATTTAGAATAATATAGGTATATGTAATGTTTTAAAGTAGTATAAAAATGTTTATTAAATAAAGAAATGTTAATAAATACAAATAGCAAACAAATTTTATTGTAATAAATAAGCTAATATTATAATCTCTCATTTAGAAGGGAACAAATGCTTTCAAAGTACAAAAGAATATAGTAGGTATTATTTTTATTGTTCTCAAAAACTATATATTAATTGACTCGAATCTGTACATTATTTTTTTTGAAAATATTATTGTTTATTGAAATAGTCATTATTATCGATACAGAGGCCGAATCAGTTTTTAGAATTTTAGTCTGTCTGTCTGGGAACGCATCATAATACAACCACTGCACAGATTTTGATGTTTGGTATGATGATTGCTGGTTATCCGGGTTAACATATAGGATATTTTTAACCGCGGGAAAATATCTCGTTTCTGAGAAAAAATACAAAAACTGCATTGTAAGAGTAAATTAATCTCAATATGTATAACCTAAGAATTTGGATTTTGGTCATCTGAACGCGTGCGGTGCCGCCGGTAATGCTAGTCATAAAATAAAACCTAAATTAAATATTATTATTTTTATGTCATAAGATATGAAAATATTTTCATACGTACAATAATTTCAAATATATTTTCTTACAAATTATCTCTATACTCACATCTGATAATTACTTAAGGATCCTCACTAAGTTATTTTAAGAAATACTGCAAACTTGTACCGTTTAAAAATAATATTTAAAAGAGAAATCTACCTTGCACGTGTTTACAGCGTGGGTGACACGTAGATGGATATTGGAGACAAAGTGTATGTCCGCCCGCACAGCCATGAGCTAAGTCATAATTTTATACCTTTTCTAGTTTAAACTAAAATAGCATTCTTATAAAAACGAGTATTCACCCAGTGGTCGAAATTCAAGTATAATTAACTAAAAAATAAATTACGTTTCAAATAAAATTGGTAGAGTATAAAATTTTTGCGTTAGATAGCCCATTTATTGAAGAAGGCCATATATCATGTACTATACGAGTATATAGTCTATCTATTCCATTCTAACTGCTAAAACGTACTTCTATATATTGTAAGGTTGCATTCTTATATATTGTTTTAATAGAAAATAATATATGATAATGATTTATGTATAAGGCATTTATTTATGTGACCTTGGCCTATAGGAATGTGTTTCAAAAAAAAAAAAAAAAGGGAGTGGATATTCATTTGTTTTCCCGCGCTTTTGCACAGAGATGTCGGTACTACCCGGTAGTGACTAGTTAAGAATTGTTTGTAATACTAAAAATTATGGTTATAAATTATGTAACTCACTGGCGATCATAAAAGTACTGAATATAAGAATATAAGCAAGGAATATCTCGAAGTTTTATTAAGGATCTTACAATATACACAACAATTTCTCGTTTAGTGTAATGATATTTAATATAATTTTATAAATTTATGTTATAAAATAACAATAATTAGTATTTTGCTCTATCATATGGTACTCATATCGGTATATTAATGGTTATAGTAAGTAAGATTTAATCTAGAAAGCAAAAATTAAATACAAAATTTACTTACAACTTTGTAAGACTCATAATATTTTCTAAATTAATTAATATTTTATACGAGTAGCTTTCGTTCATAATGTATAAAAATTATATGTTAAAACATTATACAATGGTTATTTTATGATATACTAGCGGCTCACCCTCGCTTCGCTCGGGTTCGTCGCTAGGTACGTTTTAAATAGATATAAAAAGAAAAAATCTTTCTTTCTCACATTTTAATTATATGTTTTAATACTTACCTATTCCGGACTAAGAGAAATCCAAAAATTAAAATATCATAAAAATTGGAACGCGGTCGAACGGGATAAAAAGTATCCTATGTCCTTCTCCTGGCTCTAAACTACCTCCCTGCCAATTTTCAGCTAAATCGGTTCAGCCGTTCTTGAGTTATAAGCGAAGTAACTAACACGACTTTCTTTTATATATATAGATTGTTTCCTTATAATATGAAGATCACCAGTAGTCTGAGGATGTCTCTGCGCGATACTATTTATACTGGCCATATGAGTGTTTCTTGCAACTTATGTGTATATTTTATTTGCCGGAATCCCGTATCGGTGAATGAAAATTGTTATAATCAGTTCCGCAGAGAAAGTACAAATATATAGAAAGACTTTTTATTATAATCATTTGGTTGTGTGATCATGCAAACACCTTTCAAGATTTCAAGATTTCAATATGGTGTGATTACCTGTTTAAAACTTTGCTTCAATTTCTAAGGTTACTAGCGTTTTATTTATGTGTAAACTAGCTCCGTGACTAATGGCCGATTTCACCAACGTCACCTAAGTTTAAGGGATCCCCTAAGCATGGTTAACTGTTAGGGGACAGTTTCTGTTTCACCGACAGTTAGGGGTCACCTAAAAATTAAAAAAATAAATAAAATGCCACCTAAATATAGGTATTAGAAATACGGGCTCTGACGATGGTAAACAAAATTTAATTTAAGGGCTAGTTTAGGGGAACTTTTAAGTTAGGGATCCCATACGTAGCTTAAGTGATGTTCGTGAAATCGGGCATAAGTCTCACATTCACAATTTCTTATTTTTCATCCCAGTCCTTTTGAATACGAATAAACTTAGAATAGTCGTCATTTATAATAGAAACATTATTTTCAATGTTGGTCACTGTAACTTCACTGTAACTTAAAAACAACGGACTTTCGTATAAACTTTATTTAAAACGTGTCCCCTTTAGGGGATGAATTACCAAATATCCTTTCTTATTACGGGAAATCTACTTGCTACATTTCAGGTTTAGTAGTTTTATACTTTCTGAGATTTCGTGTTTAGTCAGTGAGTAAATTTTCAATTAATATTATATAATTATTCTTAGTACACATTTTATGGGAAAATTATGTAAGGCGCAGATGTATAAGTTTAATTAGTTGTACATCTAACAAATGGGAATAGTTAACGGTAAAAATGTCAATTATTAACATTCAGTACATATATGTTATTGGACCACACGCATGCTGACTTTTAATTTTAAACGGTCTTTAATGTATGGGTCAGGAGCCTGCGGTTATTTACAATTAACTAATATGTCTATTTAGTTGTCTAAATCTTCACGTTATAAATGGGTTATAGTATAAAACGGATGTACGTAATTTGTTTTTATTTTCGATCCAATTTAATATGTTTAGTTTTAGGCCAATTAGACTGTACTTTTTATACATAATAGGTATGTTACGCGATTTCTTCCAATTGTAAACCGATTTATATGGGTGGTTTCATATAGATTTAAAAATTGCATCTCTAAGGGTAGTACGATTACTGTGTACTATAATTTTTGAGTCGTTGTACCTTTTTTTAGTAAAAAATAATTAATTATTCTTATATTCATAAATACATGTTGGAGACTAAAAAAATAGTAGGTATAGTCTAAAAAATCTATTATGGAAGAGATTCGAGCTCCTCTCTTCTGATATCTGAAATTAATAAATTAAATTTATTTACAAGAAATATTTAAGCTATACAGAATGTCGTTCTATTACAATCAATGACATCTTGTCTAAGCCCCATGGATATTGTCAAACATCTATCTATCGTCCAGCCGTTGATATGCAATGCCGGACACACTCCACACTAAATATATTAGCAAAGATACGTATACCTTTCAAGAGAAAATACGATATAGCAGTAATTTCCGCAAGGTGTCACACTTTAATTAAAGTTGTTAGTAAGAGTTAAAGGTTATTAAGCTTGGTACTTAGGTGGTCGCTTTTGCTAATTGTGTGCTTGTAAAAAAAATTAGATTTTTTAGAAAATACCAAAATTTTAGAACTACATTACTGCTTTAATTTTTTACGATGTTATTAATCGAGTTATTGCTATTAATGCAAGTGTTTATATGTGTATGTTGGCTTTTCTACACGCTGAAATGGCTAAACGGTTTTGGATGAAATTGAGTACATAGATAGTCCATGTCCTGGAGTCAAGCTGCTATCAGATAACTAGAGACGACTGTGAGCGTAGCGAAAGTAAATCGCTCCTATATTGTATTTTTAACTGACGACCCGCTCTCGATTTATCTCAGATCCTGTATATTGGACCAGTTATATTCAAACTTCTCTAATAAATATGTAAGTCCAAAAAAAAACAACTTATGAATCCCAACGTATCCAATACGACTTCACATACAACTCATTGTAGGTTAATGAAATCTAAAAGGCTTAGTATATGAATATAAATATTAACTATTATATTTAAGTGTAATTATCCTATTTTTATAAAAATTTTTTAGCATGAGTCATTACATTAGCTCTATTATAAGATCAAGCGCACAAGGAAGAGTGGATGGGGCGGGTAAGCCCCTCGGCCAGCGTGACCGGCCCACGCAACATCGCGTTGTGACATGCTTCTATTATTTTCTATGAAGTCGATGTTATTAGACGTATGTATCATTTTCTATACATGTAATAAAAGTCTGTGTGGAATTTGTACATTAAATATTTCTTAGAAAACCTTATTGAAATAGTCATTATTATCGATACAGAGGCTGAATCTATAGTTTTTAGAATTTTTGTCTGTCTGTCTGTCTGTCTGTCTGTCTGTTTGGAAACGCATCACGAGAAAATCACTGGAAAGATTTCAATGAAATTTGGTATGATGAAAGCTGGTTATCTGAGTTAACATATAGAATACTTTTTACTGCGGGAAAATATCTCATCTCTGAGAAATCTATACTAAACATCAAAACGTAACGAGGGACGAACCCGAGTGGAGCGAGGGTGAGTTGCTAGTTACATATATTATAAAATATTTATAGTAAAATTTCTTCAGTTTCATTTCTTTCTTTCTTATATACCTTATATGTTTACGTGAATATTTAATTTATTAGTTAAATAGCAACACTAATCAAAATGATTTATTAAAAAAAATGTAAGGTAGTTTGCTTTTCTTACAAATAAAATAAAAAAAATAAATTTTCCTACAAATTCTTTTATGATTTTTATAGGTAGCACCGTCTGGAATAACTGTCACTTTGAGGCGTCAATAACCTCAGTCTATCCTGTTACTATGTTTGCTGTAAATCATTTGAAGTGTCAAGAACAAATAATAACAAAAAAAAAACGTATTTAAGACATGGATAAAATTATTGATAAATTTTATTCTGCTAAGTCATAATTATAATTGTCACTGAGATACTGTTTTTCGTTTAGTAGATGCTAATATTTTCTAAAGGGGATTGACTTTTATTGCCTCCTTTGTAATGACCAGCGGTAAAAATTGCCCGCACGATACTAATAAACAAAAAATCGTTTTGCTTATTAGTATCGTGTTCTCGTTGTTTTCTTGATTATTTTATGGTTTGATTTTACAATTAAAACGTATTTAAATAGAGCTATTATATTCCAAAGCATAGAGTATAACAAAACACTTTTTTATTCTAAATAATTAAAAGAGGTGTGTAGAGTCGTTATACGTGTTAGTAATAAGGAATACTCGATAGGGCGTGGCAAGCCTCCCGGCTAGTGTAATTTACCCACGCACTATATCGCATGTCGCAAAACAAACTTGGTTACGGCAATTAGGGAGCTAGGTTTTTATATATATTGATAGAAAACGTTATGTATAGGTGTGCATGCGCACTCTTCTATTATAGAATAGTTACGGGGCGGGGCGAGCCCCTTGGCTTTAAAGTGATATGGCATTGACATGCATCTATTGTACGCGCCTAGTAGATTAGTGTAGTGTAAATAGTTAAATATTACATTATTTACAATACACTTGTGATGTATATGTTTGTGGGTCATTTTGTATGTAATATTTAACAATAAAAAAAAAAATGCGCCATCTGTGAATATGGCTACAAACCAATGGATTTGGAAAATTGGACGTAATTACTGACTTTTCAATAATCAGTACGCAAATTTGATTCCCGAGCGCAATATTTTATTTTCGGACGGGTTCCTTATTACTGGATCCTTATGGGATCTATCATTTATCATCTGTCCTCAAAAACCCTGAATATAGGAGTTCACCATAAAAATATTAAAACCATTAATGAAGTATAATTTACTTTAAATCTTCAAAAATCCATTTACATCACACAAATTTTAAAAAACATTAAAGCAGACTTCGTAAAGTCAGTATCTAGGAAACTGTTATCAAAAATGAGGTAAAGAGTATAAACTGAATGGCCTGTAATGTATAGGCTAATGGTATAAGAGTCTATTTTTCCTAGGAGTCTTCGTCCTCACGCGCTATTACCTACGCCCCACCCAGTCGTGAGCGAGCTTTGCATATTTCAAGAATACAAGCTAAATGCGTGCACTACAGCTAAGTGAAATGGATCCGCGGTATGATGATAGCGGCGTGCTAACCACGCTGTAAAGATTTCCCACGGTTCGTAATGCTAGAATGTTTCATTTATGGATTTTATATGGCTTTATGAACTTATTTGGAAGCGATGATTACTCAATTTTGCTATAGGGTAATGTGATAATTGTGATAAAGTACTAAGTAGTTATTTCTGTAGGTTTAAAATTAAAAATATGTCTGCTAATTTTTTTTTCTAAACTCAGGAAGGCTCTACTCTAATTTGTCGTTGAATTAGGTCCCTCTTTTGTATTTACTTATGAAAGCTACGAATATAGTATGAGCTTTGTGCTTTTAATGTGACGTGGAGAAAAGACAGATTTTTTGCTACTAAACTTTAATCATGAAATTTAAAATTTAATAAATACAATCTTGTATTATTTTTTTATTACATGAATGTGTTTTTATATTATATTGGCCGGATTTAAGGACGTCTCTTAGTGAATATTCCTTTAAGTCATTCGAAGGAAAAAAAAACAAAAATATAAAGTCATCTGAACAACAAACCTTAACCAAAATTACTTTGTGTAAATAAAAAAGAGTATTATTCCAATCCAGTTAATACGATAATATACGTTCAATTTTTTCATCTTGTTTTAGTAAGACTTTGAATAACTCAAATATGCTTAAAAAATAACTAAATTGACATTATTTCTAGTTAATTTGTAAGCCAATATTAAGGACAGAAAACAATCTAATTTTGCTATTAACCAGCATATCCATTGAAGAATTTACGAAGGCTGCCCGTTAAATTTTCATAAAGCCAACTGGGCTTCTGTGAGGTGTTGAACTGGCCATTGTTCGGGAGACAATGGCCACAATAGCTACGTATCTGGAGGCCCGACCCGAGCTCGATGTAGGTGTGCACCGGCGTCGTTGTGTCTTGTCATAAGCATTGAGACATTGATGCAATTTGTTATCGATTTTAATTTTGCTTTTTCTTTATCGATATATATAAAAATAAATTGCTGTTCGTTAGTCTCGCTGAAACTCAAAAACGGCTGGACCGATTTGAATAATTCTTTTTTTGTTTTATTGGAGATATATCAGGGATGGTTTAAATATAATATAAAAAAAATAATAGGAAAAATCCATAAGAACAGCTGGAAAATCGAAAAGTTCAGAACTGGTTATTTTGTATGGGAATCACTACTTCGGATAACTTTCATACTACCATCTACAACAATACGTCAAGTTTAAGTTAGA
Source organism: Brenthis daphne (assembly GCA_947093115.1). Taxonomy (NCBI): domain Eukaryota; kingdom Metazoa; phylum Arthropoda; class Insecta; order Lepidoptera; family Nymphalidae; genus Brenthis; species Brenthis daphne. The sequence continues at coordinate 27,357,390 of OX352473.1, forward strand.
AAAAAAATGTATATAACAGTATATAGTCTATCTTTTTTATACTAATCGTTAAAACGTACCAATATATTTAACACACACACACACACAGTTACAGTGTTTAATATATTTAAAGTGCTATCTGGTCTATTATTATTTAGTCACTTTTTACGGTGCCTATGGGGCTACTATTATAAATGCGAGTGTATGTGTGGGTGCGTGTGTATAGGTGTTAAAGTAAAGCATATATGCTACTGTTAAGCATATATTACTTAGTAGAAACCAGTAAACATGATCTTTGCTTTATATTGAAGCGCGTAAAATTGGCAGCTCAAATTATATTTTTAAATCTATTCCATCAATTGATTCGAAGTTAGACTTGACTACGTTATTATTGTTTTCGTCTTAAATGGCTTAGAATATTTTTTAATATTAGCTATAATAATTTGTAATTTAAAAAAACATTTGTAGTATAAAAAAGTTTCAATGGCAATGACATGATACTCATGATATATAGAAAATATTCTATAAATATAATCCACGTTATTTGGAGGACACTCGACATATATATAGGTATATATAGGTATATGTATATATATATATATATATATATAATCAATAAGACACAAGTAAAATGGTCATTAATAATTTATTTTCCATAGATTTGCGTTAATTCTTCCTTTATCTATCCTATTGTGAGGTGTTAAACTGGCTATTGTTCCATACACAATACACAATGGTTCACAATAGCTATCTATATAGAGTAGGTGCCTCGGCCCGGCCCTAGTCTGACATTTTGTGTTTAAAAATCACCAAAAGACATTTTTCTAGAAGCTGTAGCTCGAGTATTAAGAATAATTTTGTTTAAATAAAGATTTTATTATACTAGGGGCTCACCCTCGCTTTGCTCGAGGTCGCCTGTATATAATCAAAACAAGTCTATCCGATTTTACCGAGATAAAAAGTAATCAATGTGATATTCCAGACTATAATCTATCTCTGTGCTAAATTTGATCCGTTCAGCCGTTTTGGCGTGATTGAGTAACAAACGTCCAAATATCTAAACTTTCACATTTATAATATTAGTAAAATTATAGAATAATTAAAACCTTGCGTAAAAATATTGACGACTTCTTATTTGATTCTACGATTTACGAACGCTATATACTCGTACATATAATCTTATCATATTAAAATAAGTAATTCTTGTATATAAATATATTTATTTCGTGTATCTTGGAAACGGCACTAACGATTTGATGAATATTAAGATAAGGTTTTGCTTTTTTAGTTTATTTAGGTATATAGGTGTCTGTTTTGAAAAAAAAATGCTATTTTATATGTTCTTCGAAAAAACGCCGAGGGAAGCTCGATAGGAACCAACTATATTATTTTAATAGAAATTACTATGTAACTCATTATATAATAATTAAGAGGAATTTATCTACATCGTATAATATATTAAAAATCAAACCGTTTAAGCTTCAGAGTGTGCGAGTTGTAGATTTATACATCTATATGCACTCGCAAGACACTGATTAAGTGTTTTCAAAAAAAAAAACAGGAGAACACGTAAATTAGTCATGATATCGTATATATATATATATATATATCAATTACACAAGGGAAATAATATAAAACTCTTTTCATTATATTTTATCACGAATTTATATTATGCACTTCATTTGATATACATTTTGATAGGACAATACGGTAAAGGTCAAACGCGCCGAAGCAAGCTGAAACATGTTTAGTTATAATGTACCTCTTGGGAAATAAAGTACTGAGTACCATTTTAATGAACGTCTGTTATAACAACAAGATAAACATCTCGCGCAACACAGCGATAACTATTCAGGTGAAAAGGCAGGAAAATGTATTTTTAGAGGAGTTTGAGCACTGTGTCATATTTACAAATTGTCATGTCCCAAATTATGAAGGTTAGACTGCCGTAATAAAGCTTATTTTGTAACTTTCTTCTTTTTTTCTAAAAAAATGACATAGGAATGCTCCTGACTCTTTTTTTGTTGCTATTTATGTACTAAATTTCATCCAAATCTGTCCAGCCGTTTAAGCGTGACGGGGTAACAAACATACAAACTGTTACATTTATAATAGTAGCCAATACCAATAGATCTATACTTGGTTATTTTTATCTATATACCAACATTTATTATAATTATTTTTAATTATTTTAATTTTTATTAATTTATTATAATTATTATTAATTATATTTATTTCATTGTTTTTCGAAGTGATCGTCATCAGATAAGTCGTTTTTAACTTAGCACTTTCATAAGCACGATTATTATTTAATAGCCAATTCAACAGATTAAAGTCGTAAATTATGTAATTTTATATGACAGCACGTTAATCCCTACAAATTTATTTGCTTGGTCTTATTCATCTATACATATAATAAAATTGTAACTAAGCCGAATCTGTACATTCAATATTTTTTGGAAAATCTTATTGAGATAGACATTATTATCGATACAGAGGCCGAATCTATAGTTTTTAGAATTTTTGTTTTTCTGTCTGTCTGTCTGTCTGTTACCGCATCACAGAAAAACCACTAGAGGGATTTTAATGTAATTTGGTATGGTGATAGCTGGCTATCCGGGTCAACATATTGGATATTTTTACCGCGGGAAAATATCTCATTCCTGAGAGAAAATACAAAAACTGCAAAGTAAGAGTATACTAATATGTAAAATCTAAGAATTTGGTTTTTGGTCTTCTGATCACGGGCGAAGCCGCGGGCAATGCTCGTCAAATCATATAACTAATCTATACGAATCTAGTCAAAGTAAAAATGTATTTAATTAGCATACAAATATAACATTTTCTAATTCCAAAATAATAAATATAGTACTAGTTTGGAAAGAAAATACCTCATTTTAATAAAAAGTAATGTTGATAAGAACTTGGTGAAGTGAAGCGATTACGAGAGAAACCACATGTGATAGCTAGTTATTATAAAATGTAAAATCGATCTAATTGATCTTTTTGTACGTGTTAAAATTTTTCTTAAGTATTTACTAAGGTAAAAGTAATTCGAGCATAAATAATAGTATTTTCTAAGCAAATTTAATACCAATAGCACGTGTGATGGAGGATTCTGCAGCGCATGACGTTCGTTCCCGTCATCTCGCCATTAAGCTCTGGTGGAATCAATCAATTATTTTTCGCTCGACGTGCACTAAAAAGATGGCAACAGTTCGGATATTAAACCAGGCGTTATCAAAGTTATTGGTTTTAAAGTCGCAAGAAAAATACAATCCATTTTTTTTGCGCTTATAATTTTATACTAAATGTCGGTTCAATTATTGATGTTATTTACATTTCATGAATAAAAAAGTAACTGTCATTCTATTTAATTTAGCCTTTTCTCAAATTAACATCCGGATAACGATAAACATAAAAATTGTGGCGGTCTTACTAGTCTTTTAATTTTAATTTGAGCTTCAAATAACAAATAAAGACATCATGTTTTGTATTTATGTTTGTTTGATGATAAATTATAGAATAAAAATATTTTAAAGCTAGTACATATATTTCGGACCCAACTTTTGAGAGCCCTGTATTAAACGATCGTTCGACGGAGAAGGATGGCGCGTTTGGAGCCGATCCTTTGATGAACGCTTGCTATCCGTCTACGTTCTTATCTCGGCTTTCTAGTTTCCGTCTGAATTCGTTTTTGGTTTACTCTGATTATGATACCTATAAGCTATTCTAGCGTATGAAAAATCTGTACAGCTTTTACACTCAGCCAATTTCTTTTCCTTTTATATATTCTATACTTAATATTATAAAGAGACAGAGTTTGTTTGTTTGAACGTGCCAATCCCAGGAACTATTAATCCAATTTTAAACATTCTTTTTGCATTAGATAGCCCATTTATTGAGAAAGGCTAGAGGCTATATTTTATCACTAGCGGCTCACCCTCGCTTCGCTCGGGTTCGCCTCTAGAAAAACACTAATAGAGTTCTATTAGTTCCCACGGGAACTGTTTATTTCTCCGGGATGAAAAGTAACCTGTTGTTTGACCGGCAATATAAGGTATCAGAATGTTAAATTTTACTAAATTAGGTGCTTAACTTGTTGTGTACTAAGCTGTATAAGTTATTATAGCTTTTTAACTATCCCACGGGAACTATTTAATTTTCGGGAATAAACAGTATCTAAGATGTTGCCCAGGGATATAAGATACTACCATGCAAAACTTCATTCAAATCGGTCCAATAGATTCGGAGATTAGCCCGTACAAACAGACAAACAGACAAACAGACAGAGAAACAAAAAAATTGAAAAAAATCTGGATTTGTTCTATTAATTGTCTTCTTACATCGCCCTGACTCGGTTTTAGCATTTTTTTGATATGTACAGACATTCGACCTCTACTCTTTTATTATAGTATAGATATAATATATAGCCTATCTATTCCATACTAACCATTAGAACGTACATAGGTACGAACTCGAGCGAAGCGAGCGTAAGTCTCTACTATATAATAGGTATATATTTTATTTTAAGTACAAATAAAACAAAAGAATATACTGTAATGACATCATCACACACTCAAAATTTTTTGATCAAGGAACTGAAAAAAATACTTGAGTATAGGTGAGTACCCACAGAGATATTTAGACAATTCATTATATCTCCTATATAATATCCTAAAAAAAATTAAAATCTAGCAACCTAAACCTAAGAATTTGTTTATTAAGTTTTAAAGCAGAATGGACAGCTTTACGAGTTCGACTAAGATAGTCAATGCCATTAGCCTTTAAGCTTTAATAAGAGAAACTAATTTTTCATAAATTGTCAATAATTTATTAAATTTTACTTAAACATTAATAATTACTTGAAAGTTAAACATAAAATGCAACTACATACAAACATGCAAATACTAATTTTAAAAGATTAAATGAGCTTAGGTAATTTAAAAATATTTAACGTACGAGAAAAACATTACAATATTTAGAGTAGAAAGCAAAAATAACAAGCCATTCGTTTTCTCCAATCAGCCTTCCGTCCGCGCCAACTTTTAGATGGATGTTTACAACTGCGGGCTCAGCGTTTCACATCTTTATTTTATCTAGGATTGATTTTGAGCCAAATTCTTTTAATAAAGTATTTTTGTTACTTATTGAAAATTTTAAAAACGTATTTATTTCAATGTTGACCTCATATTTACGGATTAATATTACTATATATAAATGCAAAAGTTTGTACGTATGTTGTGTTTATTGTATGTGTGTTTTTAACTCCTTTACTTTGATACAGAATTGGATGAAATTTTGTACACAGAGAGTATATGGCCTGGAGTACCTGGGACACATACTATGTGGTAAATCCACAGAATCTGCCTTAGTAGCTCTGATCGACAAGGCAGAAAGGTCCCTAGAGGATAAGCAGACAGCTCTATGTGCATTTTTGGACATTGAGGGGGCCTTTGATGACACACCTACGGCAACCATCCTGAAAGGATTAAATGCAAAAGGTGTTGATATCACAACCACCAGATGGGTGGAATATATGCTCTCCAACCGGTGTGCGAAAGTTACGTTAAACGAACACTCGCACAACTTCTACACTACAAGACGCTGTCCGCAAGGAGGAGTGCTTTCACCCCTATTATGGACACTAGCTGTAGACCTACTACTTGTAATCATGGCAGATCTTGACTACGATACACAGGGCTATGCAGATGACCTTGTTGTAGTAGTAAGTGGTCCCTGCCTGAACACAATTTCCACCAGGTTACAAGGAGCTCTCAATACCATCACAAGATGGTGCAGAGAAAATTAATTATCAATAAACGCTGATAAAACAGTTATTGTACCATTTCCCAGGAAAAGGAAGCTTGAAAGGCTGACTGAACTCAGACTCAATGGCAAAACCCTTAACCTATCAAATGAGGTAAAGTACCTTGGAGTCACTATTGATCAAAAGTTGACCTGGAACTCACACCTCAACAACATTATACAAAAAGCCAAAATGGCCCTCTGGATATGTTGTCGAATGGCTGGAGTCAAGTGGGGCCTCAAGCCCAAAATGGCTCTCTGGATGTACACCGCCGTGGTAAGGCCGATCATAACATACGCCTCAGTCGTATGGTGTAACAAAACCAAACAAAAGACAATTATGAGTAAACTAGACAGCATACAACGGATGGCATGTCTAACTATCACGGGAGCCTTCCATTCGGCACCAGGCGACGCTCTAAATGCTTTGTTGGACATAGCTCCACTATATCTCCACGTGCAAAAAGAAGCTAAATCTTGCCTCTACAGGCTCTGTACACAAGTAAAGTTGCAATCGCAATATATGAACAAACTCAAGGAGTTGACATTCGAACACAAAACTCTGAAAATGCCAGTCGATGGCATGAGTACAGAGTTTAACTTCGCAAAACAGTACCAAATAGATCTTCCCAACCGGGATATGTGGCTAAAAACCAAGAGTTTCACAAAAAGGGCAGTCATGTTTGGTTTACAGATGGATCCAAGAAAGGATCTCATGTAGGGTGCGGTATCTATGGCCTTAAGCCTAGATTTGACATGAGTGTCAATCTGGGCAAGGAGGCCACCATCTTCCAAGCCGAGGTCTTCGCCATCAACAAATGTGCTGAAGTCATCCTGGAGAGAAAGCTTAGAAACCAAAATATCTACATCAACTCAGATAGCCAAGCAGCACTTCTGGCTATAGATTCTCTTGAGACCAACTCTAAGTTGGTCAAAGACTGTATGGATAATCTGAATGTCCTGGGCACATCCAACAGAGTCACCCTCAGATGGGTCCCGGGTCACTCAGGCATAGATGGGAATGAAAAGGCTGATGCATTGGCAAGAAGGGGCGCTGAAACCCCATTTAGATTGTGGCCCAGAACCATTCTGTGGCATTGCAAAACAACATGCCTATTCAATTCTCAAAATTCACTGCAATCGCCAAGCACTTCAAGAGTGGCAATCCACTTCTGGACAAATACACTCTAAAGCGCTAATTAAGGGATATCGCAAAAAGTTTACAAAAGAGTTGCTTCAACTCAACAAGTACAAAACCAGTGCAGTAACCAGAATACTTACTGGTCACTGTAAACTCAATAAACATATGTTTACCCTCGGCCTCAGTCAGACCGCAATGTGCAGACTATACCATGAGACAGAGGAATCTGCTATGCACATCCTCTGCTCGTGCGGTCCACTCATGCACCGCAGAAGTATCTATCTAGGGCAGCATATTATGCAACCGGAAGAGATACAGATGCTCCCCGCTCAGAAAATCTGGAAGTTCCTGGAGTCAATAGGACTAAGCGGAGAACTTTGAACTCACTATAAAGGGAACTCACTACAATGGACCAAAACTGGTCGACGTAGCTAGGGCCGACCTCGGCACCACACCCAACACTAATAATAATAAAATACTATGTGGTATCTAGGAACGCACCCGAGCGAAGCGATCGTGTCTAGTACAGTATATTTCTTAATTTATTTATAAGACAAAAGGCAAGTGTAAAAAAATTTATCACACAATATTTATGTGAGAATGTTTAATAAACACTAGAATTTCGTTAGCCACCAGAATAAATATAGATTTGGAACATCGACAAAATATATGTTTTGTTATATTATCATAACAGAAGATAATTCATTTCTCTGTCACATAGTTTTCAAATACATAGTTTATTAGTTGACGATAAAAATTAATTTCACGTTTGGAAATATTTGGTTATCTAATATTTATTCTTTATGGGAATTATATGTATACTAGTTAGTTGGATTTCCCAGAGAAGAGATATTTTCCCGCAGTAAAAAGTATCCTATATGTTGACACGGGTAACCAACTATTATCATACCAAATTTAATTAAAATCTGTGCAGTGGTGCAAACAGACAGAAAAAAAATCTAAAAACTATAAATTCGGCCTCTGTATCGATAATAATGCCTTCAATAAGATTTTCCAAAAAAATATTAAACGTACAGATTCGACTCAGAATTTTATTATATGTATAGATATGATATTACTGAAGAAACTGATTTAATTACTTATTTTTTGTATTACTAAACTTAAAAAACTTGAAAATTTGCGAAAGTACTAGAGGTTTGCGCAAAGTTATGACATGAAAGTTGGCTTATGTGTGACACCTCAAGAGAAATTGCTTTGATGATCTATATACGTATAATAAAATTTTAACTAAGCCGAATCTGTACATTAAATATTTTTTGGAAAATCTAATTGAAATAAACATTATTATCGATAAAGAAGCCGAATCTATAGTTTTTAGAATTTTTGTCTGTCTGTCTGTTACCGCATCACAGAAAAACCACTGGAAGGATTTTGATGAAATTTGGTATGATGATGGCTGGTTATCCGGGTCTACGCATAGACTTTTTACCGCGAGAAAATGTCTCATTTCTGAGAAAAAATTCAAAAACTGCAATGTAATAGTATACTAATATGTAAAACCTAAGAATTTGGTTTTATGTCTTCTGAATAGGTACATCGCTGTATAACATAAAGCCAAAGAATGTTTTTTTAAAGTAGATTGAACGCAGGCGTAGCCGTGGGTTATGCTAGTATTAAATAATATTACCAAGTGGAAGTGATTATTAATAATATACATATTCTGCATTAGTTTCAAAAATGTTGGAAATTGTTTCTTTAACTGAAAATGTGCAAAATATAACTCCATAAACAAATCAAACAGTGAAGTATAGTTTCGTGCAGATAAGTTGCACCCCCATTGGAATCGGATGACGGTGACTTTGATAGATGCACCTCAGCTACTCTCAGATGCTGTGACCCGGTCTCCAGATAATGTATTGTTCTAAAGTTATCTAACGATTGCACGTTGACTTATAAAATAAAGACATTTCGCAATAATAAAATAAGAAATGAGTAACGTAATATTTATAATATTATTACCAATTTTGGACTTTGCAATTTTTCATACGTGTAATATTATCTTCTTAATTTTTTTTTATTAACTACATATTATATTAAATTTTTTTGTAATTCTTAGATTGTTATTAATCAATTCAATCCGAAATTGGCAAATAATATATTTAAATATAAATATACGTATTATTATGCAAGAATTAAAACTGATGCAAATAGTTGCTTTGTAGTCAAAATTTATATACTAGTAAATAAGATAACAAAAATTAGTGTACCAATTAAGTAGTTAACGACTTGGGGTATCGAATTCCGAAGGTTACGAGGCAAGCGGTAAAGGGTGGTGGCTGAACTTGTTTGTAGCCGGTGGGTTAGGGGTGGATGGGGAGGGGGTGGTTCGAACAAAGCCTTCCGTGAAAGCCTTCGGACGTTGATAGATGCGATAAGCTCGGATGCAAGTAAGCTGCATACATTTCTTGCTCAAGTTTTCTTAGCGATAATTCTGCGGCGTCGACGAATTTTTCACGTTTTTATTTTCTTTCCAAAAGGTTTTATCTAACGAGAGATATATAAATTGTTTTTAAAACTGAATAGCAAAAAAGTTTCATTTAGTTTTACATCTATCTTTATGTTTCACATAAAATATCTGAACGTATTTAGGCTATATGTGTTTACGATTAATATACTAAAGTGCAATACTCGTAACGTCCAATTTATACGTACTTATTATAAATTGAAAGGTATAACCTTCGGCAAAATAAAATTTTACAGTCACCTGAAATAGTAAAGTGATCATAAAACTTTGTTCTGTATTGTGATGGCTACAAAGCCAGCTCTAAAACTTTGGTACCATCCTAATCCATATTGCACAACTCACGTAGACACGAAAATGCGCCGGTCTGCGGCGGCGTAAATGCATTTTCTTATAATTCAGAAGCGTCACGTAGCCGGGCCCCAGAGGCGAAGGCTACAAGAACGCAAGCGAATTTGCAGTTACCTCTTTTTATCCCACGCCCGACCTATAAAGGAAGATAAGAAAATTGGATAGAATAGAATACTAGTTTTTGTTGCAAACCTTTAACGACATTTTTCGTTAGAGTGGTTTGATAATAATAAATTAAAAATGTATATTAAAATATATATCCAAAATGTTCATCTGTCTAATAAATTTAGTTCAGATAGAGGAGTTTGATAATGAAACTTATATATAAATGTACATCGTTTAACCATTAGGGCTATTCATTTGATCGAAATAGATATCTTGGTCTGAATACATGTCGCATTCTGTCCTTGTAGCAAACGAGGTTATCGATTGAGGAGTTTTGGCAATATTCGCCTAACAAAGAGACGAAACACTTTAACCTCATAGATTGTAAAACAATTATTATAAAGCAAAAGTGCAAGTGATAGAAAGCATCTCGTTTGAGTTCTAAAAAAAATATTAAAAATTTCAAAATTGTGTAAATATGTATTATATAATTTGATTTTAGTGTCGTAATATCAGAATATATAAACGTAACTATAACTTAGAGCCTTAAAATATCGCCTTCGTATTCTCTTTTACGTCGCAGCTGTCATATTTGAGCAAGTGAGCACCGACACTGTGCGAATATTTTATTTGGGCAGTGCGGGGACGCTACCCCCTACGCCTATCCCCGGGGGATGAGGGTGGCAGGCGACGTTGATCGATGCACGTCTTGCGCCGGAGGCTGCACCCAACGTAATTCATTAAACGCTAAAACTGCAAGCGGATTTTGAGTATTAAAACGATTTCTCACGGTGTTTTCGGTTTGGTCGTGCCTTTATGTACGCTGGACGGTTTTAGGAAGGCCAATTTATTAATGAAGCTTTGCTGAGCAATAGGAAAATTTAACATGCATTAAATATTACAGTGATAAATGGAAATTCTAGATGCAGTGATTAATATAAACTTTATGCTAACTGGGAAAAAGTTGTTTATAATTATTAGAATTTCCTTACGTTTATCATTGAAGTTACGTGTGATGTCATATTTAAATAGATTTAGCCAGTTACAATATTGCAAATGCTAATGTAAGTAAAACTAATATATGCCTGCGTCGTTGCTCACATAAATATGTAGAGTATTAAGAATAAGATATCTCTTTGAGAACTGAACAAAGACTTACGATATAGTTCACACTTTATAGCTCGAGAATCTAACTTTATCGACGGAAAATTTAATGAATTCTGTGCGTTAAATGAATAAGGTACTATAAAATAATAAAAAACTTCCATATAATTACTAATTTTTACTACCAGTGATCCCTTAAAAGGCTTTATTATAAAATTTCCTTTCCACTACTTCAAATTCAAAATATTTTATTCAGCATTATATTATTACATTTTTTTACTGAACGTCATGAGTCTACTACCAGTTCGGAAAGAAGAAGCCTCAGACCTGAGAAGAACTTTCGAAGGAAACTCAGCGGGACTAATATTATTTCGTTATCTCTTTCATAAAAAATAATTATATTATAAATTACGATATTTCTTATAAAGTAGAAGTAGCCTGGAGGCGATATGAATTATATATTATGATAGAAATCGTATGTTACTTTAAAGAAGCGAAATTCAACTCATTAAATATCGAAATTAATCAAACTTATAGTAATTTGTAATTGCCGTTCAGTCTTCTAGTTTAGGTTCTGATAAATGGGCAAATTCTAAGGCTTAGATGTATAAGCTGGTCTGGAATGACCATTATTCGTATCCTGAAAGCGTGAAGGCAGGTTCTTGCTGCACCTGCATCAATCAACGTCACAGCTGGCTGCAGGACAGGGGGGAGATGAGGGTGGCTAGGTTTTACTGCACAAATGTTTCAACGCCTTCTCTTATATAATGTATTATATAAACGTCTCACGATCATCTTACTCTTTTTTTATTTATATTGTGTTTGTTATTTGTAAATAACTAGCGATCTCTCCTGACTTCACCCAGGTAAAGTAATAATAATAAAAAGATACAAAGATAAAAATAGTAATACAGGCTATTTTTATCGCTATACAAAAGCGGAGCCACAGATTAATATAAGTTTTGTAAATACTTGTTTTTAAAAATAAATAACAAGAGTAATGGTCGATATTGATTTTTTAACTTAAAAATATGTTCTCTATATACCTAAGATACCTATAACAAATTTATTTAAAAATATCCTTATGTCGCGAGTAGCATACACACAAAATAAAGAGACAACCTAAATGAGTACTCCTCCTTTTTGAAGTTGGTTAAATAATATATAGATGTATATTTTAATATAATATTGGCAAATATCTTTATGTTGAAAGTTCGTCGCTCGACGTTGCAAGGCGTACCGCACCTCCCTACGCGGCGATGTTTGAATTGGCCGTATAGATGTTTGTCCCGGTCTGGTCAAGACGAGTGAGTTTGTTTTTCGCTACTCAGTCCTTAATTAGTAATAAACTTTTTTGTGTGTGTATGTTTCCTATGGACTCCAAAATTGCTGGAGCGATTTTGATAAAATTGGTGGGCGATATTGTGAAGTTTAGTAACTATCGGAAGTTAATCGCAGGCGAAACCGTGGGTACTGCTAGTTTTTTTATAATAAATAAATTAATGTTCTCTCGAAATAATAATACGTTTTTATTATTCTAAATGGAGCACCACGTACTTCTTAATGAACTAAATAGCTTCATCTACACTAATATTATGAAGAGGTAAAGTTTGTACGTTTGGATTTTGACGGTTATCTCTGAAACTACCAATCGGATTCTGAAAATTCCTTTCCTATGAAAGCTGAATTACTGCCAAGTACTATAGACTATTATTATTTCGTTAAAAAATTGTTTACTGTCAGAAATCATAGGCAAAAATTTAATTGAAGTCAGAAAAAAATTGGCCGTTGAGCTCTATCGGCGTGCGCTGCCTTAACGGTTTGCAAGAAACAAACAAAATGTTCGACGAAAACAAATCTAGGGACGCCCCCATTCCATATTATTCTTAGGTTTTACATATTGAGATATTTTCCCGCGGTAAAAAGTATCCTATATGTTGACACGGATAACCAGCTTCATCATACCAAATTTCATCAAAATCTGTCCAGTGGTTTTCTCGTGATGCGGTAACAGACAGAAAGACAGACAAAAATTCTGAAAATTAGAGATTCGGACTCTGTATCGATAATAATGTCTATTTCAATTAGATTTTCCAAAAAATATATAATGTACAGATTCGACTTAGTTACAATTTTATTATATGTTTAGATATTAGTGCTAAAGAGTTTGCTTTTTTGTTTTATTGAACGCGCTTATCTCTGTAACTACCAGTCAGGTTTAAAAAGTTTGTTAATAGCTTATTTATTAGAAATCAATATGATGATGATGATGATGCCTCAACTGCCTCGGTGGTGTAGTGGCTAGCAAGTACGGCTGCACACTTGGAGGTCCTGGGTTCGAGTCCCGGGTCGGGCCAAGTTTAGTTATTGAGTCTTTCTGTATAGTAAGTCTCAGTAGCAGCCCGGAGTTGGGAAGTTGGTGGTGTTTCACCCCCGTGCCTCGGAGAGCACGTAAAGCCGTCGGTCCTGCACCTTAACTCTCACTGGTCGTGTCGAGCAGTCGTCCCACCGGAGTATGAGAGTGACAGGAATAGAGAGTGCACGTTGTGTCTGCGCGTACACTTGTGCACTATAATATCTCCTGCGCAGTTGGCTAGTCTCAATGAGATTGGCCGCCGTAGCCGGAATCGGCTAGGAGCACATCATTATTAGAAATATTATATGCTCCTAAAATTACTATAACCCTTTGAAGCGGAGTAGTTATCTATACATCTTCTAACTATACATATAATAATATTTCTAACTGAGCCGAGTCTCTACAGTAAATATAAAAAAAAAGAAATAGTTTTAGTAATTTAGTCTGTCTGACATATTTTGATAAAATTCGGTGTGATGAGTGATGATAGCTGGTCAACATTTAGGATACTTTTTATTGAGGGAAAATATCTCATCTCTGAGAAATCTATACTAACCGTTAAAATGTAGGGACGAGCGGAGCGATGGTGAGTCGCTAGTACATAAATAAACTTCATGGGCGAGGTCATTGGAAGAAAATAGTTTGTAATTATAATAGAATAATAATTATATATTAAAATTGCGTGTTTTTCATTGGAGGCATTTGGCACTTCTAGCTGAAATACAGGTTTCTTAGTTCAGCTATAGACGCTTCATTCACTTCATGACGATTTTATTTTGTGGCTTCAATTATTTTGTAAAAACTTGTAAATATTTTTTGGATAATAAACTATTATTATTATTTATTTTTATTATATATTTAAAATTGTCGACTATTTAATGTTGGGTAAGTGATCTCAAAATAAAAAGAAAACATTCTATGTACAAATACTACTTTCTTAGATTTACGCGAATATTTGACATTTTAAATTATAGATTTTAATTCTAAGCATTTTTTTTTTAATAAGTATTATAATTAAATATAGAAATATTTAATTATAATACTTATTATATAATATTATAGGCAGTGGTAGCTCAGTGGTAACGCGCTCGCTTGGAAAACCGAGTGATGCGGGTTCAAATCCCGGGTCTCGCACCTCTGATATTTTCATGTGCGAATCATTTCTAACATGATGACCACTTGCCTTACGGTGAAGGAAAACATCGTGAGGAAACCTGCATGTCTGAGAGAACCCAGCAAGTTTTCGAAAGACATGTGAAGTCCGCCAACCCGCACTTGGCCAGCGTGGTGGACTATGGCCTGATCCCCCTCGTATTGAAGGGAGGCCCGTGCCCAGCAGTGGGACGTTAAAAAGGGCTGAATACAATAGAAATATTATTTATTTAATGTTTAGTGTGTTAGTGTTGCTATTATTAAAATTAAATTCATTAAAAACAATCGCCACTGCTTAATATTGTAAGATATGGATTTAATAACAGAAGATGTCGTTGTCTTGAGATAATGTCATAGTCAATACCAATTACAAATAATTATACAATTACAATTTCTCATTGTTTTTAAGCCACAGGTCGTGTGATAATTACGCTGTGATTTTATTGATTATTAATTATTCTTTTAATAAACTTTTAATCGCAATTTAAATTAGCCTCGGTTGATTAACAACAATTTTAATTATTGAAGTTATACTTCTTTAGAATCGTTGTGATTTGAAACTCGATGAAACGAAAATGCGACACTAAAAAGAGACAACATATCTACACATAAAATAAAAATGTAACCGATCGCTATCTGTACATGGAAAATATATGGGAAAAAATATTATTGGAACCTTTATCAACGCAAATAGCACCCAAAACAAAAAACATTGTTAGAATTTTGATCTGTTTGTCTGTTTATCTGTGCGTTTCTAACGGCTTATCTGATTTAGATGTGGTTTTCACTAATATATTATAGTAAGCTTCACTTAACATTTAGTGTTTGTTTCATGTCAATCGGTTCATAAATAAAAAAGTTATGCCAATTTAAAAGAACTATAATAAAACTGTAGAGGTCGAATGTCTGTACATAGAAAAAAAATGCTAAAAACCGAGTCAGTTAAAATTTTATGCGTTTTGATTTAGTTATCGTAGTAGTATCGTATAGTTAGGTATAGATATATCGTAACGATCATTTAAAAAAAATCAAGGACTGTAAATTATGTACATTGTTAATTTTTGAGTTATGTAAAGAAATGAATTGAAAGCTATCTTTAAAAATTTAAATCAAACTGCAAAGTACATACCATAAGGATACGTTGCAAATATTTTCATTACGAGGATGTAAAAAAATGTATTATAAATCGTATTTTCTTATTGAATTAAAGCGGGTTCAGTTTCAGTGAACTTCCAGTTCCATTAAATCAGTTTAAGAGGCAAATTAAACAGGTTATAATACTATCTGTTTCAAATAGAGTTTCTACAATAAATTTGACAAATTTGACGACACGTTTGGCTCAGTTTGTAGTGTACTTGCCGTGCCAACGGTCGCGGGTTCATGTCCCGCTGGGGGAATTCATTTGTGTGATGAGCATGAACGTTTGTACTCCAGTCATGGGTGTTTAATGTCTATATTTATAGTATGTATGTATTTAAAGTTATATATGTATAGTGTATAAACTATCTGGTATCCATAACACAAGCCTCGTAGCTTACCATGGAACTAGATGGTGCTGTGTGTTAATGTCCCAACATATTGCATATTGTTACTGAGAGCCATGTATTCAGCACTTTTTATCGTCCCACTGCTGGGCACGGGCCTCCCTTCAGTACGAGGGGAATCAGGCCATAGTCCACCACGCTGGCCAAGTGCGGGTTGGCGGACTTCACATGTCTTTCGAAAACTTGCTAAGTTCTCTCAGACATGCAGGTTTCCTCACGATGTTTTCCTTCACCGTAAGGCAAGTGGTAATCATGTTAGAAATGATTCGCACATGAAAATATCAGAGGTGCGAGACCCGGGATTTGAACCCGCTTCACTCGGTTTCTCAAGCGAGCGCGTTACCACTGGGCTACCACTGCCTTCTAAGAGCCATATACTTATATATTTTATTTACTTATGTATTTATTTAATTGGTAATAACAAATGTTATACTGTAAAGTAAGTCATAAAGTTATAATGGTTATAATTATCCTACACTAATGATAGACTTAGAAAAGTACTGGAAATAACGTAACTAAACTGAGAATAATACAATACTTAAATAATATGTACCTATCTTGACGATAAAAATAAACTAATAAACTAGGTACAATGCTCGATTGATATTTTTGGGTTCCTTCGAAATATATTAAAGTTTTTTAAATAATTAAAAAAAATTATTTAATAGCACTATTGTTACATACATACTAACATATAAACGTTGTTACATGTATACATTCGTAAATCCATACTAATATTATAAATGTGAAAGTGCGTTTGTTTGTTTGTTTGTTTGTTTGTTTGTTTGTTTGTTTGTTTGTTTGTTTGTTTGTTTGTTTGTTTGTTTGTTTGTTTGTTTGTTTGTTTGTTTGTTTGTTTGTTTGTTTGTTTGTTTGTTTGTTTGTTTGTCTTTCTTTCACGTCGACACGCCTTGGCGGATTGGCGTGATTTTTTGTGTGGATATAGTTGGAGGGCTGGAGAGTGACATAGGCTTTACAAGTTTTACAAGCTTTACAAGTGACATACTTTTTACCGCGGGAGATTATCTCTTTCCCACGGGAAAACACGTTATAATACAATCCAAAAAATATTTATGATTAGAATTATTTGAAACTTAGTATAAATGCTTTTCAATACATTTAATTAAATACGTGTTTTAGCATTTTTCAAAATTCCATCTCATAAGGGGGTAAAATAGCGGATGAAAGTTTGTTTGAAACCTTCCATTTTAGAGCTTTTTTATGTAGTTTTAGTGCGAGCGAAGCCGCGGGTTCTGCTAGTACTGTATAAGCTTACATCATTTTAAAAATATCTGAAGTAAAATTCTGTAAAGCAAAACTATGGCGTACCAAATGAAAAGGTTGTTTTAATTTTGTCTTATTTCTGACCATGTGAATGCAGAATTTTGCGCCCAGAAAACCGTGCGCACTTGACAGAAATGTTTGTTTCTTTTTACATCCTCGCCCGCCTTCGGTTTCATCCGCAAATCTTGCCTCACAGAGTTTGAATAGCCATTAGTTATGCGTTTTATGAAAGGAATAAATTCTTATTTTCTTTCGCTGCTTGTCAGTCTATTTCACATAAAATGTTGAGATTTTCAGTATAACGAGAGTCGAGAAAGGTAGGAAGGACTCCCCAAGAAATATTTTAAAGCTGAGAAAACGTGATTCGTTTTATTTTCACGTAATACTATGTTGGCGAAAGTTTTTTATTATGTATATTATAGGAGCTGTTTCGTTGTTATTAGCTTTTAGATTTAAATAAATGCAGTGTTTTTTAAGATATCGAAATTTAAGAAAAAATAAAAGTTTAATAAAGCTTTTTCTAAAATAGGAAATAAGACTTCGAAGTTTAAAACACATCGCGTTTGTGAACCGTGCCATCTCTATTATCCTGCAGATTTGGACTGTGAGAAAAATGACTTTTGTTCCACAAACACAAAGGAGTTGCTGAATTCTGAATTCAGTGCACTATATTATTAATCCTACTAATAGTAATGTTAATAAAATTGTAAATAATTCATGTTTCCTATATTTCGTCACTTGTAAGGAACAAATTGTAACTGTGTAAAGAAATTGTGCTTTAAATATATGATAAACCAGCGTCTGTATGTATGTGATACACACAAATACAAACTATCGAATTCATAATCATTAGTGTTCGTCCAGTTGAAATTCAACCATAATTATTATTGAAAATTTTGGAAAAATATAAAATATATGAATTTAATTTTTCCAAAATATTTTTTCTAATCTCTTACATTCCAATAAACTGTTTTGTCTTGTCTATTTATATATATGAGAGATATTTCAATTATTATTTTTTAAATTATCTCCATACTGAGTTATAATGTTGAGAACAACAAAGCAAAGAATTGCAGGTATCGATTTGCATATGATGTCCCTATATACTCGTACCACCGTTTGTTAAGCGACATAAGTTTTTGTTCTTAATTTAAAAGTAGAAATATATTATGCTAAACTAATGTTGTGAAAATATTCATATCTTAATATATATAACCATCTTGGTCAGTTACAATTTTAACACCTCCAGGTAAATTTCTAAAAAATTCATTAAATTTTTAAGAAATCTATTGTTAACTGTAACGCCGGCGTCTCCGCGGTTGTGGAGGGAATAAAATACCCCATATGTTAATAATAATAATAATATGTTTTGACATTAACACACAACACTATCTAGTTCCATGCTAAGCTACGAGGCTTGTGTTATGGATACCAGATAGTTGATATACTACATATATATTATAACTTTAAATACATACATATTATAAATAATATATATGTTGAACTGATTTGAACTTGTTCTTTGTAATGTTTCATAGGTGAAACGAACGATTCGTCCCATAGGCATGCCGCATGAGTGAAATAAGAAGTTCCTATAGTAATATTTTGCTCACCTTGCAAAGGAATATGCGTAAAATGAATGAAAAAGCAAAAAAATAATTTTTAAAGGTGGTAGGTGGTATAAACTAGTCATCTAAGAAAAAAATATTTTCGTATGATACGTTATAATTTTATGACTGTTTGGGTTTAACGTTTTTCTATGTCATACATAGTATGGGGAAGTCATTTACGTATTTTTTCTGTGGTTGGAAGCTATTTAATTATTGATTGTGAAGGAAAATCCTTAGTCAATCTAAGCAAATATCATGTTAAGTGCTTAAATATGTGCGGCTGGGTTATGTGGCGTGTAAATAAAAAAAATGTTATAAGAAACGAGATTATTAATAAATAAGTTACCTTAATTGTAATGCCATAAATAAAATAATGCCCGTAGAATAATTACTTCTAAATTAATATTGAAGACTAAGATATACAATACTAAAATTACAAGTTTTTTCTAGTTACAGTTTTACTTATATTACTATATTTTTTGACGCTCAGTATGGAATAGATTTTTTTTTCGTGAATTTGCCGATGTTTTAATTGTTATCTTCTATTCGGGGTAAAGAAATATCCAACATAATAAAGATCATAAAAATCGGTCCAGCAGTTCTCTATTTATAAGTGTTGTAAAAACCCGACTTTGTTTTATGTAATGATATATCCCATCTATATATATAAAACAAAGTCGCCATCTATAGATGAACAATTACACATGTAACTATGGAATTAAAGGCGCAATATAAAGTTCCAATTACGTAAGTTGTATATTTTAGTCATAATAATTATCATATATATATCAATTATTATAATAAAATAATAGTAAGAACAAATCAGTATATTAATATAAGACGCAGGTATGTTTTGCTTTTTTATCGATTACTAACCTAATAGGATTTTTTTATGATTTTTGTCTTACTTATTGGTTTTTGTTAGAATTTAAGTAGTTTAATGAAGTTTTACACTTTTTTGTGAACCTAGGCTTTTCTATACAGTTTATTGTATAAGCAAAGATGCACACGTAGAGCGATTAAGGTCAGCTATTAGAAAGTTTAGAAATTCTAGAAAAATAATAATTTTAAGTTAATATATTTGAAGAAGTTAGAATACGAAAACGTGTGCAAAAGCTAGTATTTAAATATTGAATATTTACCTATATGATTGTTTTTCCTTTGAATTTTCATACCTAATTATTCACTACAGGGATATCCCCGTTTAAATTGATTATATGACATTAATATTACATGCTGTTATTTCTGCGCGAAATTTGTGAGTGAGTCAGTGAGTATATTTGTTACTCTTTAAAACTATTACCGGGCGACCAAACTTCGCTTAGCGTTTTTTCGGAAAAGATATAAAAATATTGTTTTTTTTTCAGAATAGATATCTATTTAGATAAACTTAAAAAGTAAAACCTTTTCTAAATACAAAATTTGATCCAAATCGTTAAATCCGTTTCCGAGATACACGAAATAAATTTATATATTTACAAGAATTGCTCATTTAATATTGTAAGAAAGTAGATAAAGTAAAGTAATATTTTACCTAAATCTTTTGATTTAGGTAAAATTTGTAATGAAGATAGCTAACATTATGTACCTATGAAAATATAGACCAGCGGTGGCCTATGGCCTGATCTTCTTCGCATTCAAAGCAGGCCGGTGTCCAGCAGCCTAGGTCAAAGGCGATAGGCCGAATATTTATTTTTATCTATGTACATACCACATGAATAGAGCCGAGTCTAAAATTTAGTAAAATGAGTTGATGTTGGTTGATGATTAATGTTTCTACAGTTGTAGAATACATTAAATTATTTCAGTTAAAATATGATTAATATGGTTTTTTGATGGTATAGTATTGATTTATCCAGACAGACTTTGTTTATTTAACAAAGAGGTGAACTTTTACGTACATTTCAGTAGAAAAAACATTATCATAGTATAACATATAGTACGAGTATATTATTAAAAACGTATATTATCCTGTCATATTCTTAGAAGTTGAAATTAAAAAAAAATCTCTTTGGTGGCCATTATAGGAATCTTATACGTTTGGTAATTTGGTCTTTGAAATCTAATCTATATATACTTATATAAAATAAAGCCGGGTTTGTTACAACACTTATAACTCGATAACTGCTGGACCGATTTTTATGATCTTTGTTTTGTTGGATTTGTCTTTACCCCGAAAAGCAGAGTAACGATTAAAACACCGGAAAAATTCACGAAAAAAATGAAAAAAAAAATCTATTCCATACTAAGCGTCAAAACGTATCTAGGAATGAAACCTGAGGGAAGCGAGGGTGAGTCGCTAGTAATGAATGAGTTATTCTGCCACGAAATGAAAATATTTACTAAGACAATAATTTATCGACGTTTTTACATGTAAGTAATGTCATGTAAACGCACGTTTCAATATGAATTGCCTATATAATTTTAAAGTTATGTACAATAGAATACGAGCGTGAACATAAAGGTTTATTTGAAACACGTGTAAAGTAAATGACTAACAGCGTAAGGCTAAACAATTAGTTACTATTTAACAAAACAATGCAACGCACGTTGGAAATTTGCGATTATTATTTTGTAATGTTAGAAAATATTTCATACAACGTATTACATAAAATCATATTTTGTTTCATTTTTCTTTAAAAGAAATGTCTTAGAATCCTTGCTGTTAAATCTGTACATTATTAGGAACAGTAGCATTTAAACCACTTTGATAAATTAGAATACGTTAGCTAATTTAATCCTTATTATTTAATATAATACTTACCATATATTTTTTGATATATGCTTGCTAGGACAAAACATAGAAAAATCTTATAGATAAGGTAGGTAACTTATAAATCTTAGACGAAAAGCACACTTATAAAAGGTTATTATTGTATATATTATTTATTTATTTACATATTTATTTATTAGATAAAAAAAATACTTTTTTAAGCTTTTTTAAAGTAAAATGTGTATTTATACCAAGAATAGACATTTAAATTCATAATTCTGTGTGATAATAAGTAGTAAAGTCTACTATTTACATATAACTATAAGAAGCATACAAATGAAGTAAATATTTCACTGTCCATATACTTCTATTCAAAAGGAGAGAACTTTTATCACTGGTCCTCTATTGGCTTTAAGTGAGGGAATTTAAAATTTTTACAAAAGTATTTTACTGTGCTATTCTCTAAAGATTAATCTACGGCTATTTGACGCCATGTAGACGTCTAGATGGCGTTGAGCTTAATACTGCGCTTGCTCCATTGCCCAACTTATACGTGGTCCTTGTACGTTATTTATTATACATATTATATGTTAACGTTTCAATAGAAGCTTTCAGTAAAACTTTGGAATTTATTTTGATACATTCAATAGTTTTACTTACAGATTTACTTGATTATTAATGAAGCTATATAACGACATCGCTTATATTATAGTCCGGGATCCCTGGTCCATTTTTACAAGTGATTAGTATCAAGCCAATTTTCCGTGAGTAGTTTCATTTTGATGAGACGCCCAACTTTTTCTCTTACAAAAATTCTCGATTGTGGTAGCTTACAGTGGTACAACAAGTGGTACAACTTTTAAGCTTAGGACCGGGATAACAATAGATGGTCGCATGAAATTCTACGATAGCACAGGTTTATATGAATATAATCTTGTATAAGTCCCCAGAGTACTTTCGCCGTAGAAATCAACTTAGTATTGTAACACAATAATTCATTCAGCGTTTATTTTAATCATGGTCATTGCTCAATCATAGTACGTTTTAAAGTTTGATAAAGCAAGACTAGGCTTAGTTAAAGCTATTATACTATACTAGCATTGCCCTCGTCTCCACCCGCGTTCAGGTGACCAAAAACCAAATTCTTAGGTTTTACACTATAGTATACTCTTACATTGTAGTTTTTGTATTTTTCTCAAAAATGAGATATTTTTCCGCGGCAAAAAATATCCTATATGTTGACCCGAATAACCAGCTACCATCATACCAAATTTCATCAAAATCCCTCCAGTGGTTTTTTCGTGATGCGGTAACAGACAGACAAACAGACAGACAGACAAAAATTCTAAAAACTATAGATTCGGCCTCTGTATCTATAATAATGTTTATTTCAATAAGATTTTCCAAAAAATATTTAATGTACAGATTCGGCTTAGTTACAATTTTATTATATGTATAAATATAGATGTCTAGACGGCATAACCTGCTCAATTCATACGAAAAAACTGATTTACAGTTTTGATAACCAATTTATTTGTTTTCTAACAGTTTTATTTTTACAAAAAACATTGGCCAAATATTTAAGAATATGTTATTATTCATTTGTTTGTATTTATTTAGAATTCGACCCTCACATCCAACAAGTCCTACCACTTCAGGGCTTTTTCCTCCCAATTGCCATTTTATTTAATTTTACAAGGAAGTTTTTTTTAACACGATATACATATGTAGTATCTTATATCAGAATTAAAAATAGCCTATGTTAT
Organism: Brenthis daphne; assembly: GCA_947093115.1. Classification (NCBI taxonomy): domain Eukaryota; kingdom Metazoa; phylum Arthropoda; class Insecta; order Lepidoptera; family Nymphalidae; genus Brenthis; species Brenthis daphne. The sequence continues at coordinate 27,380,785 of OX352473.1, forward strand.
GAGGTAACAGAAACGGAACTAGGTGAGACACTTTGTTTGTAATGACAGGTGACCGCTGAGCAAATGTCAATAGTGGTGAGCGTCAAATGAAAGCCACAGTGATTAAGGTGGCATTAAACCGCTCAATCTCATTCGGGTCTTCCTCACAAAACGTGACATTGGCAGAATAAATAAATAAATATGTTGGGACATTAACACACAGCACCATCTAGTTCCATGGTAAGCTGCGAGGCCTGTGTTATGGATACCAGATAGTTGATACACTACACATATATAAACTTTAAATATATACATATTATAAATATAAACACTCATGACTGGAGTACAAACATTCGTGCTCATCACACAATGAATGCCCAGCAGGACTCAAACCCGCGACCGCTGGCACAGCAAGTAGGGTCACTACACACTGAAAATAAGAATGTATTGCGTCTGTTAACGCAGCTATATGCCATTATAGAAAAAAAGGTGGCATTGAGGCAAGCAAATAAGAAAAAGCATTTAATGAAGTTGACTGAAAAAGAGGCAAAATGAGATCTTAATAACCAAAATTATAATAAACTAATTATAATTTTTTTTAATATAATTAAATTAAAATAAACTAATAAATGTACTTACTAAATCGATACTATAAACTATAAATGTAACAAATATATTACAGCAGTATAAAAAAACAATTTTTACGTTTCGCCTCTAAACAATTGGCTATATTTAGCAACAAGTTTATCGGTAGTTTAGAAAGTAATAGACGTAAAACTAGTAAAAAAATATAATTTCTTTATTTGGCCTTCTTTAAGATTATAAATAAATTGAAGCAGTGGACAGAGGAAAATCCTTTTTGTGTCTTGAAAAAACTGTACCGTCAGCTTGCAAACAACAGGTCTTCATTGTCTGAATGCAGTGTTTTTGCAATAGTTCTGCCAAATGTACCGTGACAAAGTATGTAGTTTTCGTTGACATTTTTTGGATATTTAAGAACGAAAAACATTAAGATACGACAAAAGTTACTATTTTTGTTACCAAGATGACTCATTTAAAGATTGCCGTTAATTTTTGATTCTTATAAAATACAAATATTTATTCAGTCAAAAATCATTTATATATAATTATTTTGAATGCAAAAACCAACCCAAATATTCTGTATAATTTTTGCACAGAAATAATTTTCATTGCGAGTTGATTTTTTGAACAACTTGTATTTGCAAATTAATGATGCAATATCAAAAACCTTTAAAACAACTTATACAGATAAATTTTACTGAATTTAAATTAAATTATTATTACTTTATTTTAATTAAAATAACGTTTTTTCTTAAATATTGACAGTTTTGCATTTTTTTTAAATAATATTTTATTTTATTTTAAATATTATCTTATTGTAAAATGTAATTAATTTTATTATTATGAATGCTATGTACACTTGTAATTTGCTATTGAATGTCTGATTTTTTTTGTTGACTAAATTGAATTATTTAAGCATGTGTATTGTTACTTAATAATATTATTTAAAAAATGAATAAATTATATTAAATAATTTATTGTGAAAATTAATTATATTTAATATTATACTTATAATAGAAGATACAGACAGAGACAGTCTAAGAATTTGTTAATAAGGATTGAACTTTTGTTTACCACTTTAAAATAAATTTAGACTAAATAATGAAGCGTCCATTCGGTAAAGCCACCATCAATTATGCACTTGTTAGTAATACCAGTAGCACAAGCAGCGCTTTAGCATTATCCATTCTATTTCCCCACTTAATGGGAGATGAATGTCGTTAGAAGTCGCAAGTGCTCGTAAAATCCGGCGGTTTCTGTCCCAACTGCGATACAGCAGCTTTAGTGTGACACAGAATATACAACCAATTTGGAAAAACGACTAAAGAGCTCACATGAATTTAGTTTAATAACTTAGCTAAAAAACTATAACTGACTAAATTATCCCTTCGATTTTTTTATATTTACAAGCCAGTAAGTTTTCTAGAAAACTTGGTTTTGGATGCTCAAAAGTTTCTTTATAGTTTAACTATAATTCACTAGTAATTTTTACCTGTAACACTCTACCCTCTACCCTCTTTGCCTATATCCGCCACTTTTCAGCGTATACACTATTTAATGCAAAAGTCACGTAGACCCGTCGCTTCGTTATTAAGTAACAGAAGTACCTATAAAAAAGATACTTTTGCATTTATAATAAAAATGTATCAAGAATATTATCTTATTTTATCTTATTTTAAAATTATTCTTAGATTTCCTTAAGCTTTAATTACTTCTTCTACTACTCTCACCATATTTTCGCGTTATTTCGCTTTGTTGAAATATTTGTGTCAAACGAAAATTGAACCCGGGATATCCGGCATATTGATAGATCCTATCACTGATCACGCGTGATCAAAGCTATCATATAATTATCTTTAATCCTGAAATTGTACAACAAATGAAAAATAAACAGGCCAGCTATATATGAACTTTAAAGTTCTAGATCTATGATAGCGCTTAACTATATTAGTCCGTTAAGAAAGGCACGACGTGTTTTGAAGGGGTAGGGGAGGTAATCTAATTGACCATGCACATCTAATAGCCAATTATTACTAAGCGGCGTTATTTAAATAATTAAACAATTAATTTTGTTTCTTAATGATAACTTTTTTGATCAATAAATGTGTCACTATGATTACACTTTGCATGGGAATGATTCAATTATATATGCACGTTATAGTATAAAATTGTTTTCTTACTTAGTATACAGGCTCAGGATTCTTTATACATATTATACAATTATAAAAGAATGTACGAATAAAAGCAACAATGTTGTTATTACAGACATATTATTTTTGAATCGATAAGATGTATAGCTAACTGTAATTTTAAAAAGACAAAAACAAACCTATCCCACGGGAACCGTACATCTTTCCGGGATGATATATAGCTTTAATAGGCTTCCTCAATAAATGGGCTATCTAATGCAAAAATAAATTTTTAAATCAGGTTAGTAGTTACCTGAGATTAGCGCGTGCAAACACACAAATAAACAAACAAACTCTGTCTCGATAAAATATTATATTAGAGATATGGGCTAATGTGTTTATAATAATAGATCAGTTCTAATTAAATTAAGTTTATCTCAATTTAATAGACGTCTATGAAATTTATATATTGCTCATAAATGGTAAATACTGTTAATTAGTTTTAAATAAAAATGTACGCTGACTTTAAATCACTTTAAAATTATTTTATTGAACTAAGTATTCACCAAACTGGCTATACCGTCTATCAAATTGCTTTAAATCTATACAGATAAATAAAGTTGAAGTGTCTGCTTGTAATGTAAAAACAGCTTTTTACTAAATGCTTAAGAAATTATATACGGTACTTATAAGAAAAACACAATTTAAAAAAAAAATCTGTCTGTTTGTTTGTCCTGGATAATCTCTGAAACAGCTGGACTGATTTTGACGGAACTTTCACTGGAAGATAGCTGATGTTATAGGGAGTAACACAGGCTGCTTTTATTATTTTAGAAAGAGAATTAGGGTTCCGCTCAAAAAAAATTAAACGTAGTTCACTAGTCTACTAGTAATATAGTCACTAGTCGAATAATAAAATCGCTTTACGTACAACATACCGCGTGACATACATACAATATATATACCAGAATGTACTACTTCATTTATGAAGTTCAGCTCAGGCTCTTTCTTAGGCGCCAGTCGGACGTGAAGCGAAGACGCTTCTCTGATAGCAGGTTGGACCGTAGGAGCAACCCTTTGATTGTTGCGGTCTGCTATCGGATCGTCGTGGTTGAGTACTTTAGTGAGTCTGCGAGTTCCCATTAAGACGGGGGACGTTCTATTTGGTTTATATGGGTAGCATTGGCTTTTTTAACCGGTGAGTCCCAAACAACCCCATGTTTATATACAGGGGGGTATGCTTAATACATTTCCCAATGTTAAAAAAGAATCTTTCATAGGCCGTACTAACATTTTTATTAGTGTTTGTAGATGCTCATTATTTATGTTTTAACTAAAAAGTATACCGATAATATGTAAAAATACTTTAAATGCAATTATTTCATCTCTGGGGTAGGAATTTTTCCCTTGTTTATATAGATTTTCCTTAAGGGCTTATTTAAAATCATCTTAATATAAGTTCACTATTGGGAAAGAAATCGCGTAATATACGCAAATTAGGTTTACCCCGATTTTCTTACCTTCTTCATTTTTGAGACCTCACAAAAAGTAAAAAAAGTAGCTTCAGGTTTTTGTACTTTTATAAATAACTAGCGAATTACCCCCACTTCGCTCGGGTTCATCCAGGTAAGTACTTTTTAACGGTCAGTATGGAATAGTTCACTATATACGAGTATATTACATATATATGTACATTAGTACAAAATAAACAGTTCTAAACTTTTGGATTTTCCGGTTGTTTTTTGGGGTTTTCCCAATTTTTTAATACTTAAGCTACCCCTTAACACATCCCCAACAAAAAATGTTTTTTTATAAAAATCGGTCCAGCCATTTTTGAGTTTTAGCGAGAATAACGAATGGCAAGTGATTTTTATATCTATCTGTGTAATATATACGCACGTGTCTTAACATTATACATAAACGAGGTTTTACATAATTTTTATGTAGTAATTGACATTTGTTGTTAAGCGTGTAAGAATATCACATAGTTTATGTTTATAACATTGTAAATATAAGTATTTTCACGTGAAAAACGTGAGTCGTGAGTCTTTTAATACAATTCGTTTTTTATGAGTACAAATGCCTTCAGGTAATATAATAGTAGGTAGCTGATCCAATTATAGGCTTGGTTTTTAATAAAATTTTATTCGTAATCATATTATTTATTCATTAATTCAAATTTATGAATAGATATCAGTATTTTTTTTATTTTCCTTATATGCCCGTGCTTAGAAGATTTAACCTATATCTACATATAATAGAACTCTGAGTAGAATCTGTGCATTAAATATTTTTTGGAAAGTCTTATTGAAATAGTCGTTATTATGTATGAACGTGAATATTAAATATTTTTTGGAAAATCTTATTTAAGTTATCATTATCGATACAGAGGCCGAATCTATATAGTGTTTAGAATTTTTGTCTGTCTGTTTTTCTGTGTTTGGAAATTCATCACGAGAAAACCACTAGACAGATTTTGATGAAATTTGGTATGATGATAGCTGGTTATTGGGGTCAATATATAGGATATCATTTACTGCGGAAAAATATCTCATCTCTGAGAAATCTGGTATATCCATTAGTTACTTCACTCAGATTGTTAATTCCACAATTAACAAAAATTAACTTCACGTTACATCATCATCATCACGTCACATCCCTTGCAGGGTAGTCAGTTTGAAAATAAAATTAAAAAATGCTTCTTAACCGACTTCCAAAAAGGAAAAGGTTCTCAATACGTTCTCAATTACGTATAAATGAGACACTCCATCAACATCGATATGATATTTGCTAACTATTATTCAGTACTTATTATTATTTTCTGCATATTCTACTATTATCTCGAATTTTACAGCTACTTTTCTACAAGTCTACTTCACATGACACGAATAAAATAATAATTTAGGAATCAAAAAGTAAATTCTTTTGCTTTTATATGCTAAAAATATATTTACTCGTATGGGAACTGACCTTTCATTTAAATTCATGCATCCAAAATATTTAATGTAAACGAAGTGGAAAAACTAGTACTGCTTTTAATTAAAAATGATTATTGAAAAGGTTTTTTTTTTATTTAATGATAGCAGCTCAGTAATTTTATGAGGGTACTCCGATCATTTTTATGTTAGCGATATATTAGATGTTGCTTTATTTTTAAATTCGTATCTTATACTAGCAGAACCCGCGGCTTCGCTCGCGCTAAAACTGAAAAAAACCTCTAAAAATAGATTTCATACAAATTTTCATCCTCTATTTTACTCCTTTATGCGATGAATTTCGAAAAATGCTAAACCACGTATTTATTTAATTGTATTGAAGAGCATTAATATCTACCAAATTTCAAGTAATTCTGATCATAAACAATTTTTGAGTTGTATTATAAAGTGTTTTATTAACATCCCGTGGGAGTGAGGTTATCGTCCGGTAAAAAATAGCCTATGTCACGCTTCAGCTCTCCAACTATCTCCACACAAAAAATCACGTCAATCCGTCACGTCAATCCGTCCGTTTCGAAGTGAAAGAAAGACGGACAAACAAACAAACACACTTTCACATTTATAATATTAGTATGAAAGTATGGATTAGTTTAGGGGCTCTACATACTATTTTTTTATTTGAGCGCTATGTCCGCCTCCTTGGTCTATTCACTGGTAGTTATCTTATAGGAGTGCATATAACGGGAATTTGGGTCTGAGTTCCGGTCTTCGCCGTTTTGGTGCCCTATTAGATGATAGTAAAGAACCCTGTTAAATAATGTTACATTTTAGTTGGTGAAGATTAAGAAAAAAATGTAGTAATTATGTCGAACTAAAACTAAACTTATAACAACGTAGGTGATGCCCTAATACTATAAATAAAGAAAGATTTTTTTTCAGCTATAGTGTGAAATGTCCTAAGCAAGTAATTAATGTAATGATATTTGAGAACTTATGCTTTTTTTAAAGTTTCAAACCGAGCTAGTATTGAAAATCATATACCGTTGTTTGAACAATCATTATGTTAATTTCAGTTAAACTATTAAGAAAAAAAGCTAAGAAAATGAATTCAAATATTATGTACTACTTTTACGTTTTACTTTTCATTTTATTTTCTTTAGATTTTGGATATGTAAAACTGAAATTATGGAGAAATAATCTATTGACCAAAATAGGGTCAGTTATCATATCTTTGTATATGGGACTCTCGTGTTTATTTATACTTAGTTCTTATGCAATATGATAAAAGTTCTGTTATGTGGCAAACTAAACTTGTTTTAGAATATTATTTGTACATTTTAATTCTTTTCCTTACACCAGAAAGTAGATCATTTTTTTTATCAACAATAAAGCTTGCTCTACTTAGATGTCAAGCTTGGAGTGAATTGGTCAAAATACAACAACAATTTCAAAATATTATTATACGTAATTATAGTGGTCGTATATGAAATAATAATAGGATATAGGTATATTTTGCAAAATAGAAGGTGCATGTGTGCAGCCTTAGCGTTAACCTTAAACGTGTTATTCTATGTACTTATAATATCTTATTATATAGTATCATTTTTAATCATCAGCATTTGAAAGAACTAAAAAAATGTATAGAAACAGAATAATTTACAGTACGGCACTCCTATTGTTTGTACAGGTCATTGATTAATTCTACGGAGAATGTATTGGAAAATTTCAAACTAATCGTGAGTAAACCTTATCTTTTTCAATGTGTAACTGCCTCTATGGTCTGTGAGAAGATGTAGAATTTACGGTTTCAGATCATGAGAGCCTGGGTCTCAATGATAAAAAGATATAGTCGGTATTGCCAGAATTGGCAACTTTGTGGTGTGACCAAATCTGACGAGACAACGATCGACCGACTATCTGACGAAACTGACCAAATGCACCTTTATTTTATGCTCATATATAATACTAACGACTCATCCTAACCTATCAGTATACATTATCAATCGATAGAAAGTCTCCAGTGTACGAAGCCTTTAAATTTAATTGTAACATTTTTTCTGCAGATCGAATTCGATCGCAAGAACTTCAAAGATTCATTAGCTACATAGAAGCTCGACCGTTTCAGTTCTACGTGCTCTTATTAATACCGATGGACGCGACATTGCCTCTTATACTACTTAATTTGTGCGTGACGTATTTTATTGTGGTGATACAGTTAACACATTTAGTTTAATCCACTTCTATTTGACGCAGTTCCGTGATGAACAAGATGCTAGCCATTAATGTAAAGAATAAATAAAAAGTTTTTTTTTTAAATATATTATAGACGTGGCGTTATAATACGTACATGCAAGGCCGGATTCAAACTTAGCGCCGCCCCTGGGCACTGTAAAAATGCGCTCTATTATCGAAATTTTGCATAAAATGGGTAAAGTTGTAAGTGCAATTATCTTACATTGTATACCAAAGGAACCAAAGGAGGTTTTTTGTCTTATAAAACAAGCTCAAATATAGATATTTTATGCTGTTGATATAAAAGCAGTAACTTTATAGGGACCTTTTTATTTACCTACTACTGTATAGGGTATAGTATATACGAAGCGTGGAGTTATTTCATGAAGGAAATAATAATATTAGTATTGATTGTAAAAAAACTAATGACTCTTTACTAAAAACTCTACCAATTTCAAAATTACCTTAAAAGTTTCACTTTAAAATAATTGTTGAAATCTGTTCACTAAATGTGTGGCGATAATATCATCTTTTATATACGTAATAGAAACAAAAATATTTGCGTGTGAATTAAAAAACCTCCTTTATATTTAAGGTCGGTTAATACATAGTTTTAATTAATATTGCTGAATCTCTAAATAATGCTGAATTTCGAAGCATTATTTTCGTATAATATATTGTATAAAAATTTGTAGTGTATATAAAAAAGAAAAGAGAATACGAGAAATTGTGTATATGTTCCAATTACTATAGGAACTTTAGGTCACTCAAATATGTGCGTGAGGGAAGCTATGTAGAGCTGTAGCTTCGCTGAGGCGAATCCACAAACCATTACTTGTATGTATATGTATTATCATGGTGAAAAATACTGTGTTGCATAAACCAATACAAAACAGTCATTTAATAAGCAAATAAATTTCAAATGAATTCTAAGTGCATTACAAGCAAAAAGATTACTTAATACGAGCATATTTTATGAATGTTTCTATTAAGAATACACTGTAAATGTGAATTTTTAACCAACTTTCAAAAAGGAGGAGGTTCTCAATTCGTCGGAATCTTTTTTTTTAAAGTATGTTCACCGATTACTTGAAGACGCCTAAACCGATTTGGAAAGTTTTTATTTTGTTTGAAAGGGTATGCTTCCCAGGTGGCCCCATATAAATTTTATCGAAATCGGTCGTGCGGTTTTAAAAAAGATCAACAATAAATATATTTTTTAAACAATTTTTTTATCGAATGTGTTATTAAAAACCTTTCTTCTTACAAATTACCTGCTTATTACGTCTACATTAAAAATATAAAAATAAAAACTTGTTAAAAAAAAATAAAAACCGACTTCCAGGTACTAAAATGTTAAAAAATAACTAAACTGAAGTTTTCATATTTTAGAATAGATACCTAATCAGATATTTTCGAAGTCGGTGCCAGCCTACAATATTTTAAGATAATATGAATATCTAATAGGTAAATATTTATGTATTATACGTATTGAAATATATTAGATTTCCTTTGCATCGCCTGGCTGGTTTTTATTTATTTTTTTAAAGTTTTTTGCTTCTTAGACATTAATTATATAATTTAAAAAAAAAAATCTTAAACCCACATCCATACTAATATTATAAAATGTGAGTTTGTAAGGATGGATGGGATGTATGTTTGTTACTCTTTCACGCTTGAATGGTTGAACGAATCTAGATAAAATTTGCACAGAGATATATTATAGTCTGAAATAGCACATAGGATACTTTTTATCCCGGAAAAATATACGGTTCCCGTGGGATAGGTTTGTTTTTATCTAGGGATGAACCCAAAGCGAAGCGAGGGTGATACGCTAGTATTTGATATTAGTACAAATATCATAATTTAACTATTGTTCAAATATTTTTGAAGCTAGTTAAATATTTTCTTTACTGTTTTGTATGAGTAAGATGTGCATGAGTCGTCACTCGTCAGGCGATGTGGGCGGCGGTCGCTGCGCCATGCAATACTGCAATCATAGCGTGCCTCGTTTCGTTTTGAACTGCGATTTGGGCACTAGTGTTTTAGAATAAAATATCGTTTATATTTTAATCTTTTATTTGAAAGAATTATAGTTTTTTTGCCATTTTTTTTGGCACGATATTTTCAATGTTTTATATGAAATATTTAATTTACAAGGAAAAATATAATAAAACTAGATTTGTACTTAATTAAAATTATAAAGCAATTGTTTTTTTATTGTATTATATTATTTTATATATTTAATCCATACACACATATTAAATTTAGTTAAGAATAAGTCGGACTTGCTTGTGAAGGGTTCCGTGCCAGTACATTATAATATAATATTACGTTACATACATATTTACCGATAAAATTAGAGACGAGTACGAGATTAAATAGTGATCTATACATATAATAAAATTCTAAATGAGTTGAATCTGTACATTTAATATTTTTTGGAGAATCTTATTAAAATAGTCATTATTATCAATACAGAGGCCGAATCTATAGTTTTTAGAATTTTTGTCTGTCTGTCTGTTACCGCAACACGAGAAAGCTACTGAACAGATTTTGATGAAATTTGGTATGATGCTAGCTGGTTACCCGGGTCAACATATAGGTATCTTTTTACTGCGGTAAAATATCTCATCTCTGAGAAATCTTTATTAACCGTTTAAACGTAAGTAGCGACGAACCCGAGCGGAGCGAGGGTCGTTAGTGCTATATAAAGTTTGAGGTTTTTACGAGTATGGATATATTACAGATTTTTGTATAGAGAAAAAACAAAAGAAAGGTTACTAACTAACATATTCGACCTTTAGATATAGAACCTTATAAAGATAGAAAATACAGTCGAATTGAGAATCTCCTCCTCTAGAAGTCGGTTGAAAAGACAAATTTCACTAAACGTATTTGTAATGAACAAAAATCAACTTGCATAAAAAATGTTAAAAAATAGTTAAAATTTATTATTCCATGAATATTTCAGTAACCATAGCACTAAACACTCATATCTCCTTTATAAAAATTATGGTATCAGCGAAGGTTCTTTCAATAAAGGCATCCTTGTACCGTATGCAGTAAGTGCATTCGTTGAGTCACGCAGGGCTCGGCACGCAACGTCATCGCGTGCGCGACCCGACGCCAGGTTTCAGGACTCGTGAAAAATGCAAGTATATTACTGTATAAGCACTTCGAGTTTTGATGATGGACTAAAAAGATTTAAACTATTTAATAGTTAAGGTGACTTTATAACTGACTGATAAATATCGTAGTGTAGCGTGTTTGGATTCATCGTTACGGTCTGGGTCAGATACTCTAATATTTTATTCATTACTAAAGACTCGATCGCTCCGCTCGGGTTACATATTCCTTCAAGATTAAAAATAAAGCCCTCAAATCATAAATTAGCTCTTCCAATACTAGATAAAAGCTAATATTTGGTAAACTCAGGCAGCTAAAGAGAGTATGACATCTCATTGTACTTAATAACTAGCGACTCACCCTTGCGTTGCTCGGGTTCGTCCCTAGCTTGCTTTCCAATACAAACCTTCATCCATTAAGGGATGATTTCCGGGATAAAAATGTCCTATGTCCTTCCCAGGGTCTCAAACTATCTTCTTACCAAATTTCATCTAAATCGGTTCAGTAGATCCAGATTACCCCCAACAACGTCACAAACTCACAAACTTTACCTCTTTATAATATTAGTATAGATATACAAAATAACATTTATTATGAAGCGTATTATTTTTGTGTATCATACAAAAATAACCGTTAGGACCATGGTAGATAGTTAAGTAGAGATTCATATAATACAAATAAATAAATAAAAATGTGACTAAAGCGCTAGGTAGACTAAAAGTTAGTACTTTTATCGTGTTATAGACGAGGAATTGTCACGCATTCAGGTATCTGACATGCAAAGTTGTAATTTTATCATGTATGATCGCTCGATGTAGGGAAAAAACTTGTTACTATTATTTATAGTGATTATCCTAGCAATTATGGTACATAGGTCGGGACTAGACTAAAAGCAATAGATAATATGATTATACCGGTTTTTGTTATCGCTATTATAAGGCAGAATTAATAAAATGATGACTCCCTAGTATAATTACGGTATGTGTGGCTATTTAATACTGTTTATCAGTTAGCTTTTTCATATGTTTCATAATATATATATAATATATATATATATATATATATATGTCGGAGACGAGTCATAATCACAACTAATCGGAACGCGAGCGCCACCTTTTTGGGCTCGACAGAGTCTACGTTGTGACACTCGACCGGGCTCTGCAGAGTTACGCTTGGTCGGTCGCACAGTGAACACTAGTAGAAACTGTCTTGCGTTCCGTATTGTCTATACGTGGTAATAGTGAAGTGAAGTGCTGTGTAACTGTGTACAAAGTGATTATTGTTAATTTGAAATACAACTTGGATTGCATCGACTTTTATTTAAACCGACACTTCCCATATAACGCCCACTGTATAAGTCATGATAAAATAATGGAAAATAATAGAGAAAATTAATGCTGCTTCGATATCAGAAGCGGGATCAGTGTTGGTTCAATTGCAAAAAGAACTAACTCTGAGTGAACAATGACGTGCAATGTTTGAACAACAAAATGTCATTATGTGATCTCTTATCGAGGCCTTGCAAATGCCTCAGATGAAGAAGAACGTCAAGTTACGCGAGTTTGACCCTGACAATATGGATACGGATGCAAGATCTTGATTTGCGACTGTAGATTTGTGTTTTGCTAAATACCCTCCATACGGCGGCTAGCTTATTTTAACAGTCAGTAAGGAATTAAAAGGATAAGGGTCGACGTGGCTATCACAATTTGTATACCAGAGAATAACGTAGGAAGAGTTCAAGGTGATTTTCAAGGCGAGATTTATTTCCACCGAGACATTGGCTGGTACGCTAATTAATTTTAACAGTGACAAACCAAATGAAAAAAGAAACTCGTTACGTACGCAAATCGCCTGATGACGTCACTGACTAATCGTTTGAAAGACGCTAGCAAGAATCAGATAGCAAATGCGACTGTCCTTGCTCACATATGTCAGTTTTATTCAAAATTACAACGATTGGCCTTTACTACGGAAATTGCTTCGCGGAATCGACTGCAGCAGAAATTGCAAGCATTTTAAACGCAAAGCTAGTTTATTTGATGATTCCTCAAAGTGCTGTTAAACGAGTCAAGCTAATGTTAAAATGTTATACGTGCGGATAAGTGGGTCATAAGCGGTAAGAGTGTAGAAGGAAAGTAAATGACAGCATAGAACGACCTTTGATGACAGCAACGGCATTGCAGCCTGCAGTGAAGTCTCTGGTGTGCTTCAAATGTGGCAAGCCTGGTCACATCACGCTCCGGTGCATAAGTAGTGCCAGTCAAGTGGACGGCAGCAATATGGGTGCAACACGAACGGAACGACGCGTGAATGTATGTGTTGTACAACCATCTTCGAATGCTCAATGGCATAGAGGTAATCTGTATTGCTTTTGTTATAATCATGGTACTGAATATTCGTTAGTAAGATAACATTTAGCAGTCAAATTGTGTGGTTAACGATTTTGTCCTTGCAATTTCTAGTATTGATCAAAACGGAATATTCCGCACAGAGTAAAATTTGTTTTGTAACGATTAACGGTCATTCTCTTGAATTCTTTTGAAATATTATGTTTTGCCTAATTATTAGTTACAAAATGGTATCATGATAGAACATGAGATATTGAAAGGTTTTCTATTAACATGACGGCTATAAATTCTTTACACAAAAATTCTAGTAGGTCATGTACCAATAGAGGTTGATGTAAATAATGATCATCATGCCAAGCAAATGTTTTAATGAAGTCGAGGGAAACCGATGTAAGCATTCTGACGGCCGTAGTAGTGTCGACCGTACTAGTAACTATTACGTAGTCATAGCCTGGTAAAAGTCGGTCTTTTGAGGAAGCTCAAACTAAATAGACCGTGGGTGTGTGATGTGCGTTTAGTTCTGGCGGAGGTCGGGGTCTGTTATGACCATAGTGTGTAGTCATCGAGAGGATGATACATACGGTGATCCCGTAGTGGATGCACCTGGATTGTGGAGCAATTGTGATTGCTGGTTGGCTTGTAAAGCCGTGGCCTAAGAGTGGTTTACAAAGGTGCTAGTAAATTTGAAAATTAGTTTGATTGAAGTGTTGAATGATGTTGGTACATGGCTCTAGATGACTGACGTTATTAGTTAGATTAGAGATAAATAGTGACTTGGAGTTAAAAAAAAACAAAGGTGTTAGCGTTAAAGTTTTTCGTTAGAATAAAGATGATTTAGATTCAAAGTTAAGTTTTATCTGGTCAGGATTGACCGAGTCGAGCAAGTATTTTCGTTGATTATTTGGTTGCAGGCTAACACACGGCTAACACACGAGGGCGTGTGCATGCAGGATGGCCGTGTCGGAGACGAGTCATAATCACAACTAATCGGAACGCGAGCGCCACCTTTTTGGGCTCGACAGAGTCTACGTTGTGACACTCGACCGGGCTCTGCTGAGTTACGCTTGGTCGGTCGCACAGTGAACACTAGTAGAAACTGTCTTGCGTTCCGTATTGTCTATACGTGGTAATAGTGAAGTGAAGTGCTGTGTAACTGTGTACAAAGTGATTATTGTTAATTTGAAATACAACTTGGATTGCATCGACTTTTATTTGAACCGACACTTCCCATATAACGCCCACTGTATAAGTCATGATAAAATAATGGAAAATAATAGAGAAAATTAATGCTGCTTCGATATATATATATATATATATATATATATATCGAACATATAATATTATGCAAGAATATTATAGAACGTTGATGTTAAAAATTTAAATTTCATGAAAAATAAGGTTTATTAAAAGTTATCTTAAAGCAAAGATGCTAGCTGCTATGCGGTTTAAATTTTACATCAATTTTCCTTAGTTCTAACTAAGTGCATTAACCGGTATCATACAAACGGAGTCAACGCACTTCGGTGGTTGTTTTCAGAAATCCCTGCAGCGTTTTGTGGGGGTGTAGACAGTGTGATAACCTGTATTGGCAGGTCGCAGACCTTGGTCACCGCACCATCTTTGTTACCTGAAATATTGAATATTTTGTAAAATAACTAATAAAGTTATATAAATTTTCCTTTCTTCGTGTACGTTTTAGTAATAGATGCCTATACTTATGTAACGTTTTCAAATATTTTTAGAAGTTACTAAAAACGTAATATTATATATATATATATATATATATATATATATATATATATATATATATATATATATTTCATTACATATTCTTTTATAGTTGTAGGAAGGCACGATACGAATCTTTTAATTTAATTCAAATGTGTTACAATATGCTACCTTTGTCTAGACGGTTATGAAGAGATGTATAAAAAAATAATAATTAAATGTAAGGTTTGATTTACTGTTTGTAATTTCGAGAACAAGTAATGCTTGCACATGTTTAATATATGATTGCACATGTTTAATATGACGACACGTTTAGCTCAGTTTGTGGTGATCCTACTTGCTGTGCCAGCGGTCGCGGGTTCGAGTCCCACTGGGGGCATCCATTTTTGTGATGAGCACGAATGCTTGTACTCCAATCATGGGTGTTTATATTTATAATATGTACATGTATAATATGTATTTAAAGTTATATATGTGTAGTGTATTAACTATCTGGTATCCATAACACAAGCCTCGTAGCTTACCATGGAACTAGATGGTGCTGTGTTAATCCTAACATATTTACTTACTTATTTACTTATTTATACGTTAAATACTTGTCTTGAAATATAAACACTGTAGAGATATAAAAGTTTGATTTTATATTTCTACAGCGTTCAGGAGGGCGAAAATAGGGAGTGAATCTATATTGAAGGGTCGCAGACCTAAGCCGCGCCCTGGTTTAACTTGCTTGAGTTAGAACTACGAGTATCACTGTAGTGTGGTCGATATTTGAGATGCTTTTTGTTTAAAAATATTATAGTTCCTTTTAATAAAATATGTGTAATAACCTCCCGAAAAAAGACTATCTTCTATGAAGACTGCTTTTTCAGTTTAAATATGCTTTATTTATTTCTCAAAACAATAACATTCACTTAATGAGAAAAAATGACAAGTAGGTAGTTGAATATTATTTACATCGTGAACAACTTAATAGGAAGTAGAAAAAAAATGGTATAGGTACAGAAATATCAAATATGAGTTTATTAGGTAATAGGATTAATAAAAAAATGTTATATTTAGTCAAACAATATCATTTTTACATTATTTTTTTAATCTGATATCCATTTTTAACAAGCAGGCTTGTGTATAGATAATAATTAGCTAAAGTAGAAGATTCGTTTATTCTAAAAATAAATTATATTTAATTAGATGCTTATAATATCTAATTTTGATAGAGTCCAAAACGAATAGTTAAGAACCATATCATAACAAGCTCCAATCAATAGAAAGCGAGAATCAGATACTGTGTTTATTTTAGAGCCTAAAAAATTAGAAATAAAAATAAAATAACTATTGAATCATTACAAAAATATTATTTTAGTAAACTTTATATGGTTCATTTCATTTGTACCTACGGTTAAATTGTAAGATCTCCTAACGTTAAACATTAAAATATCGCAATTTTATTTTCAGGTCGAGCGTCACTAAAGGAAAAGGCCCTTATCTCACTGTTCATATTACGTATGAGTCGGTTCTAGACTAAGGGTAATATAAAATAATAATGAGTTTAATTAAATTAAAATGAAAGAGAATGAATTTTGTTTTACTCTATGCATGTAACTAATTAATATTATAAGTGTTATATGATATAATATATAATGCGTGTATTCAGCCCTTTTTTTAATGTCCCACTGTTGGGCACGGGCCTCCTTTCAATACGAGGGGCATCAGGTCATAGCCCACCACGCTGGCAGAGTGCGGGTTGGCGGACTTCACATGTCTTTTGAAAACTTGCTAGGTTCTCTCAGCCATGTAGGTTTCCTCACGATGTTTTCCTTCACCTTAAGGCAAGTGGTAATCATGTTAGAAATGATTCGCACATGAATATCAGAGGTGCGAGACCCGGGATTTGAACGTGCTTCACTCGGTTTCCCAAGTGAGCGCATTACCACTGGGCTACCACTGCCTTCTATAATGCGTATAATTTAGTGAATAAGTCTTGATATATCTAGCATACTTTCAAATTTAATTTAGTCCAAATTCACTCTTATCTCAATAGAACGGTAAGTTAAACATCCGTTGACAGATTAGAGCGCAGAACCTATGATATTACATGCTTTCTATAGCACGGGGTAACATAACCAATTTTTAAATTTCGTACTGCTACTGAGATTAAAAAAAAAACTAACAACTTTTGGCATATCCGGAGCTTGAATCCAGGACCTTTTTATCTGCAGGAATATATTACCCACTGTACTAACGAGGTTATATGCTTATCAAATTATACACTCTAGTTTTATTGCTTAAAATATTGACTTATAAGGGTTCAACGAAATTCTGTATGCAGGGTAAATGAGAACTTTGACTCCGATTTGCGTGTATGGGGTGAATGAAATACTGTATCGGCACTTATGTAAATGGATCTATAGATATTGAATTGGAGGGATTGTGCGAGATTCACCGTCTGTATACTAGAATAGTGCGGAGTTTTATATTATATTTGACGACACGTTTGGCTCAGTTTGTTGTGACCCTACTTATTGTACCAGCAGCCGCGGTTTCGAGTCCCGCTGGGGGTGTTTATTTGTATGATGAGCATGAATGTTTGTACTTCAGTCATGGGTATTTATAATATGTACATATGTATTTAAAGTTATATATATGTAGTGTATCAACTATCTGGTATCCATAACACAAGCTTCGTAGCTTATCATGGAACTAGATGTTGCTGTGATTGAATGTTCCAACATATTTATTAATTTATAAATACGAGTAAGAATATCAGCACTACAGCTTTCAATCATGGTACATGACCTATGTTTTATATTTTGGACATTAATTACTTAATGAAATTAATAGTAAAAAATATAAGTATACAATAAAATATTAATTTCTATATAAAAAAATTGCAAATCCAATATAAGTTTTTTTTAAATAATAATAATATTGTCGATATTAGCTATAAGATATCACATCCACACATTTCATTTAGAAAAATTGTATACAGTTATTAAAAATACAGTTCTTGTTTCTATTGTTTTAAAAGTGCTAAAATTATGTTCTTAGAATTATAGTAGAATTTCGATGGTGAAATATTATTTACTATAGGATTTAATTTGTTTCAAAAAGTAATTCAAAGCAGGTATAAACCCAAAAACTTAAAACATATACCGATAATTCATTAAATTATTATCTTTACTAAAACAATTGATTAGAAATATAAATCAAATATTTATTGCACAAGTTATTAGAACTAAGCACGACAATTTTGCAGGCGAATTTACTCAAGATCATATCTTGGATAGGCCTTTGATTGAATAGCTCTAAATTGCAGGCTTCGAGATTCCTGAGAGCTGCGTGACCTGAAGCTTGACCCACGGCGATGCAATCTACTTCTATTGTAGACGAATTAGGAATTAGGAGATAGATAAAACAATTTTAGTCGAGTTTTATTTTATAATTGATTAATTGATTCAATAACTTTCTATGGAAAATTTACATATTTAAACACTAAACGGAATCTCAGGAAACAAATTTTATGTTGAAGGCTATGTATATTATAAAAAATAACTAGCACTAGAGGAACCGCGGCTTCGCTCGCGCTAAAACTACAAAAAAAAAAACTTTAAAAAGGTACGTTGCACAAAAATTCACCCCCAATTTTAATCCCTTATGGGATGAATTGTGAAAAATGCTAAAACACGTTTATTTAATTGGATTGAAGAGCATTAATACCAAGTTTCAAGTAATTCTGATCATAAATATTTTTTTGAGTTGTATTGTAACGTGTTTTTCCGTATTTTCCTGTACGTTTCTGTATCTATTACCTATTTATTTTATTGGAGTATATAATTTATTGAATCATTACAACATTTGGTTGAATTTTAAATTTTATTTTAGCACCATCAGTTATATGTGAATAATAAAATATTTTTTTTCCTTTTTATATCCATAAAAAATATTTACCGATAACCTACTAAAGTACCTAATATGATAAGTTTCACTTCTTGGCATTCTCTTCTTGATTGATACACGCGCTTTTTAATTTTTTTCATCCGACTGAAATATTTTCTTTCCAAACTCATGGTAAAGTTATAAGTCCGAATAACCAAGTATTATAGTTTTACACTTTAATAATTACAATTTATATTTCTGTATTTACATAGAAAATACGGTACTGAGAATAATTAGTACCTGGCAGATATTAGTTACGCTTGGTCGGTCGCACAGTGAACACTAGTAGAAACTGTCTTGCGTTCCGTATTGTCTATACGTGGTAATAGTGAAGTGAAGTGCTGTGTAACTGTGTACAAAGTGATTATTGTTAATTTGAAATACAACTTGGATTGCATCGACTTTTATTTAAACCGACACTTCCCATATAACGCCCACTGTATAAGTCATGATAAAATAATGGAAAATAATAGAGAAAATTAATGCTGCTTCGATATCAGAAGCGGGATCAGTGTTGGTTCAATTGCAAAAAGAACTAACTCTGAGTGAACAATGACGTGCAATGTTTGAACAACAAAATGTCATTATGTGATCTCTTATCGAGGCCTTGCAAATGCCTCAGATGAAGAAGAACGTCAAGTTACGCGAGTTTGACCCTGACAATATGGATACGGATGCAAGATCTTGATTTGCGACTGTAGATTTGTGTTTTGCTAAATACCCTCCATACGGCGGCTAGCTTATTTTAACAGTCAGTAAGGAATTAAAAGGATAAGGGTCGACGTGGCTATCACAATTTGTATACCAGAGAATAACGTAGGAAGAGTTCAAGGTGATTTTCAAGGCGAGATTTATTTCCACCGAGACATTGGCTGGTACGCTAATTAATTTTAACAGTGACAAACCAAATGAAAAAAGAAACTCGTTACGTACGCAAATCGCCTGATGACGTCACTGACTAATCGTTTGAAAGACGCTAGCAAGAATCAGATAGCAAATGCGACTGTCCTTGCTCACATATGTCAGTTTTATTCAAAATTACAACGATTGGCCTTTACTACGGAAATTGCTTCGCGGAATCGACTGCAGCAGAAATTGCAAGCATTTTAAACGCAAAGCTAGTTTATTTGATGATTCCTCAAAGTGCTGTTAAACGAGTCAAGCTAATGTTAAAATGTTATACGTGCGGATAAGTGGGTCATAAGCGGTAAGAGTGTAGAAGGAAAGTAAATGACAGCATAGAACGACCTTTGATGACAGCAACGGCATTGCAGCCTGCAGTGAAGTCTCTGGTGTGCTTCAAATGTGGCAAGCCTGGTCACATCACGCTCCGGTGCATAAGTAGTGCCAGTCAAGTGGACGGCAGCAATATGGGTGCAACACGAACGGAACGACGCGTGAATGTATGTGTTGTACAACCATCTTCGAATGCTCAATGGCATAGAGGTAATCTGTATTGCTTTTGTTATAATCATGGTACTGAATATTCGTTAGTAAGATAACATTTAGCAGTCAAATTGTGTGGTTAACGATTTTGTCCTTGCAATTTCTAGTATTGATCAAAACGGAATATTCCGCACAGAGTAAAATTTGTTTTGTAACGATTAACGGTCATTCTCTTGAATTCTTTTGAAATATTATGTTTTGCCTAATTATTAGTTACAAAATGGTATCATGATAGAACATGAGATATTGAAAGGTTTTCTATTAACATGACGGCTATAAATTCTTTACACAAAAATTCTAGTAGGTCATGTACCAATAGAGGTTGATGTAAATAATGATCATCATGCCAAGCAAATGTTTTAATGAAGTCGAGGGAAACCGATGTAAGCATTCTGACGGCCGTAGTAGTGTCGACCGTACTAGTAACTATTACGTAGTCATAGCCTGGTAAAAGTCGGTCTTTTGAGGAAGCTCAAACTAAATAGACCGTGGGTGTGTGATGTGCGTTTAGTTCTGGCGGAGGTCGGGGTCTGTTATGACCATAGTGTGTAGTCATCGAGAGGATGATACATACGGTGATCCCGTAGTGGATGCACCTGGATTGTGGAGCAATTGTGATTGCTGGTTGGCTTGTAAAGCCGTGGCCTAAGAGTGGTTTACAAAGGTGCTAGTAAATTTGAAAATTAGTTTGATTGAAGTGTTGAATGATGTTGGTACATGGCTCTAGATGACTGACGTTATTAGTTAGATTAGAGATAAATAGTGACTTGGAGTTAAAAAAAAAACAAAGGTGTTAGCGTTAAAGTTTTTCGTTAGAATAAAGATGATTTAGATTCAAAGTTAAGTTTTATCTGGTCAGGATTGACCGAGTCGAGCAAGTATTTTCGTTGATTATTTGGTTGCAGGCTAACACACGGCTAACACACGAGGGCGTGTGCATGCAGGATGGCCGTGTCGGAGACGAGTCATAATCACAACTAATCGGAACGCGAGCGCCACCTTTTTGGGCTCGACAGAGTCTACGTTGTGACACTCGACCGGGCTCTGCAGAGTTACGCTTGGTCGGTCGCACAGTGAACACTAGTAGAAACTGTCTTGCGTTCCGTATTGTCTATACGTGGTAATAGTGAAGTGAAGTGCTGTGTAACTGTGTACAAAGTGATTATTGTTAATTTGAAATACAACTTGGATTGCATCGACTTTTATTTGAACCGACACTTCCCATATAACGCCCACTGTATAAGTCATGATAAAATAATGGAAAATAATAGAGAAAATTAATGCTGCTTCGATATATATATATATATATATATATATATATATCGAACATATAATATTATGCAAGAATTATTATAGAACGTTGATGTTAAAAATTTAAATTTCATGAAAAATAAGGTTTATTAAAAGTTATCTTAAAGCAAAGATGCTAGCTGCTATGCGGTTTAAATTTTACATCAATTTTCCTTAGTTCTAACTAAGTGCATTAACCGGTATCATACAAACGGAGTCAACGCACTTCGGTGGTTGTTTCAGAAATCCCTGCAGCGTTTTGTGGGGGTGTAGACAGTGTGATAACCTGTATTGGCAGGTCGCAGACCTTGGTCACCGCACCCATCTTTGTTACCTGAAATATTGAATATTTTGTAAAATAACTAATAAAGTTATATAAATTTTCCTTTCTTCGTGTACGTTTTAGTAATAGATGCCTATACTTATGTAACGTTTTCAAATATTTTTAGAAGTTACTAAAAACGTAATATTATATATATATATATATATATATATATATATATATATATATATATATTTCATTACATATTCTTTTATAGTTGTAGGAAGGCACGATACGAATCTTTTAATTTAATTCAAATGTGTTACAATATGCTACCTTTGTCTAGACGGTTATGAAGAGATGTATAAAAAAATAATAATTAAATGTAAGGTTTGATTTACTGTTTGTAATTTCGAGAACAAGTAATGCTTGCACATGTTTAATATATGATTGCACATGTTTAATATGACGACACGTTTAGCTCAGTTTGTGGTGATCCTACTTGCTGTGCCAGCGGTCGCGGGTTCGAGTCCCACTGGGGGCATCCATTTTTGTGATGAGCACGAATGCTTGTACTCCAATCATGGGTGTTTATATTTATAATATGTACATGTATAATATGTATTTAAAGTTATATATGTGTAGTGTATTAACTATCTGGTATCCATAACACAAGCCTCGTAGCTTACCATGGAACTAGATGGTGCTGTGTTAATCCTAACATATTTACTTACTTATTTACTTATTTATACGTTAAATACTTGTCTTGAAATATAAACACTGTAGAGATATAAAAGTTTGATTTTATATTTCTACAGCGTTCAGGAGGGCGAAAATAGGGAGTGAATCTATATTGAAGGGTCGCAGACCTAAGCCGCGCCCTGGTTTAACTTGCTTGAGTTAGAACTACGAGTATCACTGTAGTGTGGTCGATATTTGAGATGCTTTTTGTTTAAAAATATTATAGTTCCTTTTAATAAAATATGTGTAATAACCTCCCGAAAAAAGACTATCTTCTATGAAGACTGCTTTTTCAGTTTAAATATGCTTTATTTATTTCTCAAAACAATAACATTCACTTAATGAGAAAAAATGACAAGTAGGTAGTTGAATATTATTTACATCGTGAACAACTTAATAGGAAGTAGAAAAAAAATGGTATAGGTACAGAAATATCAAATATGAGTTTATTAGGTAATAGGATTAATAAAAAAATGTTATATTTAGTCAAACAATATCATTTTTACATTATTTTTTTAATCTGATATCCATTTTTTAACAAGCAGGCTTGTGTATAGATAATAATTAGCTAAAGTAGAAGATTCGTTTATTCTAAAAATAAATTATATTTAATTAGATGCTTATAATATCTAATTTTGATAGAGTCCAAAACGAATAGTTAAGAACCATATCATAACAAGCTCCAATCAATAGAAAGCGAGAATCAGATACTGTGTTTATTTTAGAGCCTAAAAAATTAGAAATAAAAATAAAATAACTATTGAATCATTACAAAAATATTATTTTAGTAAACTTTATATGGTTCATTTCATTTGTACCTACGGTTAAATTGTAAGATCTCCTAACGTTAAACATTAAAATATCGCAATTTTATTTTCAGGTCGAGCGTCACTAAAGGAAAAGGCCCTTATCTCACTGTTCATATTACGTATGAGTCGGTTCTAGACTAAGGGTAATATAAAATAATAATGAGTTTAATTAAATTAAAATGAAAGAGAATGAATTTTGTTTTACTCTATGCATGTAACTAATTAATATTATAAGTGTTATATGATATAATATATAATGCGTGTATTCAGCCCTTTTTTTAATGTCCCACTGTTGGGCACGGGCCTCCTTTCAATACGAGGGGCATCAGGTCATAGCCCACCACGCTGGCAGAGTGCGGGTTGGCGGACTTCACATGTCTTTTGAAAACTTGCTAGGTTCTCTCAGCCATGTAGGTTTCCTCACGATGTTTTCCTTCACCTTAAGGCAAGTGGTAATCATGTTAGAAATGATTCGCACATGAATATCAGAGGTGCGAGACCCGGGATTTGAACGTGCTTCACTCGGTTTCCCAAGTGAGCGCATTACCACTGGGCTACCACTGCCTTCTATAATGCGTATAATTTAGTGAATAAGTCTTGATATATCTAGCATACTTTCAAATTTAATTTAGTCCAAAATTCACTCTTATCTCAATAGAACGGTAAGTTAAACATCCGTTGACAGATTAGAGCGCAGAACCTATGATATTACATGCTTTCTATAGCACGGGGGTAACATAACCAATTTTTAAATTTCGTACTGCTACTGAGATTAAAAAAAAAACTAACAACTTTTGGCATATCCGGAGCTTGAATCCAGGACCTTTTTATCTGCAGGAATATATTACCCACTGTACTAACGAGGTTATATGCTTATCAAATTATACACTCTAGTTTTATTGCTTAAAATATTGACTTATAAGGGTTCAACGAAATTCTGTATGCAGGGTAAATGAGAACTTTGACTCCGATTTGCGTGTATGGGGTGAATGAAATACTGTATCGGCACTTATGTAAATGGATCTATAGATATTGAATTGGAGGGATTGTGCGAGATTCACCGTCTGTATACTAGAATAGTGCGGAGTTTTATATTATATTTGACGACACGTTTGGCTCAGTTTGTTGTGACCCTACTTATTGTACCAGCAGCCGCGGTTTCGAGTCCCGCTGGGGGTGTTTATTTGTATGATGAGCATGAATGTTTGTACTTCAGTCATGGGTATTTATAATATGTACATATGTATTTAAAGTTATATATATGTAGTGTATCAACTATCTGGTATCCATAACACAAGCTTCGTAGCTTATCATGGAACTAGATGTTGCTGTGATTGAATGTTCCAACATATTTATTAATTTATAAATACGAGTAAGAATATCAGCACTACAGCTTTCAATCATGGTACATGACCTATGTTTTATATTTTGGACATTAATTACTTAATGAAATTAATAGTAAAAAATATAAGTATACAATAAAATATTAATTTCTATATAAAAAAATTGCAAATCCAATATAAGTTTTTTTTAAATAATAATAATATTGTCGATATTAGCTATAAGATATCACATCCACACATTTCATTTAGAAAAATTGTATACAGTTATTAAAAATACAGTTCTTGTTTCTATTGTTTTAAAAGTGCTAAAATTATGTTCTTAGAATTATAGTAGAATTTCGATGGTGAAATATTATTTACTATAGGATTTAATTTGTTTCAAAAAGTAATTCAAAGCAGGTATAAACCCAAAAACTTAAAACATATACCGATAATTCATTAAATTATTATCTTTACTAAAACAATTGATTAGAAATATAAATCAAATATTTATTGCACAAGTTATTAGAACTAAGCACGACAATTTTGCAGGCGAATTTACTCAAGATCATATCTTGGATAGGCCTTTGATTGAATAGCTCTAAATTGCAGGCTTCGAGATTCCTGAGAGCTGCGTGACCTGAAGCTTGACCCACGGCGATGCAATCTACTTCTATTGTAGACGAATTAGGAATTAGGAGATAGATAAAACAATTTTAGTCGAGTTTTATTTTATAATTGATTAATTGATTCAATAACTTTCTATGGAAAATTTACATATTTAAACACTAAACGGAATCTCAGGAAACAAATTTTATGTTGAAGGCTATGTATATTATATAAAATAACTAGCACTAGAGGAACCGCGGCTTCGCTCGCGCTAAAACTACAAAAAAAAACTTTAAAAAGGTACGTTGCACAAAAATTCACCCCCAATTTTAATCCCTTATGGGATGAATTGTGAAAAATGCTAAAACACGTTTATTTAATTGGATTGAAGAGCATTAATACCAAGTTTCAAGTAATTCTGATCATAAATATTTTTTTGAGTTGTATTGTAACGTGTTTTTCCGTATTTTCCTGTACGTTTCTGTATCTATTACCTATTTATTTTATTGGAGTATATAATTTATTGAATCATTACAACATTTGGTTGAATTTTAAATTTTATTTTAGCACCATCAGTTATATGTGAATAATAAAATATTTTTTTCCTTTTTATATCCATAAAAAATATTTACCGATAACCTACTAAAGTACCTAATATGATAAGTTTCACTTCTTGGCATTCTCTTCTTGATTGATACACGCGCTTTTTAATTTTTTTCATCCGACTGAAATATTTTCTTTCCAAACTCATGGTAAAGTTATAAGTCCGAATAACCAAGTATTATAGTTTTACACTTTAATAATTACAATTTATATTTCTGTATTTACATAGAAAATACGGTACTGAGAATAATTAGTACCTGGCAGATATTAGATTTGATTTTGCAAGGAGTGAAGGGCGATTACGCTGTCTCGGCTCTCTTAGATATACCTTATTAAAAAAACTATTATATGAGGAAATTGTCTTATTATTTTTCAACGATACGTTTTTTTTTATAAAATATATTAATTAATTTTGCTAATGGCAAGTTAAAAAATATTACATGTCTATTAGGATAAAATATAGCACTCAAAATATATTCTATATAGGCTTTGTAGCGTCAATCGCTTATATTTTACGTATATTATAATATGTAAATGAAACTAGAAGTATCAGGTTTTATAAGACCTTGAGTGTCATTATTGCGTTTACGTATGACTGATGTCTAGACCGACGATTATATTAAGGAAGTTTAAAATTAAGTTTTGATTTTAATTATTTTAATGATTTATATAGTATATTATAATTTTTTTTTAAGTATTAGTTACTTGTAGAAAAAATTAAAATATTATATGTTATTATAATATTATAAAAATAAAGTCGGAACTAGTCGCCACTACACCTTTTGCCTTGATGCTGGTTGTTATTTTATTTCAGTCTAATCTAAAATTATAATATTTTAAATTATACTAGCAACAGTAAGATTTCTACTCAATAATATCTCAATGGAACCATCGTTGCATCATTGGGAGGCTGCAGAATCTCCTGCATTTCATAATATAACGCACCTTGGTCCACCTACCAGGAGACTACGATGAGACTACTTTGCAATGCAACAATTAATTTAAAGGAGGGCTTAAGTTGGGTGAAGTGGACACAAAACATCTAGCATCCGCCTATGGTCCAGATACTTTATTTGAGTTTGAACCTCTACCTCCAATCCCTCGACAATTAGACTGTAGAGGTTATACATTGTGAGGATTGTTCAAACATATATATACCCCATATACCCCGAGTCTCCTGTATTCCGCTACATTATAAGGCTAAATAGAAGTAATAAATATATATAGGTATATAACCTTAACTTTTTTGTATTTAATTTTCTTCATATTTGATGGATTTTACGTTATGATTTTTGGTATAATAATATGTAATAAGAGATTTGTAAAAAATCTTAAGTAAATGCACATTAAATCAAAAAAATCTTACAAGGTTATAATTATATTTTTCGTACTCTTGATATTTACTCGCTTCATGCTCAGTACTTCATAGTATAGCCGAGTCTTGCACTTATTACGTAATGAGTGAGGTCGCCGATCTCTGTAGGGGGTTTCAAGCCAACCCCCGTCTTATTTCGGTTCATCGAGCTTAACGTACTAACGCAATTTGCTTCAAACTTTAAAGATCGTGATAACAGTATATTAAAGTAAGGTATATCAAAAATCATACAGAATATAAAAAAATTAAGATTTTTTATTTATATTATTGAAAGAATTTTAAAATTAAAATTCCTTCAAAAAAATAAAAATTCTGAAATCCAGATGGCAGAAAAAAACTTAATGGAAAATATTAACTTGTTTTCAATCCTCAATTAAAATATTCAGAAAAAGAAAACAAATCTATCCTACGGTAAGTGGTAACCGTCCATTTTCCCGGGATAAAAAGTATCCTATGTGTTATTCTGATGTATGAGCTATATTATTGTAAAGTTTCATCAAAATCAATTCCGTAGTTTTTGCGTGAAAGAGTAACAAACATCCATACATCTATATATCCAGATATCCATACATCCTCACTAACTTCGTATTTATAATATTAGCAGGCTAAAAGTCAAGAAACCAACTGATGACGATCGTCTGAAGTCTAACAACGCGATGGTAAAAACTGTTTATAAGCAATAAATCGCGGGTTAGAGTGTGACTGTAGTTAAATTTTCATACTGGTCGTAATAGTACGTATGACGGACAGAAACCCATGTGTTTTATTTATATAGTTAGTTCATGATATACTAGTGTTCGCCTGTGGCATGATCCGATGTTTGCTCTTACCTAAAATTAAGATCTGTTTGGCAGTTTAATCATAAAAAAGTAACAAACAGATAGATAGAGTTACTTTCACTTTTAAATTTATTATTTATTTTATAAGCACATTTAGGTATAATATACATATTTTACATTAACACACTAAATTATAAGAAAAGTTACACCCTCACTGATATGTATATCAATAACAAGTGTACATAGCATTCATCAACAAGTTATGAAATTCATTATTAGTATGGATATTGACGTTTTGCACAAACTTTAGATGTTGTCTTAAAAAATCATCGTGTTAGGAATAGAAAGATTAGACAATCGGCAGAAAGTAAAAGATTAGAAGTACAAATACGGCAGAAAGTATTGAAAGATTGTTAACTTCACCCAAAGTCTCTTTTCGTTCAGAAATCAAAAGCTAACTGAAAGAGATTTCTTATTTGAACAATATCCACATAATAGTCGGTGTCTCTAACATACTGTAGTGTTAATATAATATTTTAAATATTCAAATATCGTGTAAAATCACCTTCTATATGCAAAATATACCCATAATTGATTGTTGCTGCAAAAAAACTTACGGCACAATTACGTATTGATATTACATATTAGTAAACGTCTATTTACTTCATGTACAATAAAGATATGTACAAAAGCTGTTCATACATATAACAAACCAATAAACACCGGGTGGGCCTTCTTTTAACCCTTTAATAAAAACGTCGTCGTCATCTGCATAAAGGTAATTGCTTATTTCTTTTCTAATGAGAATAATAATATAATTTAAGAAAAAAAGGTGCGTATGCATTAATGCAATGCTCACCGACAGCTGAGACGCGATTATCTTGCGTCTAGTGTGGCTTGACCTTTACGTAATTGATTAGGCTTGCACGCACCTACCACGCACGCGAGTTTACATTTTTATTCATCTGCCATTTATTATTTCTAGCCTAGCTATTGTTATTTCGTTATTAGGTTTACCGTAGAAATAATTGGTATATTCTATTGTATTGACTGCGAATTTTTTATGTCACGCAAATAATTGACTCTTAGGTATTTTAGTAACGTCTATGAAGTTATTTTAATTATGATACTTCGCATTACTGTCTTGTTTGGGTAGGAATACTTATAAATATATTTTTTTCTAATATAAGGTGTTAGAGGCTGGATGAATGTGAAGAATTTTTGTACATATTTTGATCAAAACTGTATAAAATAGTTTGTGGTAATATATTATGTATATGTAAAGACAATGATAATGAACCTTTAACTTGGATTCAATTGACCGTTTGTTTATATAATATACTAATTACACGCAGTGTGGTGATGTTATTTATTCATAAGGCAAATATTTCCAAACGATTCTAAAAGGAACAGTTGTTCATTTAGGTTGTAGCTTATCATTCTTATTGAATGATACGCTATATGAATGACAATTCCATAGAAATTTATAGAAAAAGATCTTTTCCCAAAGCCTTTTAATTTTTCAACCGACTTCAAAAGGAGGAGGTTCTCAATTCGACTGTATTTTTTTTTATGTTTGTTACCTCAGAACTCCGTCATTTATTAACCGATTTGGACAACTTTTGTGTTGTTTGAAAGTGTATACTTCCAGATTGGTCCCATTTAAATTTCAAAAAAAAAACCACCCCTAAGGGTGGAAAAATAGCTAATGATGAATTTAACCTACTTCTTATTGTCATATTGACTTGAAACTTTGCAAGTGTTTCTATTTCCGTTGATAGTACAGTGGTTTGGTATTGTTGACCTGATCTGATGGTAAGGCCAGAAGGTAGATAGGTGGAACTCTTCAACGGCTAATAGTAGACACTTTGAGTTCGGGCTTATTTTGTTTGATTTGACAAGCCTAATACGTTAGAATTCTTACTTTGCTACTACTGTCTACACTAAAAAGGGAAAAATAAAAACTTTTTAACAAAAAAAATAAAAACCGACTTCAAACAAAAGCACTAAAAAGTAAAAAATAACTGATTGGTAGTTTTCATTTACTATACATACCTAATGAAATATTTTCGAAGTCGGTGTGCTTTGCTTTGTATGGGCTGTCACTGATTTCGAAAATATTTGATTAGGTATGTATTTAATAGGTAGGCTTCAATTACTTAGCCAAAGCACACCGACTTCGAAAATATTTGATTAGGTATGTATAGTAAATGAAAACTACCAATCAGTTATTTTTTAATTATTTATACACTAGCGGCTCATCCTCGCTTTGCTTGGGTTCGCCTCTAGAAAAACAAAAAAAATATCTATTCCACGGGAATCGTACATTTTTCTGGGATAAAAAGTAAACTATGTTCTATTACAGACTATAATCTATCTCTGTGCCAAATTTCATACAGATCCGTTTAACCGTTCTGGCGTGATTGAGTAACAAACATCCAAATATTCATATAAACATTCACATATATAATATTAATAAAATTACATAAAAATAGTTAAAATGGCTATTGAATAATTAATAATAATAGGATAATAAATATCTTTTTTTTCCTGAGTTAGGACGGAATATTTGTTTTTAATACGTTTATATAATATACCTATGTGTATAAGAGATAAGAGGAAAATAACATTAGTAAGAAAATAATAACATTGATGGTAATAAATATTGAATTAAATAAAATTATCTAACAGATGCTCTTTACAAAAACAGTTTTAGATAACGCCATTAAGAACACATTTTATTCAAGCAAAATAATTCGAATTATTATATTTTCCCTAGCCATTTTAAAGGGAAACAGTATGTAAATACAACATCAGGATATTATTTTGTATTGTTAAAATGTACCGTATTAAGGATAACGAATAAGGAAATAAATGAAGCAAAAACTTACGTTTACTTGGGATAGGTCACGCGCGGCAACCTGTTCCAATTATATCGAATCGTGGACGCGTTCAACGATTGGTTTCATTTTATGTGTAATAAATTCATCAATTTAATTGATCAATTAAATGTATAGTTCCTTTAACTATGTTATTATATAAATATTTTTAATTTTCGTTCGGTATCGATTCTACTTAATAAAACTCTAAGACTGGAGCTTAGAAAAAATTAATTTTACATTCGTTGAACTATAGATTATATAATTGAATGGAAATGACAAATCTAATCATTATGTCATGGAATTATTATATGTTATTGCCATATATATTTTATTTTGATTTCTATATATTATTCTTCATCGATTTTAGAATGACATCTTGTCTAAGTCCCACAGACTGACAACACTGACATAAGCGACGAGTATAAAGTAACCATGGGGCCTAGAAGGTAATTATTTCACAAGACTTCCGGTAGAAAAAAAAGATAGAAGAAGGTTTTTGAGTACTCATTCTTCATAAGGAGAAGAAAGATAATATGGAAATTCCTCATTTTTCATCTGAGAAATATGAACTTTGGCCATTGGAAATCCAATCTATCTAATTGCTTATGAAATACAAACACATTACACATATACGTACATAATATGTATGGACCTATAATTTAATAGATGTACTAGAAATACGATTAAATATTGATGATTTTCTATAGAAATCTATTAGGTTTAGATGGAAAATTATTAAAATAGCTAAAACGAATCGTTTATTATTTTATGAGCCATGCATCAGTCGCGTTTAGCAGATTGGGTTTAATTTAACTATTTCGTTTAAAATAACATCACATTGTATTTATTCTTATTATCCCATTGTCTATTGTAAATGTAATGTAATATTTATTAAATACTAGCAGAACCCTCTGCTTCGCTATCTAAAAAACACACATTAAACACGTATTTATTTAATTGTATTGAAGAGCATTTTTACCAAGTTTCAAGTAATTCTAATCATAAATATTTTTTTGCGTTGTATTATAATGTGTTTTCTCTTGGAAATAAGATAATCTCCCGCGGTAAAAAGTAGCCTATGTCACTCTCCAGCCCTCCAACTATCTCCACATAAAAAAATACGCCAATCAGTCACTTTGTTTCGACGTGGAAGAAGGACAAACAAACAAACAAACACACTTTCACATTTATAATATTATAGTTTGGAATATTCAAAATAATAATAAATCTCTCATGACATTTTTTAGTAAATAAATAACTTTAATTACTTAAAAACCTAATGAGAATATAATTTTTATACCTTTTAACTACTACTGTTTTAGCCAAACTGGTATTGTTTGTTCATACATTTTTAAAATCTGTCTTCGTTTGTTTTTGTTCACAAAAAATCATATTAAAAAAAACATCATCCTTCTTTGGTAGTCGGGTAATAAAATGGTAACTATTATATAAGCAGAATTAAGATTTTAGAAGAAAAAGACATTTTATTACGGGAAAAGTAAGAAGTCATTAGCAAAATATCAATTATATAAATACAAATTATATAAATACAAATTATATAAATACAAATTATATAATTTTTCTTATAAAAAAATCAAATTAAATTAAAAACTGATATTAAAATTATGTTATATAAATTAAATTACTTTTTAAGTACTTAACTTGTTATACATACCCTTTATCTTTTATGAGACAAGTAAAGACGGTAAAATGTTTAGTAGATACGACTGTAACCATTATATTGTAATTACATATGCATAAATTAGAATTATTATAATAAAATCCTACATTTAAAATAAATCTAATTACACCTCAGAATGTGTTAAAATAAAAAAAGTGAGAAATAATCATATGTACATATAAATAGGAACACACGTAATACAATATTTTATTTTCTTTCAGGGGTAGAAGTCCATAACCAAAAATTTCAATTACTGATTGATGTAAATGTTCCATTCACACGTGATAATTGATATTATATTTATAAAGTTTTTTATTATGTTTTAAAGTTTAGTATAGATTTCTCAAAGATGAGATATTTTCCGCAGTAAAAAGTGTTCTATATGTTAATCCGGATAACCAGTTATTATCATACCAAATTTCATCAAAATCTGTCCAGTAGTTTCCTCGTGATGCGGTAACAGACAGATAGACAGACAGACGGACAGACTAAAATTCTAAAACGGCTTCTGTATCGATAATAATGACTATTTCAATAAGATTTTCCAAAAAATATTTAATGTACAGATTCGACTAAGTTAGAATTTTATTATGTGTATAGAAGATTAATTGATCGCGTTGGTCGAGCGGCAGTGGTTTCACTAGCTACACATACACATACTCATACACAAGCTTCACATACACTCAAAATACATTACCCTCCTCTTAGTCAAGTCGGTAAAAAAATTTTTCTTAACTTATTTTATAATGCAGAAGCTTTCTTAAAAAATCAATCACCGATTGATGTAAACTGTACGTCCGAACATGATAATTGATACATTCGCGTCGCTAATCGGGTGGAAAACCGCTTCACTAGCCGGTGCACATTTCGATTTTTCTCCTTTGATGTGTTCAATAATGCATGAGCCGGACCGCTTTATACTCGTAAAGCAGATTAATGGGTGACCACGATGAACACATGTGACCGCAAACTGATCAGTTCTACTGGATGACAGTGTTTATGTATGGATATTTTGTCAGGATTGAGGAAAGTAAACGATATGTATTTAATCTTCTTCTTCTATCTTATAAATAAAAATGAATGGTTAAATGTGTTGCTAAGCTCAAAACTCGAGAACGGCTGGACCAATTTGGCTATTATTTTTTTTGTATGTAAAACGTCTATTTACAACGCGAGTTGAAGCCGACATATTGAATTTTTGTATTTTTTATACACCTACTGGTTATTATTTCATATAAATTTTGTCCAAATTACACGTACATTTATTTAAATCAATCGGTCGGAATAAATTCTATAAACACATAAAATCACGGCGCTATCACGTGTGAGTTGTGAGTTACACCGAATAGAAAGCAGCGAGAACGGCGATTATAGTTATAAATATTTAGCCGCTAGTTATAAATATTTTGCATATTTGAAAACAAATTAGTAAAACTAATAATTTTTGAAGATACCAACGGAAAGAATATCATATATATGATATATCATTTTTCAGATAATAACAACGGTTACTATGGCAACCGAATGTAACCTTTTTCGTTACGGTCCACTTTTCTAACATTTGTTTTTTGTTGATTTTGAAGATGTTTCACGTCAAAAACTGTTTCCAATTTTTTTTATTCTATTCATACAAAAGTAAAGAAATCAGATATAAAATTTTGTTATAATCAAATACGAAATCCCTGTGGGCTATGATGATATTAAAAAATCTTTAGAATTTTTCACCATGGAGATTTTGGAAAGTGCTATTCTGAATATAAAAATAATAAAATAAGAGAAGTACTTCTAAAGATACACTAAATTACTATGGCATAAACTGTTTTGACAGTACGATAGACGCTTCTCTTGGTCGAGAATAGGTACGTACCACAGAACAAGGTGTTTCTCGAACTATGAAGTTTAACATATAGACTAAGTATCTATAACAAAACATTTCAGTACCTTTTTATCCTCTGTTTTTCTTTCTGATATTAGGCGGCTACTTAGCTAACAGACGAGTTCCTGTATTACTAATACCTAAATCAATTTTGGAAATACTTTTTTTATTAGATAGGTAAATTCTATTCACATAAGTTTTCTTCAAATTTTCAACAATAATTATGGTTCAGTTATGACCACTGGGCGAACACTAGCAATTTTTAATAATCAGTCTAATATTGTAAGTGGAAGAATTTGTGGTGACGCAGTCACAGCGAAACGGACTTGAGCAAAATAAGAAGGGAGATAAGTTCTATTCTTAATAAACAAATAGATTATTTTTTATTAACATATGTACTACTACTGAAACTAGTACCTATAGTTTTTTATCTAAGTTACAAAGGAGCTTTTGTTACGTGAATGTAAAAAATACAGTATATTGTATTTAATTAAAGCGTTTCCAGTTGAATCATAGATGGTATGTATATAGCACTCTATATAGGTAGTATTTCTATCTTTTAATTTATGTGATAACATGTCCAACTGTCAATTAGAAATTAATAAAACCTAATGATAAATGGTTTGCCCATCTCTAATAACATCGCACAGTTATTTTTGTATAAAAGCTTTAACTTGTTCGGTCAGTGGTGTAAAAATGCAGACTGGCACTTCTATAAAACGGTAGACAGATTTATTTAAAGAGAGCCGTTCTAGTTTGTTGCAGTGGGTCAGCGGCTGACTCTGTTTATTGATTTGCTAGCGATGCAGTTAATTTTGGCAACGTGGAATCATATCATCTATATATACGAGGTTGCGATTTGTTTTAATAAATTAGTCGAACTGAGGAATATGGTATAGTGTGTTATTTTAGATCGATAACCATAAAGGATATTCATTTTAGAGGTAGTGGTAGCTCAGTGGTAGCGTTGGCTTAAGTTACCAAGTGAAGCAGGTTCAAATAATAAATCAATAATCAATCCGCGCCTTTCATATTTTATGTAAAAACCATTTTTTACTTCAACATTACTACTTGTTTTCTGGTGACAAAAACACCGCGAGGAATGCATGTCTGAGAGAACCCGCACTGGGCCAGTGTAGTGGACTATGGTCTGATCCCTTCGTATTAAAGGGAGATCCTTGCCCGTGAATACATTACAATACGATTTATTTCGTGATTTCACCATTAGATCAGGTCGATGGTTTCAAATTATTGTGTTCTAGCGACTCACCCTCGCTTCTCTCGGGTTCGTCTCTAGGTACGTTTTAGAATACGTAGACTACACATTATATATACATAGGTATGATGAGTTTTATATGTCTTACTTGAGAAATGATTGATTCCCCATACAAATTTCCACCCCTTTTTTACCTCGTTAAGGGATTATTATTATTATTTGCGTTGGGTGTGGTGCCGAGGTCGGCCCTAGCTACGTCGACCAGTTTTGGTCCATTGTAGCTCCCTTTATAATGAGTTCAAAGTTCTCCACTTAGTCCTGTTGACTCCAGGAACTTCCAGATTTTCTGAGCGGGGAGCATCTATATCTCTTCCGGTTGCATAATATGCTGCCCTAGATAGATACTGCGGTGCATGAGTGGACCGCACGAGCAGAGGATGTGCATAGCAGTTTCCTCTGTCTCATGGCATAGTCTGCACATTGCGGTCTGACTGAGGCCGAGGGTAAACATATGTTTATTGAGTTTGCAGTGACCAGTAAGTATTCTGGTTACTGCACTGGTTTTATACTTGTTGAGTTGAAGCAACTCTTTTGTAAACTTTTTGCGATATCCCTTAATTAGCGCTTTAGAGTGTATTTGTCCAGAAGTGGATTGCCACTCTTGAAGTGCTTGGCGATTGCAGTGAATTTTGAGAATTGAATAGGCATGTTGTTTTGCAATGCCACAGAATGGTTCTGGGCCACAATCTGGGGTTTCAGCGCCCCTTCTTGCCAATGCATCAGCCTTTTCATTCCCATCTATGCCTGAGTGACCCGGGACCCATCTGAGGGTAACTCTGTTGGATGTGCCCAGGACATTCAGATTATCCATACAGTCTTTGACCAACTTAGAGTTGGTCTCAAGAGAATCTATAGCCAGAAGTGCTGCTTGGCTATCTGAGTTGATGTAGATATTTTGGTTTTTAAGCTTTCTCTCTAGGATGACTTCAGCACATTTGTTGATGGCGAAGACCTCGGCTTGGAAGATGGTGGCCTCCTTGCCCAGATTGACACTCATGTCAAATCTAGGCTTAAGGCCATAGATACCGCACCCTACATCAGATCCTTTCTTGGATCCATCTGTAAACCAAACATGACTGCCCTTTTTGTGAGACTCTTGGTTTTTTAGCCACATGTCCCGGTTGGGAAGATCTATTTGGTACTGTTTTTCGAAGTTAAACTCTGTACTCATGCCATCGACTGGCATTTTCAAAGTTTTGTGTTCGAATGTCAACTCCTTGAGTTTGTTCATATATTGCGATTGCAACTTTACATTCGATTGTGTACAGAGCCTGTAGAGACAAGATTTAGCTTCTTTTTGCACGTGGAGATATAGCGGAGCTATGTCCAACAAAGCATTTAGAGCGTTACCTGGTGCCGAATGGAAGGCTCCCGTGATAGTTAGACATGCCATCCGTTGTATGCTGTCTAGTTTACTCATAGTTGTCTTTTGATTGGTTTTGTTACACCATACGACTGAGGCGTATGTTATGATCGGCCTTACCACGGCGGTGTACATCCAGAGAGCCATTTTGTGCTTGAGGCCCCACTTGGCTCCAGCCATTCGACAACATATCCAGAGGGCCATTTTGGCTTTTTGTATAATGTTGTTGAGGTGAGAGTTCCAGGTCAACTTTTGATTAATAGTGACTCCAAGGTACTTTACCTCATTTGATAGGTTAAGGGTTTTGCCATTGAGTCTGAGTTCAGTCAGCCTTTCAAGCTTCCTTTTCCTGGTAAATGGTACAATAACTGTTTTATCAGCGTTTATTGATAATTCATTTTCTCTGCACCATCTTGAGATGGTATTGAGAGCTCCTTGTAACCTGGTGGAAATTGTGTTCAGGCAGGGACCTCTTACTACTACAACAAGGTCATCTGCATAGCCCTGTGTATCGTAGTCAAGATCTGCCATGATTACAAGTAGTAGGTCTACGGCTAGTGTCCATAATAGGGGTGAAAGCACTCCTCCTTGCGGACAGCCTCTTGTAGTGTAGAAGTTGTGCGAGTGTTCGTTTAACGTAACTTTCGCACACCGGTTGGAGAGCATATATTCCACCCATCTGGTGGTTGTGATATCCACACCTTTTGCATTTAATCCTTTCAGGATGGTTGCCGTAGGTGTGTTATCAAAGGCCCCCTCAATGTCCAAAAATGCACATAGAGCTGTCTGCTTATCCTCTAGGGACCTTTCTGCCTTGTCGATCAGAGCTTCTAAGGCAGATTCTGTGGATTTACCCTTTTGGTAAGCATGTTGGTTGCAGGAAAGTGGTCTAGCCACAAGATACCTTGTTCTAATGTGCTGATCGATTACTTTTTCCATTGTTTTTAGTAGGAAAGAAGTAAGACTAATAGGTCTAAAGGATTTGGGCTGAGAGTAGTCGTTTTTACCGATCTTCGGTATAAAGATAACCTTGACCTTAGTCCATTGTTCTGGTATAATGCCCCAAGCAAAGCTTGCTCTAAATAATTTTACCAGATGCGGGATAAGGAGTTCCATGCCCTGTTGAAGCAGAGCCGGAAAAATTCCGTCTTCCCCTGCTGATTTAAATGGTTTGAATTTTTTCAAAGCCCATCTAATCTGGTTAGGCCTAAATATGGTGTTGGCCATCTTCCAGTCGCAACTATTTGCCCTGTGGATGTAGTTTTCCTTTGGGTTTGATTCACTGCCGGTGACAGGGTACGATCCTGGGAAATGGGTTGCTCTTAAAAGTTCCAGCGTCTCCATCTCTGTGGTCGTGAAGGAATTGTCTCGCTTTTTTAAAAAGCCGAGAAAGATGTTTGGTGTCTTGGCAAGGACCTTGTGGATTCTCGCTCCTTTATGTGTTTGGGCGATATTCTCACAGAATCGTTTCCAAGATGCTCTTTTAGCTTTTCTGATCTCTTTGTGGTATTTAGTCAGAGCCTTCTTATACCGTTCCCACCCATACGGTGTAGTGGCCTGATTAAATAAGCGACGTGTGGATACTCTAAGTCGTTCTAGCTTTTTGTTCCACCACGGAGTATTGGTGTTAACCTTGAGTTCCCTAACAGGACAACTATTTTCATAGGCATTTAAGATGCCATCCGTTAGCAAGTTGTTTAAAATGTTGAGGGAGTCGGGT
The DNA here is from genome assembly GCA_947093115.1 of Brenthis daphne. NCBI lineage: Eukaryota > Metazoa > Arthropoda > Insecta > Lepidoptera > Nymphalidae > Brenthis > Brenthis daphne. The sequence goes on from OX352473.1 coordinate 27,419,821, forward strand.
GTCTTGATTGATTTTGGGAAATCCTTAGCTGCCTCAGCGAGCAGGTTTTTGAAGTCTACCCACGAGGTAGCTTTGGGGTTTCTAAGCCTTATAGGTTCAGTGGTTATTGAGCCTTGTATGCTAAAGACAATATGTTTGTGATCAGACATAGAGTTTTCATTACTGACATGCCATTTATTTATGTGTTTTGCAATTTGTACAGTAGCAAAAGTAATATCAAGAACTTCCTGCCTAGCTCTAGTAGCGAAGGTTGGATTACAGCCTTTATTAAGTATTTGAAGGTCGTTAGCTAGGAGAAATTCTAAAAGTAACTCACCTCTTTTGTTGGTACCGGTACTTCCCCAGATTGTGTGATGGGCGTTTGCATCGCAGCCAACAATTAGTTCTGTCTTGTGTTTTCGAGCGTAGTCGACGACTTTAGACAGTTCTTCGGTGGGGTTGGCTTTCTCTCCGGGCAGGTAGGCCGAGCACACGAGTGCTCTAGTTTGACTACGCCCTCTGAGAACGGTGATTGCAGCAACGGTGTCATCACTGCAAAGTTCTGTAACAGGCAAGAAATTAATACCTTTCTTAAAAACGATACAGGCCCTAGGCTTGGTGCCATTTTCGTTTGCTAGGATCTTACCTACTCCATTTAAGCCCGAAATCTTGGACTTGGCGTTAAGCCATGGTTCCTGGACCAGCGCTATATCCATGCCATTTGCCCTAAAAGTGTTTTCTGCCACGGCTGTGGCGGCGATAGCGTGGTGTAAATTGGCTTGGAGTATTTTAGTGGGGGCGTCACCAGTTGGGTGTGAAGCGCTACTGGGGACGGGCCCCATTGCGCTTGTCACTGCCCTTGCTGGGTCTGGGTCCCTTTTGTTTGCGGGGGCGCTGGCTCTTGCCTCTGTGGGTTTGTCCACCCCTGGTGTGCCCCCCTGTACGAGGAAACCTGTGCGGAGTACCAGTCGCTCCGCTGGTCCCGGCCACAGGAGCCACGCCAGGTGCAGCAGATGGTAAAGGCGCAGCAACGCTGGCGTTTGCTCCAGCAGCCGCGGCCCCAGAACGAGAGGTAGACGGCACAGGTTCAGAGGGAAGTGTCCCAGGATTCGTTGGCGTCTGGTTGATGCCCTTAATACGGAACTGGACCGATTTGAAAGCCAAGTAGGCCTTCATGCCGGTTTTTTGAAGGGTCTCAACAGATTGGTCGTCGATGGAGAGGGTGAGTGTGATTCCGCCCTTCTCCGCCTTCCTATTGAGAACCTTCCACAGCTCCGTATTAAGTCCATCATTTTGTATCCGGAGACAGGAGAGCGCCTTATCAACGTCTTTGGACTCCGGATCGGGAATGTATACCACCCCAACCTTCGGTTTGGGCAAGTCGCTCTCATTAATGAGGGTGAGCTTAGCTCCTGGCCACGGCTGTAAAGAAGGTATACATTTATCAAGCCATTCCCTGGCATGCTGGTTAGCACAGGTGATGAGTAGCCAGCCTGGCTTGAATGATAGTCCGCCAAAGGCAGGTCCCTTACCCTTCTCCAAAGTAGTGATTTGGGCCACAATTGCGTTGTAGAGTGACTGCAGCTGTGCGTCAGTCATGGGAGTGGAGTCCCTCACACCAACTTTGGAGGAAGATAAGGCCGCACTATAGGCAGCTGGAGGTGGTGGGGCCGACGGTGCTTCGCTCGACCTTTGGGACTTCCTCGCTGGTTGTCCCTGTGGTGATTCCTCCTCCGAGCGAGTCCTTTTGATGGAGCGCTCGGATTCGGGTTTCGAAGCATCGAAACGATACCCCATAGCCCTGAGTTCCGCAAAGGTTTTAGCGGACAGTTCGTAGGCTTTTGCAGCCTCCACTCCCTGTCCCCTAAGAGCCTTAAGTCGGATTAAAGCTGCCCCACTCAATCTTTTACGTTTGGGTCGGGCAGCATCAGAGGAGGTGGCAGCAGGGTTACCAGTAGGTGATTCAGGGCTTGTAGAAGCCCCTATCGCCATTTCGGTGCCTGCAGTCACCTCCATTGGTTGCGCTGACATTTGGGCGGTTTCATCCGCACCCATTGTCAGCGGCATGAGGTCCTGGCACAATTCGTCCAGGGTTTGTGACGTGGTAACGTCATTTAGTTTTTTATGTTTTTGGTCCATACTCATTCAGGTCCCACGAGTAGCTAGGGAAATAAAGATGCCCACCGACAGAGCCCCGCATGTCGATGGGAGGACTTAAAATACTATCCGATTCGTCCAGGTGTCGGATAGCCACCGTTAGCGACTGAGCTCCCCCCCAGCCACGCATCCCTCGGCACGGTACGAATAACACCTTGGATTGGGTTCTAAACTAAAGCTATACATATACGTACATATATATTTTATAGATACACTTACATAAACATACATAAACATACATATATAAATAAAAGTGAAAGCAAGCGCTCGGTGTTTTCTGTTGCGTCTATTTCCTAGTGAACTAGACCAATAACAGGGCTGGCAACCTCGTGAAGGATAGTACACCGAACTTGCCTTGGGGATCTTTGCGACAAAAGCGTCACTCTCCCCCAAGACCAACGCCACCCCACCGTCTCTGAAGGAGACAGTAGGGTAGGCCTGCGCCTACACTACCATGCGAAGCATGTCGTAAGGGAACCGTGAAAGCATAGATCCAGGCCCGCCCTTGTTAAGGGATTATTTCCGAGATAAAATCTATCTTATGTCATTTCCAGGGTCTCAAACTATCTTCATACCAAACTTCATCTTAATCGCTTTAGCGGATTAAGCGTGAAAAGGTACCAGACAGAGAGTTAATTTCGCATTTAAAATATTAGTATAGAATACAGATTTATTGCTTGTATGTTTATATAATTATTATTATTCAAATTTGACATATCCATACTAGTTTTATTTTATATATATAATGTTTATATGTATGTATGTATGTATGTATGTATGTATGTATATATATGGTATGTATGTATATATCTGTTTGTATATGTATGTATTTATTGTATCTCTCTTTAAGATTGTTTGCACCCCTTCCTTCTCTCTTCTTTCTCTCTACCCAAAGGTTGCCTAGAATAGATCGCTCTCTAGCGATAAGGCCGCCTATTATACTATATTCCTTTAATCTGTTTCAACTATATAATGTAAAATAATGGTGTGCAATAAAGAATATTTCATTTCATTTCTTAGTATTATAAATGTGAAAGTGTGTTTGTTGGTTTGTTTATTTGTTTGTCCTTCTTTCACGTCGAAACGGAGTGACGGACTGGCGTGATTTTTTGTGTGAAGATAGTAAGAGGGCTGGAGAGTAACATAGGCTACTTTTTTCCGTGGGAGATTATCTTATTCTCACGGGAAAACACGTTATTATGCAAACTCAAAAAAATAGTTATGATCAAAATTACTTAAAACTCGGTATTAATGCTCTTCAATACAATTAAGTAAATACGTGTTTTAGTATTTTTAGAAATTTATAAGGGGGTAAAATAGAGGATGAAAGAGGATTTTTATGAAACCTACCTTTTTAGAGTTTTTGTTGTAGTTTTAGCGCGAGCGAAGCCGCGGGTTCTGCTAGTAACATGTAATTATTAGGTATATGAATAACAAGTACCTTAAAATGTTCTTCCAAGATATGATTACATAATATAATTAAGTAATAAAAACGTGTAAAAAAAGGTCGAGTGACGAGCAATAAAACAGATGAGCTGATAAAAAATAAAATTTATAGCGCATTAAATATTTTGATTATGTACTTGGATCTATCACATTATCAGTGTATCACGGATGCAATGTAATTTGCTGTTTCAAACAAATTTTGTTTTGTATTTTAAAATTATTATGGCTATGAAAAATAATTTTAATATAGGTATCGCACAATTAATTAGCCCTAAATGATTTTATTTTTATTTTTTCTAGGATATATTTTGATTTTTGGTGGTTGGTGGATTTTTTGGCTCTCGACATTTCGAATGCGGCAATCATGGCCACGAGAGACTCAAAAAATAAATATATATATAATCAAAAATCAAAATAAATCCGCAAAAAATAACCCCGAAAAGATTGTTTTATTTAAAATATCAAATATTCCCGTTAATCTAAGAAAGTATTAGTTCTAAACTTTTTGATGGAATAAGCGGTTTAATTACTTTTTTTATTTAGGTATCTCTAGAACTGCCTGTTGGAATTTATTTTGATCTAATTTTTTTACTTCCTGATAATAATATTTCATGTAAAATTAGCGAGAATACAAACTAAAAGCACACTCTATATTCTTTCAATCTACTTTTTGAGGCGCGTAATATGTGTTATTATTTGTACCTATAATCAAAGAAGCCGTTGAATTTAGAAATGAAGGACGTTGATCGCAATGTAGTAGTTCATCGATCGAGGATGTTTTGGAAATGACAGAAACCCAATTAACATTTTCATTTGTTTTTGTAGGTAGGTATATAATATACATACATTTTTTTAATTAATTTTATTATAATGGACACACACAGCACCATCTAGTTCCACGGTATGTTACGAGGTTTGTGTTATGGATACCAGATAGTTGACACACTACGCATATTATATAACTTTAAAAACATACATATTATAAATATAAACATCCATGACTGGAGTATAAACATTCGTGCTCATCACACAAATGAATGCCCCCAGCGGGATTCGAACCCGCGAACGCCGGCACAGCAAGTAGGGTCACTACAAACTGAGCCAAATGTGTCGTCATACATATATGTATAATTGAGTACATTTGCAATGGTAATTTGTTTTCTTGTAATAACAATCAAATCTATAGGAACCTAAGTTTAATAAAGGTCAGGTAGGCCCTAACCTTTTTGGGCTCGTTATTGTCCGGCAATCCAACCGGACGTGAAGCCAAGAAACGCACTTGGTAGGCGGTCCACCTTAATGAACGGTGTACTATGTGGGTTGCACCTGGTACTTTTCTGATAGCAGAGTGGACTGTGGAGCAACCCCATGGTTGTTATAGTCTGTCTCGGCAGACAAGCCGTCGGGGCGTCGTGGTTGAGTGTGTAAGCGATCCTGCGATGCACCATTAAGACGGTGTTCCGTAGGGTTTCAATTGATATTACTGGCTTTTCTAGCAAGTGAATCTCTATATAACCACGTGATATATTATACATTGTAGATACATTTCTCAACGTTTAAAAAATAACTGTTTTATGCGCTTTCATATTATAATGCGAAAACCTTCTTTTACCGACTTCAAACAGAAATACGTATTCAATTCTGTGTATATTTTTGTGTGTATGGTACCTACGCGACACCTTAGCCAATGTAAATCGTTTTTCATAAAATTTTTTTAAAAATAAAATAATTTTAGTGATTTTGGTTTTTGAAACCTGGTGCAGCTTTTTTTTGTTAAAAAGTTAATATTAGCGAATTTACATCTATACATATAATAAAATTGTAACTAAGCCGAATCTGTACAATAATTATTTTTTGGAAATTCTTATTGAAATGGACATTATTATTGATACAGAGGTCGAATCTATAGTTTTTAGATTTTTTTTTCTGTCTGTCTGCTGTTACGGCATCACGTAAAAACTACTCGAGGGATTTTGATGAAATTTGGCATGATGATAGCTGGTTATCCGGATCAACATATAAAATACTTTTTACTGCGGGAAAATATATCATATCTGAGAAATCTATACTTAACGTTAAAACGTAAGTAGGGACGAACCCGAGCGGAGCGAGGGTGAGTCGCTAGTTAATTAATATAAGTGAACTCGCGAGGCAAGCTAGTTTTAAAGTTATTAACTTAGAATTTTGTACACAGCTGGTTCTTATTATAGTAATAATTTTAATTACTCCATATTATCATAGTTAAATACGCGGTTGGCTTACAAGTGCGTTCGCTTTCGTTACAAAAACCTTAATACATCTAATAGACTTAACCTTTTGATTTCGAAGGAATGGTGATTAAAATAGTGTACGCACTACACCTGAATATTAACAGTAAATAGTTTATGAGGCCTTACCATTGTATGATAATGTTATTGTACAATATTTTGCGTAAGCGGTACAAGATCGTTAGCTCCATGTTTTTATACCATTATAACTGCCATAATAGTAATTATTCTATAGGCGAAAGCATGTTCCTTTTGAAAAAAGTTTATAGGGTTGAAAGTGACACAGGCTATTTTTTATCTATAGCAAAAAGTTACTTAAGGGGCCATATAAGCGAATCGAAGGTGTGACACTAGATTTCTATATAGCATCATAAAATTGTAATAGTATAATTTATAAGCACCAAGCGCACGTTATAATTGTATTTAATACGAGTATAAAAACAACATTCTATGTATAAGTCGTTTAAGAATTTAAGAACGTTATGGTTTTGTTGAAATTCTTACCTCCAATTAAGTCAATAAGCCATTTTATCATAAATTTACATACAGAAGCAACTCCTTCACCTTTTACCGACAGTTTAATATGAGTTACTGAACAAATAAATTAATTCAACAATTTTGTACTTAGATAACTATTCTAATTATGTGACTTAAAAAAGTAATTGGCACTCTGAACTTATAGTTGAAGGCTTTTTTATCTTAAACTAGCGGCTCACCCTTGCTGCGCTCGGGTTCATCGCTAGGTACGTTTTAAATAGATATAAATAGGTATTAGCCAGCGTCAGTCATATAATTTTTTTTCTCTTTATTAAAACCTTCCGTAGACCTAAAGGAACATACGAAAAAAAATATTAGCCGAATTGGTCCAGCCATTCTTGAGTTATGCGCTAACCAACATTCATTTTTATTTATATAGATAGAAGACTAGCGAAATAAAAAATTAAATACGTCACCATTTTTATATAAGAATCCTTAACCTGCTACTTTTAGTGTGCGTGCCTATAAAGCAAACATTAGCAGCGATAAGTTTATCTTGACCCGCGTTCATGATTTGCTTGCAACAAATAGAAAAAAACAGACAATAAGTTTAAGCCTAAATATATTTGATGGCTCGGAGTAACGTAGATTAATTTTTAATAGTTTCCGTAAATCAAATCATTATCGTGGGATATTAATATACATATCTTAAATTGTTATGAGAAGTGGCTGAAAAATGAGTTTTCATGGCTACAAACACACACATACATTTTCAAAATAGATATAAGACTGTAACAATATTACTTCATAAGTAACACCAGAGATTTATAAAAAATATTCATGTATAATTATATTCTTTACTAGCGACTCACCCGCGCTCCATTCGTGTTCGTCCTTTGTTACGTTTTAACGTTTAGTGTAGATTTCTCAGAGATGATATCTTTTCCGCAGTAAAAAGTGTACTATATGTTGACCCGGATAACCAGCTATCATCTTACCAAATTTCATTAAAATCGGTTCATTGGTTTTCTCGTGATGCGTTCCCAGAAACAGACAGACAGACAAAAATTCTAAGAACTATAGATTCGGCCTCTGTATCGATAATAATGGCTATTTCAATAAGATTTTCCAAAAAATATTTTATGTACAGATTCATCACTCATTTAGAATTTTATTATATGTATACATATGAAAAACGTTTTCTTGCAATGTAAATAAAATTCTTTTGTGCCTCGCTGAATGCCTTGTTAAAGAAAAACAAAGCAACATTGTATCCGTCATGTAGCATTTACAAGTAGTCTTGAAGCTATCTTTAGGGACGATGTAAATGGATTAGGATTTTAAGGTATAAAATTATTTTGTAAATAAAGTATTTTTTATTAAGAAAATATATGTAGGTATATAAAATATAAATTACTCACTCATATTTAAAACTAGTTTTTGCCCGCAGTTATGCTCGTGTGATAAGCGGGGTGGGGTTCAAGGGTAGCCCGTGTCCAATCCCAGTATGCAATCTATGACCTTGCCAATTTTTATCGTAATCTGTTCAGCGGTTTACATAAAAACGTATATAAAATTGGGACCTATTACTTTAACTTCATATAGAGCAGAACACCCTGCAAGTTGTAATATATCTATATAATCAAACTTGCTTTTTCTTGCGGTTTCGCTTATGTTATTTATTTATAGATAGAGGTATAATTTCTCTGCTTTTGTCGTAGTGTGATGTAAACTAGCCTTTTAACCTTCCTTAATAATTTGGACTACTGTTGTGTCTTATGTGAATATATTTGTGTACATGCTTTGGATGAAATGTACTTAGTACCTACACAGATAGGATATGACTCAAGTAACACATGGGCACATACTATAAGGCACCTCGAGGATGCCCCTAACGAAGATCGCTAGTAGGTTATAAACTACAAAATGGAATCTGACAATTTCAGAATAAACAAACAAACTCTTCAGTTTTATATACTAGGATATAGAAATTACATACAAATATACAGTAGATTAGAATTAAAGAGCTATATTAATAGCTGACATACGCTGCTAACAACGGTTTGATTGATCTTGTGCAACCATGAATCAGATGCAGGTGTTTTGACACTCGACTCCTGAGCGGAATGCGCTCGTCAGCGGAGTTATTTCGCGAACCACTCGTGTGTGAATCGGGTTGACTCATGGCGTGTGAAACCGTGTTAGCAGCTCACTGATAGGCTGTATTGTGGATGAATTGAATTTTCATGTAAAAATATGAACAAACCAAATATATTATTTAACAAATAAAGCTGTTCGTATATATTTTTTTTATACTTTTCTTACCTTTAATTTATGACTTTACTGTTATTTTATATATTTTTTAAACAAAAAATAACATTTTTTGATGCTATATGCATTAATAAACTACAAATAGTACCAAATAAAAAGATGCGTACATGCACTAAAAACACCTCATAATAGTGTACTAGAGTATGCGCAGACGAAATTACGTTTTCTATTCCTGTCCCTTTTACGTGCTCGCCAAGGCACGAGATGGTAAACACTACTTACTTTCCAACAGATGTTAAGGAATATTTCGTGACAAAAACCCACTGTTTTGGTGACTGGGACTCGAACCCAAGACCCATAGTCACCAGCATGCTAGCCACTAAACCAACGAGGCGGTGCAAATAGGATACAGGATTAGCATCAGTTATACATACACACAGAAACAACCACATAAAAACCTTTCCACGTGTTTGATGTCAATAAAAAAATTACCTTTACATTTCTAAACTATTATTTTTCTTTACTATACGTATAGATCATTCATCTAACTACAATTTTTGTTTTAATAATTATGTCGAACCAACATGTGTGCATCTGTAAACTTGTATAATTTACAAGAATAGCAGAAATACACAAAAACAATGCGACTCCGGTATGGAATAGCGCAGCGTGTTGTCATTGTATGCAGATTTCCTCTGAAAGGTGCTACCTTTATCACATATACGCGAAATATAAATTTTCTAAACTATATATGGCTAGGTATTTCATTATTACAAGCCTTTTGAGATGATAGCATTAGATATAGAATTGTTGTCTGTAATTACTTATGTCGAAGAAGGCATCATTATTGTACAATTTGTACTGAACTACATCTTTATTGTAACTTCCTTTGGATAAAAAGGTAAAGTTATAGGAATTTAATTCAGTTACTTTTTCATAGCGTATCAAAACAGAATATAGATAAACTTGCAGAACCTGCGGCTTCGCTCGCGCTAAAACTACAAAAAAAAAATCTAAAAAGGTAGGTTTCTTAAAAACTTTCATCCCCTATTATACCCTCTTAGGGGTTGAATTTTGGAAAACGCTGAAACACATAAATCATTATTTTTGCCGTACTCCATTCATACGAAATTTCATGCAAATATGTCCAAGGAATAAAAAGTTTCATACAAACTTTTAACCCCTATTTCACCCCCTTGGGGGTTGAATTTTGAAAAATCCTTCCTTAGTGGATGCCTACGTCATATCAGGAATACGTGTACGAAATTTTAAGTTTCTAGTCTGAAGGGTTTGGCCTGTGCGTTGATACATTATTCAATCACCTTTTATATAAATAGATTTTACTTTATATTATGATGAAACTCATCAAGTGATGTAACGTACAACTTGCTGGGCTAATTGCCCGTAATACAATATGAAACTTATTAATCTGTATATAAACTTCAACGCAAAAGTAAATACATATTATATTTCTATAGACCTAAACAAAGCTAGAAGGGGGCTTTAGTACATTATATTTATGTCCATTATGATGATAAAGAGATAATAATTGTGAACCACTTGTTGAAAAAAAACTATTTGGCAAAACAAAAGCACTAAAAAGTAAAAAATAACTGATTGGTAGTTTTCATTTGCTATACATACCTAATCAAATATTTTCGAAGTCGGTGTGTTTTGCTTTGTATGGGCTGGCACCGATTCCGAAAATATTTGATTAGGTATGTATTTAATAGGTAGGCTTTAATTACTTAGGCCAAACACACCGACTTCGAAAATATTTGATTAGGTCTGTATAGTAAATGAAAACTACCAATAAGTTATTTTTTACTTTTTAGTGCTTTTGTTTGAAGTCGGTTTTTATTTTTTTGTTAAAAAGTTTTTATTTTTCCCTTTTTAGTGTAGACAGTAGTAGCAAAGTAAGAATTCTAACGTGTTAGGCTTGTCAAATCAAACAAAATAAGCCCAACTCAAAGTATCTACTATTAGTCATTGAAGAGTTCAACCTATCCACCTTCTGGCCTTACCATCAGATCCAGTCAACCATACTGAACCACTGTACTATCAACGGTAATAGAAACACTTGCAAAGTTTCAAGTCAATATGACAATTAGAAGTATGTTAAATTCATCATTAGCTATTTTCCCACCCTTAGGGGTGGTATTTTTTTTTTAAATTTAAATGGAACCAATCTGGAAGTATACACTTTGAAACAACACAAAAATTGTCCAAATCGGTTACTAAATGACGGAGTTCTGAGGTAACAAATATTAAAAAAAAATACAGTCGAATTGAGAACCTCCTCCTTTTTGAAGTCGGTTGTAAACCAACCGCTACTTTTTTCCTTTACTAGAATGAAAAAAAAAAAATATTTTTGACAAAAATAAATATAATTATCCAAGTACAAAGTACCTAATAGACAGTGCTAGCACGGTAATGGTGTGGACATGGCACGGACATTACCGTGGTGCTATTGTAACACTATGTCATACATGACTGCCCATCATGGGTGGTAAGCACAATAATTACCGAAACAATTCTCTCAAATGTATGAAAATTTAGTAAAAAAAAGGTTTAACCTTCAGATTTAGATTAATTAAACAAAGTACCTACCTATACCTAAAAAATTTAAATTGTAAACTACTAGCATTGCCCGCGGCTCCGTTCGCGTTCAGATAACTAAAAACCAAATTCTTAGGTTTTACATATGAGTATACTATTATATTGCAGTTTTTGTTCTTTTTTTCAGAAATGAGACATTTTCCCGCAGTAAAAAGTATCCTAAATGTTGACCCGGATAACCAGCTATCATCATACCAAATTTCATCAAAATTCCTCCAGTGGTTTTTCTGTGATGCGGTAACAGACAGACAGACAGACAGACCAAAATTCTAAAAACGATAGATTCGGCTTCTGTATTGATAATAATGTTTATTTCAATAAGAGTTTCCAAAAAATTTTTAATGTACAGATTCGGCTTGGTTACAATTTTATTATATGTATAGATAAGTATTATTCAAATACTAATATAAATAGGTTTTTCTTAAAATGAGAGGAAAATGCCATAGACATTTTATCTAATATGGAGATCATTTCATTCAATTTGAATTTGAAAAATATAAAAATACAATATTTTTGATACATAGGTACATAGTACAGTACCACAAGATCTGACCCGGTAACGGCGTCGCTGTTGTTGAATTAGTATTGCCACTAAATAGAATATCCCGCAGTTTTTAGGTTAAAAATAATGACAAGTGCAAAAATAGTAATCGAAAGGTTAATTTGCTGTTTTAGTCATTGTTATACAACATGATATAACAAGGAATAATATAATTAAAACACACTTCTTTAATGAATTATATTCTAATTTTTTATATTATAATTATGATCATAAATAGATAATCATCTGGGTAATTTAGACACTGCATTCCAAGACAACACTTGACAACAAAATGACATTTCAAAATGGCGACACGTAGTTCCAGTTTTGGCCACCCGGTTAGATAAGTTTGTGGCACTATACACTATCTATCAATTTTTAACAAAAAAAAACATTTTTTTAATAATATTTTTTTTGATTTACGCGAATATTTGACATTTTAAATAAAACTATCTTTTCAGATTATTTCGCGGATTTATTTTGATTTTTGGTGTCCGACATTCTCAGTTGGGCGCCTAAAATCAAAATAAATCCGCGAAATAATCCGAAAAGATAGTTTTATTTAAAATGTCAAATATTCGCGTATATCTAAAAAACATTTTTTTTAGTGCTATTTCGTAAGAACTTTTGTGTAACTCGACAATTGCATTTGCGAATATATTCATCATTATGTATATACATAGCTATCGTATTACATAAATAAAATACAGTATAGTACTACAATATGAATATTTGGCGTAAATATTAGGTATATTTAAGTCAAATATTCATATTGTAGCAGTCCTCCTAATTGTCTGTTATTCTTATTCAGCCCTTTTTAACATCACATTGCTGGACACGGGCCTGCCTTCACAATTTGGTTTTGGTAGGTTGGTGGACTTTCGAAAACTTAGGTTCTATGAAGTGCAGTATCCTTATATATTTTCCTTTATATTTATATTAATATTTAGCTAATACGAGTATTTTACTGTCGCACTTTTAAAGACATCAACTGCTAACTAAATCATATGTTTTGAGATATGCGTGTCCATTGTGTTTTCATATAAACGTAACTTGAACCCAGTACGTAATCGATACGCGGTATTAATATCGAATAATAATAATGATGCTATCACTTGGCATAATTTTGTTTAGCGTCCATTGCTAGTTTAAAGCTCTACAATATGTTATAATCTAGTGAATGACTAAATGGATGCGTTGAAATTTATAAATGCCGTAAGTGTACTGAGAATTTTACTAATTAGCCTCGGCTTACTACTTAACTGGTTATAGGTGCAATATTATAATTATTGATGTTATACATTGGGCTCGATAATGTTATCAATTTTTTGAAGTTTTGCGATCGGTAGTACATTGCTGAATATTTTCACACTAACTTCTCGCTTATGTATAAAATAGTTGATTGTTATGTTTTATATCTGACATTTACATTATTTAGGCTTAATTTTTAATCTATTAAAAATAACAGTTTGAAAGAAAAGACAAATGACAACGAAATAGGTATTTTAAAACAAAAAAAAAATAACTTATATTTCTAAATAAGATTGTTTTAGTTTTAGAGTTTGAAAACGTGTGATAATAGAAACCCTAATAGAAATAATTTTAAATTAGATAAGTATAGCAACCCTTTCGGTTAATAGTTATTCCATAAATAAATTAAATAAATGATTAATTTTGAAAGTAACACATTTAGTCATTTTAATTTATTTTTCATGATAATACAAAAAAATAAATAAGATAAAAAAAATGACTTTTGTATCACTATTTCATAATTATTTACTATTCTATACAATAAGAAATACAGTCTGATAGCCTAAAAGTAGATTTGGGAGCGTAGATCTTTAGTAATTGTTTTGCAATACAAGATATTCGATTCGGTCTGCTTAATACAAAATGACTGCGCTGCGCTACCCCACTTCATATATTTTATACGTTCAATAAAATATGAGAAAACTAGAAAAAAGATTGTTTTATCATTTTCTTTATAAGATATATAGCCTGAAGTGTCTATATATATATATATATATAAAAATTTTAACGCTTATTTCAAGCATATGATTAAGTTTAATGTTTATGTATAATCCATTGCAGAGCTAATTCTCATAATTGATCTACATAAGTCAAGGAAGACACGCGTAACTGCCTTTAGAGGGGTAAAAAGTCGACCTTTAAAAAGTACGCACATTTTCATACCAAATGCATCGATATCGGAGGTCCTATAAAAATAAGTAATGGTTGCTTTTATTGCTTATACACGATACATGTTTCTTTTTACTTAATATTTATAAAACATATAATATTCTGTTTGGCATTTTATTTACTTGTCGTGAGACGAAGGGGCGTAGTTTTCAGTTGTTTTGCACACGTGAATGTGTTATCGGTTTGGATACGGGAATATAGACTAATTAGCAATGTTGGGAGTAATAACAAATATTTTGATATTCGTTTATAAAATTAACTAAACATTTCGTTTTATTATGAAGGTTTAATATAGTTTTAAAATTGAATTTACGACATATGTAAGTCATTAAAATATTAACTTGTTTATAATTAGAGATATTTTAAACTCAATATTATCAATGTAAAAGTGTAACCTTTTACATTCCAAGGTAACAGGTTCTATTACCGCTTAAAGTTAATTGCTGAATGCTGATTCACTAAAATTGTCACAATATACACATGTATTGCTTCGGAGTCTGTAAATGGATTATTAATATTAGGTTCATATCTATGATAGTGCAAAAGACATTTGAAAGATATAAAGACTACTTTGTAAAAAATATTTGAAGTATAGGGATCATAATTTTTAAATAAAAAAATAATTTAATTTTTAATGGAAATGGAAATCAAATCAGCTGTTTTTAGATTTCTACGAGTATGTAGTATACATAGCTGGAGATTATCTGCACATATTTTGATAAGGTTTTTTTTTATTGTACAGTTAAAAGTTTAAATCAAATTAAGCGACTATTCAATCAGTAGAGCGAATCTAAAAATAAAGCTCTCCCTATTCTGCGTAGGTACTTCCAATATCAACCACTAGAAATCAAGTTTAGTTGATGTATGCAAACAGAAATAGATACCTATTATCAATACTATTATTATAAAGAGGTAAAGTTTGTGAGTTTGTGACGTTGTAGGGATAATCTCTGGATCTACTGAACCGATTTAGATAAAATTTGGTAAGAAGATAGTTTGAGAGCCTGGCAAGGACATAGTATACTTTTTATCCCGGAAATCATCCCTTAAGGGGATAAAAATGGGGATGAAATTTGTGTTGGGAACCAAACTAGGGGCGAACCCGAGCGAAGCGAGGGTGAGTCGCTAGTATATAATATAATAAAAAATAATGGAGAAATGAACAGAGAGTCTTTATAAGATAGAGAATGACAAATGCTAATTTCTGAGATATTAATATGTTGCAAATAGTAACATAAGTAAATAGTCTATCTGTTTTAGCGTTAAAGAGTAACAAACACACAAACTTACATATATAAAATAATAGTCCTATTACCAATATTAAAATACACTCTAAATCTAATTATTTACTACACTGTTCAGTGTACAGATTTCGCTTCCTTGAACCGCTTTTACAGTTGCATTGTTTGGGTATCGTACGAGTACATGTTGAATAATTAACGTTCTGCGTACGCTCGGTGAGGGCTAGCCGATCGTGACGTCGCGACCTCACACTTATCTCCCGAGCCCTCACGATCGCAGCACGACCACGATCACGTTGCTTTCGTTAAGGCGTATAAATACTGAAAATTAAATAACCTTTGTTAGTTTTTACTGAAAATTAAAAATTTAAAATCATGTATTTAATTATCATTAATGATGTAGGTTCTAACATTAATCATAGCAGAATGTTTTGTCTGGGCTCGCTGTAGGTTGTTAAGTGACGTCACGATTTTATACTTACCTTCTCAGCGTTCACGACGCGGCTAAAGTACAAGCTAATGTGTTAAAGTAAGCTGTCATATTTAAATCATCTCTATCTGTAATATATAACATTCTCGTGTCACAGTGTTTGTAACTAAAACTCCTCCGAAAAGGGTTGATCGATTCTTATGAAATTTTGTGTGTATATGCAGTAGGTCTGAGAATAGTACGTAAACTATTTGTCATGCCGCTAAGTAATACGGGTGGTCCACCCCAAAAAAAATATTTTTTTGATAATTTTATTTATTCAATTTTTTATGATTCGGCATTAAAAATACACACAAAACGAAATTTTTACTAGGGACGAACCCGAGCGGAGCGAGGGTGAGTAGCTACTAATGCTATAAATTCGAGTTTGTATGTGTGTATGTTTGTTACTCCTTTAAGCTGAAATGGAGAGATTGATTTGAATGAAATTTAGTGCATAGATAGGCTATGACCTGGAGTACCTAACACATAGCCTAAATTATGCCAAAATACTCTTATTGTATATAGTATTAATGTTATAATAATACCCGGTGCCCAGCAGTTAGGTTATGACTATTCCTACTACTAGCAATACATATACATAATTGTTAGTTTTTGTGATTGTTATTATTAGATGGGGCTTAAATTATATAGAATAATACTGTGCCTGTAAAATTTGGTAGGTTTGCCCAAAGAGATAAATTTAAGTTTTTTTTATTAAAAAATAGTCTTCTTTTTATGTGATATAATTTTTAATATACATACATATAAGTATGTAATACGAGCATATAAACACTTGGTGATTTAATTATAATATCAGCTCTTAACTTTAAAGTAGAACTTAATAATGTATGGATAAATGCACCAGATAACCTGCTCGTGATTTGGTTCTCATCTGGTATATTTTTTTGCATACTAAATATATTCAAAGCCTAGAAGAAGTGCACAGCGATGATGCACGACAAAATATAGAGCTACAAAATGAAGCACTAAATCCATTTGGTCTCGTTCCGCCATTACAGTTATAGTCCATCCAATTTGGTTGCATTTTTTTACTTTTTTTTCACCACAAGATATAACCTTATTTCTATGATATAATAAAAATTATCCTGGACTTAATTTATTAATATGTAATTTAAAAAATAAAATAAATATAGTAAAAGTAAAGTAATATGGACAGTTAAAACTGAAGTTTTGAAATCATTAGACATAATGTTATAATAAATAAATAAATTTAATAATAAATGGCATATTAACACATATCACTATCTAGTTCCATGATAAACTACGAGGCCTTTGTTATGGATATAGTTATAAACTACACATATATAACTTTAAATACATACATATTATAAATATAAACACCCATGATTGGAGTGAGCATTCGTGCTCATCACACAAATAAATGCCCCCAGCGGGACTCGAACCCGCGATCGCTGGCTCAGCAAGTAGGGTCAGTACAAACTGAGCCAAACGTGTCGTCATTAATATTTATAAGTAACGTAATAAATAAGTTCAAATAAGAATTTAATGAGGAAATTAATTAACTCTCTATGGATATGCGATATACCAACTTAACATCATAGTACCGAGTCCTCGTTACTGAACTGATTTAAAAAAATAGAAAGTTTTCAATTCCACTATATCTTTTTCGCTGTGTGGTATGTTTATTACATTTTTTTTTATGATTGGAATAATATTTGAAATTAAGTATTTTTTGGATTAAAAGTTATGACCTATAAAGCTACATATATTATATTTAAGATTTTAAAACATATAAGCATGAATTTAAAATATAGCATTTTATCAATATTGTTATTTGCTTTTAGAATCAGTATATGAGTTTCGCACACTATTGTTGTTGTTAACTGCCTCGGTGGTGCAATGGCTAGCATGTACTGCTGCACAACCGGAGTCCTGGGTTCCAGTCTGGGTTCGAGTTTCACCCCCGTGCTTCGAAGAGCACGTAAAACCGTTGTCCTGCGCCTCAACTCTCACCGGACGTGTCGAGTAGTCGTCCAGCCGGAGTATGAGAGTGCACGTTGTGTCTGCGCGTACACTTGTGCACTATTGGCTTGTGCGCAGTTAGCTAGTCTCAATGAGATTGGCCGCCGTGGCAGAAATCGGCCAGGAGGACATTATTTAGGCACGTTGTTTAAAGTTGCATTTATACGTCTAAGCTATAAACAAAGCTCACTCCTTAAGTTCAAGGTCGCACAGTACAATCTCAGAACATATACAATAAAGTGGCGGGAATATTGTGTGAAATAAAACCTTTTTTTTAAATTCAAGGCCTATTGTATAGATAAGTTTTCCCACAGGCAGGTTTACAACGTTAACATGGTTACACTGCAAAATCGTGTCTTGCATTAGGTTCTTGCTTCGGCTAACCAGATGATAAATTTCAAACATAACCCAATATTATTTTGCTTATAGTTCACCACAATATAAAATATCTACATATTTAATATAATATAAGCTTTACATATAATTTTAAATGTAAGAAGATTAAATTTATCATTAAAAATATAGAAACCAAATCTGTACATAGTCTATTTAAAATATTAGTTCTAGTCTAATTAATTTATTTTGATATTATTATATCCATCCTAATATTATGAATGTATTTTTTACTTTTCTACCTCCACCCTTATTTTTAAGTAACTAGGGACGAACCCGAGTGGGTCACTAGTTAAATTCGTAAAAATAGCAATTAAAGCGAATTATCTAAATATATCGTATAATGTTAACCAAAACATTGTTAAAATACAAAATAATTTTTAGTTTTAAGTTATATATAATGAGCTATGAAACGCCTGACTTAAAAAAAATATAGATATTTTAATGAAAAAAATTAAATATTTTGCATAGATAGAGACCTAAAAATGGTTTATACGGCATATTGAGATTCGTGGGTAATAAAAGAAACCGGTTGGTTGGTATGCAGACAGATAACGGCATTGCCTAATGCGTTTTCTTACTTTAATTAGATTCTATTATTTCGCAGGAAGGTTTTATAGTTGTATCGCGAGTGTGTTTTAATTTACATATTTTTGGATTAATTTGTCTGCAATGATGTCTGAATTTCTAGATATATATTTTTATTTTTAACATTTTTAAGGATATATTTTACTAATAATAAGTAATATAAACGCAAAAGTAAGTGAGGATGTGTGTTTGTTACTATTTGAGGCAAAATTTTCGAATTGATTTTGATAAAAATATCTTTAACTTATAAAGATATAGTAATAAATAAATGAATTACGTGAGCAGAACTGCGAGAAAACTTTAGTCTCTTAATACCACATCGGAAAGCTTAATTTCAATCGATAAAATATTTTATATGACTATATTTCGAACTCTTCATTCCATGAGCTATCATATAGAGCTAGGTCTTGTGTCTTTGTCTTTATATCTTCTTGCAAAACTGAGTTCATTAATTAATAAATAAAATATACTGTACTTAAAAATAAAAAGTAATAATAAAAGTAATTATGAACATGAACAGTATATAACTGCTAGACTCACTTGAAACCGAATCTACGACCTTCAGTGTACACCTTTAGTCTACTTCTAAAAACTAACAGCTTGTTTTTCTAATTATAGCAAAAATAATAATTATTACTAAGAAAGTTATTAAATAAATAAATTAATTAAATTGTCGTTAAAAGTTTGATGTTAATTGCAAATTATAGGCCACTTGCAACACTTAACGAAACTTTACTTAACTTACTCGTTTCATTTTTATTGTTGTTTTGACGTACCAAATTAAAGCAGATGTTTCACTATAAATAAGTAATGAGTTTGATAAGAAGCGACACGAAGCCTGTATCGCTATACTATTTATATTACTTAGTCACACTATGTTTTAGTTATCTTTATAATGTGAAAGTGTATGTTTGTTTGTCTGCTTTTGATTGTACTACTAAATAAATTAATCAATTTTTATTATAATCACTAATTAGTATACTATGAAACTTAACGATGATATTTTCAAGTGTAGTCGACTTCAGTAAGGAAGAGTTTGGGTTGTTTGTTGAGTGATATTTATGCCAATTATAAGGCGGGTTTCATTATTGTTTTTGAATAAATAAATGTATACTGTATATTCTATACCCTCAAGGGTTGTCTCATATTAATTTCAAGAAAGAATACCACTCAGACCTTTTATTATTATTATTACAGTTTGTAGTAACCATACTCGCTGTGCCAGCGATCGCGAGTTCGAGTCCTGCTGGGGACATACATTTGTGTGTGTGTTATCTCATAAGCGTCTGGCAATCCAGCCGGGCGCAAAGCCAAGAAACGCACAGGGAGGTGGCCCAATTCGGTGGGTGGTGTACTGTGCGCGTTGCTCCTGGTTCTTCTATGACGGCAGAGTGGACCGTAAAAGCATCCCCACGGTTGTTGTGATCTGCTTCTGCAGACCTGCCATCGGAGCGTCGTGATTGAGTGCGTTAGCGATCCTGCGACCCCTTATTCAGACAGGGGAGGTTCTGTTGGGTTTTAGTGAGTAGTACTGGCTTTGCCGGCGAGTCTCACATAAAGAGCCAACTTATAATATATAATCCCACGTAAATGCATTTCCCAACGTTAAAAAAAAGTTTAGTCTATTTGTGTACTGTATTGAATCTTATCTATTTCAGTCCAGCTTTTTGGTGTGAAGGAGTAACAAACATGCAGAGACGTACATATATAAGTACAAACTTTCACATTTATTTATAACAGTAGCCTGGTAACACACAAATGTATGTTACCGGATGTAAATGCAGATATTGATACAATGATTTATATTTTTATAAATATTAATATATTAAAACAAATTTCCATAAGCAAATTTTGTATGTAAGAGAAAATGTAAACGAATTAAAGTCATTAATGAACTAATAAAATAACTCGTCCAAACTACTAAGCTTTAGATGTATTCTAACTAATGGTTGCTATCAGATATTCGCGCGGGTCCGTAAGGGCCATCGCTAACTTGTCTGTTGCGGGTCGCATCGTATCTTGCTATCTTACAATTTGCATCCTGAACTGACTATATATTTACAGCCTTAATTTTTTTAAGAAAAAATACATTGTTTTCAAAAGAAAGTAATAAATTTTGTATGGGGTATTTTGGGGTATAGTTTTAGTATTTGTTTTAAATCCATCCATATTATTTTATTTAATATTATAAATGTGAAAGTGTCTTTGTTTGTTTGTTTGTTTGTTTGTTTGTTTGTTTGTTTGTTTGTTTGTTTGTTTGTTTGTTTGTTTGTTTGTTTGTTTGTTTGTTTGTTTGTTTGTTTGTTTGTTTGTTTGTTTGTTTGTTTGTTTGTTTGTTTGTTAGTTCGTTCGTTCGTTCGTTCGTTCGTTCGTTCGTTCGTTCGTTCGTTCGTTCGTTCGTTCGTTCGTTCGTTCGTTCGTTCGTTCGTTCGTTCGTTCGTTCGTTCGTTCGTTCGTTCGTTCGTTCGTTCGTTCGTTCGTTCGTTCGTTCGTTCGTTCGTTCGTTCGTTCGTTCGTTCGTTCGTTCGTTCGTTCGTTCGTTCGTTCGTTCGTTCGTTCGTTCGTTCGTTGGTTCGTTCGTTGGTTCGTTCGTTCGTTCGTTCGTTCGTTCGTTCGTTCGTTTGTTCGTTCGTTCGTTCGTTCGTTCGTTCGTTCGTTCGTTCGTTCGTTCGTTCGTTTGTTTGTCTTTCTTTCACGTCGAAAAGGAATGATAGATTGGCGTGATGTTTGGTGTGAAGATAGAGAGCTAGAGAGTGACATAGGCTACTTTTTATCGCGGGAAATCATCTCCTCCCCACGGGAAAACACGTTATAATACAATCCAAAAATTTATTTCTGATCAGAATTACTTGAAACTTGGTATTAATGCTCTTCAATAAAATTAAATAAATACGTGTTTTAGGATTTTTCGAAATTCATCCTATAAGGAGGCAAAATAGGGGATGAAAGTTTGTATGAAACCTAGATACTAACCTTTTTAGAGATTTTTTTGTAGTTTTAGCGCGAACGAAGCCGCGGGGTCTGCTAGTAATTATATAAATACTATATAAGAAACATAAAGCTGACTCTGTTAAACCTACTCGTATGTAGGTTGGAATATACTTTAAAAATGAGTTTTAAGAAATTCTACTCCTAAATAATAAAAATGTAATGCAAAAGACAATGTGAAAAAAGATCCATTTACAAAAAATAACCTCGAAAACAGGTTTTAAAGTGTTCAAATTACATGTAGGCGTGTTTTATGATAATATCTATTACTTCCTTAGCTTACTTCTAGACTGTAACATTGTTAATTATATTATTGCGAAATATGTTTTTATGTTTAGCATTTTTTCAAGTTTTTATGTTATTTTTGTTTAAGAGTTTTTATTTAAAAAAAAAACAATTTTTTCTAGTATATAAGAAAATACATCCAGCCACTTAATTCTACATAAAATGAAAATTGAATATTCATCTCTCATAAAAATCGAACCCGTTAATAAATCGGATATTGTCACTACCGTACGACAATTATCCATAACAATGTTGCAATATTTATATATGTATATAAAAAGCGAAACCTTTTTGTTCTTGTGTTTGCGCATCTCATTGCGTCGTGCGCGCAACGTAATGACAGGCCGCACGCGCGCTGCCTAATTGATAATGAGCGCGAACGTGCGCGCGAGACATGCGCCATGGGAACCGCGTATGGTCTGAGCTGAGATCTAAGATTTGCGTACACAATACGAGAACGCATACAAATTAAATATTATTACATTTCCTATAATTATTGATTTATTAACTAGTGGCTTACATTCGCTTCATTCAGGTGCATTATATAGAATAGTTTAGAGACACATAGAGGGCAAAAATATAAAGAAAAATTCATTTTATTTTTGGGTCGAGAATCTTCTGGCGGACGTAGAATAACTCGCCAAGTTTTCATCGTTATCGGTTGAATGGTTTAAGAATGCGTAGTACAAAAATGTAAGGAAACCTTTATTTTTATTTATAGAGATAGGTCTTAAATAACTTTTTGTATTGTATTCAGCACTTTTTAACGTCCCACTGCTGGGAAGGCGCCTCCATTCAATACGAGTGGGATCAGGCTATAGTCCACCACGCTGGCCAAGTGCAGGTTGGCGGACCTCATGTCTTCCAAAACTTGCTAATAGATTAGTATGTTAACATTATATAGCCAATAGATATATAAAATAAAATAGTATGTTCTTTCCATGACACAGACACAAATCTTTTTGTAACTTCCATACAAATGATTTATTATTTATTGTTCTAAAAAATCTCAAATTATTGTAGTTTTTTGCAATCATTATATTTTGTTTTTCTAAATTTATGCATGAGAGCTACTGCAATTTATTTCATAAGTACATTTTATAACTATATAACAAAACAAAAAACATTTAAATTAATATCATTTTACCTGAAACATATATATATATATATATATATATATATATATATATATATATATACACACATATATAGTAACGCATCGAATGTTTCTAATTATATGACCTAGAATATTAAGAGAAGTAACTAAAATAAAAAAATCTAGTGAATATGTAAGCTTATGTTAGTAAAAAGTGGCCTTGTGTGTACGAGGCATGCGACCGAGATGCGACGCAATTACTTGCATCATTACGTCCGTCTTGATGAGAACCTCTTTCATTTTAATTCTTGTGTTTTCGGAAATGATCTGATAAAATGCAGGATTTGCATACACCAAATATTTATTCTCACGGATATTGATAACGGCATAGGTATTCTATTATGCAAAGGAAGCCTAATATAAAAATATGGCTATTAAAATCTTGGATGGCTACCTTATAAGCATCTATAAGCTTGCATTATTTCAATTCCATGTCATATAATTCTTTCTTCGATTTACGCAAATGTTTGACATTTTAAATAAAACTATCTTTTCGGATTTTTTCGCGGATTAGTTTTGATTTTTGGTTCCCGACGTTTCGAATGAAACTTAAAGGCTAAAATTAAATAAATAATATTCCATATTCAATAATAAAACTTATTAAAATTATAAAAATGCTTAAAATTAAAACTAATAACAAATATTGTAAGGTACTTTGGTGCCGTTTTTCAATTTTTTGAATTCATTTTGTTATTTTATGAGTAGGCTGTCTGTAACAACTATATAATGCCTTTGAGACATCTACAACCTTAGTCTCTCCCGTGACCAAGATTGTTGTTGTGTTGAAGTGTTGTAAGATTGTTAAAGCATTTGAAACGTCGGGAACCAAAAATCAAAATAAATCCGCGAAAAAATCCATGTTATGTTTTAGATTTTGATGTAATCCAACGATTGAACAAGTATTTTCAGAATTAGCAAACTCAATTCTGGCTAAAGATGAAAGAAACAATAAATATAGCGATTTCTAAGTCAGCCTTATCTTTCTTCCACTAGAGAAAGTTTGATATGTCTACTGAAGAATATCTCAAACAATTTTTTGTTGTTTACTACAAAAGTATAAAAGTAGATAAGCAGTGTTTCGTGACAGCAGTAAATTATAATTAATTACTAACGCCATCTACGTCTATCGTCTTCACGCATGTGCGAGTCCTAACGCCTAGATGCAGAAAAAATAAGAAAAAAATCAGCACGCGAGACGAAAATAACAGGATAATTGAGTTACTTTATATGAAGCTGTTAGAATTAATTATTTATCACGATAATAAATATGTAGTCATTGCGAATTGTTGCATTTTATCCTCATACGTAGTATAAATTACAATGTAATATAGAACAGATGAGGTTCGTGATACGTTGCCGATTATAGCGGGATCGATTCTCGAACGGAGCGAATCAAATGTTTTAGCCTACATGCACGTTTAACTTGGACTAATTAAGAAAAAGAGAAACATGTGAAGCCACCTAGCCTACACTGTCTAGACATCGGTAGACAGCGGACAACGAAATAAACTGTGTTCTACCTGTAACTTTAAAAAATATATATTTAAAGCATTTTCAAGTGATACATTATTATTTATATTTATATATATTTATGTAAAACTATCTTTAAATTATACAACAACAAATTACAACTATATAATGACGTTTGAGACGTCTATGACCTTAGTCTGTCTCGTGACCATGACAGTTGTAAAGCACTTGAAACGGTGGGAACCAAAAATCAAAATAAAGCCGTAAAAAACTCGAAAAGATAGTTTTGCTTAAAATATATTCATGTAAGTGTGGCCTATAACAACGACAACGCCTAAGATAAAACTTACGTACTCCTACAACATTATAGATTTTGTCGTTATTCAATAAATGTTATTGGTAATTGTTTGTAAAAATGTTTTGATGTTTCTTACTTTATTATAATTAGTAAATGTAATAGAAACTTATCAAGGGGACCAGACCATGTCCTTTTTTAACGTTGGGGGGAAGGGGGGGGGGTTAGACCATGTCCTGGGCTAACATATTTTTTATCCGTGTCACTACCTATTTGAAATAGCTTAATACAGAAAAAGTGGAGACCTCAGTACAGTAAAAAATACTGTCTGCAAATTAAAATTAAAATCTACAATAGAAGTCTCGCCAATTAAAATATAAAGATAACTAGCGGCTCACCCTCGCTTCGCTCGGGTTCACCTCTAGAAAAGCACAAACAGATCTATCCCACGGGAACCGTTCATTTTTCCGGGATAAAAATAAGTAACCTGTTGTTTGACCTGCAATATAAGGTATCAGCATGTCAAATTTTACTAAATTAGGTGCATAAGTTGTTGTGTACTGAGCTGTATAAGTTACTATAATTTTTTAACTATCCCACGGGAACTCTTTAATTTTCCGGAATGAAAAGTATCAAATTTCATTTAAATAGGTTCAATAGTATCGGAGATTAGCCCGTACGAACAGACAAACAGACAGAGATACAAAAAATTTGAAAAAATCTGGATTTGTTCTATTTCTCTCCTTACGGGATGTAAGAAGAGAACTGACTCGTTTTTTAGCTATTTTTTCTACCATCTATGTGCAGACATTCGACCTCTAGTTTTATTATTCATATATGTACCTATATTCAGATAGAATAAATAACGTATAATAAAACAGAAATATATAATAATGAAAATAGTTATAGCGACTGTACCTTAGAAGATAGACATATACTATGTATAACTTTTCTATAGACTTTTTTAAGACTTACAATTTTCTTGTACAATGTTTTGATCTATCTCTTAAGGTTGAGCCAACGTTAGCCATATAAATTTCTAAGGACAATTCGATAGAACCAGTTATTGTATTTTCCCGTGGGAATGAATAATTTCGTTCGAAGTCGTAAAAAGTATTCTAAATGTTGACCCGAGCACTAAGTTTTTTCACTATACAAATTGAAGTTAAAATCGGTTGAGTACTTTTTGCGTGAAACGCGCACATCGATTTGACTAAGTTTTATTATAGGTATAGATTAGAATAAATATTGCGAGTGTAACTTAGGAGATAGACATATACTATTCAGAACTTTTCTGTAGGACTTTTCAAGACCTACAATTTTTTAGTATATTGTTTTGATGTATGTCTTAAGGCTTAGCCACAGGAAGGTTTCTAGGGAGGACTCGATAAAACCAGTTATTATATTTTCCCGTGGGAAAGAAAGATTTTCTTTAAGTAAAAGGTATCTAGGCAGTGGTATCCCAGTGGTAACGCGCTCGCTTGGGAAACCGAATGAAGCAAGTTCAAATCCCGGGTCTAGCACCTCTGATATTGGCCAGCGTGGTGGACTATGGCCTGATCCACCTCGTACTGAAGGGAGGCCCGTGCGTGTGTTAAAAAGGGCTGAACACAACATACATACATACAAAAGGTATCCTAAATGTTGACTCGAGTAATAAGTTATCACTTCACCAAATTTCGTTGAAATTAGTACATTATTTTTCGCGTGAAACGCGCACACAAAAACAGACAAACAGACATACAGGCAAACAGACAAACAGACATTTTTTTAATAACTATTGTTTTTGGGTCTATGTTGTGTACATAATACGTTACAAATAAACAAAAACATCTATCCCACGGGAAAAGTACGTTTTTCCGGGATAAAAAGTTACCTATTTGTTATTCTGATGTATGAACTATATTATTGTAAAGTTTCATCAAAATCCAATCAGTGGTTTTTTGTACTAAGCTGTATAAGTTACTATAGTTTTTTGACCATCCCACGGAAACTCTTTAATTTTCCGGGATGAAAAGTAGCTGATTTGTTTTTGTTATGTATGAACTATATTATTGTAAAGTTTCATTAAAATCCAATCAGTAGTTTTTGTGTACTAAGATGTATAAGTTGTTATAGTTTTTTAACTATCCCACGGGAACCCTTTAATTTTCCAGGATGAAAAGTATCTAAGATGTTGCCCGGGGATATAAGGTACCACCATGCAAAAATTCATTTAAATAGGTCCAATAGATCCGGAGATTAGCCCGTACAAAGAGAAAAACAGATAAACAGCTTGCTCGGGTTCGTCCATACATACGAATATGTTGTATTATCTCTTTAACCATTTGTCCAAATTATATGCAGTAAAAGGGAAAAGTCTTTTATTTTAAGCATTTTAGACGATAAATTTACTTATTTTGATAAGAATTCATAATTATTGATAATATGACCAATAAACATGACCTACCGATTTAAATGATTTTTTTAATATAAAAAACTACTTTTTGTGACTTAAATATAAAAGTTAGACATATGCTGTCGCTGACTTTTTTGTAGGCATTATTAAGCTCTACAACTTTTCTCTAGAACATAATCATATATCTCTCATCGTTAAGGCAGCGTTCGTAAGAAACGTTTTCGTTCGACCGTTTTTTCTCCGACTTACTTTGCAAATCCGACTACCACGAAAAAGCCTTTTCATTTTTCGGATTAATATATAGCCTATGACACTGAGAAAGAACGTGGCTTTCTATTGATAAAAGAATTTTGAAAATCGGTTCAGTAGATCCAGAGATTACCCCCTACAACGTCACAAACTCACAAACTCACAAACTCACAAGATCACAAACTTTACCTCTTTATAATATTAGTATAGATTTAAATAACTATTGCAAGTGCACTGAAAAAATATATTACACAAATTAATTTTAACTAACAGTATATTGTTTGACGACACGTTTGGATCAGTTTGTATTGACCCTACTTGCTGTGCCAGCGGTCGCGGGTTTGAGTCCCGCTGGGGGCATTCATTTGTGTAACGAGCACGAATGTTTGTACTTCAGTCATGGGTATTTATATTTATAATATGTATGTATTTAAAGTTATATATTATGTGTAGTGTATCAACTATCTGGTATCCATAACACAAGCCTCGTAGCTCACCATGGAACTAAATGGTGCTGTGTGTTAATGTCCCAACATATTTATATTCATCATAACATTTGATGTGAACAAAAATATCGATAATAAAGCAATTTGACTCGATTGGGCATCATTATACAGTAGATAGGTTAATAATGAACAATTATACAATATCCATCTTTGACCCGGTTGCAACAAACGCTTGCTTTACACGCGAGCTGCGTGATGGTCCAGTGCCGTCTGTCATGCGAACTTCAAAACAGGTTAAAAATTAATATTACCATAGTAATATATTATTCATTTACATTCAGACAGAATTTAGTTGGTTAAATTAACAGTTATTTTAACTAACGGTTGGCTATTTATACTATTTATGCTCTAAGTACATAGATACAAAGTATTTACGATGAGGTACTCGTATGAATCGATGTAGCATTGTTGTTTGCTTTCTAGGTTTTTCAACATTCCCGCTTTTAAATTACCATCTGGATTGAGACATATTTTCTACGTAAATTCGTTTGAGAAATAATTATAATCTGAAAATCGATGATATATAAATACACTTTTTTGATATTATAATTATTCATATGATATTTTTAACGAAAGAACATTCTAAGTCCATTCTAATATTATAAAGCTGGGGAGATGATTTTATTTTTATTTGTTTTAACTCTAACTTCGCTCAGGTTCGTCCTTACCTTGCTTCCCAATACAAACTTTCGTCCCCATTTTTACAATCTTAAGGGATGATTTCCGATATAAAATGTATCCTATATCCTTCCTTTCCTTTTATACTATCTTCTTAGTAAAATTTCATTTAAATCGGTTCAGTAGATCTAGAGATTACCCCTTACAACCTCACAAACTCACAAACTTTACCTCTGTATAATATTAGTATACAATATACATTATTTGTAGCCTTTGTATTGAGATATCACGGTGCAAACCTAAAGAGAGCAGTTATATAGGTATGTATATATAAAATATGTAAGCTAAGCATCGGACAAAAGCTATTCTATTTATATTATTTAGGATAAATAATGATTAAGGAGAACCATAATTAAACATTTCAATGTGTAGATACCCCGATAAAACAAATTGGTTAAATTCGCACCGTGGGAATTAATGCAATTTTAAATATTTAGTTATATACTTTACAATATAAGTTTCTATATTTAGTTCTTGTATTAAAAAAAAAACAATTATCTTATTGTTTAGACACTTGGAACCTTATCAAAGAATAGGGGATTAATTATCATGTCCTCATGACAGAATTTCGGTAATTGCTGCTTGATATGATGTAATAATATATGATGATGAAGATATTATCACATTGATGTTATAAACTATAAAATTTTTGAAGTTATACTTCTTTTGGCAAGCTTGGAAAAAAATATGAGAGTAAAATTTTTACGATGCGCGCGCTCACCGACAGCCAAAAAGCGACATAATGAAGTTAGCTGCATTCCTTTTATGAACAGAGAGTTGTGATATACGAGATGAAATCTTTAGCTATTTTTGTTCTGTTACGCCAAAGAAGTATAACTTCTTACGTGCGTACATAAGTACACACACACGTTTTTTGTATGTAAATGTATGTGCAGTTTATTTCTTGAAATTAAAACACCTACCCCGCGAGCAAAGTCACAAGTCATATGCTTTAATCCCTCTATGATCGCGGATACGCCGGCGTGTCAGTTAACAATACATTTCTTAGAATTTCAAATAATTTCTTAGAAATTTACCTGGAGGTGTTATAAATGTCGCAAGCATTGCATTTTGCAATGCAATTGTCTTATTCTGAATAGGCTGTGAACTCCTTGACGCTAGGACAGTTTGTCACACAAGCTGACCTGACCTTTGAACCCATTCTTTAAATTATATTTATGTATTATCGACTCTACAAAACTACAGTAATTTCTTAGCGAACTACTTATGGTCTTTCCATCTATTTCAGAGGTTCTAAGCAGTGTCCAATTCTGGAGCGGTAAGATCGATCGCGACCAGAGCTGGTGTACGTCACGACTCATGGACTACATGGATGATTGGTGCTTTCGTGTTGTTTGGTTATAATTTCGGTAAGCTTGTCGAACCATGATCCATCATGGAGCTTGAAACCTTTCTTAGCGTAAGGTGCTTAATAAAAGTGCCAAATGACATTTTTCTAGCAAAAACGCACCACCAATGGAGCAAACATTGCTTGAAATGTAATATAATTTATATAATAACTAGCAGAACCCGCGGCTTCACTCGCGCTAAAACTACAAAAAATGATAAAAAAGGTAGTTTCACACAAATTTTCATCCCCTATTTTACTGCCTTATAGGATGAATTTCGAAAAATGCTGAAACAAATATTTATTTAATTTTATTGAAGATTTTTTGGATTGTATTATAACGTGTTTTCGCGTGGGAAAGAGATAATCTCCCGCGATAAAAAGTAGTCACCTATGTCACTCTCCAGCCTTCCGACTGTCTTCATACAAAAAATCACGCCAATCCATCACTCCGTTTCGACGCGAAAGAAGGACAAACAAACAAACACACTTTCACATTTATAATATTAAGTATGGATATAATTTAATTCAGACATTTCAGCATCTAAGGTGAGGGGTAAAATTTAGAGATAATCAACTCAATAAGAAAAACAAAGGGGGTTACGCGTCAATGAATTATTCAGTGAGAGTCATTAAAGGTAGTTCCGAGGTGATTACTTAATTGGACAATTATAGTGTATTCATTAATGTATAAGCTATTGATGGACAAGAAATTCTATGATTAGCTTTTACAATGATGTTTCACATCGATTTTTTTTATTTCTGAATACCCACTACAATATGTTAGAATAATATACCTGATAGCAGAATAAATTTCTTATAACTTAATTATTAATGACATATTATTGTAATAAAATATTTTTTGTTTTTTTCTGTTTGTATAATACTGTGCCCAAATTTGGTGTAACGTCTCGAATATTTTCGTATGTGAAGCTCTTTACAAGATTATTTATAATAAAAATTCAGTCGAATTGAGAACCTCCTCGTTTTTGAAGTCGGTTAAAAAGACGTGTGAATTCCCTCCCGCATTTGAGTACGCCCAATGCTGGGAAATTAATAAAAAACCTGAATTTTAATGAGTACCTAAAACACTTAAAGTCATTAGGCCACATCACCAAAATGCAAATGTGAGTGTTGAATAATTATTTTCATTACAATGTATTTTATCTTCTTCAACTTCGCTGTATGCATAACAGTAAAATATAAATTTTATTGAAATGAGTATACTGAAAGTAGGCAATGTAGCTTTTCATATAATAACATAAGAGAAACGGTAGACAAAAGTTATTGATTGGGCTATTAAAAATAACACAGTATAACTGTTAAGAGATTTGTATTCTTGACAATCGACTAAGAACAGAAAGATCGCAGAAATGCTGTAAATGTGATTTTTTTCATGTCACTATGTCATAACTTAAAAAAATGATAGATTTTATTAAAATACAAATTTTTATTATAATATGTTTTTTATAAGTTTTACGTATTCTCTAAGTGCTTGCTTAGTTATGCACTTTCGTTTTAAATTGCTATAGATTATGCGTTGTTTTCACTCAGTCAATGAATCAAATTTAAGATTATTTTCATTTATAATAATTATTTGTGTAAATAAAATGAATTTAACAAAATTAAAAAATAATAAGTTGATATTATTAATTATACGATAGTGTGCATTATTTATATTACACTATCGTAACTGCTAAATGGATTTTAACTTCTTAATAGAACGCTTCACTAACTGTCTGATCTAGTCTACTTTTATAGACGCAACAGTGTCGAGGTTCGGATGAAATCTAGTGTAATAAAAGAGATACCTCACGTTTTAAGTATATAAAAAAATGTCAGTGCCTATAATTTATATTACACTAAATTTTGCTTGTTTTCGTAATGAGTACGTTGATAAAATCTAGCTTGAATCTATATAGGATATTTTCGGAATTTCGCTCAAATCCATTGAGTTGTTACATGGTAACTCTCTCTAATGGGCACTAATTCTCAAACTTTCTTACGTGTAATATTAATTTGATGTTGAAAATTATAACCTTATCATGTTGATGCCATTTTTATTAAGTTTAAAGGATAAGAATAATCTTTGACTAGCCAAGAGTCCACAGGCGATCAAACGTTAAATTAAATGTTGTACAAGTAGCCCCCCTTTCTACACGTGAGTGCTCGTAAAGGGCTCGTTAACATGGTGTAATTATTTTAATATACATAAAACCGTGTGGTAAACCTACTTGCTTAATCAAATTACTAGAATATAAATTTACTATGTTATTAGATTTCCTTTTCTCTCCTATTTCTCTTTTTACAACGAGAATCGATCCCAACATACAGTCAGTGGGTAGTTCTAATAAGTCTTTTGTGCTTTACTTTCGGTAATATAGTGAAATATGATATTCTTCTCCCTGCCCATTTCCCAATCACTTGGGGTCGGCGCAGTACATCTTCTGTACTGCTGATAGGATTTGGCAAAAGTTTTACGACCGGCCGCCTGTCTGACGTCATCCCTCCTTGGGAATGCTATTGTGTCTCTTTGTCTGAATGGTGTCGCGGAAGTCTTGTAGTAATTATGCACTTTCAATTTTGTTGTCTTTTAAAACATTTTTTGTACTATTACTTAAATTTTTAATGTTATTTTCGGATATATTTTAAAATAAATTGTGATTACACCATAAATTTTGTTTTGACGTTGTCAATTTTTTTTGAACTAAATGAAATATGATATTATTGTGGTATAAAAAATAGATATACGGAGACAGCTTTTTTGTTACGCTTTTATAAGCTTCTCTTGATATTATTTATGTAATCAAATATTGGATTCTTACTTGGATACTTCTTAAGTAAGAATCTAAGTACATCCTCTATTATGATACTATCGAGCTGATCTGATGATGGCGCTAGGAGGTGAGTGACATCATTCTTGATTATTTGTAGAACCAAAAATTTTTGCATTGATAAATTACTGATTATTAGAAACGTGCTGTTTTTAATTAAAAAATATATATATATATATATTTATTTAAACTTACAACTCGCTCACTATACCTATATTGTTTAAAAGAAATTCAAGAATCTATAAAGCAAAAAAGTTATAAAATCGTGATATTACCGTTTCGTGTAGGCATAAACCATGTGCATAGATCTGCGCGTAATAAAACGAAACGATTGATCGTCACTAACACGTAAATGAAGCAAATTGCCCATTGTGAGGATTTATGACAGCTGTATATATTTATTTATGCTTTTTGAATCATTCGGACCAAAAATGGACTCATCGTTTAGGTTTTTAATATTCATGGCACAGCAAATGTGTTATTTCATAGGCATTATCATAATAGCACTCCATTATAACACATCTAGGCAAATAACGCGTGAAAATTCATTAAATAATCTGTATAGACTATTTCGCATCTATCCAAATATAGTATGTATAATTGAAACATTCATAACACAGGCACAAAACCGTTAATAGTTGTACTTAGTGCGGTGGCCTTTTAAAACATCTGCCGGTTATGAAAATAGGAAAAACGGCTATGCGTATTCGATTGCAGGCAGTGGCGACGTGCCAACTAGGGCCTCGGTTGATTTACGATGCCTAGAGCTGATTCACTACTTTTTAATGAAACAATTGCATGTTAAGAATGCTTCTTCACGCTGCATAATGACAGATATTCCATGATGGTCACTTAATTTTAAGTTTTAACGCCTATTTAGCATATATAGTACTAAGAAATGACATATAAAAATGGATATAATAATATATTTATTGCATGGATGCGTTAATAGCTGTGAAGACCACAGAAGGCGCGTAACTTCTAGTGGGCCCTGAATTTAAATTTATAGATTTTGACACGTACAGTCATTTGAAATTAATGGTTGTAAAATTTGCATCAACGTTTTATTAAAAACTGTGCACACCTTCGATTCGTCTCTAGTGAGTTTTTGCAATATGTTAATATGTCATGCCAACGACTTATGTCGCTTGCCGGTTCATAAACTATCAAGATCACGTCCATACGTAACTTCGTTATACACAAATCTAAAAATCAACAAAAGTTTTTGCAAATATAATATAATACCTAGTACGAATACATTTTGTAAAAGCTTTTTCAAATTATTGACCAACTTGAAAATGAAAAAAAGTACTCATTTTCTATGCAACAATGTATATAAGTAACCATTCGTATTTGATTCTGTAATTCCTTATATATATAAATTTACAACTTGCATCATATAATGAAAAAACGCAGACACGTATGATCAGAATTAGTAAGATCTTCTATAAAATATCAAATTATACATGCCTTTGGTGCCATTAAAATTAATTTGAGCGATATGCAGTTTGAGAATCGGTAAACTGGTTTGGATATTCTAGTTGGTGCAAGTTTTTATGTTGCCAAATTCTTATATGGTAGGTACTCCAAAGATCATTTAAATTAACGCGCTGCTTTTTCGATATTATATGCAGTTCCTAGTATTTTATAAATATAATAAAATAATATTCTAGCATCCAAATTTGTCTTTCAGCCACCTGCGTACCAGATAAAAAGTATTTTGTACTAATTATAATGTTTATGATTATATTCAGATCAAAGATGGATTGTCTAATGATATAAGGCATAGCTTAATGAAATAAAAACAAATTATTTATCAGAAATACTACTCATTTGTGAAAATTTTCGTTTTCTATTTTATCTATATAATGAGGTTATACCTTCCTATAGGAATAGGTCCATAGGTCATCACCCTACGATCCTTGTGAGCGGGAGGTATCAGACATAAGTACCCTACGCAAACAAAGCCACGGATAAAAGCTAGTCTATATTATAATTTTTTCTACATTACCTAACTTATATTGGAAGCAAAGTTCTACGAATATTTTAAGTAACTCTAGTAAGGAATAAAAGTTTATTATAAAAAAGTTTTGTAACTGTGAATAATTGATTAATGTTTAAGTGAAACGGGTCGATCTTACATATATAAGCAACTTAAAGCTTACGAGGTCGAGCATCTTCAATGCTGGCCATGAGCAAAAAATCTTAAGATCGTGAGAATCCGCCTGAAAACGCGCTTGTCTGGCGTACGTTTTTTTCTTATTTTAGCTATGCCTTATCATTCTTATCACAAGTGAGACTTGTGTACTTTCTTGTTAGAGTTTCATGAGAAAGTAGTATAATTAGCAAGTAGAGAGAAGATGAAGTATTCGCTTAGATTTACACTTTTTTTTTGATTATGAGAATTTATCATCATATTTGGATCTCCTCTGTGTTAAAATGACATCGAATGATGTCAATTTAGTAATGAATGAGTGATGCCCCTGAATGAGGCCCGAGCCGAAGCGAGAGGTCAAAAAGGGCCGAATACACATTTGATAAACCCACAGACGAACGAACTCTACTAAAAAAACATATTTTTTGTGTTTTTAATCTCAAAAATTATATATAAGTTTTTTAAAAGTACTAATTATGGTCTGCCATAAATTTAGTAAATATGTATATATATGTATGTATAAGCAACGTAATTAACAAAAGTCGATAAGCTTACAAATTTTTTATGAATAATGTAAAATTATGCGGATGTAAATTTTTAAGCAGCCGGTTATTATCAAGCTTCTAATTTTAGTTTTTTTTTAATATTGTAGTCTATTTAATATTCGCAGACATTTTTATCGCCAAAATGTTGGTGAATCACCTTTTTTCATAGACTTAGAAAGAGATTTGAGGTGCAATTAATTAGTTTTTTTATGCGTCTCGGACGGTGTTGTGTCTACATTTTTTTTATATTTCAACGATTTTTATTATGCAAAGCTTTAAGATTTAGCATATTATTTCAAATTACATTTTCATCATCAAAATTAATCGTCTTACGATAATAGATTCAAAGATTACATATTCACGTATATATAGGACTAGCATTGCCCGCGGCTCCGCCCGCGTTCAGATGACCAAAAACCAAATTCTTAGGTTTTACATATTAGTATTACATTGCAGTTATTGTATTTTTTTTCAGAAATGATTTTCCCGCGGTAAAAATATCCTATATGTTGACCCGGATAACCATACCAAATTTCATCAAAATCCCTCCAGTGGTTTTTCTGTGATACGGTAACAGATAGACAAAAATTCTAAAAACTATAGATTCGGCATCTGTATCGATAACAATGTTTATTTCAATAAGATTTTCCAAAAAATATTTAATGTACAGATTCGGCTTAATTACAATTTTATTATATGTGTAGATAAAATTAGTAATATAAAAAAATATTTACGCTTTATTGGATTTTTCCTTGTTATTAGAGATCAACTTTAGCATTTAAAAGTTACAATTAAAATATATATATATATATATATATATATATATATATATATATATATATATATATATATATATAGATCAGTGAATTTAAATTTCACGCTCTAACTTTACTAGTTTGAACAGTAATCTACTTAGATATGTAAATTTCATTAATGTTTTTTCTCTGTTTTATCTACACATTAAATATTTAATTAACATGATATCGACTTTTTTTCGGTTGAAGTGCCATTGTACAACCATATAATTGTTATACTTAAAATATCATTCAATATAGGATCATATTCATTTTTAAATGGGAAAGTTTATAAATTAGGTTGCAATACACCAATACACAGGAAGAAGTCGAAACCTTGTGTAAACATAAAACCATTTAGTCTAGTTTGCTTAACGTCTATGTAGTAGACTGTTTTGTCCACATGACGTGTGGCCATGAGATTTGAAAAGCTTGGCTTGCTTATTTTTAAGATGTATAAGAAAAATACCTTTTATAGTTTAGATTTTTATTTTCAAAACATTAAATAAATAAATTACTATGTAGTACCTGGGCAAACGGACTTCGCTTGGCGTTTTGTAAAATTGTTTTTTTTTTTTGGAAAAGATGTAAGAAATGCGTTTTTCTCAGAAAATACACCTGTATAGATAAACATAAAAAGCAAAACCGAGATACAATAAATAAATTGATATATATACAAGAATTGTTCATTCAATATTATAAGATTAAAGAAGGTAAGCTTTAATTATTTATTTATTGGTTAGTCAATACTGAAATATAAGCTTTTAAGTGAATAATAATAAAGCTTTAAGCTCTTTTAAGGATGCTCTAGCAAGTTACTCCTTTAAATACAAAGTAAGCTGCGAGTAGCGTCTATCTATGTTTAATACATGTCTATATCTTATGTAAGAGTATAAAATTATTTTAATGAATATCAGCACTTTAATTATTGAAAAAATAGAATGTAGGTAATTGTGCCATAAGTAAGAAAATGTTTTTTTAATATGGTTGCTTATTATCAAATGTATATTTTGATAGCAGAAAAGTTAAATATACAAATCGCCAAGGTCGTTGCTCTATTCGAAACATAAAGCGCGCGTGCACCTTTTTCAGTCAAAAACAACGCAGAGCCCACGACTGCGATAGTTTTGCCGCGGTTAGGCCGATCTGAACTAGGCCTGAGAAAAACATGGAGTCGATTCAGTATTCAAAATTTAATTAAAATTAAAATAAATCTAAAAAAATAGTGTGACGTTTCGACTTTTTTCTTTTATCGTACACATTTTTGTTAATAACTATTAAGTTCAAACGATACTTAAAACTGATGTACTTAAATGTAATTTGACGTGTAATTTTTGTAAATGACTAACTTCATACTGTAGTCTAAATCTGTCGCATCGTAAGTAATTCGCTCTCATCATTTTTTCACTAATGCGCCAAAAAAGTATAACTTTAAAAATTTGAAATAGTAGGAGATACCGATCTATGTATGTGTTTGTTAATATGTTTTATGGTTTGAAAAATATATATAATATATATTTTTCAAACCATAAAACAT
This sequence comes from Brenthis daphne, assembly GCA_947093115.1. Classification (NCBI taxonomy): domain Eukaryota; kingdom Metazoa; phylum Arthropoda; class Insecta; order Lepidoptera; family Nymphalidae; genus Brenthis; species Brenthis daphne. The sequence continues at coordinate 27,457,713 of OX352473.1, forward strand.
ATTAACAAACACGACCTAGGCGGGCTGTCACCAAAAATTTGCTTCAGGCTATTTTTAATAAAAAAAATATTGATACTTTCTTAGATTTACGCGAATATTTGACATTTTAAATAAAACTATCTTTTCGGATTTTTTCGCGGATTTATTTGGATTTTTTGTTCCCGACGTTTCGAATGCTTTACAGCATTCATGGTCACGGGAGAGACTGAGTTTAAAGTTAAAAAAATATTGTAAGGTAATTGGTGCAATTTTTATTTTGTTATTTGTGGGTAGGCTGTCTGTAACAACTATACCTTCGAGACATCTAACACCTCAGTCTCTCCCGTGACTATGATTGTTGTAAAGCATTCGAAACGCCGGGAACCAAAAAACCAAATAAATCGGCGAAAAAATCCGAAAAGATAGTTTTGTTTAAAAAAATATTGATTTTTTTGTTTAAGGTACAAGAACTGTTTTCCTGTAACAACTTAGCATCAATCGAAAGTAAAAGATTTATACAAAATACCATCATACTGTCGACGGCCTTTTTAAAACATACTACCTAACATCCAGGTATAAACAGATAAATTGAAGTAGTTAATAGCACGTATTGTTTTCCGGAACAAATCTATCAAAATATAGAAAATTTTGTTACAAATTTAATGATATTTACCAAAACTACTCCAGATCAGAGGTTTTTAACTAAAAATAGCCTAGAGTAAACTTTTGGTGACAACCCTCCCAATATATTTCGCCTGTAAAAAGAATAAAGGGTCCACCGCATAGATCAGGATGTTAGCCTAAAATGTTTATTTATCTTATCTGCTTTCTAGTTTTAGTAGTCTAGAGTTTCATTAATATTTTATTACTCGCTCGTATTTTTATCGATGTCCGTTAACCTGTAAGTGTTTATTTGCAGATCATTATAAGATGGACAAAAAACTAATTGGCAATAGAAAGAAATGATGTTATTTACTTTCAAAACTAGTAAATTAAATTATAAATGCTCAGCAAAATGACTAAGCCATTTTTTCTGTTCAATTTCGAAAGATAACACTTTTAATTAATAAATTTTGCAAAGTAAGATAGCAATATCAGTTCAAAAATAGACTAGCACACTTTAAATAACTTAATGTACGCAGATATCGAATTAGTGTGGATATAATCGCCGACTCGAATGACATGGGGTATATCCAGTCAGTATACATCAGATAAAAATTAAAACACATTAGAAAGTTCCAGACGTTTCGGTCCACTATTAGCCGGTTTTAAGCACATACTATGCATAATTATTTGCACTACGACTTTGCATAAATCAAAACGAATTATTGTCTTACATTTACGTTAAGGAAAAGCGGAAAATATGTATGTTTAAAATAAAATTTTTATTATAATTTTTAATGTGTTATCACTTTTTAGTATAATAAAAATAATTTATGTATATTTTTGACGGGTACTTTATGTTGTAAGTGTTTTGTGTGGTAAGTAAAGAAGCTGTATACAAGCGTATATAATATTCTTACTTAATTAAGTTTTGTAATAATTTTAAAAATTAATAAACTTACTAAATTAGATGTACTGATCATCGCACCTTGGGTCCTTTTTGTGATAAACAATAGCATTCCCAAGGAGGGTTGAGGGGTTTCAGGCAGGCGGCAAGTGATTGGGAAATGGGCAGGGAGATGATGATGATGTCATGAAAAAATTCTTACTTAATAATGATGGGCACTTGTTTTATCGTTTTAATTAGTTTTTTACGCAGTCAGGTTTTTTAATTTTATGATATGATATTTTTAGCTGTTTAGTTTTGGTCTGTTAGATGTTTGGAATTTTATTTAACAATATCTTATCGAAAATTACTTTTAAACATATTAGTTGTATATATTTTTTAATAATTTAAATAACTTAAATTCTTTATTTTTATATTTGATAGGTCTGCAAGAAAAAATAATTAACAAGATACTCTATTGAAATCCGCCCTTTTGATTTTTGATATACCTATGTACCCTATAACTTGTTTAGGAATTACGAGTAACTTAGGAACGGGCATACATGATGTGGCCATGCATACATACAAACATACATATGTACATACTTTTTTGGGCTTCGCCGTAGTCGGTTAAAAAAGGAATGATTGTTTTATAAGAAAGCACAGATAAACTAAAATTTTATAATTAATCACCAATTTAGCTAAGATTTAACCTACTTTATAAAATCAGTAGAACAAAATTTGCCTTGCTAAAGTTACGCAGAACAGAGGTTTACATATACTCGTAAGTTCAAAAGTCCCATTTATATTTGAAACTCTAAAATATAACACGATATATTTCTTTAACAAAAATGAGAAATGGTATTTGTGTAAAAACTAAACCTGCATAATCTGCCTATAAGCATTATCTATTCATTTAAACGATTATTTTATTTATAACCAGACATCTTGTATGCGTAATGGGTGTAATGAAGCAGAAATTTGTCGTATTGTTGTTGAGTTATGGAGGTTTACTATCATTTGTCTATCTGTCATCGTCGTCGGTAACTATATTTTTATGTTATTTGGAGATAAAAGAACATGTGAATGAACAACACATATGCTATTAATTTTAAGTCACAGGCATACGCGATAACGGATGTGAATAAATATTAAGGTAAATATATAAATTTAGTTTATAAAAAAATTTAAATTGATTTGAAGATTTAAAAAATAGGTACGTATATCTTTATTGCGCCATTGGTGGTGGATTTTTTCTAATTCAAATGTCACTTTCGGGTTATAAACAGCGACCATATTGCGTGATAAAAACGCACAAAATAGCCAAATTGACTGCATTTTGCCTATTATAGTATAAATAAGCTATAATTTTCATGAGTGTTTGAATAGGTTTAGGGTTCACATAGCATAGTTTGTACTCTAGTTAGTATTTGTGCTAATCCTCGTACCTATATTGTTTGGAGTCGGTTAACTCGGTTAGGTAAGTAATTTTACGTTCAACAACTTTTATAGAAGACGCAAAATACCATTTGGCGCACAGGAAGCGAGGTATTAGTGAAAAGCTGATTTATGTAACCTTTGAACCTCAATATCGTATCGGCAGTCGTGAAAATATTTGAGTGAAGCCTATGTCAAGCAGTGAACTTATTTCGACTTAGTCCTATTGTGTGTTTTTACCTTACCTCAATCAGTGTATCGGTAACTTATGTATATATTTATAGTTGTTCTTGAGATTGGCGCGTTTAAACAAACAAACAAACAAACTCTGCCTCTTTATAATATTATATATTAATATAGATATACAGGCTGTGCTATATTTGATTTATAAAGGATAAGTATCATAAGATTTTATTTGTTTGTAAAAAGATGTGCTATATTTGAGTTATATTTAATCTGTGCTCGGTGGCGCCGAAACACTTGTCATGCGAGGGTGAAACCAATAAGAATTTGGAAGATTGTAGACTAGATATACTACATATAAGTAATATATAATAAGTAATAGTTATTACAAAAATATTTAAAGCCTTAAACAATTATTATTAATGGTGTTTTCTTAAATTACACACAGGCAGTTATACAAGCATAAGTTTCTTACGTCTAAAACGACGAAATAATTTCACATCACCTCTAGTTTTCTACCTCAAGTATGTTTTACTTAAAACTAATTACAATTGTCTTTATTTTTAATCAGAAAGCAAAGTAATTTTGGCCATATTGATTTACTAACTTAGAATAACGGATTTTTCATGATATCTAAGCACTTTTTATCTCTTTAAATTGCATTTCCAAAAACTCTCTCTTTGTACTCATATTTCCTAGGATACCTACTCGCTATGAAAAATTTTGAAGCTTCTAGCATTTATACTTTCTGAGCTTTCTGATTAACCATTGATTGTGGTTATTTCTTTTTCATATATATATATATATATATATATATATATATATATATATATATATATATATAATTGGATTTTGTACTGTACGTGCCCAAATATTTGAGGATTTGCTTATAAATTAGTGGCTGCACAGTTTCTTTTGTCCGGAGGGGCGTGTCGGGAAAAGTTGCGGATTATTTACGACGGGCACGAACCGATGGCGATAAGGAACGTCGCAGCCGCCGCGTCACGATCTCACTATCGGTCCGATGACTATAATAGCATGCTCAGTATTAGCTATTGCGTATTAATTTTCAAATATCTAAGAGCTTTACTGTTTTTGTACGACTTATGTTAGTTTTAAATAAGATTCAAATTTTGTAGGAGCTTTTTTGATAATACATAAGTTTTTAGTATTCCATAACTGCTTCGGTGGTGTAGTAGCTAGCATGTACGGCTGCACACTCGGAGGTCCTGGGTTCGAGTCCCGGGTCGGGCTAAGTTTAGTTATTGAGTTTTTCTGTATAGTGAGTCTCAGTAACAGCCCGGAGTTGGGAAGTTGGCAGTGTTTTACTCCCGTGCCTCGGAGAACACGTAAAGCCGTCGGTCCTGCGCCTTAACTCTCACTGGTCATGTCGAGCAGTCGTCCCACCGGAGTATGAGAGTGACAGGAATAGAGAGTGCACTTGTGTCTGCGCGTACACTTGTGCACTATAATATCTCTTGCGCAGTTGGCTAGTCTCAATGAGATTGGCCGCCGTGGCCGGAATCGGCTAGGAGAACATCATTATAGTATTCTATAGGAAAACATGCAAGATTATGTATCGTGCGTGCCAGTCTGCAAGTCCGAGTGTCATAGACTAATTTTTCTATATGTATAGATCGAAAAAAGGGCCCAGCATTGGGAAGTTAAAAAAAAGGGCTGAATACATATATATGTATATTGTACATACATCTTTATAGAATTAGGTGACGAACATATACCAGAAGGGCGAGGAGTTCAAAGTTAGCGTGGTATTGGTATTTTAAGAGGAAAAAAAGTCATATAAGCGTAGATGGTATGAGCGTGGATAAATATAGAAGTAGACGCAGAAGATAAAATAATAACAGATAGATGAAAGTGGAAGAAGGAAACATGTTCTGCCAATTCCACTTAATATGGGATGGATTAATGACAAGGAGAATAAGAAGAATGATGGATGTAGTATGATATTATATTACTTCGTATTTGCTTTTAAAATGAATCTGAAAAATCAAATATATAACGAAAGGGTCTATATAGGGTATAGGGAAAGGGTATAAGGATAGTATAAGGTATATTATCTTCTTTATTTTTAAATAGGCTTCACATATTATTGGTAGTTACCAACTCGCATTTGGCCTGCGTGGTGGACTATGGCCTGATCTCCCTCGTATTGCAGGGAGGCCCACCCCCAACAGTACATTAAAAAGGGCTGAATAAATACATACATACAATATGTATAGGAGAAATATATCGAAATCTTCAAGTTGGTTGTTGGTTCGTACCTTTACAATGTACTCGTAAGTAATCTAGTAATCATTTCCACAGTATTAGTTATTAAAACCTCGTTATTTGCATTTTTTCTATATTTGCATATCTAAGTCCACTTTTAAATACAAGTCGGCATGTAAAAAGCTATGTGCAATTAATACTCAATTATCTTGTATAAAAGGGCTGAAGAAAGAGAAGTAATTATAAAAATTCTCGTTAAATATCTCTTTCGAAGCTGTACGGACGTGTGCGTTACATAATAGCAAAAATTATTCTGTCAATTATCATAATAATGAAACCGTCTTATAATGTTTTTGTAGTAATCTACTTCTCTACTTTGTTTCTAATTGTTATTCGCTATATTTACTATGGTTAAATCGATATGTATGGCATATTTGAATTATGTTATTATAACATTATATTAGTTTGTCATGTTTGTATGTATTACACATATCTCAACGCGACTCACCCTTGCTTCGCTCGGGTTCGTCTCTAGGTACGTTTTAACGGTTAGTATGGAATAGATAGATTATATAATATATAGGCTATAGCCTTCCTCAATAAACGGGCTATCTAATGCAAAAAGAATTTTTCAAATCAGTTTAGTAGTTCCTAAGATTAGCGCGTTCAAACAAACAAGCAAGCAAACAAACTGTCTCTTTATAACATTACTAGTACAGATAAGGTATAATGAAAGAATGGTTAAAATGATGAATATTAACGGTAAAACTTTGAAGAAATTTTGAAGACAAAGTAAAAAACCTAACTATTGTATGGGTTCTATATATAGATTTTTATATGTTGTGTAACATATTAAAACGTGATAGTCTGATTACTTATAAAACTAGTATTAATTCTTTGAAATCGCCATTATTACTAAGATCCGAATATTAGATGTATTTTTTTCATGTACCTTTTGCAGCAGAAATAATTTTGTTTATTTAATCTATACTAATATTATAAAGAGGTAACGTTTGTGAGTTTGTGACGTTGTAGGGGGTATCCTCTGGATCTACTGAACCGATTTAGATGAAATTTATTAAGAAGATATTTCGAGACCCTGGAAAGGACATAGGATTTTTCACACATTTATATCCCGGAAATCATGCCTTAAGGGGGTGAAAATGGAGATTGAAGTTTATATTGGGAAGCAAGCTAGAGACGAACCCAAGCGAAGCGAGGGTGAGTCGAGTTAATTATAAACCAAACAAATTTGTTTCCAGACATTCAATCAGAATTTTAAATCTCATTGTTCAAATCCCAGACAAGTCACACGCATGACTATGTGTCTAAATTTATTTGAGTTGTCGAGGACACAGCTATTGTGCTAAAGTTAGTAAAAAATGGACAAATATATATTTTCACAGATATCTATACATACTCGTATAATAAAATTGTAACTAAGCCGAATCTGTACATTAAATATTTTTTGGAAAATCTTATTGAAATAGACATTATTATCGATACAGAGGTCAAATCTATAGTTTTTAGAATTTTCGTCTGTCTGTCTGTCTGGTACTGCATCACAGAAAGACCGCTGGAGGGATTTTGATGAAATTTGGTATGATGATAGCTGGTTATCCGGGGCAACATAAGGATACTTTTTACCGAGGAAAAATATCTCATTTCTGAGAAAAAATACAAAAACTGCATTGTAAGAGTATACTAATATGTAAAACCTAAGAATTTGGTTTGTGGTCATCTGAACGCGGGCGGAGCCGCGGGCAGTGCTAGTGTATTAATAATAACGTTAAGTTTCTACGTCAACGAATTATAAATAGACAAAAATAATGATATAAAAAAGGTGGGGAAGTCGTACAAGGAGATTTGTAATTAATATGCTTTAACAAGGTGACTGGTACGAGGAGGGCAACGTTTTTGTATTATTATCTCATAGAGAATCTAGAATCAATCAGTTGTTTCTGAGGCCAGGCTTACATTTTATCTAGACTAAAACTTAGATATAAACTAAAAGAGAAAACAGTCTTTTTGATGAATTTCTGTCTTGACTTAATTGCATTGTGCCATTTTTGAATGTGTAAGCGCCTTAACGAATGAATGTAAATTTTTATATGCAAATATAACTTGTTTTAGCCAGACTAGGTTACCAATAAATTTGTTTTTATCACCTCGCAAAAAATATTAGACTTTGCAGACTTGCGTGTGACGATTAGACGTGAGATGCACTGTCTAAGATACAACGATGAAAAATAGCTAGGGCGCCAGAGCGCAAGCTGCCAGTATAAACGACATGTCATTTTAATAATATCTGCGTAATATATTACTTGGCATTACACTATAAAGAAATCTAATGATATTTATATTTTAAGTGCAGCGCTAAATGAGTAATTAACGCTAAACGCAAGTTGATATAAAAAAGGTGGGGAAGTCGTACAAGGAGATTTGTAATTAATATGCTTTAACAAGGTGACTGGTACGAGGAGGGCAACGTTTTTGTATTATTATCTCATAGAGAATCTAGAATCAATCAGTTGTTTCTGAGGCCAGGCTTACATTTTATCTAGACTAAAACTTAGATATAAACTAAAAGAGAAAACAGTCTTTTTGATGAATTTCTGTCTTGACTTAATTGCATTGTGCCATTAGTTGGTTTTTAGATGAAAAATATGTAGTTATATATAAGCAGATTTTATTTAACATTTTTAAATACAAATGATGAATAAATTATCTTTTTGGATTATTTCGAGGTTTTTTTTAAATTTTTGGTTCCGGACGTTTCGAATGTTTCGCGTGCGTGCGTGCGTGCGTGCGTGCGTGCGTGCGTGCGTGCGTGCGTGCGTGCGTGCGTGCGTGCGTGCGTGCGTGCGTGCGTGCGTGCGTGCGTGCGTGCGTGCGTGCGTGCGTGCGTGCGTGCGTGCGTGCGTGCGTGCGTGCGTGCGTGCGTGCGTGCGTGCGTGCGTGCGTGCGTGCGTGCGTGCGTGCGTGCGTGCGTGCGTGCGTGCGTGCGTGCGTGCGTGCGTGCGTGCGTGCGTGCGTGCGTGCGTGCGTGCGTGCGTGCGTGCGTGCGTGCGTGCGTGCGTGCGTGCGTGCGTGCGTGCGTGCGTATAATGTAAAAGTCTATACATATCTGATTTTCTTTACAATCGAATGGATCCAGCGGGCTAAGACAAGATTACATTTTACAATTGATATGTAATATATAAAAGAAATGTAAACGATTTTAGAAGGTTTTCTTACCTAAACTAGCTGAATACACTTTGAGCTTTTCGATTTGTGCTATATAACGCGGCACCGACAGTTTTACTATTAATTTAGATATGAAAATAACAACAACGATAATAATTAACAACAGTTGTTTTGTCATATAATTATGATTTGTGACTGTATCACTTAAATGTACCTTTTGCAGATGTGTTTTTAAGTAAAAAGATAGGTACTAAAAACATAATATTAATCCACCCTTAGAAACTATTTTTTTCTTAAAATTTTGGTTCGAGGTGTAACTTGTTCAATACAAAAAATAGAAAATCGGTTCAAAATTGAAATATCGAGTAATGTACAGACATTAAACCAAGTATTTGAATTGAGTTTTCTATACATACCTATAGTAAAATTGTAACTAAACCGAATTTGTACATTAAATATTTTTTTGGTAAATTTTATTGAAATATAACTTATTATCCATACAGAGGCCGAATTTAGAATTTTTGTCTGTCTGTCCGTCTGTCTGTGACCGCATCACGGAAAAACACTGGAGGGATTTGGTTGAATTTTGGTATGATGATAGCTGATTATCCAGATCAACAAATCTATGCTGAACGTTAAAACGTAAGTAGGGACGAAGTAAGAGCGGAGCCAGGGTGAGGCGCTAGTACTAAATAAAAATATATTGGTAGATGGAACCGCTGATCCTTGTCAGCCACTAATAGACATAATATTCGCATTGTTATCATCAAAGTTGCACCCTTTATCGCACTACAATTACTAATTCAGTCGATTCATTTAATCATTATTATTTTTTAATGAGTTTCGTTTGGATTTTTAATGACTTATTTTTAATTATTATTTTAGTACTATACCTTTTCTTTCCACTTGTCTAATTTGGACCGACTTCAACAAAGGAAGATATACTAAATTCGGATGTTTGGTACACTAAATGTGCATATTGTGAGATGTCTTCGGAAATACTTAAAATAAACAGGTTATAAAGAACTAATGAACTTTGAAAAGCAAAAAAATAATATTCCAGTAATACAAAAATTGCACTTTGAAAGTTTTGGAGTATGGAGATGGTACTTTTAAACATAAAAAACTGTGCTAGGAGACTCCTCTTTTCGTGTGCCTTCGGTGTTCTAAAAGTAGGAGCAGTACGAGTACGTAAATGACACATAATATAAATAATACAGAAAAATAATATAAATATAGAAGATAAATTATTTCCTTATAATATGCGTATATACATATATGTAGTGTGTGTATAAGTGAGTGTGTCAGAATGAATATAAAACCAAGCTTTTTAATACCTTTTTAGCTAAAAAGAACGCATAAAGCCTCAAAATCTACATTTAACCGATAGTCACAAATTGTACTTAAATGACAAAAAAGTTTTGTTCAATAATTATAGGAATTATTTTCATAATGAAATTAATAGAAGAACTATAATTATACAATGATTATTAGCTATTATAATGGCAACATTGTTATTTATTTACGCAGTCGCATCATTATTCCCATAACTTCAAAATGCCGCACATTCTTTCCTTTTTAATCCCTTATTAATTAGATCGTTTAGCTTTTGCAAAAGATGCTTAGAGTTATGGCGGAGGGATAGTAAAATTGTATTCTTGTATAAGAATTGCCATTGGTTTTCCTATATATAGTCTCATGTTATATCTTAGGCTGTTTTTTTTTTATTTATTTGAGTAATTCTAACACCCACAGACATACGTCCGTGCCATTTTTTGAGCATTTTTATATTTTGTTGTTATTTTTATTTTATTTGAAATGGATTCGTGCGTGTACAATTTTAGAATCAAAAGATTTTGGGAACAAAAAAGAAAAGCTGTATAAAATTATGGAGTCGCGTGGACTTTAAGAGTCCACACAAATGAGGTTAGTGTATTATATATATATCTTAGGGTGGTTAAATGAGCTATGGTATTTTTTGAGAATGGTGTTAATTGAACATTTTAGTTAGTGTTAAAATTAAGTCTTTAATTGAATGACGTACAAATATTTTATTCTCTCAAATACGAGTACATACTCGTATAACATAACAAGCGATATGTAACTGGATAACATGTATTATTTATATTATAATGTTTCTAGTATATGCTTTACATTTACAGGAATAAAAAAAACTATCCAAAAAATACCTATAAAAATTAATTATATTATGTATTACATTACAAGTGTACACACCATACACTAGTAAGATGTTGTAAGTTAGTTTGTGTGTCCATGAGTAATCATAGTTAACAGTACTTAATTAAAAAAGAAGAGATTTAAATGAAATTCATAATGTATTCAGCCCTTTTTAAAGTCCCACTGCTGAGCACCGGCCTCCCTTCAATACGAGGGGATCAGGTCAAAGTTCACCACGCTGGCCAAGTGCGGGTTGGCGGACTTCACATGTCTTTCGAAAACTTGCTAGGTTCTCTCAGACATGCAGGTTTCCTCACGATGTTTTCCTTCACCGTAAGGCAAGTGGTAATCATGTTAGAAATGATTCGCACATGAAAATATCAGAGGTGCGAGATCTGGGATTTGAACTCGCTTCACTCGGTTTCTCAAGCGAGCGCTTACCACTGGGCTACCACTGCCTTCAAATTGCCTTGAAATTCATAAGCAAAAATTAATTTTTAAACTTAAGTTTGTATTTTAAAATAATTTATTTTAAAGTAGGCCAATCGTAAAAAATGACAATTTTTAGAATTAATCTGTCTGGTTTTTACTTGCCAGGCATTTGTACAATGGGTTTTTTCCCAAACTATGAACTCACACGATTAGCCTAAAAATATTTATGAACATTGTATGTAATTTTTTTATAAAAGAAGTGATAAAGATATTTTTTAATTATTTCTGATCTGTCATGAACCAAACTTTATATACATACTGTTTTAAATATTCAGGTTACTTATGTATGTAATAATTAACTACATATATAGTTATTAGCTTTTGTGACTTCTACAACCCTTGCCTTTTTTCGTGACGCTGTAAAGCATTCAAAACGTCGCGAATCAAAAATCAAAACAAATCCGTTAAAAATCCGAAAATATAGTTTAATTTGAAATAATACAGATCATGTAGCTTTGGTACTAACAAATGAATTTAAAAAATACAAAAAAAAAGAATAACTTCGATAATTGCAAGTAAAGTCGCGTAAAACTGAAAATGGAAGATATATAAAAAAAAAACTTATTGAGTGATCAATTCAATTTTAGTTAGAATGAATTATATCGAAAAAATGCTAAACTAAAAGTTTTTTGCTTAGCTATTGTTGTCTGCCCCCTGTAGTGACGTGAAAATGTAGGATTACAATAAGACTAAGATACCTACTGATTATTATTCTTAAAAAATATGATAACTTAAAATAATATCTATTATAGTTTGTAAAATTATTTATTTCTTATTTATTTTACCTTACCAAAATAATTTATTTTCAAATAATATTGTGACCTAGAAAATATTTAAAAAGTAATTAACTTAATGACAAACAATGTGACAAACGCGTATATAAATCATACAAGTACACGTATTCACGTGTGAATTCACAAAACGTGAATATTTAGCGCCATCTGGTATGTTTGCTTAAAAACTATTGTAACAGAGCGCCTCCAGCGACAAGTACTTTACAGCGACACTCGTTAGCTATCAGAAAGGCGATTCAGGGAAACAATACGAAAATATATATCAGAATTGTACGAAGCCATGTGTCTCAGGAGGCTAGACTCGTGACTGCGTTTTGTTCGGAATTCGTGAAGTGCATTACGTAAGAGACGGCGCGGCCGATTGATCAACCCTAAATTAGTAGAAGCGGGGCATGAGGGCGCGGGGCACGGCAAACTAGGTTGGCCGCGAAAGCATACTAACCCCTAGAAAACTAGGGGTGCGAAACTCCACCCACTTTTCTGGTCACGAGAGCACAGCGATTGGTCCGCTCACTCCAACCTTCGCCCCTCACCCAGATTACAATCGGTGGGGTGCGTTCATAGAAATAGTACTATGTACTTGTCTATATAACCTTATGTACTTTATGTACATAGTATCTATAGCGGACCCCAATTCATGACATTGACGCACTTCACTGGAAGTCACTTGTATTGAAACTCATAAACTTTGCAATTGAACACTCATCGAATGTTTTATATGTGACGATTCAATTACGTGTCATATTTCAATAGAACATTAAAAACGTGTTGAACATTTTATATTCATTAAACGCACCTGCTTTAAGATCAATGTGCAAAGAAATAATGCTTTTTGTTTACTCTTACCTTTCCAAGAAAGGTATTATATATATATATCTGTACTAGTTAAAAACAGTTTAAAGATATATAATTTTTGTAATTATATATTTGAAATCCAAGAATTAAAGCATTACATATACACTGTATGTATATGTATGTTAAATTTACATACTTATATATTAAAGTTTTGTTACAGGTTTGTATAAAATACAGATTTAGAATAATAGACATGATGCGAAATCGTCTAAAATTATAAAAAATTGTATATAATATGAATTATATTTTTTATGTATCGAATAATGGAATAAATTTCATAACAGACTCGTTTTGTTCTTGTCTGCTATGTATAGTCTACTATATACAAAAAAATATTTCTGTACATGCTTGTAATTTCATAGCTTATTAAAGGATTCAAAAGCTATTTATGTTACGAAATGCTGTTTTGTATTCAAACAATTTTTGAATTTAGTAGGGGATTACTTTAGTTGTATCTAATCATATGTAAAATATTAATGTATTTATTAATTAAATGACTGCTAAGCACAAGTTATTATATTTATAACTAGCATTGCCCGCGGCTCCGCCCGCGTTCAGATAACCTAAAACCAAATACTTAGGTTTTACGTATTAGTATACTCTTACATTGCAGTTATTGTGTTTTTTCTCAGAAATGATTTTCTCGCGGTAAAAAGTCCGCGGTAAAGATATCCTATATGTTGACCTGGATAACCAGCTATCACCATACTAAATTTCATCAAAGTCCCTCCAGTGGTTTTTCTGTGACGCGGTAACAGACAGACAGACAAACAAAAATTCTAAAATCTATAGATTCGGCCTCTGTATCAATAATAATGTTTATTTCAATAAGATTTTCCAAAAATTATTTAATGTACAGATTCGGCTTATTCACAATTTTATTATAATATGTAGATACAGATTAATGTATTTATTAATTAAATGACTGTTAAGCACAAGTTATTACGAGTACATTTATAATTAGTAATAGCCTCAGGTAATGTGTCTAACATCCACAGCTTGTATATGACATAACAGGTAGTTTAAATTACATCTTTTGATGGCCCATACAAGTATTCTTAACTCACTGACGCCGGCGGCTCTACTCGTGTAGATCACTTATGATTACACCGCCACTTGGAATCGTAATTTGATGTCAGAGCCTTCCTCTATAAATTGCTAACCTTCATCATAATTCGCAAAATTTTCTAACAAAAAATGAATAATACCAAAAATCTGTACATAAATATTGATTCTAAGCATTTGTAAAAAATAAAAGTTATATTTTTATTTCAATGTACATAATATGTACAATAATTTTAATCAAAGCAGACAAAACATCTAAAATATTTATGTAGATTGGGTGTCTGTTAAATAAAAATTTTGAAGAATTATATTATTATAATGACCTCGCTCGCCACAATCATGATCTTGTTGCACAGAAACGGACTTAGCCCCTAAGTATCTCTTACTCATAGTCAGATAGAGGCAGATTATATGTATATATGGTTATTAAAATGGTCATCCAGACTCGAACCTGCGATTTTGTCCTTAGCTTTTAGCAGCTTAGTCTATAACATCAATAGATTAACTATTTTATTTTAATACATTTTAGTACAATATTTTTTCAAAATTAAACTTTGCAGAGGTCTTAAAGTTAGCTGAGCCTTGTTAAGTTTAATCTTTAGAGTCGGCATTACACAAAGCAATCAGCCATTCAGTTTAGTTAGCTATAAGCAGCTGTATGTATACTAATTAGTTTAAGAAGTTAGCGGTCCATACTTTGTTGCGGGACTGCGATGTATGAAAAGTCTTTTATAGGTGAGATATTTTGATTATTTTAATATATTTGTACATAGTATAAAGTAAAAAATTTAAAACACCTGCTTTTCTATTTGTTTTTTCCGGGAATTATAGTTTAGACTCAGAGTCTAATTACGTGTCATTGTAAATTATTTCATTTTAGAAGGCGTAAGTGATTTTTTTATATTTAATTTTAACAAGTCTGTTATTTGACGCATACTTATATTTTTAAATCATAACCACCAAAAATGGTTCAATTTTTGAAAGGAAGAATTGAAATAAAGCATGTATTAAAAACAAATTTACAATTTTGATACTTTGAAAGTAGTCTCGTCAAACATGTACAAATAGAGATATTATTATTATTATTTAATTTATAAGTATAGACTTAATTCTTTATTATAATATATAGTGTAAATCTATTACAGATATGATTGATTGAATTAATTAGAATTTTCAGTTACAAAGCAGTTTCTGAGTGGACTTATAGGTTGACACGTACGTTTCTAGGAAGTAAAATTCGTGTTGCAACGACATAGACTTCTTGCTAAAGCTGCAGATAATACAATGTTAAATTAACTGTGCTGCAGACGAACAAAAAATGTTTATATATACATTAAAAAGATAAACTTGAATAGGTATTTCGTGTTAAAGAGAACATACCTAAAAAGTAAATAAAGTTGCATTAAAAGACTTGATTTAATCAAACTTGCTTCGTAACACGATTTGTGTCGATATTTTTCCCTGAGTTGGTTTTCAGTTTTTCTATCAGTTATTTTTAAACTTTTAATTGTCTGTTTGCCCCAGAATGAGGAAAATATTTTTCGAGTGTTTAGTGGATTGTAGATGATAATTATATTATATATATATAAATATATATATATATATATATATATATATATATATATATATATATATATATATATATATATATATATATATATACATATAATAAGTAGAAGTTTATAGCGCAAACTAAGAAGTCTGTATACTTTACTTATTTCTTAATTTCTTCTTTAGCTACTTCACAATCGGTCTCAAAATAATTTTATCCAGCAAGACTTTTTCTAGAGTCCTTGTAAATGACTAGATGTTAAAATTATTTTTTATTTTTTAAAATAAAACTATCTATACATAGATATAGATTACTAATTAATATTTTTAAAATTGTAATAATTATAAAAATAATAGCAAAAATTAAATAAATAATATTCCATATTCAATTATAATTAAAATTATATAAAAAATGTTTAAAGTTAAAAAAATATTGTAATGTAATTGGTTTAATTTTCATTTTGTTAATTGTGGGTAGGCTGTCTGTAACAACTATATCTTCAAGACATGTAACACCTCAGTCTCTCCCGTGACCATGGATGCTGTAAAGCTTTCGAAACATCGGGAACCAAAAATCAAAATAAATCCGCGAAATAATCCGAAAAGATTGTTTTATTTAAAATGTCAAATATTCGCGTAAATCTAAGAAAGTATTATTTTTGATTTTTAATAAAAATCTTACATTTTTTAACAAATATCAAAGTGAAAATGAACTTATACAGATATAATATTACATTTTGACTGTGCTTATTACGTGTGTTTGGATCTAGTTCATGACTTATAATAGTTTTTTGCTAGCAAATAGGTCAATGTATTGCTGGTATAACTTTAATAAAATGATCGATCCATTATTCTATTTTCTTGAGAAGGCTATCTGAAATCTTAGTCTAAAGTCTAAAACGGACGTTTTTTATGTTCTTCAAATCCGGTTAATTTAATTTTAAATGTGATTTTGCTCATTTAAATTTATAATTTTATATAATAGTAAATATTTTAAATTATAATTAGTTTTTATATTTTAAAATTCTGAATAAAAACATAAAAAAGTTTAAACGAATCGTAAAAAAATAAGTAAGCTAAATATTAATTTCCTTTGAATTCGCGATATTCATAGCTTAATAATGAATTAAAAAAATTGGATTACAAGCTAACGCATCATATTATCATAAATTGGCCTATTGGGTTATAAGATCAATAAAAACAAGACCTCACTATTATAAAACTTTCAGCACACAATTTTAAGTAAGATACATAAATATATGGGATTGTTATATGTTATTTTATGAATGCTATGCCGAGTCCATACAAATGCGCTCAGTGGCTCAGTAGCTAAACTCCGAGCCAACTTCGTCTGAATGAAACTCGCAAGACTTTCGTTTTCCATACGCTCACATGTTCGCAGCTTTGCATTTTGTTTCCTGCTTTTTCACTTGTGACGTCATACGATTCATGAAGCTTAATGCAACTTATATTTATATAATAAAGTCGCGTCTGCGTATGTCAGAAATCAAAAGTTTTTGAGAACTTACTTCCTAACTATGGTTGGTTTAAAAATTTGATGTTACCTATTAATGCTTAACAGAATTAGGAATTGTCAACAGACTTTAGATTTGTGTCTGAAGAATTGAAACAGATAGAGAAACATCAAAGAAGTACTAAATCCCAAAGGCAAGACTACCCTAACCATGACCATGATTGCTCCATGCGTTCGCTTGTTGTGCAGTGCAACGTAGTAAATATAACAAATTAAATTAAACAATTGGTCGCCGAAATATTAAATAATTGGCCCTAATCGAGGTTATAGTCGCCTAGTGCGAGTGTTGTATCGATCTTTAAGTTCAATCCGCCTATAGATATGTACTGGACCAAATTATTTAATTAAAAATAGCATACATACAGACAAACATAAAACCTCCTCCTCTTTGTAAGTTAGTCAAAAAGTACAGTCAGTCAAACTAAATCTTAATTTTAGATATATTTATAATATGTAAAACAGGAATTTCAAGCAGTTTTTTTAATTTTTTACTTAAAACTCACGTCACTTGAATATTAAAAAATGTCCTGATAAATTAGTCCTATAATGCATGATTGTATAGAGAACTATATAGCACTTCTAAAATTTCAGTCAATTTGCTATAGCTGTAGTGCTTAAATTTTGACTGACTATAGTTTATTTTCAACCGACTTCAAAAAGGAAAAGGTTCTCAATTCGACTGTATGTTTTTTTTTTATGTTTGTTACCTCAGAACTCCGTCATTTATTAACCGATTTGGACCATTTTTGTTTTGTTTGAAAGGGTATACTTCCAGATTGGTCCCATTTAAATTTCAAAAAAAAATACCACCCCTAAGGGTGGAAAAACAACTAATAATGAATTTAACCTACTTCTAATTGTCATATTGACTTGAAACTTTGCAAGTATTTCTATTTTCGTTGATAGTACAGTGGTTCGGTGTTGTTGACCTGATCTGATGGCAAGGCCAGAAGGTGGATAGGTGGAACTCTTTAACGGCTAATAGTAGATACTTTGAGTTTGGGCTTATTTTGTTTGATTTGACAAGCCTAACACGTTAGAATCCTTACTTTGCTACTACTGTCTACACTAAAAAGGGAAAAATAAAAACTTTTTAACAAAAAAATAAAAACCGACTTCAAACAAAAGCACTAAAAAGTGAAAAATAACTGATTGGTAGTTTTCATTTACTATACATACCTAATCAAATATTTTCGAAGTCGGTGTGCTTTGGCTAAGTAATTAAAGCCTACCTATTAAATACATACCTACCTAATCAAATATTTTCGAAATCGATGCCAGCCCATACAAAGCAAAGCACACCGACTTCGAAAATATTTGATTAGGTATGTATAGTAAATGAAAACTACCAATCAGTTATTTTTCACTTTTTAGTGCTTTTGTTTGAAGTCGGTTTTTATTTTTTTGTTAAAAAGTTTTTATTTCTTTTAAAGGTCTTATATTTTACTGCTGTGGACTAAATAGAAAAACGTACCTCAGCCAAAAGACGTTTTGAACAATTCATCCTGTGGATTCCGGTGATTTGTATGAGGTGGCAAGTCCATCCAGTAGAAATCTATCAATGCTTCGTCTTTCGGTGCGATCGCTGCTGAAGAACTATTCGGCCCCATAGACTATCCGCCTTATTTTCTACCAAATCAGTTTGAAAATTTTGCGGGCAATGTCTTTTTAGAAACATTTAGACCAAATCACTAATCCTGTGACGTTGAAATTTTGGTATTATATACCCATAATGATGATACAGGTAACTTAGTTGTTTCATTTTATTTTAAGCCTTGAAGGATTTAGAAAATTAAGGAAAAGGAGAACGGTTACCAAAATTTAAAAAAGGTTTATTGCAAGAGTACCTAATATATTAGAAAAAACCAACTATGCAGGTGAACTATGCAGGAACGTGGGAGTTAGCTAGTTTTGTTTATGAATAGAAGATGCGTTTTATGTACACTACCATAGCTAATGCCTATAGGCCTGCTAATTTAGAATATTATTTACGCTTGGATCTTCAAGGGAAATATTATAAAATTTACTGTTAATTTTATGGAAGCTTTCTAAATGCTTATAATATAAAATGATATTAAATTTCAGATTACAATACAATATTTTAATGATATTATATATAGATGTGTATATCCCTTACTTCATTACTTCGTTCTAATATAATGCTATGATTGCGAAAGTATGTTTGTTGGTTAGTGGGTTAGTTCGCTCGTGAAAGAGAGACTAGCCTTCTCTTTTAAACTGCATCGTAGTAATAAATCGATAGCATTGTTTACATAGAGATTATTTATTTAAGATTTATTATGACCTAGGTCCTGTAGCTTTTTTACTAATATATCAAATTTTCTATATTATGAGAACAAATTGTTAAAAAAAACAAGTTTGTGGAGGAAATGAATGGAACGTGATGGAATATTTTTAACCGACTTCCAATTCCAAAAAAGAGGAGGTTCTCAATTCGTCGGAATCTTTTTTTTTTTAAGTATGTTCACCGATTACTCGAAGACGCCTGAACCGAATTGGAATTTTTTTTAGTTTCAAAGGGTATACTTCCCAGGTGGTCCCATATAAATTTTATCGAAATCGGTCGAGTGGTTTTTTAAAATATCAACAATAAATATTTTTTTTAACCGACTTCCAAAAAGGAGGAGGTTATCAATTCGTCGGAATCTTTTTTTTTCTTTTTTTTATGTATGTTCACCGATTACTCGAAGATGAGTGAACCGATTTGAAATTTTTTTTTGTTTCAAAGGGTATACTTCCCAGGTGGTCCCATATAAATTTTTATCGAAATCGGTAGAGCGGTTGTTTAAAAAATCAACAATAAATATTTTTTTAAATAAATTGTTTAATCGTATATGTTATTAAAAAACTTTCTTCTTACAAATTACCTGCTTATTACGTCTACACTAAAAATGGAAAAAAAACTTTTTAACAAAATATAATAACCGACTTCCAGGCACTAAAATGTAAAAAATAACTAAACGGAGGTTTTCATTTAGAATAGATACCTAATCAGATATTTTCGAAGTCGGTGCCAGCCTACAACATTTTAAGTTATGAATATCTAATAGGTAAATATTATGTATTTTACATATCGAAATATATTAGATTTGCTTTGCATTAGCTGGTGATATTTGTAATTAAAAAATAACCTAGAAAGCCATGACTAAAAGTCTTGCCAAAATTTCACTCGCGTTTTGAAGAATGATTGTGTTTATCAAAGATCTTTGAGAACAGTATTTAATTTGATCTTTATTGATTTATTGTCAAAATATTTAAGTAAAAAGTTAGTATAAGTCAAGCAATACTTGTGCGTAACCGATCGTTTCTATTTATTGCCATAGAACTTGTGGTTTTTATCCAATTTTTTCCTACACTGATATTGTGATACTCTTTGAGATGTTAGTATGTTGAATTGAGTTTCAATTTTCTATTTTTTGTTGTTGCAATAAGTTACTTAACTTTGTGTAAGAACATATTATCATGTTTATCCTTATTTTAATGTTAAAAGGCTTCAGTTTATTTCTTTGTTTGTTCTATTTTATTACATAGTAATGGGCTGTAAGTATATAGTTCTCGTAGGATTTAGGATATCCCTCTAAGCACTAATGTGTGTTCTCATAGGGGTGCAAGAAACGCATTACTTGGCGGCCCACTTCAGTGGGCGGTGTACCATGCGGGTTGCTCCTGGTACTTGTCTGATGGCAGAATAGAATGGAGCAACACCTTGGTTGTTGTGGTCTGTCTCGGCAGGCTAGTAGTCGAAGCGTCGTGGTTGAGTGCGTAAATGATCCTGCGATGCCCCATAAAAAGGTTCCGTTAGGTATTAGTGGGTAGTATTGGCTTTTCTCACCAGTAAGTTCCACATTACTACCTCCCAATGAGTACTTATCTTTTAGCTATTTCTTTGTTGTGAGAGCGGCCTCCTGACTGTTGTGGTCTACTATTATAGCCGGCAAGTCCGCACAAATCTACCTGTATATACATATATTCAAGTGGTATGCATTCAATTTCCCAACGTTAAAAAAATGATTTAGAATTCTGTAAATAAATAATAAAAACGTGTCTATGCTTGCAATTATGACCTGAACAAGTCAATATATCTACACGATATTTCCTTATTTTTTATATATCTTTTTGTCTTGTTCTTTACCAAGTAACAATTGAATCCATCCAGTATTATCAGTATACTAGCATTGCTCGCGGCTCCGCCCGCGTTCAGATGACTAAAAACCAAATTCTTAGGTTTTACATATTAGTATACTCTTACATTGCAGTTTTTGTATTTTTTCTCAGAAATGAGATATTTTCCCGCGGTAAAAACTATCCTATATGTTGACCCGGATAACCAGCTATCACTATATCAAATTTCATCAAAATCCCTTTAGTGGTTTTTCCGTGATGCGGTAACAGACAAACAGACATACAGACAAAAATTCTAAAAACTATAGATTCGGCCTCTATATCGATAATAATGTTTATTTCAATAAGATTTTCCAAAAAAATCTAATGTACAGATTCGGCTTAGTTACAATTTTATTTATTATCAGTATATTTAGTTGAACTCGCTGCTGATAGTAGGGGGTACATGGTTTATTTTAGAATAAAAGTAGCTTATGTCATTTCCGGCTAAAAGCTGATTCCACTTGTGAAAGTTCCTGTATATAAACGATAAACAAAGGAGAAAAAGGACATGTTTCATTTTGCCTATTTAAATAGATATATCGGTAGAAGGTAAAACTAGTGAGGACTGAAAAATATTTTTCAATTGGAAAGTTGCAGTAACATACATACACACATCAAGTATATTAAGTATTAATTGTGGGATATTAATTTATTTCAAAAAGTTACTTAAGGACATTCATAGTGCAGTTAAAGCTTTAGCGAAACGAGCGCGAGTTGCTCGTCTATGTCACTACACTGCGCCATGACAGTCCTTAACTTTTGTAGTTCTAACTTAATGGTTCCGCTTCATTATAGACTGTTTAATTAAAAATGTTTAAATACAAATGCAATATAATATTTAAGAATAATTAGATATAGCGTGATTTGCGATTATTTGAGTATTGAAGAAAAACTAATCAGGTATTTAAAAAAATAGACCACAATTCAAAAAAAAAATGCTCCATCTTCTATATAATACTTATACAGCGAGGTAAGCACTGAGATAGGAGCTTTGATTTTTTCCCTTAGGAGGAAAGAGTTAAGTAATGGACGAAAATGTTGTGTAATTTCGTCATTTTTTATTTAAAACTTATATTTAACCTCTTTTCCAAGCTTTTTTCCAAGCAAATATAATTTCAATGGGAAATCGCAAACTTTGTATAATTAACGTTAAATAAAAAATATTATTATTATTATTCTTACTTTAGAATTAATAAGACATATTTCCCAGTAATAATATTATAGGCAGAAAAGTAATCTTACTTTTATTTTCTTACGTATCTACATAAAAGTTTGATGACACGTTTGGCTCAGTTTGTAGTGACCCTACTTGCTGTGCCAGCGGTCGTGGGTTTGAGTCGCGCTGTGATGACCACGAATGTGTGTAGTCCAGTGATGGCTGTTTATATTTATAAAATGTATGTATTAAAAAGTTATATATGTGTAGTGTATCAACAATTTGGTATCCATAACACAAGCCTTATAGCTTATCATGGAACTAGATGGTGTTGTGTGTTATAGTCCCAACATATTATTATTATTAAGTTACTTAAATAGTTTTGTCTATAATCAATTACTTTATCGGCTTAGAAATTGAAAGTTTCCAGTCACGTTTTTTTTCACTAATTAGTGTTTGCAATTTTCAGAGCCTACTTTTCGCAATAATTACAGTTTTACCTTGTCCTCAATTCATGGCCTTTATATTAGTGCACATTTTTTATTAGTGAAATTCGTTACAGATATTCATATAGGCTATTTAACCAACAGCCTAGCGTTTACAGTATAGAATATGTCCATTAGAGTTCAAGGTTGATGAGATACTCGTAGTTCTAACAAGATACTGAAAATTATTTGCGGCCTACTTTGAAATATTATTATTACTTCTTGTGCCAGCGGTCGTGGGTTCGAGTCCCGCTGGGGAAATTCATTTGTGTGATGAGCACGAATGTTTATACTCCAGTCAAGGATTATAATATATATGTATATAATATACATACATATTATATCCTATATTTATAATATGTATGTATTTGAAGTTATATATGTGTAGTGTATTAAGTATTTGATATCCAAAACACAAGCCTCGTAGGCGTAGCTTACTATGGAACTACGAGTAGATAGATGGTGCTGTGTGTTAATGTCCCAACACGTTTATTATTATTTTTATTTTAATGATGATAATATAAATTAATGTAGCTATAAATTGTTTTTATCGTACATATACGTTGAAAAAAAAATCGATTTGTATTTATTTTAA
This sequence comes from Brenthis daphne, assembly GCA_947093115.1. Lineage (NCBI taxonomy): Eukaryota > Metazoa > Arthropoda > Insecta > Lepidoptera > Nymphalidae > Brenthis > Brenthis daphne. The sequence goes on from OX352473.1 coordinate 27,481,106, forward strand.
AACGTAAGTAGGTATACATATGTGTGTAAAAAATATTCGTATAGTTTTTTTTGCTTAACTGTTATTGTGTTAAGATATGATTTATGATTCAATTTTATTTAACCAATGAAAGTCTCACGTTGTTTTCACATGGCCTGAGTTGTTAACTAAATTTTTAATGCGATATCCATACTAATATTATAAATTTGAAAGTGTGTTTGTGTGTTTGTTTGTCCTTCTTTCACGTCGAAACGGAGTGATGGATTTGCGTGATTTTTTGTGTGGAAAGAGTTGCAGGGCTGGAGAGTAACATAGGCTATTTTTTACCGTGGGAGTTATCTCATTCCCACGGGAAAACACGTTATAATACAATCCAAAAAAAATATTTATGATCAGAATTATTTGAAACTTGGTATTTATGCTCTTCAATACAATTAAATGAATACATGTTTTGGCATTTTTCAAAATTCATCCCATAATGAGGTAAAATAGGGGATGAAAGTTTGTATGAATCTTACCTTTTTAGAGTTTTTTTGTAGTTATACCGCGACCGAAGTCGCGGGTCCTGCTAGTGTAATATAAGGTAGTAGAATTTGGCTATTAAAATTATTCTTACAGTAAGTGGTATACATAAGTAAAAATATTATTTATTTCTTTTTTCTAGCATTTGATAAACAAAAACAAAAATCTTCTAAGATATATACTAAGCTCTTTAGGGATTGTTGAATACGTTCTAATGCGTCTGGTGTCCTACTTGAGTACAATCGAAGGAGCTAAACGACAATGTCTTGCTTGTCAGGAAATCAGAATCTGCATCTCTAACAAGTCGAGTCCAAGTTATCGTGCTTCAGAAATACCTATATGGTTCAGCATAAAAGAATATCAGTAGAGGTAGTAAATCTATTTTTTCAGGGTTCAACACATTCCATAAAAACTTTCTTAGGCTTACATAAATGTTTCAGCCATTCTAATATTATATATAAAAGTTTGTGAGGATGGATGGATGTTTGTTACTCTTTCACGCCTGAACGACTATACTGATCTAGATGAAATTTGGCGCAGACATAGATTATAATCTGAAAGAGCATAAAGGTTAATTTTTATCCCGGAAAAATGTACTGTTCCCTTGGGATAGATTTTTTTATGGACAAACCCGAAGTGAAGCGAGAGTAAGTCACTAGTACTGAAATAAAGCTATTTTAATAGGACTATTTCAGGTTTTATATTGATTTTTGTTTCCTTATAAGATGGGTTTAATAAAGAAAAAAAAAACGCAAAAAAGTCCACACAGTAGAGTTTATTTGAATGGCCTATTTGATCTTTTATCTTAAAAATATTGGACAAAAGAAATTTAAATTAAATAAATTCCATGCTAGGTGCGCGCAAGTAAGGAGTAAGCTTTATGTTTCGTTACGGTGCTATTATAAAAAATATTCCACCACTTATCTCTAAAACTACTGAGGCTAAAATAAATAAAAATATCACTGAGCCTTAAAATTACTCATACTTTAAAGAAAAAATAAAATAACCATAAGTCATGGTAAAGTAGATCGAGAAAATTATTAGCTTTTTTTTCTTTTGTCCTATTTTACTACATCTGCTACTCTCAGTATACTTCTAAAACGTAACTGTATATATTAGGTAAATAAAAGATAAGTAGAAAGCTATAAATGAAAATCGCTTTCAAGCCTGCAGCTTCTTTAAAAGGAAATTGCTGTAATTTTTTCTCGTTCATGGAAACCTATTGGTGTTTGCAAACTTTTAATAATTTGTATAAGCTGCATTACTTTTAGTGTAAAAATATTGCTGTTCCATCTCCTTGAATATGCCCATATTGATTTAGTTGATATAGGAAATTGTTTTATTATACTTATTACCTTTAATATAATATATTTACATAATATTTAATTTTATTTAAGACTAGCGACTCACCCTCGCTCCGCTCGGGCTCGTCCTCACTTACGTTTGGATATTTAGTATAAATTCCTCAGAGATAAGATATTTTCTCGCAGTAAAAAGTATCCTATATGTTGACCCGGATAAACAGCTATCATCATACCAAATTTCATCAAAACCTCTCCAGTAGTTTTTGCGTGATGCGGTCACAGACAGACAGATAGACAAAATTTCTAAAAACTATAGATTAAGCCTCTGTGTCGACAATAATGCTATTTTTATAAGATTTCCTAAAAAATATTTAATATACAGATTGTTATAATTAGCTTAGTTATAATTTTATTTAATTTATTATATACATTTAAAATGTCTTTTTAATACTTTCTTAGATTTACGCGAACATTGGACATTTTAAATAAAACTATCTTTTCGGATTATTTCGCCGTTTGGTTTTAGGGAACCAAAAATCCAAATAAATCCGCGAAATAATCCGAAAAGATAGTTTTATTTAAAATGAAGTCTTATTAATTTCAATAAATAATATATATCATGATATTTAGGCTATTTTTTATTGTAAAAAATGAAGACTAAAATCTATACTTTACACATAAAGAAACTCGAATAATTGGGCCTCAATCGTAATTTATAGGAAAATAATAAGAAAACTCTAAATTCATTAAATATGTACTTTTAAAGTCTATAATATACAGAACCCACCTTTTACCCTAGACCTAGTTGTATTCGACTGTTACTTTTGTTTGAATGGGCTTTGGGCTTTCTTTTATTTTGGGGCATTATACAAATGACTAAATAAGGTCCCAATCGCAGTAGCTATTTAAAAAGCACAGAGAGGCACATCAGTTTCTTATAAAACGTATATTTTTTTTCTTCAATTTAATGAGAATCGCTACTAAGAAATATGCATTAAAATTTAATGAAAAAAGGAACCAAATTTTTCTTATCTAAATTTAGTTAATTTTTTAATTTTTAACCTTCACGCGTACGCGATTTTGGTATGATTTTTATATGTTTGTTTGTATGTTAAGTGATGTCTTATATATATATATATATATATATATATATATATATATATATATATATATATATAAACTTTATAGTCGATTTTTGCCTCTTCGGCTTGTGCAAATCGGCAGATTATTGGACACTTTTCAGGATGTGACTAGCCTACCACACCTTAATCTGACGGTTTCAAGTATTTCTACCTTATCAAAACATTTTTTAAATATTTTAATCGGCTTCCCTAGACGCGCCCCTTTATATAGAAGACTTATATTATGGTGAAAGTACTCAACAGAGTGCAAGGTAACCTCTTTTATGTTAATCTGCCGCGCTCGAGTAACTACAGAAAATCCCCTCTTGGGCTCCCCTACTACCACCTTTCTTAGTATTTGCTCGTTTCAATATAACAGTCATATACATGCGTAGCAACATTAAAATTTTTAATCAATTTCTATAACATGACAAAATTCTTGACTTTAATATTAAAGAATCAGTTATTAAAAATTATATCCACTTTTGTGTTGTAAAAGTTGAATGTGGTCAATGACTTTATTCACGTGCTAAGATGCACCTGTAAAAAGAAGATACTAAAGATTTTTTGACTGATTTTTTAATCGTTACATCGCTTTGCGGACACGTTTGGCTCAGTTTGTAGTGACCCTACTTTCTGTGCCAGCGGTCGCGGGTTCGAGTCCCGCTGGGGGCATTCATTTGTGTGATGACTCTGTACTCCAATCATGGATGTTTATATTTATAATATGTATGTATTTAAAGTTATATATGTGTAGTGTATCAACTATCTGGTATCCATAACACAAGCCTCGTAGTTTACCATGGAACTAGATGGTGCTGTGTCTTAATGTCCCAACGTATTTATTTATTTATATCCATTCAAGTAACACGGATTCGTTACGTACACTTTACGGTTTTTTACTGTCAAACTACGAAAATTTTCCTCAATGTGTCATCGACTTCTTTCTACCTTTTTAGATAATCACGGTGAGTAAGCAATCTCATTCCAATTAACCCTATAGTAGACTTAGTTTGACCTTTAGTTGAATAACTCTTGTTTTGAAAAGCAATTGTATGAGCTGGTCCCAATAAAAATATTTTCTTATTTATGACTCTAAATTTATATAGACACAGATCACAATACTATACTAGTACAGATACCTCATCCGATACAGAGAAATTGGACAGCGCTAATTCGGGCTATTCTTCGGGCTATATTTGTTTACTTGAATAAATAATAGGTGTTGAGCAGAATAAAAAAATCAATAATGATTATAGTCGAATTTCAACTAGTGGACAAACACTAATATTGTCTTAAAGTTAGTCGTGCTAAAAACATCGTGGATCTAGATTTGAGGGCTAGTTTAGGGAGTATATGTCATATTCATGTTTTGTTTTACGTTGTTGATTAATATTCTGACAATTAAATTTGCAAAACGAGTAGATTTAATAAATCTTTATAGAAAATACTAGCGATTTACATCCCTAGGTACGTTTAAAATAGGTAAATATTGTGATGGCGAGTGTATCTAATGTGCTGTTACAGACATTTCTGAACGCATTTTTCTGTAGACCTTTATTTTTTAGTACATTGCCTTGATGAACCTCTTAAGGGTTAGTCAGCGTTAGCCTTATAAACTAAGGAAGACTCGACAGAACTAGTTATTGTCTTTTCCCGTGGGAATGAAAGATATGTACATTACATTACAGTCATTTTTCATTGTTTCATGTATATCAAATCATTTCGATGTATTACTTGTTTATTATACGAGTATTATGTAGAGATACGTTTACTTTTTAATTATTAATAATTACTAAGAAGTATCGCATATAAAGAACATGTCACTAAAAAGCTAAATTTATTCTCTTTTAGTGACGTCTATTCGATAATGTATTTCAAGAAATGAAATGAATCATTCTGCCAGGAGAATGAAATAAATATATGGATATTGAAAATTTCCTCCAATGTTGGGAAATACATTTACGCATACCATACAGATATATAGATGCATATCCATCTATATGCTCATAGACATATAGATGGTTATGTGGGACTCACCGGCTCGAAAAGCCAGTAATACCCACTAAAACCCAGCAAAACCCTCCCCCCTCTTAATGGGGCGTCGCAGGATTGCTTACGCACTGAACTACGACGCCCCGACGGCAGGTCTGCCGAAGCAGACCACAATAACCATAGAGTTGCTCCACAGTCCACTCTGTTATCAGAGAAGTACCAGGAGCAACCCACATACCCAAATGTTTGGACATTACAGTACTCATGATTACTCAACATTTGTTATATATGTATATTCTATACATATATTTTTGAAAAATAATATACTTTTAAACTAACTAAGCATTGCATTTTTAAGTTTAAGCAACTTAAACACATAAATATAAAACTCATGCATAGAATAAAATATACGTCATGGAAAAAGAAACGAGGAATATTTCCAACATAAAAAATTAGCTGGCAATATGCAAAAAAATGTTTATAACAAAACTTAATAAATAGGCCTCATATCTTATTTTTTATAATCTTTACCATTAATAATACTTGATGAACTAAAATGATGTCATACTTCAGATTTTGTTTTCTAAATATTTATCTGTAATACTCAGATAATATAGGAAATCAGCTTAATACGCAATACTTTAGATCAGTAGGCCTTGTAAGTCTAGTACATTTATACATATAATAAAATTATCGTAACTGAGTTGAATCTGTACATTAAATATTTTTTGGAAAATCTTATTGAAATAGTCATTATTATCAATACAGCGGTCGAATCTATAGTTTTTAGAATTTTTGTCTGTTTGTCCGGGAACGCATCATGGAAAAATCATTGGAGGGATTTTGATGAAATTTGGTATGATGATAGTTGCTTATCCGGGTCAACTTATTTTTTACTGCGGTAAAATATCTCATCTCTGAGAAATCTATAGTAACCATCAAAACGGACCAAGGGACTAAACGCGAGGGTGAGTCGTTAGTCATACAATTTATTTCTTAGCTTTTCTTGAATTGACGGCCGATGTTTAATATAAGGCTTTTATTGAATTATAATGTCAATCTATCTCCTTCGTGTCTTCTCTATTCTACGTGACATTGGCGAAATAACCTGTACTCAACTGGCACGTTTTGAAGCAATTAATAAGAGAATTGGATTGAATTGAATTATAATGATGATTTATTCAGGAAAACAATAAAACGTGGCTCAGAGTAACACTGTGTTTTCAAATTCACTGTTTTTTTTACGTAGCCAGTCATCTACATGTATTTTGTTCCTTCACTCTCATAGTCCAATGGAGTCAAATTAAAAAATAACTGATTGGTAGTTTTCATTTACTATACATACCTAATCAAATATTTTCGAAGTCGGTGTGCTTTGGCTAAGTAATTAAAGCCTACCTATTAAATACATAACTAATCAAATGGTATTTTTTTTGAAATTTAAATGACACCAATCTGGAAGTATACCCTTTCAAACAAAACAAAAATTGTCCAAATCGGTTAATAAATGACGAAGTTCTGAGGTAACAAACATAAAAAAAAATAAAAAAATACAGTCGAATTGAGAACCTCCTCCTTTTTGAAGTCGGTTGAAAACAGTTTTTGACATAATTTGTTCTACACATAGGAACACATAATATGTAGATAATATTGTATCTGTGTACAAAATTTAATCCAAATTCTTACAGTCGTTTTAGCGCTAAGGAGTCATAAACAAATTTCGAATTTATGACGACCTCTCTAACCTCTATAATATGTACTTACTGTTCCTTATTTTTTTCATTAATATTAGATTTATTTATTCTGATTTTATTAATACATGTTTAGATATGTCATGTTTCAGTTAATTTATTATGTATACTTAACAAAGTTATTTTGAGAGGATAATTCAGCAGTTTAAATTATATAAGTATAAATATAATGTAGACGTATGCACCTGGTAAGTTCTTTTTTATTAATGTGCATTAATAATTGAACAACCACAAAAATACACACCATTTTTGTACCAGGTGCTAAAATATAGGTACATTTTAGTATTAAAAATAAATGTAAGTATTTTTTGATTTAGGAGTCTAGGTACTACTATTCTAGATACTTTTAATTTTCATAGTTTCTTAGACCTTATCAAATTAAATATTTTAACGAACTTCCTTAATGCATCTTTACGATTATCATTTACGTCTTACATTTTTTTTTAAATAATTGCAAATAAAAACTTAGCATTAATGCAGTCGACAAATTATTTGAATGCCTTTTTTGAAGAAAGGTTATAAGCTATACAATAATCTATACTAATATTATAAAGAGGTAAAGTTTTTGAGTTTGTGAGGTTGTAGGGGGTTTTCTCTGGGTCTACTGAACCGATTTAGATAAAATTTAGTAAGAAGATAGTTAAAGATCCTAGGAAGGACATAGGATATTTCTTATTCCGGAAATCACTTTAAGGGGATGAAAATTGGGATGAACGTTTGTTTGGGGAATAAAACTAGGGATAAACCCGAGCGAACCGAGGGTGAGTCGCTAGTAGCTACAAATTTACCTGAAGATCCTTAGGAAAGGAGCAGGACATAAACTACTTGAGCGGGTATCCACTAGTCAAATTTATTTTATAAAATAAATTATAATATTTTTGTTTAATGTTAAACATTGATAAAAATAAAATATTTTAAACTACTTCAGTTGTATGAAAAAGAAAATATTATTTAAGTATTAAATAATCCCAGAGGAGAATTGATAATATAAGATTATGCGAGGAACATTTGATAATCAAAAATATTAGAAGTTGTTTAAACGTATTTTTCAGAGCGAATAGTTCTCAATAATTATATTATAGTGGCGGTGGAAGACGTTAGTAGGTAAATAGTAACTACTGACAAAGGTAGTGGTAGCACAGTGGCGCGCTAGCTTGGAAAACCAAGTGATGCGGGATCAAACCTTAGGTTGGGTTGATTTTTCACGTGCGAATCATTTTCAACATGAGACCACTTGCTTAGCGGTGACGGAAAACATCGTGAGAAAACCTGCATGGCTGACAGAACTTGACCATTTTTCAAAAGATATGTGAAGTCCGCCAACCCGCACTTTCGTGGTAAACTTTGGCCTAATCCCTTCGCAATATTCAATGCGAGGGAGGGATGGGGAACAACTGACAAACACATCTCTTCACTGTATCATTAACTACGAATAAATATATTTTATACTATATTTTAAACCTAAACAAACGTGTTCAAAACTCATTAACCTGACATCATAAAGAATCATAAAGAGTTATTATTAATAAAATTAAAAAAAAACAATCAACAATAATATACGCAAATTAACTGAACAAAAGAGATAAATTATATTAAAATATATTATACTAGGTAGACTGTAAATGTGAGATATAAAAATCACCTCATACACCCAAACTAAGAACAAAAACCTAGTATAAATGCACAAGGCATAACCATTTAAAATGTCAGCCGAGGTCACGACGCGACTGGCTCGTAGAAAAAACAGTGCCTAACACGCTAAGAAGTAGACGGTCCGCAAAAAATGATTCCGTCAGATTGGCGGCACAGCGTTTGTGGCGAGTCTACTCGTATATATCGATTCGGCCTACCGCACACACAGAAAGACACGCACACACTCGACTTTTTTATTACCATTTTTTGATCTGATCTAGCCTAACGTAATTATGGATGCGAATATTTGGACGGTCTTAGGCTTCTAACACATGATTCTTATAATTTTTCATATATTTTAACACCTTGTGTTTATAATTTTGAGTCAATGTGAATTTTGTCCGTAATTGTGCATGTTAAATTATTTAATATAATAAATAATAATAAGCACCTGGGTGAGTTTGGCGAGTTTAGCTCGGAGTTTTATTTTTTTAAATCGTGTTTTTTCGGATGAGTTGCCTTTTTCCAGAAAAGACACCTCGATAAACTTAAAAAATATATATATCCAAATACAAAATTTAATAAAAATCGTTAGAGCCGCATCCGAGATACACAAATAATTTTGTTTATATACAAGAATTGCCTATTTAATATTATAAGATATTAAGTTAGACAGTGGTAAAGTACTTTTGTATTTTTTAGTTAAAAGCTGAGAAAGCTATTTCGAATATTTATTTTATTCGTGTTTAAAGGTAGATTGAGATATTTGGTAATTTCTATTAATAATTTTATAGAATAATTTAAAAAAAAACAAAAGTATTTAGAGTGTTGTTTGTAATCCATAAATAGTATAGTAGGTAATTAAAACCTAGTCATAGCGTGTTTCAGTCCTTAGACTTCCATTCTCACGTGAATATGTTATATGAGCATGCTTTGCTGTTTTAAATCTGTTTAAGTCCGTTAAATTATGATTTGAAAGAATTAAATATGAGAATAATGTTAGAATTATAAAATATTTAAAGTACTTAAATGTATATTTTTTTTACTATTTCACAATCCAATGGTAAGAATTTTTATTATCATAGCTAGACAGCAAGGAAAATAACTACATATTTCTTTCTTAGATTTACGCGAATTTTTGACATTTTAAATAAAACTATCTTTTCGGATTATTTCGTGGATTTATTTTGATTTTTGGTTTCCGACGTTTCGAATGCTTTACAGCAATCATGGTCACGGAAGAGACTAAGGATTTAGACATCTCAAAGGCGTTATATAGGTGTATGTAAGAAGTATATAAAAACAAATATACAGGTTGGAATAACTTTTATGTTAAAAAATATGAATATTTGCATTTTTTTTAATGTTTACCCAAGCCTATAATCAAACCAAAATTGTGTAATAAAATAAATTTTATTGCACTATTTTATTACACAAGATCGGTGGTATGGTATATAGTATGATATATCTATGGTAAGGGTAAAATCTCTAGAACAAACATTCATCTCACTCATCTCCCTGCCCATTTCCCAATCACTTGGGTTCGGTGCAGTACATTCTCCGTAATAATAATAATAATAATAAACTCTTTATTGTACACCAAGAATAAAAGAAAAATAAATAAACACAGAGTAGAAATGTACAAGAGGCGGCCTTATCGCTAAAACAGCGATCTCTTCCAGGCAACCTTTAGGTGTAGGAGATAGCAAACTGCAAGAGGGAAGGGGTGTAAATAATAGAGTAAATATGTATATCACAATATATATAAAAACAAGAAAAGTTGACTAGTAAAATGCATAAGTATATATGTTTATACTAATAGATACATATACATATACTTACACAGATACGCGTACGCGTACGCGTATATCCGTACTGCTGATAGGATTTGAAAAAAGGTTTACGAACGGCCGCCTGACTGACATCAACTCCTTGGGAATCTCTAGAACAAACATTGTATCTTAAAATTGTAGAAAACCATGAAAACTTACAATTCGTACCACATAGACTCTATCTAGAGTCGACAAGTAAGCTTCTTAAAAATATTTAAATGCAATTATTGTTATTTTGAAACAAAAGGAACCATTTTTTTCAGCAAAACTTGTTATTTTAAATATTTTAGGTGCTTTTCTTCCATGTCCTGTTCGTTTGTTCCACCTATATATATACCCCCTTAACTCGTGAGCGTCCCTAGGCGCCTAATAGCTTATATTTTACTATAAAACAAAACCCAATCTATCCCACACGAACCGTACATTTTTCCGGGATAAAAAGTAGCCTATGTGTTATTCTGATGTATGAGCTATATTATTGTAAAGTTTAATTAAAATCCATTCAGATATCTTTGCGTGAAAGAGTAACATCCATACATCTATACATCTATATTTCCGTACATCCTCACAAACTTTCGCATTTATAATATTAGTAGGGTTATTCCAGGTTATTATCTGTGTACTAAATTTCATCTAAATCGGTCCAGCCGTTTCGGTGTGTACATTCACACACACTTTATAGTATGTAGTAGTCCAATGATTCCAATAAAATTAAAAAAGTAGATAACCGGACGAAGACATTGCGGGACAGTATATTTAGATATTCTAGATTTCTGATTTTAATAAAAACAGCATTTTGTGTAGATGAGACAAATTATAGAATTGATTAATTGCGTGTCATTTTAAAATAGCGTCTGGACATTAAAACAATAAATATGCCTTGGAAACAACTATTTACTATGGAACAGGTCATCCGCCTTGGTTTGGTCTTACATATTTTTTTAATTTCATTATGTTAACTGTAGTGTAATAACTTGTAATTATAAAATATATAAAAAAATCAAACATGTTTTTATGTATAGTATTATAATATTTTCCCATAGTAAAAAGTATCCTATATGTTGACCCGGATTACCAGCTAAATCAAGAAAAAAAGAATATAAAGACAGACAGACAGACAGACAGATAGACAGACAGACAGACAGACAGACAGACAGACAGACAGACAGACAGACATAAACTCTTAAAACTATAGATTCGGCCTCTGAAACGATAATAATGACTATTTCAATAAGGTATTCCAAAAAACATTCAATGTACAGATTCGACTTAATTAGAATTTTATTATATGTATAGATTAACGACTCACCCTCGTTCCGCTCGGATTCGTCCCTTGGTACGTTTTAACGGTTAGTAAATATTTCTTAGAGATGAGATATTTTTCCGCAGTAAAAAGTATCCTAAATGTTGACCTCCGGGTCAACAACTATCACATCAAAATCTGTCCAGTGGTTTTCTCGTGATGCGTTCCCAGACAGACAGATAGGCAGAAAAAACTTCTAAAAACTATAGATACGGCATCTGTATCGATAATAATGACTATTTCAATAAGATTTCTCAAAAAATATTTAATATTATTAATACAGATTCGAGTCAATCTTATTATATGTATAGATAAAGCTGAAGACATTTTTTATTTGGCCAACGCGCAAATATTTAGAAAAACCAGTTCGATTTTAAAAACTGCTTGTATTTAATAGCCGATTTATTGAGGAAGGTTATTGGCTATCTAACATTTCATTACTAAGCTTAGAAGCTAATCGATTATAGATTTAGTACGTGAGCGGAGCCGCGGGCAAAAGTTACATAATGATTGCAAACAAGTTAAAAACTATTAAAATTCGATCTTAATAATTTTTTTATTGTAATAATAAATAAATAAATTAAAAAAAAACATTGTAATAATAATAAATGTTTTATTTCCTATATAAAATATTCGACTTGTATGCTACTACCTACGCACTGTCGCGTATAAATTAATTATTTATGAATAGATAAAATTCGTTGTATAAATCCTGCATAGATTGGCATGGTTCAACGATCTTTAATTTAGAATAGTTCAAATATAAAACCTAGACTTCGAAGAAATACTAGTTTTTTAAATTTCGCTTATCTGCTTATAAATTACTTAAGTCTGCGATTCTTTAGTGCCATGTTATATAAATGTTTGAATGAAATTAGAAAAGTAAAAAGGCATTTAAAACTATTTCTTAAATGTTAAATCAATTTTTTCATTACTTAGTTCTCAGAATAGCTGTTTTGTGAATAAATGGATTTATTTAAAAACTAGCGACTCACCCTCGCTCCGTTAGGTTTCGTCCCTAGTTACGTTTGAATGTTTAGTGTATGGATATTTCTCAGAGATGGAATATTTTGCCACAGTAAAAAGTATCATAATAATATGTTGACCCGGGTAACTAGCTATCTTCATACCAAATTTGATCAAAATCTGTACAGTGCTCTTTCCGTGATACGGTCACAGACAGACAGAAAAAAATATAAAAACTATAGATTCAGCCTCTGTATCGATAATAATGACTATGTCGAGGCAGAATTTTGTTATATGTATAGAGTTTGCACGTCGGACTCGAACTTCTACGGCATTGAAATTGGCAATTGAATATGCAATTGAATTAGTAATAATAAATTATTTTGTTCAAAAAGATTCTAGATCTTTTTGGTTAAAAAATCTATTACATTGACTTAATTCAAATATTAGAACGCATTTAACTCAAAAAATCCAATTACATCAAAATCTATGAAGTAGCTCGCACGAAATACGATGGCAGACAGGCGACAAAAAATTGTTTGCTTAATTCGGTAGGTAATAATGTTTTAATCAAATAGATTACGTATTATATTTCTTTTCTTTTCACAATATTATTTACTGCTCTATACTAATATTATAAAGAGGTAGGTATAGTTTGTGAGTTTGTGACGTTGTAGGCGGTAATCTCTGGATCTACTGAACCGATTTAGATGAAATTTGGTAAGAAGATAGTTTACGATCCTGGGAAGAACATTGGATTTTTATCCCAGAAATCATCCCTTAAGGGGGGTGAAAATGGGGATGAAATTTGTATTCTTTTCTTTTCATTTCTTTTCATACGGAATCAACCTAGGGACAAACCCGAGCGAAGCGAGTGTGAGTTGCTAGTGTTATAATATAAGTATATTATGCTTGGTTATATTTATTTTGGGTTTCAAATATTAAATATCTTAGCTGAAAAATAATTATCTAAACGTTGATCCATTTAATATTTTTTTAAACATTATAAGTTTTCAATTCAAGTCAATTGTTTATTTAATGGCTTCAATGCATGCCAATTAAGCACAAATAATTTCGCCAATGTCACGTTGAAAAAAAAATTAATTTAATCATTATAATTTTTAACATATTATATTTTTCTCATGAATAATATTTATTTCTAAGCCAATTAAAATAATATATTATACGATGGACATAAATAGTTTGGATCATATAAAATAATTTATTAAAAAACAGTAAATGTTTTCGGGTTTCTGAAGAAATTATGCATTTTAATGATGTTAATGCGTTCATCGACTTTATAATGCAACGAAATAGAATAACAGTTCCATTTGGCTATTTTAAGGTAACTGCACATTAAGCCGAAACTAGCTACTGACTTAGAAATAAAATCATAGGTTTTTTTCAGTAAATTTGTAAGAACAATGTAATATTTCAAATACAACTGGTATAAAATATTAATAAAATCAAACTCCATTACAATGTAGACAACCTGTTTTCGAGCGATTGTCTAGTCAGCTACTCATTTACATTTCGCGGTATCGCTGAGCTGCCACACATTTGCATGTAGTAACTGAAGTATAGCACTTTGCTATTGTAAAAAATTTAAATTTCAATATTAGCATTATTTAATATATTTTAGTGTGCGTTAAGGCTCTTAAATATTATCTATATTTTATACACTTAAAATACTGAAACCCAAATTATACTACTGTGTTCTGGGGAGTCGATAATATAAGAATATCTTCTCATATATTTTTTCTGTCTCTTTTTTCATTCTGCTTAGAAGTATAGGTCAATTAATATAACCAGATAGCCATTAGAATGCCCACTACTAATTTTGTCTGTTAGGCCTATGGAATTGACAAAGTTCTCCATGTATTCTTTTTTTCTTGGTAGTTCTTCTTGGTAGTACTGCGTAAGCCTTTAGCTTTTCGTCAGAGGACTTTAAGAACCTTAGACACTAAAACTACTAGAGGAATCCTGTCCTTGAGTTTCAAGGTCACTGTAGGATATGGACATAGGGCCTTATTACAAGTAACACCAATTGTATAAAGATAATGCTGACGACCTGCTCTGCTAGAGTAGTTTTATTAGTACCATAATTTGTTTGTCTCTAGTAGGTTTTATGTACTATTAGAAGAACAATTAACCCATCCAAAAATGGTTTTACATATATATTATTGACAATTTTAGGAAGGCAGAAATTTTGATTTTATTAGGTAGCGAGTGGCTAGGATCGTATTATGTTCCTGACCGAATTCGGCCACGTCAGACAATCTCATTAAGACTAGCCATTAGCACAGGAGATATTATAATGCACAAGTATACACACAAGTGCACTCTCTATTCCCGTCACTCTCATACTCCGATGGGATGACAACGCGACACGACCAGAGAGTATCGCGCAAGCCCTACGGCAAGGTAGTGGTAGCCCAGTGGTAACGCGCTCGCTTGGGAAACCGAGTGAAGCGGGTTCAAATCCTGAGTCTCGAAACTCTAATATTTTCGTGTGCGAATAATTTCTAACATGATTACCACTTGCCTTACGGTTAAGGGAAACTTGAGGAAACCGGCATGTCTGAGAAAATCTAGCAATTTTTCAAAAGAACTGTGAAGTCCGCTAACCCGCACTTGGCCAGCGTGGTGGACTATGGCGTGATCCCTCTCGTATTGAAGGGAGGCCCACCCCCAGCAGTGGGACGTTAAAAAGGTCTAAAGGCTACGGCTTTACCTGCTCTCTGATGATGCAGTAAACACCGCCAATTTCTTGTATATAGAACAGGAGAATGACATTTTTTCTTATATTTTTAAGATTTATATAATATAGCGAGTGATAATGATAGAAAAACGGGAAAATTTAAATTTTTATTCCGTTTTTTTGTTAGGAAATCCCTACCAATAGAGTCAAATCACACTGAAACATTTTTTTTATTAAATGTAATGTACACTTAATAAAAAAAAGATAAAGTGATAAAAACACGTTTTAAAATGTAAATGAATGATTTTTGTAATTGTAAGGTAAGAGTAGCTAAGTTTTATTGGTAAATTAATTTTACTTGCATAGTAAAAGATGTTAATAATTAATATTATACTTTTCATTTAAATTGGTGCTAGTTCTAGTGAAAGGATAAATGTTATATTAAAAACTAATCAATTAACTTATAAATTGCTATCTCATTTTATAAATTTATTTCTAAAGTGATCTTATAGGACGTTACCCTAATGTCAAACTTTTCTACTCTACTATGGCTGATCTATAATTATATACCTAGGTTACAAGGTGAGCGCAAGTTTAATCTGTAGGGTACAGTTATACACAGAAGATGTACACAGATAGGTTCTTATTAACGAAGTTTTATGACTTAATTACGGATTAGAACTAAGTACGAGTATGAGTCAGTCAATCAAAATTAAAATATTTAGCCTCTTGACAATAGAGGCTAGCTAGTGTGCAACAATTTTTTTGTAATTTTTGTACTGAATAAAAAAATAATTTTGACTTAATACTAATTAGTTCGCGTTACCTAAGTCGTTATATAAATTCGTAGTCTACTATATACGTACATGTATGATGATGATGTATATTGTACATCTTAAACTGCCGTAGTTCTGAATACGTGAGCTATGAGCATATCATGGGGGCTACGGTAACATAGCCTTCTACAATCATTAAAGAATAATAAAAAAATATATTAACATGACTTTAATCGTTATGTGATAGAATTACAAGATATCTTTACTCATTCCCATATTCTAATTATTTTAAACTAGTGATTCACCCTCGCTTCGCGTTCGTCCTTAGGTACGTTTTAACGGTTAGCAAGAATGTCCCACGGGAACTGCACATTTTTCCGGGATAAAAAGTACGGGATAATAACTTTGAATCTATCTCTGTGCCTTTTATCCAGATCCGTTCAGCCGCTCTTTCGTGATTAAGTAACAAACATCCATCCATCCAAACTTTCGCATTTATAATATTTATGGTTTTTTGAACTATTGTGAAATAACGTTTTGTCTAAGCCCAATGATCTTTCTGATTAAAGTATTTAATCTATGGAAAAAACTGCAGGATCAAAATGCGTTGGTGGCGTATAGCCGAAGTTATTTTGACCTTGTCTATTAGATTACAATATTTCAATATTTTATTTTAATAAGAAACTTTTAATATAATTTTCCAAACCATATAAAGTATTTATTAAGACTCTAAGAGATATTAATTTATATGCGATTTATATAGTGATTAAATATCGCTTAATTAATAAAATTGTTTTAAATAATAATATTAAATGTGTTCAATTAATTCAAAGCTGAGGAATTTGTCTGTTTGTTTGGAATCTCTAAAAATATTTATTTTATTATGCGTATATAAATAAACCAAGCCAGCAGAGCGGCAAACAAAAGATAGTCTACTAATATGGAGAATAGGCGCTACATTATACTTCTATTTCTTCTACTGTTATGAATATCAATCATTCAATTCAATTCTCTTGTTATTGGCTTCAAAGCGCACACATTTATTCGCCAATGTCGTGTAGAATGGAAAAGACACGAAGGAGGTTGGTCGGATATATAATTTATTATATATAGTTTATCAATTTTTATCACATATTAAATCTGTAAATATATCTTTAATTATAGTAAGCTAGCGGCTTACCCTTGCATCACTTGGGTTCGTTCCTAGTGAAAAACAAAAACAAATGTATCCCACGGGAACCGTAAATTTTCCGGGATAAAAAATGCCTATTGCTACTCCAGACTAAAATCTATCACTGTACTAAATTTCATCCAGATCCATTTAGCTGTTTCGGCGTGAATGAGTAACAAGCATCCGTCCATCCAAACTTTCATATTTATATAGTGTAATATAGTGTAATAGTAAGATAGTTCGTTCTAAAATAATAGAGTTAACAAAAATCTTATTCATCTTGGCTGAGCCGTAAATCCTACGATTTTTTGAAATTGAACCAAATCCTGAAGGAATGAAAAGGATGTTCACAGTTTGTATGAGGAGTAATATTTCCAGACACTAAACTTAAAAAAGCAGCTCGACGAAGCTGCAGAAAAACCTAGTGGTATTATAGCGATACAAAATGAAATTAAAATATAATAGGATTATTATTCACATTACCATGCAAAACTTTATACTCATCCATATACAAAATAGTTATCCAATGAAATCAATAAATTCATAGTCTACCTTACTTCCCATACTACTATTAGACTGAGAGCTTGTGTAACCTCCAAGTCCAAGTTTATGTGAGGAGTGATAGGAAATACCAAGAAACACCATGGAATTGCCTGAAGATAGTACCAGCAAGCACCAGCCAAATAACCAAATAGCTTGTTACTTTCTGAAGTGTCTCCAGTAACAATTTTGATATGGTTGGTAAGGATGAGTAGATCAGCAGCTATGCATCGGCTTCAATTTTAAACATACTACTCCTACGTCTTAAGAAATGTTAAATCACAATGTTCTGCAGCTACAAGCTTTTCTGCGGAAGCTGTTTTTTATTTCTAAAAAGTCTATAAGTTACAAGCCTTTGTAATTAATTTAGCCCAAAATCATTTCCAGGGTCCAAGAATCGATCACTAGTTCAAATAAGAAATACTTCATGCGTGCTGAGAAAAACTAGCAATCCGAGCAAAGAAAATCGAGTCCCTATTTCAACTATGAGTCTATTATAATACTTAAAAAACTTATATGTTCTATTAATTTACAAAGTTTCTTGTTAATTATGTATTTTTAAAACAAAAATGTTGTACAACTTCACACAGTGTTTTGTAAAATATTCAATATATTAAAAGTATAACACCCACTTTCTGAAAGTCTGATCAATGCAATAATTAACTAATCAACTGATAAATCTCTTGTTAAGTGCCAAATGAGTTGCTAGAAGCAAAGTTACCTGCTTTGTTTTGATCATCTTGTCAGTTAACAGTGTATTGTTTATTGTCAGAAACTTATGTCCAACGCCGTGTTTGAGTATGTGTATGATTACGCCTTGATCCTAGATTAAAATAATATCAAACAGTTTATAAAGAAATTTGTGGTTCTTGTTATTGTTTATTTGTTTATTTAATATTTCTTCTACAAATGTTTCTTTCTAAGGTATATAAAAAATACTAGCAGCACCCGCGGCTTCGCTCGCGCTAAAACTACAGAAAAACTCTAAAAAAGTTGGGTTCATAAAAACTTTCATCCTCTATTTTACCCCCTTATAAATTTCTAAATATGATAAAACACGTATTTATTTAATTGTATTGAAGAGTATTAATACCGAGTTTTAAGTAAATCTGATGATAAATATTTTTCAGCTAGCTTATCTCGCGTTTATTTTACAAATTTAGAAATCAAACCAGAATACATGCATGCAAGTATGTGAAGATTAAATATCCTGAAGTTTCCATAGAAAAACTTTGGAATGCACACTTAATTCTTAAATATACGTTGGATTAAGACTCAATTGTACAACAAAAAAGTTTACGTTGAAAAAGTTCTTAGCTACTATACCACCTGCTATACAGTTACATACAGTTGGTTGCGAGGTCACTCATCGGATAAAAAAGCCAATATGGTTATTGGCTTTTCTATGATGGAACCATTTCTTAATGTGGCGCCGTAGGATCACTTGCATTCAACCTCGATACTCCGACGGTAGTTCCACCGAAGCAGACATTCTGCAAGAGAACACAAGTAACTACTTCCGAGACATTATATAGGTATTGTTTAATAAGGTAGTCATTTTTGCTAACCGAAGGCTATATAGTATGCTTCCAAGAATCCGTGCTGGATCCTGCAGACCTCAATGACTAGATGAAAACACATTTAGATATTATTTTTTCCCATTTTTTTTAATAATAATACTGGGTATATTCAACTAGCTTAATTTAATGTTCATTTCATATCGTCATGTTATTTTGCTCATATAATAATTTGAAAGGACATGCCGCATTCTTTTTGCACTTTCTACGATTAAGGAGGCAATATGTAGGGTTTAAAGCCTAACCTTTGTTTTGTTCAGTGGTAGTATGTAACTCACGACTTATAGTAAGTAGTGTCAATAATATACATAAATGCGTGTCATTGTTCTACGATGGCCGCTAATATTACATGAGAAAGTTTTCCTTCAGAAATAAAGCTCCATACGACCTCACAACGATAGGTACACTAACACATAAGACGGTAGTGTGTGCGTGATTGACGAGTTCACGTACGCGTTACCAGTTGACTAAACCAGTTTTTTCCGGATCGACCTGTTGACAATGTTAGGCTTCGCGCGTCACGCTAAAAGAAAACTTCTTTGTAGGAGTATTTACTCTCGACGTTCCGTATACGTGATAAGTAAATAAAATTCCATATATTACTCAAAGATAATCTTAACTAATTTAGAATTAAATGATAGCTTCTTAGATTATCCTATACGTACAAAGAAGCAAATTTTACTTCTCTCGACATCAAGGGAGCTCAAGAGCTTCTATAGACTGCAGATTAATCAACCAGTCCATATATCAATTAGGTTGATATAAATATCAGTAATAGAAACGTACATATGTACATAGAACTAAATGCCCAATAGAGCACAATGCTTCATTTTCAACCGACTTCAAAAAGGAGGAGGTTCTCAATTCGACTGTATGTTTTTTTTTTTTTTTTTTTTTTTTTTTTTTTTTATGTTTGTTACCTCAGAACTCCGTCATTTATTAACCGATTTGGACAATTTTTGTTTTGTTTGAAAGGGTATACTTCCAGATTGGTCCCATTTAAATTTCAAAAAAAAATACCACCCCTAAGGGTGGAAAAACAACTAATAATGAATTTAACCTACTTCTAATTGTCATATTGACTTGAAACTTTGCAAGTATTTCTATTTTCGTTGATAATACAGTGGTTCAGTGTTGTTGACCTGATCTGATGGCAAGGCCAGAAGGTGGATAGGTGGAACTCTTCAACGGCTAATAGTAGATACTTTGAGTTTGGGCTTATTTTGTTTGATTTGACAAGCCTAACACGTTAGAATCCTTACTTTGCTACTACTGTCTACACTAAAAAGGGAAAAATAAAAACTTTTTAACAAAAAAATAAAAACCGACTTCAAACAAAAGCACTAAAAAGTAAAAAATAACTGATTGGTAGTTTTCATTTACTATACATACCTAATCAAATATTTTCGAAGTCGGTGTGCTTTGGCTAAGTAATTAAAGCCTACCTATTAAATACATACCTAATCAAATATTTTCGAAATCGGTGCCAGCCCATATAAAGCAAAGCACACCGACTTCGAAAATATTTGATTAGGTATGTATAGTAAATGAAAACTACCAATCAGTTATTTTTTACTTTTTAGTGCTTTTGTTTGAAGTCGGTTTTTATAAAATATGATATTTCTGCCATATTTTGCCAAAAAATACATTTTGTACGCTTTCGGGTTTCTTTATAGGTATATAAAAATGTAAAAACCATATTGTGAATGCATTTTTTTTAAATATTATATTTTCAAGTTAACTGCCTCATTGTAACGCAGAGCAATTTATAGGATGTTATATTTTTATCGTAATGCCGATGACGTCATGGTTTTATAAGTTATATTAGAACGCCATAGCGGGTTTCCCCTTGTCCGAGGCTTAGATTAGTAAAAAATATTTAATGACAGCATAAGATGGGTTCATACAATGGATAGTTATGTCAAATAAACTTAGTGATGTTTTCCTCCATACTTGCGCCTGTTTATTGCATATGAATTATTTATTTAGGTACTACGAGTATATTTATAGCATATCCATTTTTTTATATTTATTTATTGTTTTGTTATTTTATTTGCTGCATTCAACTTTGATGATAATACCCTCACTGGCCATTATACTTGTCAAATTTGTTTTTGAGTTTAAAAAAATCGGACAAGTGCGAGCCTTTCTAGCACGGTGAGGGTTCCGTAGCATGAAATAAATGTATTAAAATAAGGTTGGTTAAAATCGCAAAAAAATATTTTTTTTATGATTTAACTGTAAATTTACGGTATTAGGATTTTTTTCTTTACTTGTGTTATAAGAAATTGCGTCTTGCCAAATTTCATGATTCTGAGATCATGAATTAGTATAGGAAGTATACTCGTAGGTTTTGATTTTCTTGCGAGTGCAAAATAAACTGCTTAAACGGCCGCATCTTTTAATGGCTTAGTTTAAAATTAAAAATAAAACTATCTTTTCGGATTTTTTCGCGGATTTATTTGGATTTTTGGTTCCTTTCTAATAAATCCGCGAAAAAATTCGAAAAGATAGTTTTATTTAAAATGTCAAATATTCGCGTAAATCTAAGAAAGTATTAATAAAAAATAAATCAATATGTTGGGACATTATCACACAGCATCATCTAGCTCTATGGTAAGCTACGAAAACTGCCTCGGTGGTGTAGTGGCTAGCATGTACGGCTGCACACCCGGAGGTCTTGGGTTCGAGTCCCGGGTCGGGCCAAGTTTAGTTATTGAGTCTTCCTGTATAGTAAGTCTCAGTAACAGCTCGGAGTTGGGAAGTTGGTGGTGTTTCACCCCCGTGCCTCGGAGAGCACGTAAAGCCGTCGGTCCTGCGCCTTAACTCTCACCGGTCGTGTCGAGTGGTCGTCCCACCGGAGTATGAGAGTGATAGGAATAGAGAGTGCACTTGTGTCTGCGCGTACCCTTGAGCACTATAATATCTCCTGCGCAGTTGGCCGCCGTGACCGGAATCGGCTAGGAGAACATCACAAGCTACGAAGCTTGTGTTATGGATACTAGATAGTCGATACACATATAAAACTTTAAATACATACATATTATAAATATAAACATCCACGACTGGAGTACAAACAGGACTCGAACCCGCGACTGCTGGCACAGCAATTAATATAAACACTAAACTGAGCTAAACGTGTCGTATAATAAGCAATAAGCTAATATTTCACTATACTATAATTACTCTTATACTATAAACAACATCATTTAATTCATGTTTATGAGTTTCTTTCACTGTTTGTCAGAACAGACATTGCGTGATCAGAGACCAAAACAAAATGCTTTAAGGTCAATACAAACGTTAGTCACGTGAGGTCCAGACTAATTTATTTCAAAATCTAAATAGACAAATTAATATTGAATAAATAAATACATATACATAACTTATACTATATAAAGATTTTTATATTTTTTAAATAAAAAGGTGATATTTCTTTACGCTTGAGATAATTTTCTATATTGAACCTATATACATATACGAGTACTTCTCTCCTCATATCTTAAAAAATATGTAGGTACTTACTTTATGTATATATATAGGAACTCTCTAAAAAATTTTTCAAATGGACAGGTATACAACACATACAATTTTAACGTAATGGACGACTAAATAAACATAATTAAGTAAATAGTTGTTTGAATAGCACAGAATACTACGTCGGAGATCGTAGATTCCATTTCTTACAAGGCGAATATTTATATAGGCTTTATAGGTAGGTATACTTAATAGTGACTGTGCTAATTTTTTCCTCCAAATGGATTGAACACGAATATAAAAAGTTGTTATTGGACATGCTTTCGGTACGATTCCATGAATCATTGTTTGAAATTGAAGACAGTTTTTGGTATATTTTCCCTATAAAATATGATTTAGGCCTTTATTCTCAAAGTGTTTCGCTATAAATCCAACGTTAGAATCTCAATATGTATTAAATTTTAATTACCGACTAAAAGATTCTGAGGAAATAGACTTTGGAAGGTCCGATGAGGACCCGAATGGTCCAATATGGCCTCTTTTATGCACCATATGTACAAAATCCTATTAAACAAAAAGATTAACATACTGCATCCAATACTGTTTTATTTTTCAACCGACTTCAAAAAGGAGGAGGTTCTCAATTCGACTGTATGTTTTTTTTTTTTTTTTTATGTTTGTTACCTCAGAACTCCGTCATTTATTAACCGATTTGGACAATTTTTGTGTCGTTTGAAAGGGTATACTTCCAGATTGGTCCCATTTAAATTTCAAAAAAAAATACCACCCCTAAGGGTGGAAAAACAACTAATGATGAATTTAACCTACTTCTAATTGTCATATTGACTTGAAACTTTGCAAGTATTTCTATTTCCGTTGATAGTACAGTGGTTCGGTGTTGTTGACCTGATCTGATGGCAAGGCCAGAAGGTGGATAGGTGGAACTCTTCAACGGCTAATAGTAGATACTTTGAGTTTGGGCTTATTTTGTTTGATTTGACAAGCCTAACACGTTAGAATCCTTACTTTTCTACTACTGTCTACACTAAAAAGGGAAAAATAAAAACTTTTTAACAAAAAAATAAAAACCGACTTCAAACAAAAGCACTAAAAAGTAAAAAATAACTGATTGGTAGTTTTCATTTACTATACATACCTAATCAAATATTTTCGAAGTCGGTGTGCTTTGGCTAAGTAATTAAAGCCTACCTATTAAATACATACCTAATCAAATATTTTCGAAATCGGTGCCAGCCCATACAAAGTAAAGCACACCGACTTCGAAAATATTTGATTAGGTATGTATAGTAAATGAAAACTACCAATCAGTTATTTTTTACTTTTTAGTGCTTTTGTTTGAAGTCGGTTTTTATTCGTATAAGAGTTATTTAAAAGTATATAAAGAAGACTTACATTTGACGACACGTTTGGGTCACGTTGGGTCTGTAGAGACCCTACTTGCTGTGCCAGCGGTCGCGGGTTCGAGTCCCGCTGAAGGCATTCATTTGTGTAATGAGCACGAATGTTTGTATTCGAGACATGGGTGTTTATATTTATAATGTGTACGTATCTAAAAGTTATATATGCGTAGTATATCAACTATCTGGTATCCATAACGCAAGTCTCGTAGCTTACCAAGGACCTAGATGGTGCTGTGTGTCAATGTCCCAACATATTTATATTTATTTATACTATACATTAATACATGCAAGTTGATATATTAATAATAATGTTAACTTTAGGAATGTTGTTTGTCACCCCAAATGGATAAAATGAAATACAATCATTGTCCGAATAGATTGCACAAGGCATGATATCAAACGGGTCTCACGTCTTGTTTCTTCTAAGAATTCGAGCGCTGACTCTGTAGTAGATCGAATGCCACCCAAACCGATTTGCGTACAAATTTGACAGTTTAGTAAGCTCCTTGTTTTACGAAGCTTTAAAATATTTTGTTCACTCATATGATTTTGGCTAGTATTATTTCTAAAATTTAAAAGTTATTCTATACATATAATAAAATTGTAACTGAGTCGAATCAGTATATTAAATATTTTTTGGAAAATCTTATTGAAATAGACATTATTAACTTTAAAAAATATCGCCGAACTGATAACCTCCTTTTTGAAGTCAGTTAAAATGAGAACCGGTCAGTTGCTCCGTTGCTGCATAAAATCCATTCTATCCATTGCTCCATTGGTGACCTGAGAATCGAACCCTTAATATTCTCGTAAGGTTGAAAATGAAAATTAACTTAATTCAATTAAACTTATACAAGCACTTTTGAATTGTCAATTTAATTTAAAGATAGTCAGTGTAGTTGGAAGTTTTATTGAGAAGAGCTGGTGAGAAACTCAACAGTTGCTCTTTTTAAACAGTATTTAGTACAACATTATAGCTATCCCACATATTATTATGAGTATATCTAAATTCCACACATTTCATCAACAAGAAACTCTTTAAAAGAGTAATATTATGCGTTATTCAATTATGTTTTTTTTTATTTTATCCATATACTATATACGTTAAGGTCAAAGTTATTTTTTTAAATGTGTTGAGTGTTTAGACCGTTATAGAAATAAATCCGTCTGTCTTGTAACTGAACATTGTGAAAAACCAACATAGATTTTAATAGGGATTTTTTGTGTACTAATAGCTTGAATTAAAATACAGCTAGGTTTTATTTTAATTGCTCAAGTATTTTCAAAGTCATGGCATAAGGTCTCTATACAACATACTCATACACAAAGCAAGAGTCATAAAGGTAACGTGATTCTGAAATAAATAGAAACCAGCGAGCTGTTTGAAGTAAAAATGTAAGTTATATACGTAACTTTAAAAAGGTTAATTTCTTCAATTAATATTTTTTGACATTTTTGCATAATTAATAATAATAATATTAATTATGCAAAAATGTCAAAAAATATAGCTTAGACTAATTGAAAATAAAAGTCGTATAAATAAAATAGCTTAGTTGTTAAATTTTTACTTTCAGGCTATACTTTAACTTAATTGACAAATAATATTTATTTAATGATTAAAATTAATTTAGCCTCTAGATTCGTTTTTGTTAATTTAATATAATAATCTTTTTAGAAAATAAAGTTTATTTTTTATATTACACACTTTAAAAAAGTTAGTTTAAAAATACAGAAAATTCTAAATATCTAATAAATAATTCACTTCGTAGACATTTGTTGAATTATTGTAGGCTAGAAGCTCGTAAAACTTTGGAGGCAAAGTCCTCAGTGAAAAAGGCTTTGACCTAATGTTGGTGCAATGACAGGTGATTGTACATTGATAGTTTATTGCAATTAGATATATGTGATATAGATAGATTAAAAAAACCCGGCCAAGTGCGAGTCGGACTCGCGCACGAAGGGTTCCGTACCATTATCTATAAAAACGCCAAAAAATCCACGTTTGTTGTATGGGAGCCCCCCTTAAGTATTTGTTTTATTTCAATTTAATTATTTATTTTTAAAGTGAATATATAACTAAATATTCTGTGAATATTTCAACCGTCTACCTGTTGCCATTTTCAATATAAAGCAAAAACAAGCAAAAAATCACGTTTGTTGTATGGGAGCCCCCTTAAATATTTATTATATTCTGTTTTTCAGTATTTGTTATTATAGCGGCAACAGAAATACATCATCTGTGAAAAATTATAACTGTCTAACTATCACAGTTCATGAGATATAGCCTGGTGACAGACGGACGGACGTACAGCGGAGTCTTAGTAATAGGGTCCCGTTTTACCCTTTGGGTACGGAACCCTAAAAATAAATAATATTACAAATAAATAACGTATTTACTTACATATTTTACCGTAACACTTTTTAAAATTCTTTCAAAATTGCCTATATTTTTTTGTTAATTACAATACCTGTATAACAGAAGTCTTAACAGAATTCCTGCAACATGCTTTATATAGCTAAGTAATTAGTAATTGTAATAGCACTTAATAAGCAGTATGTTTTAATTACTATGCCTATATTATTATAATTATTATTAAAAAGTCTAATAATATTAAAAAACAAAAGTGTGTTTGTTCAAGCCTACAAATAGTTCATGTGCTGGAGTGACCTGTCAGGTTAGTTTTATTCAAGGACATTGATTCCCATCCCTTGACAATGTTTTCTTAGACTTAATTGAAATTAAATGAAAATGAATATTTATATTTTAAATGAAAAAGTTTTTTCTTATTTTTTCGCGATTTTATTTTCAAAATCTATACAGCAAGCGTTAAATGTTACTGAAATTAATAAAGTGTTGTGTACTTATGTGGGTAAAACCCGAGAAAAGCCATGGCGTATTAGTAGAGTAGCAAATGAATAATGTCAACGACCACGTCGACGTTATTCTGTGGCGAACGTTAAATATTAAAGAACGAGAAATACTCGCAAACTCTCGTATTAAAACATTTGAGTACAATAACATAACTAACAAAAGAATTTCTAGGAAAATTTGAACCTATAGTCTCCAGCGTACATATTATTAACCACTGCGCCAGACGTCCGTCTGATCATATCCGATTAAGGAGTAGAAGCCTGGTACTCTCAGATGCAGACACATTTAGACGCAAGCCGAAATTTCAAGCGTACTGTGAACCTTAGAGGGCAAAGTTCTTATTAGGGCGGGCCTTGACCTACCCCAACGAAGGGTTTGTTGCGGCGTAGAATATTAGGGAAACTTATAACGTATTGACCGAGTCTGAATTATTTTGTTATTTTTGTTTGATATATATTTTTAGAGTTATTTTAAATATTTTGATATAATTTAGTGGAACGTTTTAAAAGATTAATAAGCTTTCATTTTGTAATTGTGTATTTTTGAGCTTTCTCAATTTTGTAAGATTTTGATTTTGTATTATTATCTTTAAAAATGATATGCAATGACAAAATGTTTGTTATGTCTAAAAATCTAAAGTATTTATTTAACCAAAGTCCACAAAAATAACTATTGGGAAAGAGTTAGTTCTAATTAATTTACCTATAATAGAAACACAACACCAAACAACTGTACATTGATGTAATATTCTGAGAATCGTTATTTTGCTTTTTGCTTGCTTTGATAATGTGAATTGGTACAAGCTTATTCGTAATTTTAGGCCGATTTGACTTAAACGACGTTATATACCTACATTTAATGCTTATAAAAATTAGTTATCATTATAAAAATATAGTTGATAAATGAATTAATAATAAAATAATAATAAAATGAGTTAAACATATATTAATAAATAAAATTTAGTATTTTTAGAAATATGTAGTTAAAAATTACAGTAAACTAAATTTCAAAATTACATAATGCACATTAAGTTAAGAAAAATCATTCAATATTTTTGCTATCATTTACAACAGCGTCCTACATTTTGGGGAGAAAAAAGTGCAATGATATGCAAAAATTAAAAAATCTAAATTTCAATTTCAAGTGTCTATGAGCGTTGATAGTAACTTAATACTATCAGATGATAATTAAGTTTGCTCGTTAGCCCCTTTTCCTACAAAAAAATCTAATATTTTATTATATAGTTTTATGATTAAACTAGCGACTCAACCGCGCTTCGCTCGGGTTCGTCCCTATCTTGCTTCCCAATACGAAATTTCATCCCCTTTTCACCCCCATAAGGAATGATTTACGGGATAAAAACCTATATCCTTCCCAGGGTCTCAAACTATCTTCTTACCAAAATTTAATCTAAATCGGTTCATTAGACCCAAAGTTTACCCCCTACAACGTCACAAACTCACAAACTTTACCTCTTTATAATATTAGTACAGATTACAATAATATTATATTCTTCAGATTTTGTAAATTTAATTTCAAGAAAAGAAATAGAAATAAAAAAATACTTCAATTAATTACTAATTATTACGTATCTAATATTTACATTACTACGGTTTCTTACGGATTTCTTTTTGAAGAGATTTTAATTTTTTTAAACTCTGTACATTATAGAGTTAAAAAAAACTAAAAACTCTCGCCTCACATAAATATATCATATAAAGGGGAAAGCACAAGGAAAGCTTGTTATAATATTTAAATTAAATTATATTAATGACTGCACTTACTTAAAACTGGATGCAATCGATCGACTTTCACCTCGCAATTTGGCAGACAAAAATAAAAAAGCTCAGTTACGTAGCGAGCTACGCCTTGTTACTAAAGATTAGAACGACGTAACACCGTAAAAGTTTATTAAAAGCAGTAAAATAATACATTTTTATATAAATATCTACATAATATTCATTATGTTAAACAAAAAAAACTTGTAAGAAATTGACCGTAAGAAAAGAAAAAAAGAAAATATTTTATATACGAATGTAGAGTAAGAAAAATACTACACGTTCACTTACAAATACTTCTACAAGAACTAACTACGAGTACAAACAACAAGGCTTGATTTAATTGCAAAGACGAGAGCGCAAGCATCTTAGATCTCAATACTTATTCCAAATGAAAAGATGCGTTTATTCAAAACTCGTTTTACATTTCTATTATGAAATAAGAAATACAGTGAACGTACCAATATATAATATATAATAAAATATATAAATATAAATATTTTACAAATATGTTTTTTCATTAAAACGAGTATCCGAGCAAATTGCATGTAAAGCATTAATTTTGTTCCTAGAAAACGAAAAGTGCTAGTTCTATGACAAACAGTACCTAAATCAATATAATTATTAGTACTTTTAGCAATAGCCAGGTTAGCATAATTTTTGATTATAAAAAGTTTTTATATGTTATTCTATTTTTCATATATATGATATATATGAATAAATTCAATATCTTATGGAAATACCTGAAATTATATTTTATTTAGTAAGTCAAGCATAAAGCAAGTCGTGCAACGTGCCAGTCTGCACCGTGACAGACACAAAGCCCCGTTACAAGTTATCAAAATAAATAAAATCATAGGTTTCTGCAAACTAGCCTCGTTAATTAAATTAATTAACATTAAACTTGGTAATAAAAAATTATATTTTATACTAGATCCATAAATATTTAAAAATTATTAAATTAAACAAATGGCTATCAAAAAGGTTATATTAAAGTCATAATAAATTTGGATATTAAATTTTCTTCTATAATGTAACGTCATATAACTCAGCTCTTTGAAAAATCTACTTTAAAAAAGTTGGAGCAATTTCAATTAATTATAAATAATTCTATTTTATACCTGCTTAGTAAATATTGGATTAAAAAAATACATAGCTAACTATCAAAAAATATATATTAAAAAAAACGTCCATTAAACTTTCTTTCCTAATAAAATAAGACATATCATAAACTAATATTTTAAAAAAAATATATGAAAAAGTAGAGCAAGTGCCATTGTTGTGATAAAGTTGAGGTGCTCTCGCGGTGGTAGCGCTGCGCTTGACCGCTCGACGCTGGCAGGGCGACGCAAGGGCGCCGTGCGTCTTGCCGAAATTATTCGGGGCTCGCTGCACAATCGATTTTTCCCACCCGATGCGGAAAATTGTTCGGGGCGGGGCGGTGGGGGGCAGTGGGGGGGTGGGGGGTCGGTGGGGGGCGGGCGGTGCAGCGGGGCGGTGCAACGCAGTCCCGGCCGCCAGCAGACAGTAGGACGGCGTCGCCACTGCGAGTCGGTGACCAAGCGCTCAGCGCTCGCCGCACCGTGACATGTAGCGCGGCCGTCGCGCCGCAGTCTCGCGACAACACGCCGGTGGCGGCGCATCGATGCGCCTGCCGCCCGGCCCGACGCCACACACGATACACTGCTCTCTGTACAGACAACGTTACATCTGCGAGACTTCCACCCGTCGGATGGAACCCGTGCGCCGATTCGCAAGGTTAGACGAATATTTGAATGTGAGTGTTAGTGCGCCGCCCACCGACGATCCTGCGCGCCCTGCGCAACCTCGCTCTTCAGCCGTATGCGCACTCCGTACACCGTTATTTTATAGGTACGTCGCAAACGCGCAGGGAACCTCTTGTGACTCATGTGAGTCGGCTTACATCATTGTTATCGATGTCACTATCAAATTTGTCAAAAACATAATTAAAATTCACTCGATTTCATAATGCACTCGGAGATCTCGTTGATGTTGGTGAGCTCTATATTATATGTTTGCTTTGAATTAGCACTAATATCTATGTCTTACATATATGTATATTGTAACGTTCATAATATAAATAGTTATTGTGTTTCTAGTGAAGTCACTATAACGACTAGACGAGTGCATTTCATTTTCCTTCAACCGTAGTGTGTATATGCAAAGTTGTTCTCAATATAGTTTTCATCATACATTTCTGCAAATTTAAAGCTTTTTTAGATCAATAATTGATGGTAAAGATAATTAAGGATATGTCCACACAGCTATAATAGAGTGCACTTCACGTGCCGTAAAGGACACGTAAGGTCTAGTCGCTACCCTCATGACTTATAATGAGCGCTTGTAGACAGATGCGCCTCAATAAACCAATTCGCTACGTATATACGCCAAAGACAATTGAAATATATATTTCTATCTTAAAATTTTTAATTAGATACAATTTATTCAAAATCTTACATAGAAACTTATAAATGTATATTATTATATATTAACTAAAATAATTGTCTTTGTTCTTAGAATATTCATAAGTAAAATATGCTATTATAATATAAGGCTTATCTCTAACTAATTATGAAACTTCTTATCTTTTCATGTTTTTATTATAAAAATAGTGGAACCTTTTTTAAAAATTAATTTAATTAATTAGGTTTTTTTTGTAATCTTTGCTTTATACAAGTTTTTTTTAAATACTTAAGAAAAAGCTTTAAAAGTGATATATAAGAACCTATTGCATATGGTCAAGGCTTATTGCCTTTCAGTGGCATTACAATAATACATATATTCATGCGCTGATCCGTCGTGATTGTAAACAAATACTTTTCATTACTGTACGTTATAGTTTTGTTCGTTCAATAACTGACACATATTTTTTAACTATACATATTATATTATTTCATACTAATTTCAATACTAACTACTTTTTGCTTAATTTAGTCTTTAAAGTAAACTATATTTTAAAATATTAAGAATATAAATATGATTTCCTCGAAGTTAGCTTTTGCTTTGTGTAAAAATTAGTAAGAAATATGTTTTGTTTTTGTTTTTCCTAAATTTGTGAATTATAGATCCAATATAATTATTTTAGATCTTATTTGACAAGTCAAATGCTTACATATTTCGTTTTCTTTATTGTTCATGTCTAGTGCATTATTTCACAACTTTGTCAAAAAGTTGCGACGGCATTTGTTTCTCAGATGGTTTCGATTTCTTATCTTCTTAAGTTTTTTAACCGAGACTAATGTCAATATTTTATAGATTGGTTATAGCTTAACTCATTTTTGAATATATTTTTTTACGAATTTAAAAAAATATTATTCTATAATACTGTCTTAGATTTACGCGAATACTTGACATTTTAAATAAAACTATCTTTTCGGATTTTTCGGACATCTAACACCTCAGTCTCTCCCGTGATCATGATTGCTGAAAAGCATTCGAAACGTCGGGAACCAAAAATCAAAATAAATTCGCGAAAAAATCCGAAAAGATAGTTTTATTTAAAATATTATTCTAGTTAAAAAATAATTTGTGACATTTCATATTCTAATTTCTTGTAAGAAATAACTAAAATACTATTCGTATGTAAGTTATTTCTTATAAATAAGTAAAGCATCAATAACTTGGTGAATAATTAATTTACAGATGACATGATTACTTTAGGAAGAATTGCTTTTTTGAAAAATTACAAAGAAATATTTGCAATATAATAAATTAATATGTAGAAGTAGTATATATTATGTAGAGTTTGAAGATTGAAAAAATGTAATAGAACTTGTACAATATATATTACTTAGTAAGAAACTAAGGCTCATTTGTCCAAAATATATTAAATTAAATGGGTAGAGTCCAGTCATTAAAAAACATTTAAGATGTGAGTTTTTAAAATTTCCAACATACAAAGTGCAACGTTTAACTTTTTCAACTTTTGGGTAAAACCCTGGTGGTTTGGGATGAGCGTTAATCGATTTATTATTAAAATTTCCTCTTTTATATTGGTACTAGCAAAACCCGTGGCTTTGCTCGCGTTAAAACTACAAAAAAAACTCTACAAAGTTTGGTTTAATACAAAATTTCATCCCCTATTTTACCCTCTTTTGGGATAAATTAAAAAAAATGCTAAGATATGTGTTTATTAAATTGTATTAAAGAGTATTAATACCAAGTTTGCAGTAATTCTGATCATACATATTTTTTTGGGTTGTATTATAACATGTTTTCCCGTGAGAATGAGATAATCTCCGGCGGTAAAAAGTAGCCAATGTCACTCTCCAACTATCTCCTCACAAAAGTATTAAATCACGCCAATATGTCACGCCGTTTTGAAGTAAATAGAGGACAAACAAACAAACAAACAAACAAAAAAAGAAACACACTTTCACGTTTATTATATTAAGTATGGATTATGTCTATACTAGGTTAAGATTTGTTTTATTCTTATCTTGTATTTATACCAAAGTGCCGTAAACAATGTATATTTATATGAAGATTAATTAACGTATTAATTTTGCATTCAATATTTTCAATAGAAGGTCAGTGAAATAATAACATACTTTTCAATCATAATTAAATTTTATTGAATATTATAGATAGATGATTTTCTTTTATTATTTAAAAAGTAAAAATTTCTTAGTTACAAGTTTAGCTTTGAAATTGCTATTTCTTCTGCAGTATATTTTTTTTTTCTACAAGAAATATTTGTTTCTGCTGCCAGTCCCTTATTTAAAAAAATATATTAAATATGATAGGTATCTAGTAAAGTAGCAAGTGCATCTTTACGTATTTTTTTTTCAAAATTCGCCTACATCGCCCCTTTCCACTAATAACACGTTAACGCCTCTTCGGATCTGGGTCGAGCCTTCTTCAGCAAGAATGATCGCCACTACCACTATATCTCATTAAAGGTGCTTTTTCATTTTATATTTTAACTTAACGTCCCAGAATGTTATGAAAATATTGAATCGCGTAATTTTTCGACATAGGCCATGATAATAATGAGATGAGAATCCCATTGTTATTATTTTTTAAAAGATATGTGTCAGAAAGCTTCTACAAACAGCCTAATTCTTTACTGTTTAAGTATAATTATATTCCATACTTAATATTATAAATATACAAATATTTTTGCTATTCTTCTTTCACTCAGCATTGCGGAGTAACTCAGGATTGATATAATTTTTTTTAAATAGAGTCTATGAGTTTTTACATGTGGTGTCTCAGAATATGTATTAGGATATGGAAAACTCTTTAAAAAAACATAAAAGCTACATAGAATTCAAAATCATGAGGAAAGAAATTATTTCATTGCGTGGATTTTGTTTTAAAGTTATATGGGGGCCTTAGGAATCCATTTACAATTGGCACAAATACAAATTCAGTACCTTTTTATTTTTAAAGTCGGATAATAAGACTAGACGTGACGGCAAGTGTTAATTAAACTTGGCACATCTCATATATTAAGTGGATTAAAATTCTTAAAGCACAGGTATATTGATCTTTGAACTCATACTTATATAAAAAATAAGATAAAATAATTTTATACCTATTTAAATGCCGATTACAACTTGCGCTGACCTACCTCACTTCGGTATCAGCTACACAACGGAGATACGACGCTCGGTTGAGTACTAAACAAACAAAAATATGCGAATTTACTTACACAAATAAGTTACCCATTTTTGTTATACTCGATTCGCATCTTTAATTGAATTACGAGATGTAATTTAGATATTAATATTTTAAATTGATTAAAGGATTTCCTATCATTACGATATTTCTATAATTCGTATGTTAGTGATTGGGGGTGTTCATTTATATGCTTCCTTTGCATAACATTATATATATTTTTTATATATAAATATTAGTAACTTGGTGATTAATAAGTATAGCTGATTCTTTTAATTAACATAACTTTTATTTATGAACCGATTGGAATAAAACAAATATTAATATTAAGTAAAGCTTATCACAATATATTAGTGGTAAAAACGCACGCAAATCGGTTAAGCCGTTTCTGAGATTAGCGCGCACAAACGCACAAATAGAAAAAAATCTATAAATCAGTGTTTTGCGTTCTATATACATATATATAACGTTACGTAATAAAGACCTCCAATAATAGTATCTCAAATAGCTTCCATGTACAGACAGCGATCAGGTACACTTTTATTATATGTTTAGAAATAAGAAAAGAACATAAGTAAGTATATACATTATTTTTTAGGTGTATATCATAAATATTTTTTTTATCATTGCATAAAGGTGTGCTTGAAATTCTGACAAGATTGTGTTGAAAAGATAACGTTAGAATCAATATAATAAATTATAAGACATGACAGATATTATTTTATATAACTCATTTATTCGAAAAAGGCTAATTATTATTTATATAATAATATTGATTATTAAAAAAAAACTGGCGCCAACATTTCATAATTACGTGTAACACAATAGTTAAACATCTATTTCATAAAAGAAGAAAGAAAAAAACATTCATAATTATCTACATAATAATAATTATAATTACTCTATTCAATACGCATGCACTTAATTTATTACATTTTTTATATGAAAAAAATAATATACAATAAATAATTAATATTAATCAGTATTTTATAATAGCAATCTATATACTTAAACTATATATAGGTACCTAATAATGCTTATTATGGTGTCACCATTATATCTAAAAATTTAACAGATTTTTGCAGAATCTTTTAATTTTTTAAGACTAAATTCAATTTGGCCAAGATATTATAGGAATACAAAGAAAACCAACGATTAATTATTATTTGACGATGTGATGAGATACGTTTGGCTCAGTTTGTAGTGACCCTACTTGCTGTCCCAGTGGTAGCGGATTCAAGTCCCGCTGAAGGCATTCATTTTTGTAATGAGCACG
This sequence comes from Brenthis daphne, assembly GCA_947093115.1. Taxonomy (NCBI): domain Eukaryota; kingdom Metazoa; phylum Arthropoda; class Insecta; order Lepidoptera; family Nymphalidae; genus Brenthis; species Brenthis daphne. The sequence continues at coordinate 27,516,743 of OX352473.1, forward strand.
AATGTTTGCACTCCACTCATGGATGTTTATATTTATAATATGTACCTATGTTTTCTAAAGTTATACAGGTATACGTAGTGTATCAACTATCTGGTATCCGTAACACAAGCGTCAATCCGTAGCTTACCATGGAACTAGATGTGGCTGTGTGTTAATGTCCCAAGATATTTATTTATTTCTTTATATTTATTTATGAAAGTACCTTTAACTATACTGATCTTAAACTTCTTATGTTTTGCGGCTTAGAATTAAAATGAAAATGTGCACGATGCACGTATAGCCAAAGGCAAACGCTAATACATAACATATTGCATTTATTAATAAATAATATACAATTTATACGTATATATATATATATATATATATATATATATATATATATATTACATTTGTAAATGAGAAAGTTTTCAACAGACACTGTGTATATATTGTGTTACTTCTTCAATATGTAATCGTTCAACTTATTTAAGTTAGAATAAAAAAACGTTATATATTAACAAGTAAGCCTTGTTGTTTAATGCGAGCGGAGACGCAGGCGTACCCTAGTATATAGTAGCATACAAATAATGCACTCTTTGGATATGCATAAACACATTTTAAAATGGATAAGAAATTATTGATAATGTTAGCAGTTTCCAAGGTTATCAGGTGTAATAAATAGCCTATCAGATAAGGTTGAGTGAACGAGACAAATGCATTCAATTTTGATACATCCTGCCTAAAGGTCATGATTTTAGTCTTAAAATTATATTAGATATATTATTCTTAAATATAACTAGTCGACCGCCATTTTTTACTACTACTAACAGAACACGCGGCTTCGCTCGCGCTAAAACTGCAAAAATACTCTGAAAAAGTAGGTTTCATACAAACTTTCATCCCCTATTTTACCCCCTTATAAACACATATTACATACAAAAGCATTAATATCAAGTTTAGTAATTCTGATCATAAATAATTTTTGGATTGTATTATAACGTGTTTTCCCGTGGTAATGCAATAATCTCCTGTGGTAAAAAGTAGCCTATGTCACTCTCCAGTCCATAAACTATCTCGACACAACAAAATCACGCCAATTCGTCACTCCGTTTCGACGTGAAAGAAGGACAAACAAACACACTTTCACGTTTATAATATTCGTATGGATTAACGATATGTGTGTAATGTGTATGTCGCCAATTCATCGCAAAAATCCCAATTGATTGATTGATTATATATATATATATATATATATATATATATATATATATATATATATATATATATATATATATAACGTATCCATTACGCGAGTGCAAAGCAACGGGTGCTGTTTTTACAAGACAAGTTAAAGTTGTTTAAAACAAGTTAGTTTGTATTAGGTATTTAAAAAATTGAAATATAAAACATACCTTATTAATTCAGAATACTGAAGTAAGTTTTGTTAGTGCACACTTTAATTGAACCCACAGAAGTGTTCTGTACAAAAAACCTAAATGAGAAACCAACAACCATGTTGTTATAAAAAATACTGACATGTTTATGTTTGACTACGAATTACATATTAGAAAATAATGTTATGTGTTTAAAATTAATTTTTGCAAATTATTTAAGGCAGTTATTCTGTTGTGCTAATTTCAGGTTAAGTTATACAATTTGCGTCATCATTTTGCGTAGCCTATACAAAAAATGAGCCGAGTTCCTGCTTTTTGGAAATCAATCAAAATTACACACTAAATCGACATTTACGTGTTGCATTATTCATTATCTATACATATAATAAAATAAAATTCTAAATGAGTCAAATCTGTATATTAAATATTTTTTGGAAAATCTTATTGAAAGTTTTTATAATTTTTGTCTGTATATCTATGACCGTGTCACGAGAAAACCACTAGACAGGTTTTGATGAAATTTGATATGATGATAGCTGGTTATCCGGGTCAACATATAGGATACTTTTTACTGCGGGAAAATATGTCATATGTGAAAAATTAAAAGGTACCCAGGGACGAACCTGAGCGAAGCGAGGGTGAGTCGCTAGTCTTACATACAAATTATAATAATTAACATATTGAAATAAACTAAATTCTAGTTTCTATATAAAAATATTAACATTTGCTAATTTTTTTAATACCATAATTTATTGTCATATTTTACTCATAATAACTTCATAATGGACCTTGGAAGCGTTTAATAATATATTTTAAGGAATATCATTACCATTTATTATTATACTAGCATTTCCTGCGGCTCCGCCCGCGTGCAGATGACCAAAAACCAAATTCTTAGGTTTTACATATTAGTATACTCTTACATTGCAGTTTTTGTATTTTTTCTCAGAAATGAGATATTTTCCCGCAATAAAAAGTATCCTATATGTTGACGCGGATAACCAGATATCAACATACGCAATTTCATCAAAATCACTCCAGTGGTTTTTCCGTGATGCGGGTAACAGACAGACAGACAGGCAAAAATTCTAAAAGCTATAGATTCGGCCTCTGTATCGATAATAATGCCTATTTCAGTACGATTTTCCAAAAAATGTTTGATGTACAGATTCGACTTAGAATTTTATTATGTGTATAGATTTTTATAAATCGAATGAAATAAATAAGTGTGATACGCTCAATAAAACCGGTAGAGTATATTTTTAAGTTTTCAACTAACGAACATACTGACTGATTGATAAAATTTTAAATTGTTGTTATATTTTTTGCTCAGTTTCATTATTTGATTAATTAAAAAATTGTAGAATATATTGAATGAAGAAATACATTAATTGATCTTTCTTTTTAAGTAAACTTTATGTATAATCTTACTAATATCATAAATGTGAAAGTTTGTGAGTATGGATATATGGATGTTTGTTACTCAATCACGCCAGAGCGGCTGAACGGATCTGGATGAAATTTGGCACAGAGATAGATAATAGTCTGGAATAGCACATAGGCTATTTTTATCCCGAAAAAATGTACGGTTCCCGTGGGATAGATTTATCTTTGTTATTCTAGAGGCGAACCCGAGCAAAGCAAGTTTGAGCCGGTAGTGAATTATAAAGATATATTTTCTTTACAGCAAACTAGTTTAAAATATGAAATACTTTTGTTCTAGTTACTAGTCATAGCGAGTCCTACATCTATCTCGGTGCTCGGAACACTGACCCACTCACCCTTTACTGGCACTATTTGCTGTTACTTCATGATGGTCCCATCTCTTTTAATTAAAGCTGTAAATACTTCTAGATTATACTAATATTATGATACTTATACGTATGATAATTTTTTCCTTATGACTATTCACTGTGATAACTTTGTTTATATTTAATAAATAAATTAATAAATAAATATGTTGAGATTTTAAGACACAACACCATCTATGTAGTTCCAAAGTTTAACTACGAGGCTTGCGTTATGGATACCAGATAGTTGATACACTACATATATATAACTTTAAATACATACCGTATTATAAATATAAAAACTTATAACTGGAGTACAAACATTCGTGCTCATTACACAAATGAATACCCCCAGCAGGACTCGAACCCGCGACATGTCGTCATTGTTTTTCTTGTTACGTTTATTTAAAATGTTAATAATAAAAAATATTTACTATAAAATATTATTATTTTGAAGAAGTAGTTTTCTATTAGTTCTTACATTTTATATTAATCTGTACTAATGTATAAAGCTGAAAAGTTAGTTTTTTAAAGCTAATTTAAACGCTCTAATCTCTCTATCATAAAAAAAAAATTTGCATTTCATAGCCCATCTATTAACAAGATTATAATACGCTATCTAACGAAACGCTACAACCCTTAGAGACAGAGAAATAATATGTAAATAAACAAGATGAACGAAGTCGCCGCGAGGAAATTATTAAACACTTTTCTGTAAATAAATACAATTAATTTAAATAAATATATGTCTAAATTAACGACAAAAATAATAAATATTATTCAATTTATTATATTCATATGAAAAGTTAAAATATAATAACGACACATACGGACAGATAAAAAAAAAGTGACATTACAGTCAAGATTATACGGATCTTTAAGACGACTTTCTTATTATAAATAACTAGCGACTCACCCTCGCTTAGCTCGGGTTTGTCCCTAGCTTGATGCCCCATACAAACTTTCATCTCCATTTTCACCCCCTTAAGGGATGATGTCACAAACTCACACACTTTATAAATTTAGTATAGATAAGTAAGCATTATATTTTTCTGTTTTAGTAACGACCCACCCTCGCCTTGAGCCCTCATTATAGCCCCTATCAAAATAATCATACACCTAAACATAAACTTTGAACCCCTATCTTGCGGGAACCCTATCTTTTTTCTGAAATTCATCTATTTCTCTTTACACCCTTTGTATCCGCTATCGAAAACTTCATTAATATTAGTTAAATAATTTCAAATATTGTCATTTTATGTAAAAATGATACAATGCAAATACCATACTAGTTATGGGTTAATTATTTTAAAATCATAGACAGACACTTTAATTTTCATTTGCAATTATACTTATTAATATTATTATTATAATATATATTCCTTTATATTTATTTATAACATTCGATAGTTAATTAATTATACATATGTATATTTAAATGTGGGAAAGGAAAGGTGTAAAGGAAAACATGCATATTTGTTGTGAATTGCCGCCAGGCCGATACTCGTTCAACATATAAACAAAAGCAGGACATAACAGAAAAGTTAAATGTAAACTAGAGGATATATAAAAACGCTGCCAAAATTATGGTAATTTATTAAAGTGCGATATAAATATTAAAATGCGTGAACTTGCACTAAAATGAGACTAAAATTAATAACATAATTACTATAATAATGATCTATAACTTTTAAATCTACACAATAAACTAAATTGATCAAACACAGATAGAAAATGCTTTTTTGTAGCTATTTTTTTGATATCTCTAGCATTTCCCAATTATGAATTAAGGAATACTAGATATATCAAAAAAATCTAAAACATAATTTGTAAATTACAGCTGTCCCATATATATCAAAATTATAGCTGCCCTATTGACCCACAATCATTTGACCATCATCAACTCATGTCAAATTTGGTTATTTATTTGTCTTACGAGGTCCCCTCTGTAGATAGAATAAAAGAAGATTATGCTTCTACGACTCACCCTCACTTCGCTCGGATTCGTCCCTAGTCCCTGAATTTCTCGGCTTTTCTGTACTATAATATGCGTGTATTATACATATAAACCTTCCTCTTGAATCACTGTATCTATTAAAAAACCCGCATCAAAATCCGTTGCGTAGTTTTAAAGATCTAAGCATACATATTGACAGACAGGCTGCGGAAAGCGACTGTGTTTTATACTATGTAGTGATAACATATTACAACGACTATAAGTGTGACAGTGTGAGGTATTAATATTTATTAATATTTTTTATTCATAATAATAAAAATGATTTTCTGAATTTAAAACAAAAAAAGTCCTTTCAGAAATTGCTTATTTCATCAAGGCAAAAAATTTTGAACAAAGGCTGTTGCGCAATCAAATTAATTGACATTGAGAATTCAAAGCACAAGTTAAGGTCATCAAAATTTCTTATTCTTAAAATTTTGTGAGATGTTATCAGATAAACAAAACGGACTGCATCTACTCAAAGCATAAATATAAAATACAACACAAAAATAACCTCTAAAAAAAATGTTAAAAGTTAACTATAAAATTTTAGAACGTATGTAATAAAATATCGTCTAGACAACAATACGTCTATACTCAGGTATCAGGACTTCCTTGACTTGAATGTGTGCGTGAGCTTTGATCTATTCGCAAGTATGCGTAACTTTGGCTTGAAATTCATCCGCGTATATTTCGGGCATAGCAACTATCTGCAATCGAAAAATCAACCGTCGGCACTCACACTAATGCAGCGCCACACACACAATAGCTACCTAGATTATATAACGACGCACACATGAGAAAAATAGTTACGCGAACATTTATGCGCGGACGCATACTCTGCCCTTGAACGCCTGCATTATACTAGATAAATTAGCGCATTGATAAAAATTTGATAAATCAATCGTATTGTCTGATTGCACATTTGTAGGTAGGTGAGGAATAATAATTATTATTATATTTTGCGATTTATGCCACTCTTCGAGGTTATATCTTAGATATGACTGTTTATTACATAATATCTTGCAGCGGCTGTTAATATTTTATTTTATTTGATTTAGAATTTTTGTGGCTTTTTATTAGAATAAAATAATTATAATTTTTATAATATTTACTTATACTCTTTAAGACTCTTTTTAAGACTGGTTTTAGTGCTAAAACTATTTGTGAAAACATTAAACATATGGGTGCGCCAGTTTTAGAATTCACATTTTTTTTGCTTATTATTCCGGCATCTAGACTGTCTCGATTGAGATTTGCGTGACATCTGGATCACAGATACGAAATAGTAGAATATACTATATTTCCTTTTAGGATTCTCTCTTTACTTTAAGAGTACAGGTATATATTTTCTATACTTTTAATATATATATATTTAATATTATATATTTGAATCGCTTATAAAATATATAGAAATGTTTACAATGTGCAATATAATTCCTGAGAGTATTTTTTATTTATAATCACGAGTATTTTGGATTTTCCGCAATGGATGATTTTAATTCTTAAACCTGCTTTTTAAAACGTAAGTTCTAAGCGTTTAGAGAAGAAATCGGTTTGAACGATGTAAGGAAATTTTGTTGGATATATTACTATATATTTTAATTATACTTAGTATTATTTATTAGTATGTATATTATAATATACAGAATTTTAATAAAAGTCAGTAATCAAATAAACGGCACTCAGCCTGCAGTGTTGAAGCGATAGCGTGTAGGTTTGGCGAAACACTAGACGAAGTTAGTTGAAAGTTTATGTCGCGAGATATTATAGTAGCACTTCATTGCTAGAACAATGAAGATTATTTTAGAAATGTAATATAAAAATCATAGGATACTCAACATTGAGTAGAGAGTAAGCGAGTTTGATTTCCACTTTAACTTTATTTTAAGTATATGTGCAGCCACACAGTTAATAATAACAAATATAAATATGTTGGGGCATTAGCATATAACACCATCTAGTTCTATGGTATAACTTTAAATACATACATATTATAAATATAAACACCCATGACTGGAGTGCAAAATATATTCTTTCTCATTATGAATCAGCTGATCATGAATGACTCAAATGACCATGCGGGACTCAAACCCGTGTCCGCTGGCACAACCACTAGGTACGGTCACAACAAATTGAGCCAAACATGTCATAAAGTTAAAATTATATGGAACAAAATGTATTTTAGATATAGAAAAAATATTAAGTTTTAGATTTTGATCAACAACACTAATTTGGATAGTATAATAAGTTTTTTTTATTTATTTGAGACTTTTGTAATCGAAAGTAACTAATTAGAAAATTTTCATGGCCAATTGCGTATAATAGGGATTAAAATATGAAATTGTTGATTTGTACTGACAACTAAGTATTATTTTCTCGTAGTACATGTTTTGTCCCCAGTTCCGCCCGCCGACTTATTTGTAGCCAAGAATATGTCCCATTTATTAGCAGTAAAAAAACAAAATCTATACATATAATAAAATTCTAACTTATTGAAATAGTTTTATATATATATATATATATATATATATATATATATATATATATAATTGATACAGAGGCCGAATTTATAATTTTTAGAATTTTTGTCTGTCTGGGAACGCATCACAAGAAAGCTACTGGACAGATTTTGATGCAATTTGGCATAATGATAGCTAGTTTTCTTGGTATATATAGGATACTTTTTACTGCGGGAAAGTATCTCATCGTAACGTAACCGTTAAAACGTTAGGGACGAACTCGAACGGAGCGAGGTCGAGCCGCTAGTATAAATATAAATAAAATCATCGGACTTTTACAAAATCTTACTATACTCTTTAGACCTCTTTATTGCCCATAATTACGCCCTGTCGCCCCCCAAAAATACGTAATCAACTGTGACGTACATACGTGCTAACCTACCTGCCTTTTTTTGTGTACCTGTTTTTTTTTGTAGTAGACTCATGACGTTCAGTAAAAAATTGTAATAATTTAAAGCTGAATAATATATTTTGAATTTGAATTTCAGTTTCATAGATCAAGTTTTCAAATTTCGTGAGTCATCAATAAACGACCTTCCGCTATTATATCTATATATAAAGGATTATAAAATATATATTTTTTATTTTAGTTGCGATATAATAATCGTATATTTCATACAAAAAACGTATAATAATTTTGAAATAGCCAAAATTATTATTCCGCTTGTAGTCTAGACATTTTGCATTAATACTAATTCTAAAAACCTTGAGACTGCTTTGCTAATGACTACACATTTAAACTAAATTCAATGATTTGCAATAAATAAAAAAAGTTGGAATAAATCGATTGTCCTTTCGTCGAAAACTTGAACTTGAAAACTTATACACATACATACATACATACATACATACATACATTACTTTACAATTAAATATATTTTTCATTTTTTGATGACATAAAAATATAAACTATGTAATTTCCGTTCCTTGATCATAAATACGCTAATTAGTCAGTAAAAGTAGTTAAAATTAGTTAATTTATCAAATGAATTAATTATTATAGATATATATTTAAAATGTTTCCTTTACACCTGCGCTTCGCACTGTTAACTAGGTATTTAGCCAGAATGAAACTTTAATCAAGCCAACTTAACCTTATGACTTGAGTCTCATAAAATTAATATCGTTAAGTTATATAAAATAAACAGGTTTGACTCATTCAAATAAAAATTATTTTACAACTGTCTAGTCTAACGTCTGCGCCCTCGCAGGTCTTAATGACAAGGTAATATGATAGTTTTGAGATAGAATTAATCTGTACATATAATAAAATTCTGAGTTGAATCTTAACATTAAATATTTTTTTGATAGCGTACCAATATATAGAATACTTTTTACTGCGGGAAAATATCTCATATCTGAGAAATCTATACTAAACATTAAAATGTAACTAGGGGCGAACACGAGCGGAGCGAGGGTGAGTCGCTAGTAGTATTATAAATAGTAATATTTGTATTAACAATGTTGCTTCAACAATAATTAGTGATTATATAATGCTTTATGTCTTAGTTATAGTATTATCACGTGTTTTTCCGTGGGAATGAGATACTTCTCCGTTACAAAAGTAGCTTATGATACTCTCAGTCCTGTAAAACGTCGCTCCTTTTCGACGTCAAAAAAGACAAACAAACACACATTCATATTTATAATATCAATGTATACAAGTATTTTAGTGAGGGATAAAAAGTAACTAAAACAATCACTTAAAAATTAATATCAATACGTTTTTCTGAAACATTAAAATAAAGAAAAGCTAAGGAGTAAACAGTATAGAATATTATAATTTTGATTTTTTTTCTTTATAAAGTAAGTGTATATGTACATTTTTTTCATTATTAATTTTTGAAAAGGATGAATTATAAGTATCTCAATCGAATAATATTTAGATTTTTGTGTAACAAACTACTTTAAAAAAAAAACTTTTCACCAGAATACTTGACGATTATTTTAAAAAAGGAAAGGACTGACTTCAAAATCAATTTTTAATGATAATAATTATATTAGGGATAGAATTTTTCCTGCCATTTGTAACTTATTATTAAAATGATTAATGATTAGCGAAGATATCACGTATCACATTCACAATATAGAGTTTCAATTCATTCCAAAAATATACGTAGATTTTTTTGAATTTAAATATTTGCACATGGTTTGTGTAAAACTTTAAAATCTTATGACACTAAAACTAAGCTATCAATTTTTTTTGTGTTAGAATACTCTATAATAATAACATATTTTGTCAGATTTAAATGATGTTTTTTTTGCTTCGACTTAAGACAGCCTTGACGATTGACGACGAACTTGGGAATTGATAAGTATGGTTGCATTGAAATTGTAATTTCAAATACACACTTACAAGTACCTAATACTTTCTTAGATTTACGCGAATATTTGACATTTTAAATAAAACTATCTTTTCGGATTTTTTCGCGGATTTATTTGCATTTTTGGTTCCCGACCTTTCGAATGCTTTACAGCAATCATGGTCACGGGAGAGACTGAGGTTTTAAATGTCTCAAAGGTATTATATAGTTATTATAGACAGCCTACCCACAAATAGCATAATGAATTGAAAAAAAAATTGAAAATGTTCTTACTGTGTGGATCAAAATGACAGCAATTCAAATTAATATTTTTCATTGAAATCGACCTAAAAATACTTATTTGTGAAAGGGTGAGCGCCCGTTGATGTCTATTGAAGGTTTGTCATTATGCTTAGATAATGTTTTTAAAAAACTAAATAGTCTCGAAGTTTCTTAAATCATTTATTTTATTATAATACTTTAATTATTTTTATATATAATTAATTTAAATTTGTTTTCCGAATAAAAATAATTTTAACCATGGAACCATATTTTCCGAATAAAAAATCTATACATACAATAAAAATGTAACTGGTTGCTGACTGTACATGGAAGATATTTAAGAAAAACTATTATTGGTAAAACTACTACATATATCTTTGCATATGTTTTTTTACTTATTTAAATTAGAACCAGTTTTAACGTAAATGTATATCAAATTTCAAATGTTAAATTCAGCTGTATCGACAAATTTGCAGAACCTAAATAATTAAATTTTAGGAAAAATTGCATATATAAAAATATTAAAAATAAAATATTATACGGATAGGCAGTACTTATTACTTAAAAAAAATTTGGCACGCTAATGAATGGCGACCACTATCGTTCATGTGGTTCTAAAATCTTGCTCGTAATGCATATATTAAAAAAAATGTTATTCAGTTATTCTATGAAAAGTTGTAGTCCTCCTAGCTACATGTTTGCTAAAATTTACGATGTATTTCGATATTGAGATTAAAAGAGGTAATCTATACATATAATAAAATTCTGAGTCGAATCTGTATATTAAATATATTTTATAAATCTTATTGTAATCGATATATTTATTATCCACACAGAGGTCGAATCTATAGTTTTTAGAATTTTTGTCTATCTGTCTGTCTGGAACGTATCACGAGAAAGCTTCTGCTCAGATTTTGATGAAATTTGGTATGGTGATAGCTGGTTAACATGTAGGATACTTTTTACTGCGGGAAAATATCTCATATCTGAGAAATCTATATTAAACGTTAAAACGTAATACTTAAATAAGTTAAAAGTAACACTTTTAAGTTATATTAAAGCTAAAAAAGTAGCAAACTCTTTTCACTAAGTCACATACGGATATTAACTTGATCATTACGTTTGTGCAGCAAAGTACCATCTATTAAGTGAACGAATCTGGGGCTAATGACCTCGTGTTTTGCACTAATACTTTTTGTTACTCTGTCTTTCGGAAATACCCATGATGCTAAACTATAATTTCTACAATAAGAACAAGACTTATGAAAGTATGGTAATACCAGAACCAAAGTTTTAGACTTTTTTGGTGACCTACATTTTATCTATATTACCTATAATAATATATGTGTTCACGGAGTATCGTACATGTACTTATAAAGGTACTACCCAACAAGTATGCTTAATAAATACCTATTTTTATTCATAATTTTGCTTTCTATTATTTACTCACTTTTGAAATCATAATTATATTTGAGTTTGAGAATAAAATATCAATACTATGTCGCTTATTACAAGTTATAATAATTTAACAAACATGAAGTCTCTTCTAAAAATAGGTAGAGCTATAGTCAAATTTGTACAAGCAATAACAATAATTATAAATAGCTACAAAAACTTTACACGCAACGTCCTTCACTTCAATAGTGTTAGAAGTCCGCAAAAAAAAACAAATGAAAAGGAAATATTTGCATATAACAATTGTAGAGGCTTTTGTACCACACGATTTATGTCAGCTTAATTATTACTTACAGAAAGTAAAAACAACTCTTAATTAACGTGAAGTATATATATATATATATATATATATATATATATATATATATATATTGAAAGCAAAATATTAAAGAAAACTGTGCCCATACACTTAATCTTCTATTAATAGTTAATCTTTTATATATACATACATAGTATAAAATAATGTTGCTGTCTGCGTCTGTTTGTTTCTCCGCTTACTTCTTCTGATCTACGCAACGGATTACGATACGGGTTTCACTAACAGAAAGAACGATAAATGAGTAAGGTTTGTGACTATCATTTGTACAGAATGACTGAGCCTGATGTGTAGTGTATCAACTATCTGATATCTATAACACAAGCCTCGTGCATGGAACTAGATGGTGATGTGTGTTAATGTCCCAACATATTTATTATTTTTATTTCGCAAAGCGGCAGAACCACGGATATAAGTAATTTTTAATAAAAATAATTTGTCTAAGGACGGAAGTGAAATGAGTATTTTTTTAATTTTTTTTTTAAATATTTACACCAATCAAGATTCAAATCTGTGACAACCAATGCAGAAGCGACGACTACTGGGCTAACAGTCGTAAAATATCTTATAGCGACTGTCAATGCATTACTAATGTACCCTTTTCACTTTAAATTTTAAGCTTAAAAGCTTACATTGGGGAATTGGTCTTTTACAAGGTACGACATCGATACTATTTTATCGAAAATATTTTTATTCTACGCATAAATTATATGATACGCAAAGAGACCGTGACAATTTTTACTTTTATTATTATCTGTATTTTTTTATTATATTTAACCTGTAACCTTGTTAATAAATGGAATCCTCTAGCAAAAAAGTTAATACAAATATTTTTTTTTAAATTTAATGCCAAGGTGAAGAGAAAGATCCTACTCTATGAGTCATAGAGATAAAAAATAAAATCCTTTAGCTTTTTAAGTTATCAAACTAAAGAAAGCTATGGAATTTTTAGCGGATTTAGAAAGCATATCTCAGCAATGTTGGTGTTCTTTTACCTTTTGGCAATATTGCCTACTATGCTTAGGTTTTGTTTGGCAGGCTACCAATTTTTAAGAGATTTTGGCATTTGACCTCCGCAACCCAGATATGGTATTACCTATTAGATTGCTATAACGTCAAATAGGCGAGATTAAAATTTCAATTTACGATTTCTTTTATATTTTTATGAATGTATTGAATATACTAGCGACTAATGCCTCCTTTCGCTTGGATTCGTCCCTAGGTATGTTTTAACAGCTAGTTTGAATATAATATGCATGTATTATCCATTTAAAACTTTTTCTTGAATCTCTCTATTGTTGAAAACTGCATTAACATCCGTTGCGTAGTTGAAAAGATCTAAGCGTACAAACAGCGAGAGCGACTTTGTTTTATACTATGTATAGATTATAATTAACGAAGAATATATAATACTAGCGACTCACCCTCGCTTGGTTCCCCATACAAACTTTCATCCTCATTTTCACCCCTTTAAGGGATGATTTCCGGGATAAAAAGTATCCTATGTCCTTCAAAGGGTCTAAAACTATCTTCTTACTAAATTTCATCTAAATCGGTTCAGTAGATCCAAAGATTAGCCCCTACAACGTTACAAACTCACAAACTTTACCTCTTTATAATATTAGTACAGATTAAAGAATAATCATTTATAATTACTTATTTATGTAAGGTTTCATTAAGTACCGAATATTAAATCAATTTAATTTTATAGCAATCTGTGTGTAAGTTATATTTTTATTTAATTATTAATGATTGGTAGGTATTATTAATAATAAGTTCAATATGCCTCAACATAATTAGATATCTATTAATTTTATCGATAACGCTAACCGACGAACGACGAAAATTAAAAATTGTATGGAAAAGATGCGATATAAGCGTCAAATAATTGTCAAATAGTGATAATATATCAGTCCCTTTTTTGTTTTTTTATTAGCTTTTTTCGATTGTAGACAGCCAACTTTTCTTAGCAAATGGAAAAAATTTATATATTTATTTTTTCATAAAACCTTACCGTTTCTTTTTTTATTTTTTTAATAAATAAAATAATAAGTTATTTTTATATTAAAGGAAATTGAATGAACTGTAACAAAATAATATTCAAAGATTACATTTAATTCAAAGTAACATTTCTCAGAAATTAGATATTTTCCCGCAGTAAAAAGTATTCTAAATTTTGACCCGGATAACCAGCTTATCATATCAAATTTCCAGCTATCATCATATCAAATTTCATCAAAATCTGTCCAGTGGGTTTCTCGTGATGCGTTCCCAGACAGACAGAAAGGTAAAAAATTTAAAAACGATAGATTCGGCCCTTGTATTGATAATAATGACTATTTCAATAAGATTTTACAAAAAATATTTAATGTACAGATTCGCATCAGAATTTTATTATATGTATAGATTATTAAGTCACATCGTTTAGTACTGAGCTGCTTTGTCTTTGCCCATTTACATATAGATAAATTAAATAACGTTGAACAAAAAATAAAACTGCTTGATAAAATTTAAGTCGTTGACTGTTAATTTTTTTATATTAATTAATATTCACGGAAATGGAACTATTCTAGACTTTAACTTGGCCTTTGCACATACTCGTATTATGAATTTGGATACTTAAGTGGCGTGATTCCGGTGTAATGTTAGGTATTTAATATTTAAAATGCGTACAATGTTTTACATAGACTACCTACTTCTAATATTTCGTCGTATTTATTTGCAAATCATACGAAAAAATATACATATATATAATAATGAAATGATCATGTTAAAATTTCATATTTAATTTTTATATTATAGTGCAAATGCCTGAAAGCGATATTTTGTCATTAAAATTTTCAAACGACGCTACAACAAAAGCCCCACGCGAATGACGTGAGTAAATAAACACCCACAACTATCTTTAAGGCAATCTGAACTAAATTTTACGTTAGAATTTCTTATAGTGGAATATGGAAATAATAAATACGAGTCAACAGACAAAATAGATTTAAAATTTTACAGAAACAACGATTTTTTGGATTTAGATCAATTTATTTTAAAGAAAAGAAACCTATAGAAGGTCCTTTTCATATAAGAAAAAAAAGTGTGTGTTTATTCAATTCACTCACGGTAGAAGTGAAACTTCTTTGGCAAATATCGCAATTAAATTAAAACAAATCAGTAATTAAATAAAGCATGTTAGACATATTACAATCATATATTTATTTCTATTAAATCATATATTTATCATATACTGAAAGAATATAATATTACATATATATCATTTGACAGACAAATACAACGGCTACCATGGCAACGATTAGTCATATTAGCATGTAATGTATTCCATTTCATTCTCTCGCCGACTTCATCCTATATATTTATATGTGCTTGTCTCTTTTTAGTGTTGCATTTCCGTTTCATCGAGTTTTAAATCACAACGATCCTAAAGATGTTTCACTTAAAAAAACCTTATAAATATCGGGCAAGCTTCAAACAGTATATTAGAGTTATTGACGTTTAGGTAAAGGTCTGACTGGACATCAGGTTCGAAACTTTAAAAACGAATAAGTAAGATAGTCATAATAGTTCTTAGATGCGAATATTTGACGTTTTAAATAAAACTTATCTATTCGATTTTTTCCCCTACCCACAAAATTATACAATGATTTCAAGAGATACAAACATTTAAGAATTATTGTTTATTCATGTCCATAGGTACTGTCTGTAACAACTATATAATTACCTTTTAGACGTCTAAAACCTTAGTCTTTCCCGTGACCATGATTTCTGTAAAGCATTCGAAACGTCGGAAACTATAAATCTAAAAACAACCCGAAAAGATAGTTATATTTAGTAAGATAGTTAGATAAGAATAATTAGGTAGATGGTCGAGATATACATATATTTTTAATAACTGAATTTTAAAATGATGTGTATAAATTATAAAATTGAAAAGTTTTATAAAATTCAAACCAGTTTTGATAGACTATAGTCTATAGGTACCTATCTAGTATATCTATATAAATAAAAATGAATGTTGCTAAGCGCAAAACTCGAGAACGGCTTGACCAATACAGCAAATTTTTTTTCGTATGTTCCTTAAGGTACGCGAAAAGTTTTAATAAAGAGAAAAAATATAATATAAGATATATATATATAAAACAAAGTCATGTATGTTACATTGCCATTTATAACTCAAGAACGGCTGGACCAATTTTTATTATATTAGATTTTTTGGATTTCTCTTAGTCCGGAATAGGATAATAAGTATTAAAACAACAGTAATTAACGAAAAAAATAAAATTTATATGGCTAACGCTGGCTAATAACTATTTTTATCTATTTAAAATGTACTTAGCGACGAACCCGAGCGAAGCGAAAGGTGAGCCGCTAGCATCTACTATAAAAGTAAAATATTTCTATCGATTCATCCCAAAACAACCGTAATGGATATTTTCTAAGCGATAAAATGTGATATACATTTAAACAACATAAAATATATAATCAATTTTGTAGTCGGATATTGTTAACATAAAACATAAATCGAACGCTTCGAGTTGTCACGCCCAGTTGTGACATTGCTTTCCGGAGTATAACAGTGGATTTATTGCGACGATGTCAACCAACGATAGAAAGTGTATCGTGCAAAAATTCTGCGTAGGCGCAGGATACTGCGCGGTATACGTGCTGACTGCTGGTGCCTCGATTTCATATTTTCATGTCGTATTCCTTTATATATTTAGTTTATTTAATATTTTCGTTATTGGTTATAATTTAATTATTAGGTACATATTTCTTATTTTATTGGACGGTCATTATGTTTTCCTTTTCCTTTGTTTACTCATATTTATAAATAAAACGTTACAAAAATTGTGCATAGGATGTTACAATATAGCATTAGCTAATTTATATGCATAGTTTGATGCAAATATCTTTTTAAACAGGTATACATTTTAATATAACAAATTACTACTACTAAGGGGGCCCTTTTCGACTCCATAAGGGCTGATTCTCACAATGATTCTATGTATGTATAGAATATCTACGCTACAAAAAGCGAACTAAAAAAATTGTGCGTGTAACTTTCTTTAGCGCTGTGACAGATACCGCAATAAAATTAAAACAAATCAAAATATAGATACAATAATTTTTATAAAATTAGTAGTAATAAATATTCATTTTTATAAGTAATAATTATAATAACTTTTTTAATAATAAATAAATATTTTTATAAATAACAATTATTATATAAAAATAATTTTTTAAATGTAATATTTTTTTAAAATTATTAATAATTTTGACTCTCACTTCCGCGACACTCATTTTTACAATGACTTACCCCTGAATCAAGCCTAAGGAAGTTTTACTTCAATATAGAAGCGAGATGACTTAGAACATAACATAATACAGCAGTCTTACACGTTTTATACTTGCTGCGAGTTTTGCTATAAGCATGTCTCCGACTGCATTATATGGTAGGAACACTGTCATCTTAAGAATATCTTTTCAGAATACTTTTTACGCAGTCGAGTATATTTTTTCTTTTTGTCGATTTTTTATGTTTACAGGTTTTTGAGTTTTTGCCAGTTAAATAATTTGTATTGTATTTAACAATTCCTTATTCCAATAATGAATGAAAAATGCTACTTGGAAATTGCTTTCAAACGAAATATTATTGTAGGTATATTTTTGTGTTTAATCATAGCCTCCACTCGATAGGTTTAAAAAAAAATCCGACACCCAATTCCAGATACCAAAAATTCGTAATTTAGATTTTTTGACAGTCAGTTCAGTTCAGGCTGACTCAATATAAAGATTAAGATATGTCGTGATGTTTAGACGATGCAAACAATTAAAATATCTAAACGGTTAAGCTAATTTAACCAAGATGCTTAATTAGATTTATTTTAAGGAACATATTTTTTTAACGATACCTTCTTGGCCATTATCAATAACACAGTTAAATCCTGACATTATTAATATACTTACAATTGAAAAAAATATATTAATTCCACATTTATTTTACATAGGAATATGTAAATGATCCTGTAAAATAATTTTTAAAAGTTCAGACAGTTTAAATTCGCAGAGGTAGTGACCTAGTTGCACCAGCGTATGTCGATCGATTACGCAATTGCAACGTTGACCCAAGTCAGCCCTGGATGGGTCACCAGTTGTGCTATACCCCCTGAAAATCCACTTTTACTTTATGATAAGATGTATTCAGTATTGATATAAGAAAATTTAACAATTCTATAACGTAGCATTGCCCGCGGCTCCGCCCGCTTTCAGATGACCAAAAACCAAATTCTTAGGTTTTACATATTAATATACTCTTACAATGCAGTTTTTGTATATTTTCTCAGAAATGAGATATTTTTCCGCGGTAAAAAATATCCTATATGTTGACCCGGATAACCAGCTATCATCATACCAAATTTCATCAAAATCTGTCCAGTGGTTTTCTCGTGATGCGGTAACAGACAGACAGACAGACAGATAGATGGACAGACAGACAGAAAGACAAAAATTCTAAAAACTATAGATTCGGCCTCTGTGTCGATAATAATGTCTATTTCAATAAGATTCTCCAAAAAATATTAAATGTACAAATTCGACTTAGTTACAATTTTATTATATGTATAGATTTTATTTAATAATATTAAGGTAGTTTTCAGAAATTTACTAAATATGTATATCACGTATTAATATAAAGTATATCATAAAAATATCTAATAAATAAATATAAATATTATCTGTAAACTAAAAAACACGTATGTTCTTTTCTTATCAACTGGTATAAAATTATTGACCCGTCGGAAATCAGATCGGAAGCGATCGCTTCCGTTTCTGAATTTGAGCCGCAGATTAGCATTTTACAATGGATGCGTGATGTTTAATTACAATTAGATATAAATATTTTATTTAAATTTATTATTCTCCTATTAGATCGCTTAAATGTTTTAATAATATATTTGTTATACAATTATGACATGTTACTTTTCATAATAATACTAGCAGTGAACTCAACGGGATTTCCCATCTGCAATATTGACATAAAAATCATTTTTTTTTATTTCTTACTTCTGAAATTATGAACTTTTGTATTAGTTTATGTACATTCTATATTTAACCTGTTAGAGCACGTAAAGCCGTCGGTCCTGCGCCTTAACTCTCACTGGTCGTGTCGAGTGGTCGTTCCACCGGAGTATGAGAGTGACAGGAATAGAGAGTGCACGTTGTGTCTGCGCGTACACTTGTGCACTATAATATCTCCTGCGCAGTTGGCTAGTCTCAATGAGATTGGCCGCCGTGCCCGAAATCGGTCAGGAGAACATCATCATTTAACCTGTTTAGGGGACGATTTCCAAAATTCCTTGCTTAGAGTTCGTAAACAAACACACTTCCGCATTTATTATTATAATTGGAAAAAAAGTTGGGAAGAACCTACGAGTATTTATTTGTTTTTAAAGCATACATTTTGTATAATACTAGCCTTCGTTGTAGCACTCTTGTTTCGTCGAAAGCCTTAGTTTCGTACATTTTTTTAGTGTTAATGATTCACAATATCTCACGGCACTCTTTTATATACCGGAACAATTTTTTATATCATTCGATCGTATTTATGCAAAAAAACATAATATGACCCTGATTGCTGTAAAGCATTCGAAATGTCGGGAACCAAAAATCCAAATAAATCCGCGAAAAAATCCGAAAAGATAATTTTATTTAAAATGTAAAATATTCGCGTAAATCTAAGAAAGTATTAATAAAACACGTTGAATAAGTACTGGCTAGGTTGTGACTACTCCCACCTACAGTCTACATGTCCTAGTATTTTCCTATAAGGTAGGACATTTTCATTTAATCTTTTCAATTAGTTTACCAAAGACCAGTTTTCCATAATATATTTATATGTAAACACATTAAGCTTTACCGTCTATATGATATACCAGGAAGACTAAAACATATCTAATCGAAGTATAATAAATAATAATAAATATTATTACTTGAAAATTAAGTTGTATGGTGATTGATGAGTAATTGAGTAGTATTGTTATTCCCTTAGATCAAAGTCTCAGTTTTTTATTTTACAATTATTGATTAAAAAATTGATTATTGATTAAAAGTAAAAGAGACACCATCTTTTTAAATGTAGAGTAAAATATAGAGTCGAGCTGTCTAAAGCATTTTGCATAGTTTATTTTCTATAATAAACTTTGTTTAACGATGACGTTTTCTGTTTTAACGCAGCCCACTACCAGACCTGACCTCTACGTTGTATTAGACCGCATTACGTATAGCAACCTCTATCCTAGGATTTACTGTACTGATATATTCATATTTCATTAACCTAAATTGTTAACGATATGAACAGCAAAAATTCACTAAAAATGCTACAGCTTTTTACATATACTCATAAAATAATCATTCCAAAAGTATACCTAATACGTTCCACGGGAATGAGTGGCCAGTGTAACTCTACGGCCTTTAAACTATATGCAAAAAATCATGTTACCGTTTAACTTTCATATTTATAACATTAGTAAGATTAACTATTTTTATACTGTACCGACCGAAACTATCGTTTTTCTAAGCAAAAAGACAATATAATATTCTAACAGGTATTATCTCTATTTAAATATTATAAATGTGAAAGTTTGTGAGTATGGATGTTTGTTTACTCTTTCACGCCAGAACGGTTTAACCGATCTGGATGAAATTGGGCACAGAGATAGATTATAGTGTGGAATAACACATAGAGTTTTAGGACTTTTTATCCCGGAAAAATGTACGGTTCCCGTGGGATAGGTTTGTTTTTGTTTTCCTAAAGGTGAACCCGAGCGAAGCGTGAGTGAGCCGCTATTGTACATAAGGAAAGATAAAAACGGTAAAATCTCTTCGTTAGAGAGAACTCTTAAGCATTTTTTCAGTATTTTAGCACCCATCCTGTTAGGTGCGACCGGATGTCCAGCCGCCGTTACGTCGTATTGGTAGGCAAGTTTAGAGATACGTAATAAGCAGCGTAGTGCTGTGTGCGTTATTTCAAACGACCTTGATCCCCACGCAGCTAGCATCGCTGCGCATGTATAGTTAGGCTAACTTCACAATGCTCTTGTACACTCGCCTTTAACAGTTTAGTTTTTTTATGGTATATGTCTAATCTACGATAATTGCAATAACATATACAAAAAATAGACAATGTTTGAGAAATAAAATATAAGTTTTTTTTGAGTGAATACTGAATACTAAAGTGATGTAAGCTTTTGATCTTAATTTATTTAGAGAAAAATTTGTTTATTTTTTTAAATCTGAATCGGCATAACAGCAAACCTATACAGGTTGAAAAATAAAGTATTTTTTTTGTATTTGAGGTCATTTTAATTGTGGAAACACCTTTATAAATATTGCGGCCACATGCAACTGCAATAATCTTCGATGATTTAAGGCATGCTCACATTTGCAATTATATATTTACTCTCTCGTACCTATACACGTATAATCTGTAAGAGCGATCAGCTGATGTTTGACATTGATGTTTTTCGCGCTAACTTTTGTGTGCTTATAAAAAATATTTCATTCGAAAAAAACCATAAACGTTCTTAAAGTGCTTTTAATAATATACTTAATGTTCATCCTACTAATATTATAAATGCGAAAGTTTGTGAGTATCTATGGATGTTTTTATGTCTGGATGTATGGATGTTTGTTAGTTGTTACTCTTTCACGCAAAAGCTAATGGATTTTAATGAAACTTTACAATAATACACCTCATTTATCAGAACAGTACGTAGGCTACTTTTTATCCCGGAAAAATGTACGATTCCCGTGGGATAGATTTGTTTTTGTTTTTCTAGAGGCGAACCTGAGCGAAGCGGGAGTGAGTCGCTAGTTATTTATAAGAAGGACTAGAAATTGTCTGCAACTTCATTCGATACGTCAATAAAAACTAACATCTGTTACTTACCAATACTAGTAGATACACATACGCTTATCATAGTTAAAAAAAATTTGAAATCTTTTTTGTAGTTTCAGAGATAAGCCTTTAAAAACAAACAAATATATGAAAATTTAACTCAGATGCAAAAGTTATATAACGATTGTAGGCGTTGGCTGATAACAACGTACGTGCATTTTGTAATATGTCCTCATCCTTAAACACGCTGTGCACGCGGCTGTCATTGTGCAGTGAAGGCCGCTAAATAACTAGTAACCATTCATGTACCTATTTCTTTGAGGGAAATCGGTTTTTCATGCTCTGTAAATTTATTATTTTTGTGGTTTGTTTCAGACATAACTTAGTATATCATTAGTTGTTATGTTATATTGCGAGTTCTAAGTTCAAATCAACTTTTAGTTCATTTTACTGAATTAGAAATATAAAGACATAAGTCTTAGAACTATTAACCTATTTTAAATTTTTCATTTTTGACAATTTATAATTACAATTTGAAAGTTATTTAACTATTTGTGTTTTAAAGATGATTATGAAATAATAAAATGATAATTTAATACATATATTAGACGTATTTGTGTCATAATTTACGATAAAAATATTGCATTTTACATTACTTTATAACCACTCACTTCCCACTTCATCAGCCGTACGTTTTTTATGACTAGCCGGTTTTAAATATTATTTAAAAATATGAATAATTACATCAAATTTAAATGAAATATCCATAAAAAGTGCCTGGAACTGCTAATTGCAGCCACTTCAAACCTAATGCCTAAGCAATTATATGTAATCGTAATACCAACATATAGTTAAAATATACTACATATCTATCAATATTGCTATATAGCATTATAAAAATACGAGGTGATTTCCCATGACAAGGTCATTGTGTATGCTCACCAGGAAATGTGATGGTTTATTTAAGACCTATTTGCATATTCATTTATATTATACACTTATAAGTATACTTCATCGCCTCGTATGTGTTTCTATATCCCATACCAAGCCAACGTGAATCCCATGTTAGTTGTTTGTGTAAAATCATGTTAATCAGACAGCTTTTCGACTATTAAATGAAACTTACATAACTAAAAAGTTTCATTAAATTAAGCTTAGCCTTTCTCAAAATATGAAATGCGGCTAAACACACGGACAGATCATCAAAAATTTTATTCGCTATAGATCTGACTTGTATTACGCCCCACTATCCCAAATACACTTAATTTTCAAAAAAAAACTCAGTGTCACTTTGACTACATACTTTATTATATACATACATACCTATAAAATACAACGAACGATTCACTAAAAAGAAGCCAAACTCGCTAGCCGTGCTTTTAGAAATAATACATTATACACTAACAAAAAAATTAATTAAATATATATTCGTCGCGTCGCTGTTTTTGAGTTTAAAATTATAAAAAGATAATCTCCATATTAAGGTGACAAATCATGTGAACCGTTCAAAATTATAAAAGAAATATAGAATAAAAACATATTTAAATGACAATTCTAGCTAGTTAGGTTATGCAAAAAAACCCTAATTAGTCTAGACAAAATTAAGATAGATTTCGCAGGCCGATAGGTAGATATAAAAATAGAACGTTCCGCGTCCACGGCCTTTCTGTAGAGCGGAGTGGGGCAGACGATGACATCACAGTGCAGCGGTGTGACAGCCAACTCTTGCGCAATCGTCCTTGATCTTGACTGCGTCGCCCGCACGCATGCGCACACTACATTTAAATACACTCACAACTATATTTATCTTCCCGCATGGATGCGAAACGGTATTCGAAGAATTATGTAAAAACCAGAACATTGTTGTTGATAGTTTCATTATGAATAAGTCCACGATGTTAATACAAAGATTTCGTTTAAATTTGATTGTGTGCTAATTTTTTAGTTAATTGTTTTAAAAGAGTACATATCTGATCGATGTAAATGTTATTGGCAATTCAAGGCCCCTAAAACAATAGGAAAAATAAGTTTTTTGACACATTACTTTAATGTCAAACTTAATGAAACTATGTACATTTTTTTTTAGTGAAACTATACTCAGTATAGTAAGTAGGTGTAGGAATTTTGACATACATACGTATGTTAGAGGTCGATGAATAAAAAATATACCTATACAAACTATTTGAATAAATTCACTAAAAAAATATTTGTTCGTATGTATGTATTGTTTCTTTGATTTAGCGGATTTTGATGAGATTTTGGCTATCGTGAAATACCAATATAGTAATATGTAACAATTGAGTTGTAATTTGAGATTTATTAGTCTAGTCTATACTGAATTCAATAGATACAGCCAGTATGTAACAATGTACAGGTTTATAACTTTACACCAGCAGAAAGCCAGTGTACTTATTAGGATTTCTAGTAGAAGTAGTTTGGATAGATGTTTGTTACTCAATCACACCAAAACCGCTGAACGGATCTGGATGAAATTTGGTACAGAGATAGATTATAGTCTGGAATAGCACATAGTTTACTTTTTAACCCGGAAAAATGTAAGGTTCTCGTGGGATAGTTTATTTTGTGTTTTTTACTAGAGACGAACCCGAAGCGAAGCGAGAGTGACTCGCTAGTTTTATATATTTCAGTCAGAGCAGTGCTTTAAAAATAATCTAGCCAGATATTTGCATGCGAACAACACATTATTAATCAGTTGTTACTCGTGCAGGAAATAGGCCTGAGCTGATAAGGACTGAATACACGCGCATTAATTTATAGCTATACTGCTCTATTCGAGTGCTAAAACTGAAGTGCTCTTAAGTCATATTATAAATATGCTATAATTATTTCTTTCATTCCGTGATTAAGCAATTAGTAGACAATAAAATGTGTTGTATATTTATTATTTATACACTTTAAATGGTTTTTTTATAAATAGTTAAAACAATTTTTCTAATAACAACACCATTTATCTATAGTAGTAGTTTTATATGAATACAATTAATCCATATAGGGTGGCGAAGGGTGAAATTTTACCAGAGGTAAGCCATTACAAATATACAATTTTATATACGTATTAATATATATATATTTCCAGAAGAACATTTTTATACAAATAAAAAATTATAGCAAAATAATTTTAAGGTAAGACGTCTTGTATGGTGGACGCTTCGCCACTGATAGGTCCGTTAAATAATAAAGTTTTTTATATATTTAAATATCCCTACACACAAAAAATAATATGCAGGTAGGTAGTTAGAGATACGATAAATGCAATGCAGTCGAATTAGTTTTTGTTTTTAATTTTTTTGCAGGCATAAAAAG
The DNA here is from genome assembly GCA_947093115.1 of Brenthis daphne. Lineage (NCBI taxonomy): Eukaryota > Metazoa > Arthropoda > Insecta > Lepidoptera > Nymphalidae > Brenthis > Brenthis daphne. Next base: position 27,542,008 of record OX352473.1, read on the forward strand.
CAGGCAGACTTTAATGGAAATATGAGGAAAAGTCGCTACCTATAGAAAATATTTAATATTAATTGCTTTGCTTGCATCCGTTAAAGCTAAGATTATTATTTCTATAAATAAGACTCAGGTTTTAGTCATAAATGTCGTATTATGCTAAAATATTAATAATATACCTAAATGATTTTGTATTGCTTTACTGACCATATTAAGAATAGCGTCAACAACTTCGCTCCCGTATTTTTTTTTTTGGGACATTAACACACAGCGCCATCTAGTACCATGGTAAGCTACGAGGCTTGTGTTATGGATATCAGATAATTGATACACTACACATATATAACTTTAAATACATACATATTATAAATATTAACACCCATGACTGGAGTACAAACATTCGTGCTCATTACACAAATGAATGCCCCCAGCGGGACTCGAACCCGCGACCGCTGGCACAGCAAGTAGGGTCACTACCAACTGAGCCAAACATGTCGTCAAATTCATTTTCATTCAATGTCAAAAAAATTGGGAATAAGACCAAAAAGCGTAAACTTTTAGGGATTGTAGCGTAACTTTAAATTGTGTCTAGCTTTCGTCAATTAATATCTATAAAATGCAAAGAAAATCTAACTGGTAGAGTCAGACATAAGAGCGTTTAAACAAACCAAAAAACAAACTCTCCAACTCTATAATATTATATTGTTATAAATATAGGTCTCTATTTATTGCTTCATTATTTGTATCATTACACGTGCAAATGGAATTAATTTAGTTTTATAGGTATCTCGAAGAACACTTAAGATATAATTTATTTTATATTTTTTTAATTTCCTTTGGATCTGAACTCGGAACATAAAATAGAGACAAGTACTTTTCTTGACATATTCCGTGTTCTTGTTAGAACGCGTAGAATTAAACTTTTTTTCTAGATATCCCAAACTTTTGAGTCAATTAAATAACACATTTTATTTTTTACCATTTATAAGGTCTTTTAGGAATATATGTTATTATACTATAGAGGTTATATTTATTAGTTGCAATCTACACAAAATAGTTCATAGCAATCCACAAATACTTATTGTGTATGAATATAACTATAGTGTATAAAAAGAGAATGCTATGATAAAAAATAGAGTTTTGTAACCAACATTTCATTTGCTTTTATTTAAATAGCCAACTAATGGCTAACATTAGTATAGAATTTGAATGCCACTGCCTTATTGTTAAAATTATTGTTAAAATGTACGAAATTTTCGGAAATACACTATTGTATTGTCCAACCGCTAACGCGTTCTAACGCCGGCAGTTGACGTAATATTGGGAAGCGTGATGCTGCCAAATGATAGTTTATCTAGTTGAGTTACTATCGCTAAGTGAAGTGTCTATATTTATGTACTAAAATAACTGAATATTAAATGAATCTATCTTTCCAGATTTTCGCGAATCGAAGAATCCGAAAAGATAGGTTTTTTTAAACTACGTTAAAGTTACGTTTTACCGGTTAGTATGAAATACAAACTTTAAATTTCTCGGTTTTCCTGTACTATAATATACTTGTATTATACATATAAACTTTCCTCTTGACTCACTCTATCTATTGATGAAAACGGCATAAAAATCCGTAGAATAGTTTAAAAGATCTAAGCGAACACACAGCGGAAACGACTCCATTTTATACTAAGTAAAGAAGATGACAATATTTCGCTTAAATCTAACAAAGAATTAACTAAATACTAATATTTCGCTTGTATTTGAATATTTTAATTAATATTACTATAAATTAATAGCTTTTGGGCTACAAAGAAAAATGCTACTTTTTATCTGACTTATAACAGCTGCAGGTATTGTTTTGTTTTAATGATTTAAAAATACAAAGTATACCTACTAATATACTCGTAGATATCATTAAGATACGAAGTTCTCTCGGACTCAGCCTTTTTTTTATTGTAATTAACAAAGTTATTTAAATATATTTTTTGACATTTAGCGAAATAGATATATTTATTGAGTCAGTATAATTATAGGTAAATCGTTTTTTTTTGGATAGATACAATTTCAAAACTTAAAGATTTTAGATATTTTGTTAATATAAATTCTTCGAAATCAATTTCTTTAAAGGATGTTATAAATAAAATTATTAATTTCTACAAATTCTGACAATAAGTTATGTTTTATGAGCATATCGTCCTTTTCAGAAAATATCTATACATTATAATAAAATTGTAACTAAATCGAATCTGTAGGTGCATTAAATATTTTTTAGGAAATCTTATTGAAATAAACATTATTATCGACACAGAGGCCGAATCTATAGTTTTTAAAATTTTTGTCTATCTGTCTGTTATCGCATCACAGAAAAACCACTGGAGGGATTTTGATGAAATTTGGTATGGTGATGGCTGGTTATCCGGGTCAACATATAGGATACTTTTTATCGCGGGAAAATATCTCAGTTCTGACAAAAAATTCAAAACATGCATTGTAAGTATATACTAATATGTAAAACCTAAGAATTTGGTTTTTGGTCACCTGAACGCGGGCAGAGCCGCGGGCAATGCTGTTTTGAATAAAAACTTGATTCAAACTTTAGCCCATTATTCATGTTATCTTTAGCAGATAACTGCTAAAGATAACAACCATAAGATAAGAGTTTCATTAAGTTAATTTTGAACGAATAATATTCGTTCAAAATTAACTTAATGAAACTCTTAAATCTATAAGATTCGACTACGTCTCTACGAGTATAATAGACGTTCATCATTTTCAAAGTTAGAGTTTTGGAAATATTTAACGTCCTGTTTATATTGCCATTAAGTAGTTCAAATGAAGATATGAGATTAAATAATACCATCAGATGCTCTGATTGGGAGAAATTCACATGAACACGATAATTGCAAAAACATATAAAAAACATACCTGCCGACATGTTTACCCAAATATTTAATACGTTTCAAGTAATCTATTTCTTTCAAGTAATGCAGAGTATAATCCTAGAAAATTTCCTTTGCCAAAATATTTTGGAATATTTTTAAACAATTTTATATAGAACTAGCGACTGACCCTCGCTCCGCTCGAGTTCGTCCCTAGTTACGTTTTAACGTTTAGTACAGATTTCTTAGATATGAAATATTTTCCTGCAGTAAAAAGTATTCTATATCTTGACCCAAATAACTAGCTATCATCATACAAAATCTGTTCAATGGTTTTCTCGTGGTGCGTTCCCAGACAGATAGACAGGCAGACGAAAATTCTAAAAACTATAGATGGACCTCTCTAGCGATGTTAATGACCATTTAAATAAGATTTTCCAAAAAATATTTAATGTACAGATTCGATTCACTTAGAATTTTATTATCTATATGTATAGATTAGTACCTATTTAGGTAGGTATGTTAGATCATACAAAATTTCCTAAGTGTCACAAGTTTGTCGTTAAATGTTCCTTCTGGAAGGTCCACTTAATATCAATTGTCGTCTGGGAAACCAGTAACCTTTTATTTGTAAACTTAACCAAATGTTAACTTCACCAAACCCACTTATTGGTTAAGCCGATGGCAATATAGTTTAAATTAATTTATTCACGCAACATTTCGTAAAAGCCTATACAATACAATAGCTAATAACTAAAACATTTTATATCGTGAATATAAAAGGTTTGTATTACTTAACTGGCTTATGCACGCGAGTCTGCTCACGCAGTTTATCTATAATTGCTTTGTTCAGGGTTCTTGATAAAATTTGAGACAAACGATTTACAGTAGGTACGGGTTAGGAAAGTAACGTAAAGAAACTTTTTAGGTAATAGGCTACTTGGATTATTAGATAATTCTCGCGGGATATTTTATTTTACTATACGTCACAATTAGGTTTAAACTAACTCTTAATATATTAGCTAGAAATATTATTATTAGATTATAGTTAAATACAATAAATAAATAATAATATAATATATATTGTATAAATAACTTATTTGAATGCAAAATTTGTTATTTGCATGCATACATAGTTGGAAATCCAAAATGCACAATCTATTTTAAGGTTTAAAAAAGTTACGATGAATTGGTAATACCAAATACCAATATTATGTTACATCACACGACACTGACATCTCGACTTGCATATAGAAGTAGCGTCCACTTTGATCTAAATGTTAAAAGTGCAAAACAGACGCGTCTTTGTATTGCGATTGTGATGTCTTTATTAAATCGTATCCGGTAATTCAACTTTAATATCACTAAACGATGGATTTAAAATTCATTGATCGATCGATATTGATTGTTGCTTGATTATCAAGAGCTAAAGTTACTTTCGATGACATATTTCATGGTCATAGCACAACAGTTTCAGTTAGTAATATTTTTTCATAATAAGTACGTGATTATGGAAAGGATACTTCTATTTAAACTTTTATCGATAAATACTAGGGTAGGCCATATTAAATCTTTTGACGAAAACTAAATTATAAGCGTAGTAAGAAAAGTAGACTTGACTCGTTTCGAATATGCATATATTTCTATGGTAAGTAGAAGATTAAATAAGTTTTTAATCACTCCGTAATCATGGTAGGCAGACGCAGTCCTGCCACTGACCTCATTTGGTCGAAAAGTTAAAACAAATCTGGATCTACGACGATATTATCTCCTTGTACCTTTTTTGTTTAATGTTGGGAAATGCAATTACGCATATCACCTTAATACATACAGGTGGTTATGCAGGACTCACTGCTCACCGGTTAGAAAAACTAGTACTACCTACTAAAACCCAACAAAACCTCCCCCGTCTTAATGGGGCGTCGCAGGTTCACTTACGCACTCAACTACAATGATAACCTAAAATGATGAACCTTGACAGCAAGTCTACCGAAACAGACCACAACATCCATGGGGTTGCTCCAACGGTCCACTCCACTATTAGAGAAGTACGAGGAGCAATCCGCATGGCATACCGCCCACCGAGATGGGGCGCCTCCCGGTGCGTTTCTTCGCTTCGGGCCCGGCTGGATTGCCGGACGCTAATGAGAACCTCCGTCACCACAAGGTGAAAGCACGTTGGGAGAAATCGTACTTGGTCCACTTATTACTAAGAACCATCCATAGAACATAAAAAAATCATTATATGCTAAGCCATTTACGACAAGAATGATAAACACTTGCAAGCCGCAATTTTATAATACTAAAGACGTGTCCACATGCGATAGAGTTCCCTGCTAAAATATCATCTCTTTTTGTTTATACATATGTATGTATAAAGTATGTAGGGTGGCAGAGTCCAATGTTACTTTTTGTTGGGACGAGGGCTAACATCTGTCTCTTTATTATGTAAACTGTCACTAACATTATAAATAAGTATGTTTGTCAGTGTGACCTTTACTTCACAACGAATCGACATAGCTTTCTTAGGATACTTGAAGAAGTTGTTAATGGATGGGTCACGGCCGATATTTTGTATTTTACTTTTATCTTTGAGAAATATAAAATAATATAACTTTTCTATTTCTATCACAGCGGCGGGAGCTAGCTCAGACATGGGAAGTGAGCACTATTGCCTGAGGTGGAACAATCATCAGAGCAACTTGCTCGGCGTTTTCAGCCAACTGCTACACGACGAAAGCTTGGTGGACGTCACGCTCGCCTGTTCCGAAGGTGCCTCCATCCGGGCTCATAAGGTATTAAATTTTAAATAAACCGTTTAAATTATTTTATACTACATTTTTAACATAAACCTGAAAGTAAAATCCAGACTCTGACTGATCTCATTAGACTATTCGTTGATATTTTAAGATGTTAAGTTTTATTTTTGTTTTCTTTGTGAAAACTATTGACGTTTTTCCAGAAATACTGAGGTTCAATGTTATTTTCTAATACCTATTTTATAGATCTATGTCATATTTTAGTTAGCATAACTCAAACTAATAGAAGCTATTTTTGTTTACAGCCTCCAAAATAGACTTGAATATTTCCTGCATCATACATTTTCCATGAAATAGTTGCGTACGCAGAATCTATTTATACTTGACAATATACTGCCAAGTTCTGACATAAGTAGGCAAATTATCAGATAAAAAAGTTATTCAAAAAATTAAAGGTTTCATTTTGCAATGACTCATAACAAGTGTGCAACATGGAAAAACCCATATCCTATTTAGCTACTTGTCATGTTTTATAATATTTTATGTAGTGTCTTATGTATTCATTTCAGTTTTTAATAAGCGATTGTATTTTATCTATGTTTTATAATAAAACTTTACATTCTATACTCAATTTCTCTTAATGGTAGTGTTCATTAAAATTATATTGTTGACATTTAAATTGATAATTAAAAACTTTGGTAAAAACCTTTGGCAACTTATACCGTACATGCTTTATGTATGATATCTCATTGTTATTTTTTTTTAATTTACAGGTAGTACTATCTGCGTGCTCATCTTACTTCCGTTCGCTTTTTGTGGACCACCCTTCGCGCCATCCAATTGTAATCCTAAAGGACGTAGGCTTGGAGGAGCTCCGAACGCTCGTCGACTTCATGTACAAGGGCGAGGTTAACGTCCAGTATTGCCAACTGCCTGCTCTCCTTAAAACGGCTGAGAGCCTTCAGGTGATTAATGTTTTATTTTTAATGTTTCTGTAATTTGTTATATTATACCACATTATAATTATTATTCGTTATTTTTTGTTATAGATTATGTTATAGATAGTTTAAAGGATGATCTTCACGTCGAACTTACTTGTTTATTTACCCGTTTATTTTATTTGTGTTCTTATAATCAAAATCATTATTCCACTGCATTTATTCACACTACATATATAATTAAATTATTAAAAAATTGAAATTGTTTGATAAAAACTTACAATATAATTTTTAAGGTAAAAGGATTAGCTGAAATGACTACGCTCAGTGCAGCCGGCATTGACACCAGAAACGTTCCGGAACCGATGGAGGAGTGCCAACACCAAGACATTAGAGAGTCGGCAGATCCACACGAAAGATTAGATGAGCGAGATATTCGCGATAAAGAAGAACGAAGAGAAGTAAAAGAAGGCCGCGAACATCGCGAAAGAGACTGCAAAGATCATGTAAGAGAAATCCTTAAGGATTCTCGCGAAGCAAGAGATTTGCGAGAACATAGAGAAAGAGATAGGGATCGTGACAGAGAAAGAGAACGAGATTTGATACGAGACAGAGATTCTCGTGAACTACGAGAACATCGAGAACCTAGAGACCACAGAGAATTACGTGACATAAAAGATAATAGAGAACCTCGTGACTTACGCGAAATAAGAGATCCAAGAGATCTGCGTGATACTCGGGATCCAAGAGAGGTACCAGAAGCATCACCTCCAAGAATATCACCTTTGCTATCTGTTCGACGGTTTAGGCCTGAAACGTCAATTGAAACACCGGCGTTAACGCATCCACCTATACCTAAAGATGAACCACCTGACGAACCTATGCGACCATCATCACCTGAAGATGATTCCGTTTCAATTAGGTCTAATGGTGCAAATGAGAACGTGGGTATGTGAATAATTTTGTTATTTCATTAATATAACAAAGGATCATTGTTCATCTAAATAAAAACTACTTAATTTCATATAATAAAGACAACTACATTTTTAAAATGGGTTATAAATAACATAATTTTGAAAATATATATTAATTTATAAAGTTACCAAAATAAACCCGCGATGAAATCCGAAAACATAGTTTAATTTAAAGTGTTAAATATTCGCGTAAATCTAAGAAAGTATTACATGATTTTAAAGTGTTTAAAGTTAAAAACAGATTTTTAAAAACTATTTTAAGTATTTTACTTTACCGCGGTTTAATAGGTCCTAGTGTAATCAAATAGACCTACAGAATCAGCTGTACGTTTCAAGTGTTAAATAAAAATAATATATTTATTTAGTCTGTGGGAATACCTCTTACGTCAACGGTCAATTGACAATTATAAATGTCATAAAAGTTTTGATTACAAATAGCAAGAATTTGCTGGGACTTTGTTTCAAAAATAAACAATTTTTTTACCAAAATGGACTTTACAATGAGGAAGGCCTATTTATGGAATCAAATAAATTATATTCCCATCTTAAAAATGTATGCATTTATTAATTTTACAATGTGATATGCCGTCTCATTAAAAGATTGAAAATCGAATATTTATTATTTTTACAACAGTGTAATTTTAGATCTTTTACGTTTTATTACTTAAGGACAACATTATGCTTTTAATTTCAGGCATAAACATGACCATAAACAGCCATGGCTTGGGACCACGCTACTCGCCCGTAGAACAAAGGCTAAGTGTTTTAAATTCACTTACGCACCCTGGATTGCCTCATCCACTCTCCCTATCAAGTCCAAGGAATGAACCTATTGCAGGACCCTCAGGGCTGCCTCCGGTTCAGCAAGTACCTTTGGTAATTATATTTTGTACTAAAGAATATCTTTCTTTTAATTTTTATTTATATTTAATATTATCCTACTAATATTAAAAATGTTAGTGTTTCTGAGGAGTTATAATCTGGATTAGCACATATGTTACTTTTTTTCCTGGAAAATGTACAGTTCCTGTGGGATAGATTTGTTTTTATCTAGTAAATAGAGATGAACCCAAAGCGAGGGTGAGTTGCTAGTATTCTAAATGGAAACCCTTAAAAGTTAAACTTGATAGATAAACTTGTTATGAATAAAGCCTAAGTTCATAGCTATTAATAAGATCAACTATGTTTCTTATATTCTGTTTATGACATTTTATTCATGTTTGTATTTTATATATCAATCTTTTAAAATACCAAAATTGATAAGATACTTAGCATACAACATTATTTCTAGTGTTTAGATGTTTATTTATACAATTTCAGTCCTTAAAGAAAGAAGCAGATTGGGATAGAAATAACGAAGAGAAAATTGGAGAATCTTCTTCAGAATATCGACTACAACATGAAACAGTATGTATCTTTATGTTGTTTTATATTCTATATCGTGGTTGTGGTAGACATAAAAATTAATTTATTTAAAATTCATTATGTCATGTACTTGCTTATAAAGTATTGGCTCAAGTAATAATAATAATTATTAAATACAAAGTTATTTATTACATTCAATATAATTTATTAATATATATACTGTATGAAAAATATCAAAGTAAAAAGTTTTTTTATATATGAAAAATAAAAAAAAATATTTTGCTTTATTTTTGCCCAACAATTATTTTGTCAACCATATAGTTGTTATTAAATGAATCTAAACTGCATGACAGCTGCATGTTTTTATATGTTTTGCACAAATTGCATGTTCATTGCTATTTTTTTATTTTGCTTATTACATTATCAATATGTTTCAAATGAATTATGACTGAGTGGTGACATGCTTATTTACATTTATAATTACTAAATAAAGACGTTGTAATTTGTTATATTTGCCTATAGCTAATATATTTATATTTTATTTAAAATTTGCCTAATGCTCATACTAAAAATATGTTATAATTCAAAAACTCATAATTCGAAAATTTATTTTTTAAATCATTTTAAAGATAACACATTAACTAACAGCTTTTATTTTTCTTTCTTAGTAAAAAAAATGAATCAAGAAAAACAAATATCGTAAATTGCTTTTTTAAATTATAATCCTTTGCTTATAAAATCATAAATATTATAAGATTTGACGTCATAAACAACCACTTAGTTGTAATTGATTTATTTATTCCGCATGTTATTATATATAATGCTATTGTATATTATTTTACTGCACTTCTATTCTATTGCACTTAATGTCGTATTGATGGGTGATTTATGAATGAAACAACCTTCAGGTGTGAATTCGCAAGAATCTTAGCATCATCTTTTTGTTGGTGTGGAAGTTGATTTGTATTAAATTGCATGCTTATTGATGTGCTGCGCTAATTTTACGACGAGTACTATGCCTTGCTGTCAAGAAGTTGACCTTCATTTTGTTGGCCATCATTTTTTTTACATACATTCATTTTGTTTCATATTTATGGGCAGTTTTTATTTAAATTTTGGCCATATTCTTGCATACGATATATACACGATTCAGTGCGCGCGCGCGTTGCTATACAACAAGGCATTACGCGTAGCCGGCTCCCGGGTTCACTCCTGCACATTTTTTGGGCAAAAATGAGCGTCAACTTCTTATTTAGATAGATAAAGAAACTGCATTCCAATTTAGAAAGTAGTATTAGACATTCTGCACACATTTTGGTCTTTGCTAGAAAAAGAAGAGAAAAAAGAAGTTGATGTTCTTTTTGTGGTTGCAGGAGTACGAAGGGTCCGGTAGGGGGCGAATTGAGGAAGGGGTATACCCTTGCATACATTGCGGAGCGACGTTCCCTCACCAGAGTAAATTGACCAGGCACATACTAACGACACACACTCTAGATACTTTAAAGTATCGGGACGCTCTAATGGCTAGACCTATGGGGTTGCCAATGATCGGGCAGTTTAGTGAACCAACATACATGATGCCAGCCGAAGAAACCCCTCTAGACCTAGATATTGGTCCAGTGGAGCCTGGGAATGTTGTTCTTTGCAAGTTTTGTGGTAAAAGTTTCCCTGATGTGTCGTCGTTGATAGCCCATCTGCCGGTGCATACAGGGGACCGACCGTTTAAGTGCGAATTTTGTGGGAAGGCGTTTAAGTTAAGACATCATATGAAGGATCATTGTAGAGTTCATACAGGTAAGTAAGATATCGATTTTTGTCATAATATCCTTTTGACCTTTACAATAATTTATAATTCTTGTATAAAAATGGTAGGTAATAGTTTTTTTATGATTCGCTTTTAATTCTAATCAGATTTGAATAAGCGTTTTAATGTTTTTGTACCAGAATCAAATCTGCAGACTTAGAAAAAATTGCATAATTTTTGATTTTTTGTTCTAAATTTTTTACTTTAAATTTACAAGGCTGATAAACTAAACGTCTTTTTATTCTTCGAATATGAATAGATTTAGTAAATATACATTTTTATTTCTAGGTGAAAGACCGTTTCGGTGTGTTTTGTGCGGCAAAACGTTTTCACGTTCAACAATATTGAAGGCCCACGAGAAAACACACTATCCGAAGTACGCGAGAAAGTTTTTGTCGCCGAGTCCCGTTGACACTGAGGAGGAGAGTCCCCATCAATGAGTATGGAATGGCTATAGTGTTGTAATAAAAAAATATTATTAGCCAATACAAATGAATTGGATTTACATTGTGGAATTTATTCGATGTGATGAATTGGTTTCATATTTTAGTTGGATTTTTAATGTTTGTATTTGGTTTTTTTTTCTCTAGTGGCATATCGTAGATATGTTAGTGTGGTTTTTTTTTTCACCTAAAGTAGTTAGATACTAATTATTTTAACGCTTTATTTTCTTTGTTTTTTTTTTAAATAACTACTGTAATTCACATTAATAAATATTCAATAATTTTAAAAATATCATTTTTTTACCAATCATGTTATTTTAATTTTTTCATTCTTTTTTTTCTACACACTTAATGGCACAGTTCTTTTATTGAAACTCGTTGTATGAAATTTATGAGACCAATATATTGCAACAAATTTTGTAATGTAAACCCGATGTTTTTGTTGGAGATAGTCAATGGTGCGAATTGAATGAACAAATGGGACAATATGTTATTAGTTAAGAATGTGATTTAAACGCCGCAACTGTGATCTGAATGATATAAATATTTGATATTTCACTTAGATAATTGACTCACAAATTTTCTTTTCCGCGTACGCGTTATCTTTTGATTCGCTTAGTTTTTTTTTTCTTAATATTTAGGTGCTTTAGGTATACTAATTAGTGTTTTTATTAGCGACCCGCGATTGGCATAGCCAAAGATAATAGAAAGTAAAACTTTTTTCAAAATTATAATTAAGATCTAGATCTCGTTTGCTTTGCTTTTTTTAGGAGACCGTTACTAATCGTTTTAATTTTGAATATTTGAATTTGGAACACTAAGTTCTATGTTAAGTTAGATGTGACGTTTGGAGATTTGCTTATATATTATAGTGATTTTGTCAGAATTGATTTTATTAACCAAATCGATAAATTAAGAGTGCTTCAAAGTTATTAGAGTACCGAACGCACTCATAGTTTGTATGTATACATTAGAATTTTTTAGTAATTTAAAATTTCGAAGTAAACGACGCACGCTCCCCGAGGTAATTCAAAAGCAATATTACGACATATAAATGTAAATACATATAGTTTGATACCTAATATCGGATTTTTAGGAAATTTATTAGAGTAATGCTTCAGTAGCTGGATTAAAATGGGGATATGTGATCATAGGAATCAAAGCTTTAAGATCCGTTTCAGTTCGACCAGAATGCTATGCCTCTTTGTCCGAGTGTTATATTTGCGTTTGAAATGTATTTTGTTGTTTATTTATGACTATACTAAGTTGATTCCCCATACAAACTTTATCCCTATTTTCGCCACCTTATGGGATAATTTCCGGGATAAAAAGTATCCTATGTCCATCCCAGGGTCTCACACTATCTTCTTACTAAATTTCATCTAAATCGGTTCAATAGATCCAGAGATTACCCCCTACAACTTCACAAACTCACAAACTTTACCTCTTTATAATATTAGTATAGACTAAGCCGTACTCGTATTTATTTAAGTCATAGTCATACCGTCTACTACGTTGAAGTAGCCTATATCACTCTCCATATATAAATCTCGACAGATTTGCTTATCAGTAATATTCTTTTAGTGCTTGTTAAATTATGTTATAATATCTTAACGTCAATTAAACATAAACAAACGTACCGACAGACTAATTCGTATACTGAGTTTAAGCCATCATATTTAATTTTTATACTTTTTTTTAATTAAAGAACAAAATATGAGTACAAATATTGTATTATACATATATAGATTTCTTAATGTAACATTTTTTTTTCAAATAACTACTTAAAGTTTAGATATAAGAGGCATAGCGACCGCACGTAGAAAATTTTTATCTATTTTCATACAGAATAACTGTCTCATTCTTATTTTTATACGTAGTTTCAAATGCATTATGAACTTATACTATACTTATACAACATTTTATAAAGAAAGGCATTTGAAACTCATCTCACAATTGCTGTGTTCAAGAAATTAAACAGAGTCAAATACAGGGATATTTTATGAATTATAAAATTTCATTTCACAGATAGATGTTTTTATTTTTATTACGTACATGTTTGGGATGACATGTTTTATTATAAATGAAATTTTTTGTCCTTAACATGTATATTACCGAACTGTCATGACGTCACACCCGGAAAAATGTTAACTAAAGCTTTGATTTGTTCTTGATTCAATGGTGGCTTGGGCGCGGCACATCGTAACGGCTTCTAAACAATAATGTGCTTTATAGTGAAGAAATAGAGTTTATTTTTGCCTATAACTAACTACAGTTTTTTTACGTTATGCCGCGCTAAAATCATAGAATACGTTTGGACGACTGATTAATTTCTTATTTATGTTAAGTTTTCTTTATATGCTGACGGTACTCTGGTTTGATGATATGAAAAATTTCATTATATCATAGTGTAGGCCGTGTTTTTATCGTTTCGTATAAAAAGGATCGTGCATATCATTTTTTGGAACCGGGACGAAATTACGACAATCGTTTTAAAAAAATATATATTAGAATAATATACACTGATTTCAATTATAAGACGTTTTAACGAGATATTGTAGAGAAATATTATTTCATAATTAATATTGGACTAATCATTCAAAGTATTATGGTAATTAAGGAAAAGGTCTGTGATATACAAGTAAGGTATTACATCTGGGAGTAACAATTCGATCTCAGAATATAGACTTTAGTGACGATTGTTTAAATTTACAATGTACCTACTAATTAATTGAAATTAAAAAAAAATTGACATTCATAAAAAACTTTTTGGTTAAATGCTGTATAAAGTAAAAGTGTTGCTATTTAAAAATTTAAAGCTATTAAACGGATTCAGTATTATCAATGGAAAATGTTTGTTGATTTTTAATCTTATTATTTTAAAAATCTCATTAAAATCCGTATAACTTTTTATTATTATAACAATATATGTAATAGTATCGTCGCTTCCATTACCTGTACCTGGTGTAATTTTGTCAAATTGATCATATCGAAATTATGGTAAATGCAAGAAATTAGTTTTTCGAAAATGGCTCTTATAGATCTCATTGCTTTTAGATTTAGCGTTTTAACGTAGACATTAAGGCTGACATTTTGGTTAAAATTATATAACTTTTGGTAGTGTATTGTTAAAATTATTCAAGTTTAGATGTTTATTTAGACGAGATAATCAAAAAATGATAGATTTTTTTTCAATATATTATTACTCATCTTTTTAGACCAGACCTTATTTTAGGCTGTTTTTGGCTGATTAGAAAATAATTAGGGTTTCTTTAAATACGTAGTAAAAAAATCTTAATGCATATATATTTTAAAGTTTGGGCAAATTAAAATAAGAATAAAGTATATAGACCATGAGTACCGTAGCATTTCAAGAAAAATGTTACTTTCTTTGTATTGTGGCGTACTGGAGAAAATTGTCATAATAGTGTGTGTAGGAGGCATCTTTAAGGCCGAAAAATTATATTAAGCATGATGAACTATGCGTGTTTGTGAAATTTATATCATGAGAACCATTTATTTTAGTTTAACTGGTCATTTAAAATACTAACAGAAGAAACATTCCATATACACGAATGGATGTTGAAATTTACAATCGACTAGATAACATGTAGATCGAACGTATTTCATTAAAAAAAACAGTTGCTTAGTAAAATTGAACACCCATTCATATCGGTATGTGTTATTTGTATAGCTGGAAGTTTTTGTATTATCATTTCTATAACGTAACATGAATTTGTTTGCTGTGAACATTTATTTTGGTCTGCTCTTATAAAGGCACATGTAAATGCATATTTAGGATATAGATTGGTAGATGCGCTACTTTCCGGAGCTAGAATGGTTGAAAAGGAGTAAAATGATAAAAAAAAAATTAGAAACACTAATGTTGCTATTTGAAAAGCTGCACTCAATTTATTTTTCGGAGTCGAACGTTACCAAACATAGCAATATTGTAACTTTGATTAATGTTCCTCTTCTTGTTTTAAGAAAGATTGAATATTTACAATTTACATTATAAATTAATAGCAATAATTAAATGGTTAGTAAAGATGCGAGTGAACAAAGTAAGATTTTTTATCGAAATAGTTTTTATAATAGAACTGAATGCAGTTTAAATGCTATTTTTGTTTCCTAACTTTCAGAGGTACTATTTATTAATGAAATAATATTATTATTATTATAATTATACATATTTCTATGTATTGACATGTACATATATAGGCGAGTGATTGTTGTTACGTACAATAGTGTTTATTATATGGCCCCTAAGTGCAGTTATTCAAATTTTAACATTCGCCAGTTGTTGCCACGTCCCTGCGAAGTGCACACGCCGTTAGCACAAATAAAATAAATAGTTATATATATAATATTATGATATTTATGTAAAATTTATGTAGATATATTTTCTCTGAGTACCTATCGAGCATATAAGTCGAGATTAGCACGAGTTATTTAAAACGTTTGAATAGATACAACTTAGATTCATTTTTATAAATTGTGACCACAGTTTTATATTTAGAGTGCCTCTTGCCTATCTATGACTTATATAAAGGCTGCAAATCACGGAATATACATAGTTTATGTAGGGAATGAATTATAGACAAATATGTGTAATTTTATGGTGAAAATTGTAAGTTGCGTTATGATATGTGACTTGCAACGACAGGTGACACATAACAATTGCTACGATGAGAGCCAGAATGTTAGCTCGGTTGCGTTAAGCGGTTAAGAATGAACGTCCAATCGAACTGTACTAACGTTCTATGTCATTTTGACAGTGACGTTTTATAATCTATGTTAATAAGCCGTCAATGTCAATTTGTTGTATTCGATATTGCCAGATTCGTAATGTTGGTTTGTTGAAGCAATGCTTCTTTGTTATTTGAATCTGTTACAAACAAAATAAAAATGTTTGTTTTTGAACATATTCATAGTCATCATTTCTTTGCTCTGTTTCTCTTTTATTATGAATATGCTTCAAATTGCCATAATTTTTGTTCCTTTGTATCTTGTTAAGTTTAAATATATAGTCAGCATTATGAATCTGCAGTTTTCGTCACTTTGTAGCGTATAGTTCGTTGGGTGATCATCTAACCGTGGGTCGGTCACGACGCGTGAAAACATCTCCGTAGTTAGCGCATTCCAATCTTGTGATGTTTACACAGTTAAAGTTTAACCAGTGCAAAATTATTTTAATGACCAATACTTAGGACAATAGTTTTATTTGTATAGTTTTAGATAATACTGTTAAGTTTCATCGACCAGCTTGGGCCGCGGCAAGCATTCACTGGTTACATGTGATTATGTTACTATTTTAAGTGGCATACATAAATATATAACTTATATTGCAATTTTTCTAAGTTCCTGTAGGTATATTGATTATTATATATTGGTACAATTTGTTTTAATGATTATGATTTTTATTATAATTTATTTAGACTAAGTTTCGTATTTAGGAGCATCATATACACATACAAATTATTTACGCCACGTTCGTTTGGCCTGTCATTGATTGATCAACGTTTCTACCTGTCTTTTAAGTCAGCACTCGGCAAACATTCGTGGCGGTTCTGTATATTATGCTGTAAATTAATTGTAATCAGCACAAGTTCAAATAACGTAGGTCCACTTTATTTATATTATTATATAGCTTAAATCGTTGTTACTTCATAGAGTCATCAATGATTATTTTTCCCTTAAGCTGTTTTATTTAACTTTCATTGTTGACATTTTAGATTAGTGAAATCTGTTTTGCCTTAACATTAATAATAGGTCATAATGTTGTAACAGAGAGCAGTACGGTTTTGTTGAAATATAGTTACAGTATATCAGAACGGTCGAGGATCGAATCGGTGTTTCGTCAATTGAAAATACAACAGTACACAAATCCATCGCTGTTGATCATTGTAACTTTTGAAACAAATATAAGCATATCATAGCTGTAAAAATACAATTTTGACAAATAAAAGCTCTACAATCATTACAGAAGTAATCTTTTATTTATAACTTTACCAATTACCAGATTTACAGGTACGTAAGAGCAATTGATTTAACTAGTCATACTTGTTATACATATAGTTAATAATAAGTGTTGTCTTTTTTTTCAGATGTGTTTGGACATGACATGTGGATCCCCGAGTATTTCAAGCCCAATTGCACCAAGCAGCCCAACGGCGCTGCCTCTATGGTCGCCGTTACTAGCTTTGCAAGCATGTCGTTTACGCAGGTATCTTAGTGATGATTGCATGGCCTATCAAAGCCGCCATTTACTTCACTCTGAAAGGCGACGGTGCGGCGTTTGCCTTGCTTCATTCCCCTCTACCTGGCTATTAGAACGTCATGCCGCTCTACAACACGCATCTCAAGCGTCTACTGATGATAAACCATTCGTATGTGAACAATGCGGGCAAAGTTATAGATACAGATCTGCCTACGTAAAGCATAGAGAACAAAATCATAGAGCGAGACTACCGGCTGACAAACTTTTCACTTGTGATGTATGCGGCATGCAATTCCGATACCTGAAGTCTTTCAAGAAACATCGTCTCAATCATACTCTTGAGCGACTTCACACTAAGAATACCGACCCACCAGAAGGAATAGAGCAAGTGTCGAGCACTAACGAAGTGTTAATTGGACAGTGTGGGGAAATGGATTTGTCAATGAAGAAAAAGAACAGAACTGACGTTAGGACCCCACCTATAGAAGTAATAGATGGCGAGCAAGATAGCACAGTAGATTCGAATGGAGCCACTGACTCTATTGTTACTGTCGACGATTCAAATGATTGTAAAAATTCTAGCGCTGAAAGCGAAACTAAAAAGGATGATTCCGTCACAAATGAGAGAAGACGCGTTCCCGTATCATTCGCCAGCGTTAGCTCTATGGCAGACAGCTCTGAAAGCGAATCCCGCGGAGACAACAGTAAATTGGAAAGTCCCAGCTCACATTCCGGGATATTGGGATTCCTGCAAAATGACGACCGACAGCGTGACAGGGAAAGGAGATTTGCATGCCCGTTTTGCGGCAAATGTGTACGGTCGAAAGAGAATTTGAAGCTGCATGTAAGGAAGCACACTGGGGAGCGTCCGTTCGTGTGTCTGTTCTGCGGTCGAGCGTTTGGTGGGAAGAGTGATTTGACTCGTCACTTACGTATCCATACCGGGGAAAGGCCCTACCATTGCGAGGCATGCGGCAAGTGCTTCGCGAGGGCCGACTACCTGTCGAAACACCTCACAACTCACGTACATAACGCACGCTGATCGAATGCGCCGTCCTGTTTTCAATCTTCGCATACCTCTATAGTTAATGACCGAGTCATTTTATAACAGCAAATCGGAATATTTTTTAAAATGTTTTGAATCTTTACAACTTTATTGTGGATATATTTAAGCAGGTCTATAGAATTTTACCATATTGCTTTTTTCGGAGTGGTATCTATAGTTTAATAAATGATTTTCTATATTTATTCTATTACATATAAAAGGAACGAACTAAGTGATTGCTGCTAAGGATTAAAAGGATAACTTTATCATACGTCACACTACATTCTGCTTAAATAGGTATGGCTAAATTATTTATTTTTTTGTTGTTAAATTGTTTTAACGATTTATTGAACTGAAAATGAGTCTGAGTAGGATACAATTTGGTTATTGCGTCATGTGTATTTAATAGTGAAGAAGAAAAGTGCGATTAGGTGAAACTTTAATTTAATTTAGCTGAATTTTGTTGCCTTGAAACTTACAAGCAAATTTGATAAGATTGAAAATTCATTCCATTGAAGGGAAAATTAGAAAATTGTAGTGTTGACGGTAGGTAGGTAAGAGAATGCAAAAAGCTGTGATTAATATGATTAAGACCAGTCAACAAGTTTTAAAACATCGAAATGTTTTATGTAATTTAAAGTAATTTTAAATGTCTAGATATAAATTCATAATAGATTTAAGAAGTCTCTCTGTGCCAAAATATGTACCTCATAAAAGTAAAAACTTGAAGTAGTTAAACTAATTGTCAAAATGTACACATTTCTTGACATATAATACAGTTTCGTTTACGATCAAAGAGAAAAAAAAATACTTGCCCGCGTTCTCTCGCTACTCTGGATACCTATAACCAATAGGTCGTTAGTTTCGCCTACCAAGACAAATCAAACTGCCGATATTGTGATATTTCTTTATAGATATAAATTGCACAAGTAGAATTGAGTAGTTGTTCTAAGGCAATAAATTATTTTACGAAATAATTAACTTCATACTTCGGATAGCTAACTTTTAGTCTTTTCCAACTTCATATTATTACTTTACTTTTTTTTGCGTAAAACTGTTTGTTGGACGCTTAAAAATTATACATGAAATGTCAATGTCAATAGTGACGGCGGGAATATTATTTGATATTAAAATTTACAACAGCAATAAAATATAGCCTAAAAATAGAGCAGATATTTTAGAATTAACTATACCGAAATATTTTTAATTTCAATAAAAAAAATGTAAACGCCAACGTTTTAGACAGTTTTTTTTTATTTTCCGTGATTGTTTTAACATTTTAATCCATAAAGTAAATACCGAGTATTGTAAGTTTTATGATTAAATAGCCGTAATAAAAGTAATAAAAATATATATAAATTTATTTTTAATCAACAGAGAACAGACCATCTTATACATATAGAACAATTAATTTATTTTAAATGATATTTAAAACATTTCCTTTTCTAAGTGTCACGTCTGAGTGCAACTTGTCAATTAAATTATTATAATTAAGGGTTATGTATTGAGTGACATTGTAAAGTCATGATTCCAGTAAGCGGGCCAGTATTTTTTAACAACAAAAATCCGTCGGGCATTAGTTATGTAACGTAATAAACTCTCATTATATATACATAGAATAAAAAAAAATATTTGTTCATATTTCTCTTAAGATAATAGTCAATGCAACGAAAAACTGTTTGGTACCCGTTATTATGAAGTTAGGGTATATAATAGTATAATTTATTTAGTTAGTACTGTTGTCATTATAAAAAGAGTTCTTAAACGGCGCTGATGTTAAGTAGTGTGCGAGGGAGATCCAATACCTATTCTTGTATTGAGGGACAGAGATAGATGGATTTAAGTGCGAACGAACACATTATGAAGTAGAATTGGGATTAAATTATTGTCATAGCTTGTTTTAACAATGACTATTTGACGACACGTTTGGCTCAGTTTGTAGTGACCCTACTTGCTGTGCCAGCGGTCGCGGCTCGAGTCCCGCGTTCATTATTTGAGTGATGAGCACAAATGTTTGTACTCCAGTCATGGGTGTTTATATTTATAATATGTATTTAAAGTTATATATGTGTAGTGTATCAACTATCTGATATCCATAACACAGGTCTCGTAGCTTACTATGGATCTGGATAGTGCTGTGTGTTAATGTCCCAACATATTTATTCATATTTAATGATTCTTTTAATTTGTCGATGGAAGATAGATTTCTTTTAACATGCGATGCACACCTTGAAATTTTTGTTATAACGTTTAATAAGTAACGGTATCTTTTATTTTTTTAAGCATTTAATGTCAGGCAGTCATGACGTGGCTAGCCATTAGAAGTCGAGTTCGGTAGGAATATCTATGACCGGCAGCTGTCAATCGTTGCAGCGGATTTTGGCAAAGGTCTGAATTGTACTGCCTATGCCAGAATTTGCAAATTTAATTCGTGCATTATAGTTTATTTTTATCATAACTGATGGTTTAGCGCAAAGAACTTCTTCTTCGAACTTCTTACGAAGTGAGATAGATATCTCTAAGTTTTGCGTTTGCTGTCCTTTCAGAAGAAGAATGAGGTGGAGGAGTTATAGATGAATGCATAGAAATATTTGATGTTATTACACATTTAGTTTTTTTTAATACCCAATAATGTGCGCGTTCGTCCTTAATCGCATATAGTGCAGTGGAATTTTAAATGTTTTTTTTGTATTTTGTTTTTTTATTGTTATACATACAGTTAATTGAAAAACGTATTTATTATAAAATATTATTGAATTTGGCAGAGGGATATTATTATAAGTAATATTTAGGTAGTAGAAAGTTCTAGTATAAAACGAGAAGCAATACTCTGAATTTTTTTATTTTTTACTACCAAAATACTCTAAATGCAATATATATTCAAATTTGGCATTAGGTACGTGCTAAATTAGAAAAATAACCTTCACGTGTAATTACTTTGGGATTTTACATTGTACAATTATAGGTATGCAACGTACCAGCGAAATTGTGTGCATTCAAATTTGTAAGATATTCGCCATTATGTCAAATTTATATATTAAAATTAATCATTCGAAATTGATGTTGACTGTTTTTTATAATTATATCTGCCGTAGATACTTGATGTTGTGGTGTAAATTAGTGTCTTATTATATAAGGAAAAATCACTCAAAGTAACCTTCTTACAAAGTTACGTTTCTTACGCAGATTTACTTCTATAGTTTTGGATAATACCATTTTTACGAATAGCAACTAAATAAAAAAGAAATAATAAATAAAACACTAACAATGACAGAGCGGTACCTTTGAGTGATTGTTTAAATTCTAGTAGTATTTAATATTGGTGTGGTCTTCTTTATAATAACATGTTCACATAACTTATTACTGTAATTTATAATGTATTATTTAAAATCAGATTCTAAAGATATATCGAGCACAGCAAATGTTTTGTAAATATGTGCTAAACCAGGACGATTGTGATAAATTAGATTTTAAGTGAATCTTCTGTTCAAATTTAAAATACCACTAAAAACATTTTGATTGTTCGAAGCTAGAATTTATTTTATCTGTATTTTAAAGCCACAGTATATATAAGCAAATATGTCATAATTTAACCGCGAACTGTGAGCCGGTGGGCATTATTTACATTGTCAGTTTTTATTTTATTTTAATCAACACTTGAGGTGTGAGAGAGCTTTTTAAAGCATCTGGTCAGATATAAAGTCGTCGTAAGCCGTAAGAGACACGTGTCTGTTTATTTTTAACTGCGCACAATTTGATAGTTTTCATAATATAATTATCTCCGTCCGACTATTGTCAACTCAGAATGTTTGGTTACATCGTACAGCCACGGTTCATACGATTATTTTTCACTGCAATATAACTTGTTAATCGGCGATGAAATGCGTCAATATTTATATAAATATTAATTGGTTTATGTATAAAGAAGTGTCTTCTCAAATCCAATTTACATCGAATGACAACGATAGACGAAGACTTCTTAAATATTATATTTCAAATAAGTCTTTTGAATGTTTCGTAAGGTTTCCAAAAAGCAATCACCGGTTACTAACGGAGAGAACTAAGTGTTAGTACTTTTATTATAGTTCATGTGTTAAGCTATTTTTAAAGGAAGGTAATCGTATCCATCGCGCGATAATGGTATATCTGGAATACGACCAAAGCTATTATGTTGAAGATTCACATGAAAATTTTAGTAACTCTAGAAGACTTTCTCCACAAATCTCTATTCTGATAATATATCAATCGAATGTGTTTTTGCATAGTTAATGCCGAAAGTGATTTTCCAGATGCGACCATATTTTTCTGTTTTTTGGGTACGAAAATGGCCGTGTAAAGCATCCGTGGTGATTGCTAACAATGTGATATTACTATTAGTTACTGGTACCGCGTAACGTCTGACAGCTACAGTCTCTCCACAGCCTAGCCAACCATCGAATGTAGACTGATTTTCGGGTAGAAGTAAAGTAGGCCAGAACTTTCGCAGTCAATAAGTAATATTATATTTAATAAATAGGTATTGATTTTAAAAACTTTTTAAAAGCCAAATCCCAGTCTCAATAGTCTATATGAAACAATAAGAGAATTTATTTAATTTTTAAACATAACTTATACAGAATGTTTTATATACGGACCTTAAATTATTTTTCAGATATATTGATTTTTATACATGTCCATATACAAACGATGAATAGCGGTAAGTGTAGAATATCGTAGATGGGTCTATTAACTGCGTGGTGCTACAAGTGTAATGATATGTGATAGAAAATGTTCTTCAGAGACTTTTATTTATTGAAGCTTCCATAGTTAATAAATATAATCACATTACATTTTAATATACAAACAACATCAGCAATAATTTGGTTTAGGTAAATAATAAGATTGTTTTCCAGTATTTGTAGATGAAAAGTTTTCGTTGGACGCATTGGTCGCTTTTGAAAACCCAGTGTCTCGTATATTCAAATTATTGGAAAGTTTTTCGTTTTGGATATTGTACGTCAAAGTACGAACCGAACTACAGTAGTACATACTTTTATATATATATATAAATATATATATATATATATATATATTTAGCTGGATCGTTTTTTTTTGTTGAATAGATTATAGCTTGTTTTTTTACGTTTATCTCTTATTGTAATTTATTACGTATTTAATGTAATACAAGCAATGCTAGTTAGTTAATAATTTTGATTTCCACGTTGATGTTCGCATTATGTGAATGTGTTAACTTGTTTTACGGCCTTAATGTAAATGAAATGTTTTGTACAAGTTCAACGCTTCAAGATTCTTAAAATTTTAGCCTTAGTCTCATTTCTGGTAGGTAGAATAAAACGGTTTTTGTTGTAGAATGTTTTTAATTTAATATTTGTATTAAAAGATGATCGATCCACCGTTACTTCAGCATGAGAATTTTGGGTACTACTGAATTCGTTACTTTACTAAAAATGGTTATCAATTATATCTCAATAGTTTTATGGCTTAAGATATTTTGAAAATTAAAAAAAAAAAACTTGATACAATATATCCAGATGCTGTCCAGAATTCTATGCGTGATGGGTGGATCTCTCAATTTTAAGCCAACGCTAGTATAATACATACTGTTATATAATATAATATATTTTTTTTACTGGTATATTTCAGATAATTATTACTGTTAAACAGATAGTCCTGTTTTATAGTTTTAACACGACAAACTTTTTAATAGGAATTTTAAGGTTTTTATTTGGCAATATTATGTCAAATTTTTATCTACGGAACAGTCCATTGGTTTTAAATCTCTTGTCCATTTTCCAACTAACTTAGGATATAGTTCGATATTTTGGATATGTATTAAGTCACTTAAAATTGCTATTGTGTATATTGTTTCAATTAATATCGATGTGCAAAATTATAGTAAATGTCTTGGATCTCTAAAAATTAAGAAAAAAAAAAGACAAAAACACTTCACGAAATTTCTAAATGTGCAATAAATGTGTGTGTTGTAGTGTTACCATTAGGCGTAAAATTTTTACTAAAAAATATGGCTACTAACAAAGATGGACGGTACCTAAGTGACTGTTCATTTTTTTATAAATATGTTTTTGGACATTGCTATGATCTCAATATTAAGTAACCATATTTTTTAGCGTGTTAAATGAAAATTTGGCACTTAAAAGCACATTTTCCTATTATAATTGAAAAATGGTTTGAAAACGTGTTGAAAATGGATTTGTTGGGTAATTAATTTCGTAATGAAATATATTTGTTTCATTAAGAGTTCTTTTATTTCATCAACAATTATTTCCTTTTATTTATAGTACCTACGTATAATCTATACATATAATAAAATTCTGAGTCGAATTTGTACATTAAATATTTTTTGGAAAATATTATTGAAATAGTCATTATTAACGATACAGAGGCCGAATCTATAGTTTTTAAAAATTTTGTCTGTCTGTTTGTCTGTTACCGCATAACGAGAAAACCACTGGACAGATTTTGGTTATCCGGGTCAACATATAGGACTACTAACTATTCACTGCGGGAAAATATCTCATCTGAGAAATCTATACTAACCGTTAAAACGTAACTAGGGACGAACCCGACTCCCGAGTGAAGCGAGGGTGAGTGGCTAGTGACATACAAATACGTCATTCGCTTGATTATAATTATTTTCATAGTTGCTTTAGATTTTTATTTGTCACAACTCACAAGACAAAATGTAATAATTATTTTATACAAAACTAAGGCATAGTGCTTACAATGCTTAAAGCACAGTTATAACCATCAAGTAAAGATTCCAGCTAAAAATAATATTCATGAATCTTTTAATACAAAATCAAAATATCTTGACGTCAGTATCATTATATAGGCACACTATATAAACCGTCGTCAGTATCACATTTCAACACTGACCAAAATAAATCTTTACGGATACAGAAATAAATAAATTGCGCGCTATTTTAGTAAATTTTGTCATCTGCTACGCCTACAACTTTTACCTTAGCCCTCTATATCCATATACATAATAAAAGTGTATTACTGATCGCTGTCTCTACATAGAAGATATTTGCGAGAAACTTTTATTGGGGTTTTTATTAACGCAATAGAACACAAAACAATGATTTTTAGAATTTTTGTGTTTGTCTGTGTGTTTGTACGCGCTGATCTCAGAAACGGCTAAACCAATTTGGGTGCGGTTTTCACTAACGCATTGTGGTAAGCTTCACTTAACCTTTAGTATTGGTATAGGCATATTTCAATCGATCCATAAATAAAAATGTTATGTCAATTTAAAGAATGACCTAGAGTCGCTAGTATTTACCTATACCTATTTGTGTATGTATAAATAACAAACGCATTGAAAGTTAACATAAATAAAAATAAAATGTATAGTAATTTTGTCGATAAGCGCTGGCCTGTTTTTACCGATTCCTTTGTATTGAAATTTACACTTTATGTGTATAGCAAGGAGTATTATAATCATCTTTCCAATTTGTTTTGATACCGCTATTTCAACCATTAGGCGGTCAGGGAATCCCTGTGACGCCTGCTATGATAAATTTACTTTTAACCAATCAGAAAACTGACAGAGATTCTTTTTCTAAGTCAAAAATCTCCAAAAGTATTGATAATTTAAGTTTTAACTAATTTTAATCTGAAAGATAATAACTGAATTAGTAACTTTATAAAAAAATATGAGTCGTATATTTTTATAAAACCAAGAAAAGGCTATTGTAAATATGGAACTTGAATCGCGCTAGCAAAGTTTTTAGGGAAATTGCATTTATATATGACTTTTAATTACTAACAATTGGCCCTCTTAAAGGCTTCTTCATAGATCGACACCTTGGTTATTTACTATTCACGATTATTCCCAGTGGGGTTCAACATCCAGTGGCATTTAAATGTAAACTTTGTCCTAGTTAAAGCATTAATCTCTAATGTAACTGTATCCTAATAGAGACACCTTAAGTTCATTTTGGAAGTTGATTCATCACTTGGGAGTACCGAATTAGAGTGGTTGATAAAAATGACCAAGGTAGCTCTTAGGTTAAGCCTTATAACCTTTTCCTGCGAGGCACGGATATTGACTGGTCACCGGGATGCTGCCACCCGCCACAGTGGTCCATCCATCACGTGACTTTCGAAATATCTGTGCTTGAAAAATGAAAAAACCTGTAGGAGGTTACCTCAGAGAGCCCATGTACAATATGTAAACAATATGTTATATATATGTAACAATATTTTATTTTTTAACAGACTATCTAGTAGAGTATCTAGTAGAGCTAAGGCCGATTTTTTTTTGCTTGACACCTAAATTCTTAATGGTCTTAATTATAAGAGTAATATAGGCTTAAAGAAGTTATATATATATACATAAACCACGTAAGAAATATTAAGGCTGGACGTAGAGGCCCTTCTCTTGTAGCGGTCTGTAGCTTGATTAAGCATAGTACTAGAGTCTGGACTTAATCCTATCTGAATAATGAAATGAGTTGTTGGTTGGTCATTCGATTGCGATTACCCATTCTAAACAAAAACAGTCGAAAGACATATGTTTGAAAGAACTCCTGAAATCATTTAAGGAAAATTACTTCCGTGTTCATGTACCTACTATATATTTATAATATGCATATTACAAGACGCATATACATATATGTATAATGTATATGTACATATTGTGCAATCTAGATTGATGGGTGTTTAGCCAAGAAATTGGTACTTATTTAGGCAAACCGGACCTTACTATTTATTTATTCATTATACGATGCCGTTACAATCATTTATAGCACAAAGAGGTTTTATCACAGATTATTGAGCTATAACAGGTTACCCACTAGTTAGTAACTTGTTTTTTTCTTTATATGAATCTTTGTCCATTAAACCTTACTTAAAAGCTTGTATATATGTCTCCTAAACAAGTAAAGTTTATTATGAGTTACGTAGGCTTGGTCAAATTAGGTTTACTCCTTAAGTAATGGCGACATTTAGTTTCATTTCATCATTTGATATTATAATGACACAAAAGTATAACTTTCTATTACTAACTAAGAATATATTATGTGTAGTTATTTCTATGAATAATATATATTCCGTAAAGAAATCCATACTTTAATATTATAAATCTGAAAGTGTGTTTGTTTGTTAGTTTTTTTTTGTTTGTCTATCCTTCTTTCGCGTCGAAATGGAGTGTGACGGATTGGCGTGATTTTTTGTGTGGAGATATTTGGAGGGCTGGAGAGTGACATTGTCTACTTTTTACCGTGGGAGATTATCTCATTTCCACGGGAAAACACGTTATAATACAACCCAAAAAATGTTTATGATCAGAATTATTTGAAACTTGGTATTAATAAATAAATATGTCGGGACTTCAGTCGGGAAATTCATCCTATAAGGAGCGCAAGCAAAGCTGCAGGTTTGCTAGTTAATAAATAAATATAATATTTATAAATGCGAAAGTTTGTAAGTATGTGTATGTATGTTTGTAAGGATGAAATTTACTCTACTGTTACCCACGTATGGTTCGAGTAAGCCAGTGTAAGTCGCTTGTTTTTATATAAAAATTAAACTAAAAGTTCTCCTTATTCTATTCAAATCTATACAGACAATATTGTAACAAAGCCGAAATTGTACATTAAAAAAATGTATTTTTTTTACTGAAATAGACATTATTATTTAAAAGAGGCCCAATATATAGTTTTTGGAATCTTTGTCTGTCTGTGACCGCATCACGGAAAAACGGAAAACCACTGGAGGGATTTTGATGAAATATGGAATGATGATAACTAGTTATCCGGTTCAACATATAGGATAATTTTTACTGCGGGAAAATATTTCATCTCTGAGAAATCTATACCTACTAAACGTTAAAACGTAAGTAGGGACAAAGTCGAGTGAGTCGCTAGTAAATAATATATAACAATCCTTAGAGCTTTGCCGCAGCTGGGTGAATAGGAAATAAACTTTAGTCTCTATATAAATATTACTTTAATATTATATTATAGAGGCCTATCAGTAGTCTACGTGCTACTTCACGTTATAAATAAATAAATAAATATATTGGGACATTAAATTTATTTTCTTCAACAATAGTAAATTCACCTTTTCTATTAAGTTCCTTTAAGAAATAAAACGACGACATATTAAAATTCAACGAGACATAAAAAATATAAAAAATTCTGCGCCAGACAAATACATTCGCGTGACAGCAACAGAAGATGCATATGCTGTAAGACTAAATGCACTTTTACAGCGCTGTAGACTTGTTATAAATTCATACCTATTTAGATATTTCTTCAGTGTCTCGGACGTGACCTGGGTCGCTTCGCATGAATACTAAACAGACTAACATAATCTTTATACTCTCCGAGGCATGTACCTGACAATAATAAGGATAGGATAATATCAAATTATATATTACTAGTGGCTCATCCCGGCTTCGTCTGGTGCTTTTTTAAAATAACGTTTTTTTTAAAATCTAATATATGAATATCTCGTGTCACGGTGTTTGTGGCCGCACTCCTCCGAAACAGCTCGACCGATTTTAATGTTTTTTTTTTGGAATTTTGATAAAGTATTTTTCACCCTCCTACCCCCACCCCTCATTTTTTATCGCAATTTTAGTGTTTTTGTATGAACAATATTACAGAAATACATACAAGAATAGAAGAAGCGAGAAGAGTTTTTTTTTGTAGATTGAACGCGGGCGTAGCTGCGGGTTGTGCTAGTTGTTTATATTATTCTATTCCCTGCAATAAAATGTATATAACATTTTATTTTTGTTTTTTCAAAAGATGCATTTTTCAGAAATCCTTTTTAGAAATAATCCGTGTCTGTGATTGTTCTTAAGTGTTCAAAAACAGTTTTTTTTAATATATAAAATTCCATCGTAATTGGTTAACCTGTTAGAGCGAGCGCTGGTAAAATCTTATAGTTGTTATATAATCACACTAATATTATTTGTAAGCTATTTTACGCCGAAATGCTTTTATGGCTTTAACATAAATTATTCGGAATAGAGATACAGATATCTATCTATATCTTTATATATATCATTCTTCTGTGAGTGTGTATGTCACTGAACTTCTCTCAAACGACTGGACCGATTTTAATGAAATTTTTTGTGTGTGTTCAAGGGGATCTGGGAATGGTTTAGATTCACAATTTGAATAATAATTTTCATCAAAAAAATTATTAAAAAAAGTTTGAAATTTTCAAATTAAAGACGTGTAGACAGGACAACGTCTGTCGGGTCCGCTAGTACTCTATATAGATCTAGATTGTATTATCGATGCAGTGCTATCTTTACTGTACTCTATCTAATTAAAGCTGATAATAATTATATAAACCAATTTAAACTAATTATATAGCATATGATTACAAAACTGCAGGCTACCAAATAGTAGTTTTTTATAACTGCATCAGCTATTACTATCGATCTGAAAATTCGTGGATGTTATTAGTCTAGTACATCGTAATAAAAAACATCTAATGTCATTCCCAGGGTCTCAAACTATCTTCTTACTAAGTTTTTGAGTTTATTCGTTTCAAACATACAAAAACACAAATCTTTTCTCTTTATAATATTGGTGTAGATAAGCTGAAACTTCACGAGTAGCTTCGTTCTGACGAGTCGCCCAACTTTTTTTCCTATGAAAATTTTATAGTGGTAGAGACAATTGTGGATTGATACGGAACATGTCAAAACGGGTTGTGAGTGAAAAACAGAAAAAAATATTGTCCTACAAAACAAATGTTTTGGATTAAACCGTTCCCCTCTCGAAACTTGTTAAAATGAAAACGTCATAAAAATATTTTTTAATAACCGGCTAATTTTCATAGTATTTATTATTAAAAATATGCATAATTGAATCAACATCGTTCTACAAATAAACTGATAGGATTTTTCTGTCCTACACTCGGATACTATCTCCCGGACGGTGATACTTTATTCATTACTAACTGTAGGACACTATTAAATTTTGCGTAGAAAGAAAAGTTGGGCGTCTCGTCAAAAGGAAGCTACTCATGAAGTTTCAGCTTGTTATTAATCATTAAGAAAAAGGCGTGATGTACTGTAGACTATATTGTTTTATATTAAAGTTTTATTAAAATTCGTCCAAGAGTTATCTATTATAATGAATAGACTTTTTTAAATATAAAAAGCGAAGTTGTTTAGATATCAACTTGAATTCATTTTTTTTCAAATTTAAACTCTAATTGTTCTAAAATCGGAATCCAAATGTTGATAAAATCATGTTAAATTACTACATCGTATACTGTTTCATTATGAGAAATGGTGTTGAGATTTTTTTCTTTGTCTGTAATACTGTAAGTGCACTCGTATCTTATTTATATACATATATAGGTACCTAATATAAAACATAATAAACAACATTATTAAGGCATTTAGTTAGTTATTTTGGAACTTACCCACGATATGGAAATTCTTTATCTCTTTAAATAATAATTTTATCCGACGCGTGCATAGATACGGTTTTGGTTTAAAGTATCTAAATTAAGTTCGGTGGACTTAATTTTTCAGACAACTCTATAATCTGGATTCTGAGACGAAATACCGCCGGTTCTACATACGAAAGTCCTTCAAAGATTAAAGATATTTGTTTATGTGTATTACTTAGAAACTTGAAACTTACCCAAACTTTTAATTTGAATAAAATAAGTTGTTGAAGAGATATCATTATTTTTTTATAAGAAATAGTATTAGATTACTTTTAGACATGGGTTCGATGGGTTTGAATTCGACCGATATATATATATATATATATATATATATATATATATATATATATATATATATATATATATATATATATATATATATATATAATGTTACGTTTTAAGTCATCAATCATCTTCAAAAAAAAACCAACGGCGGCAAAGCATAGGATTTCAGTTGCTAGTTGAATTGTCGAATAATTTTCCAAATTTAAAGAAAAAATGCTATGTTACTCTTTTCTTTAAATCTTTTCATGAAGAATTATAGTCGACAGCTGTAGCTTCGTAGCTGAAATTCGTAGAGCTTTTCGGAAACGTGAGAAATATAAGTCATAGAAAATAAAAAAAAATATAGAGAAAAATATAGAATAAGAATATTTTGTTTTGGTTTAATTAAAACTCGAAATACTTTGCGAAAGCTCAAGCAATTCTCTTTCTTAAACGAGCAAAATTGGCGTATAATAAAAGTTCCGGCGACTGCTTTAATTTGCAATACAAAATCGTAATAATTTCACGAATAAACCTGGCTTCAACCACGAATCTGCAATTATTTAATCGTTTTCGAGGTGTTGCTCTACGGAAACTGAGTACTTAAACATGTGGGCTAATAACTACTTTACTTATTTTTTTCGTTTCCATTACTTGTTATATTTATTAAAAATATTCTACGCTTCAACAGAAAGAGCATTGGATGTTAAAATAAGCGCATAAATCGATGTGTACAGTTTGTTATAGTTACAACGTATTAGGGTTCCCGGGAACGGCAGTCGGGAGAATGATCATCTGCTCATAATGATACCTGATCGGTGCAATTTAACCACATTTTAGGGTAAAATATCTATTTTTGATGTTAAAATATACAAATATGTACCTACGACCAAAATATTATTATAGAGGAATATAATTTGTCAGTGTTTTCGTATTTAGATTTAAAAAAATGAAAATTAATTCAAATAAAATATACTTTTATACAATAGTTTTGTTAGTTTAATAATGACTGTATATAGCTATTTTTAAAAGTATGGAAGGAATTCTGCTCGTGAAATTTAGTTTTTCACTCATATAACCCTGAGCTTATACCAAGATACGTATATTTTATCAATACATTTTTTTTTGTCAATTGTAGTCGTTATCGAAGAATATTACAATTTAATTAAATTAAATAATACGTAATAAAAAATAAAATATACAAAATATTTCTAGTCTCGGGAATTTAAAACTTGTAATCTGGCAGCCCTAATATCACTCGCGTCCAACTAAGCTCAGTATACTCTGGGACGCCGGCGGGCACACTGCATGTCTTGGTCCGTATCCCTTCATACTACCATTCCATACAAACGCGAGTGAGTGTATGTGAACTTCATACATGCTGTGTGCTATCTAATTATCAAGGTCGTCGCTGATCCATCTCTTGTATCAATTTATTACGTATGTATGTCAAAATCTTGTAATTATGCATGTTAACCGCCTAATATGAGTTATTATGCCACTTGTAGTCCAAGGTCAATATTTTTGCACCTTTAGATTTTAGTGACTGTTAAAAAATTGTAAGTGCTTAAGATTTTTTTTAACAATTTTATTTTTAAATTTAATTATTATTCTACACGTACGTTACGTTTAAATGTAGTAATTTTTATTTTTTTTCTATCTTACTCTAATCATAATGTAAACAATAGAAATATATTGTTTTTAAGCGACAATTGATATATCCTGCATCGGCTCGCTACGGGGCGGCGGAAGCGTCGGATTCATTCGAATAATTTAATTAACTCTCACGCTGAGCAGAGGGCAGCGCGTTTCACAGCTGTAATACAAAATAGGGAAGTCTATTGCAATTTAACGGCATTTAAAAAAAACAAAATCAAATATGTCAATTCATGCTGTTACATTCAAAACATCTTACCTAGCAGTCAAAATAATAAGGTGCAATTTTAAAACGATTATAATTTTAAAAGTTGAACACAAAGTATCTTACTATATAAATTATAAAAAATATATTTTTTTTTACTTTCATACAAATGACCTAACTTCATTATGACCCAGAGATGATATTGTTGTTACAAAAAAAAATTAATATCCAATAGAGTGACTCTGATGCACATCCCTAGGTCTACGAGTATGCAGTTAGGTATCATATTGGTCGATATGTCGCTCGATTCCAGGGAGGCGTTAGTGCTCAGTCATTTTATCTTTTCAAAGAGTAGGTCAAATCAATATTTATTTGCTAAAGATATAATTAAAAAACTCGAGACGAAATTAATTTTCCGTATTACAAGTATTTTTTCTTATTAATCTCCATAGTAAATAAAAAATATCTTGAAACATTATGTCATAAAAGTTATGATGAAGGATTGTTTATCTACTATGTAATAAGACAATTGATTAATATGTATAAACTATGTAATAAAATGACAATTTTTTCGAATTTTCTGTGCCTGTTTGTTGCATCGCTCTATAATAGTAAAAGAATAAAAACGTTTAAATAAAGACAAATCAAAATTATAAAACTGCAGTGATATTACGTGGTCTGTTATACTCGTAAATAAGGGAATAAGCTGTCTTTCTACGACTTCTTTACTATGATAACGAATAGCCTTGTTATACCTATTCATGGGAAATAAGTATTTTCATGATGTTTGTCTTTTTACACATAAGCCAGCGAGTGATATTTGATTTTTTTTAAATAAATAAAAATTAACAAGAGTAATGTCTTCATGAATTAGCATAATGCCTTTCAAATATTAAAAAAAACTTCACCTTTGCAGGAACCCAATGCCTTCAGCAGTATCATTTTCTTTGGCTTAGGTTCATCTATACATATAATAAAGTTGTAACTAAGCCAAATCTGTACATTAAATATTTTGGAAAATCTTATTGAAATAGACATTATTATCAATACAGAGGCCGAATCTAAAAGCTAACTAAAAAGATGAAAACAAGTTCACGAAGGAATATAGTATGTATGTATAATGTATTTGCAGTCAGAGACATACATACGAGTGTACATGTAGCTATATTCCTTATTGTTTTCATGCAGTCGGGTTTCTTATTTTTATATAATATAGTTATTTATTCACAGCTTTTTAAGTATTTTAAGTAGGAAAATTAGCGAGAATGATTGTTAACCAACTTTAAATCATTATATGTATATCGTAAACTGTTACTTAAAAAGAAAAACGATGAAAGAACCTTAAAAATGATTTTTAAATACCTATTCAACTATACCACACTTGACAGAGTTCGTCGATTTTAATTTTTTTCTTTTTCATATTATGGTGTCCAAAATCGGCCATTTTGATTTTTCCAAATTTTTGTGCTTTCTTCTATCACATTTGCGCCGTCATGACGAATCAAACGACGTGTCATTTATTAAAATCGGCCCATGCGTTTGGTCTAAATAGTGCCTATATATATATATAGGCTGATAAAAACATTACCCTCCTTTGAGTCGCGCAGTCGGGTACAAATACGATTTATTTTAATTATTATAATTAAATTTTCTTAAATTAAATGAAATTTTATTTATTATTTTAATTAAATATTCCTCACAAAATGCAAGTCATTACAGGGAAAATCGTATTAAAATATCTGTTCCAATTTTATTGTAATTCTTTAAACTAACGCAGTCTTGACTTTTATACTCGTGCAAGAACGTTTATGTGTTATTCGGAAAGTCATTTTGTTGTTTTTAATGAAAATGAAAGATGATTTTCTGATAGTGTATTACTTAATTATACACAATCGAAAGAAAGAATAATTTAATCGAAAGAAATATATCATATAACTTGTTTGTTTTAACAATGACAATTTGACGACACGTTTGGCTCAGTTGGTAGTGAGTAGTGACCCTACTTGCTGTGCCAGCGGTCGCGGGTTCGAGTCACGCTGGGGGCATTCATTTGTGTGATGAGCACGAATGTTTGTACTCCAGTCATGGGTGTTTATATTTATAATATGTATGTATTTGAAGTTATATATGTGTAGTGTATCAACTATCTGGTATCCATAACACAAGCCTCGTAGCTATGGTACTAGATGGCGATGTGTGTTAATGTCCAATCATTTATTATTTATCATATAATCTTTACTTTAAATGAGGACGTTAAAAACACGGATCAATTTAAAACACAAACTTTGATAATTTTTTACAATAAATATAAAACTTTTATGAGCATGAAATCACCCTACTGCCAGAAAGATGGCAACAGGTATTGAACCAAAATGGACAATATATAATTGAATAAAATATTTATATTTTTGTAGCGCGATTCCACGCTCATTCGCCAGAGAACTAAAGTAATCAACATCGCGCGCAGAATAAGCTTGCTGAAGTGGAAGTGGGCCGGTAATGTCTCCAGACGTACTGATGGCCGATGGAGCCGAAACGTGCTAGAGTGGACACCGTGCTTAGGCAAGCGTAATGTAGGACGCCCTGCAGCACGATGGACAGATGATCTATAAAAGAAGGCTGGCAGTGAATGGATGCGGGCTGCCCAGGACCGGGATGGTTGGCGCTCATTGGGGGAGGCCTTTGTTCAGCAGTGGACGGCAATAGGCTGATTGATTGATGGAATAGACAGACTATATATTATATGATATAGCCTAGCCTATAACTTTCCCCATTATGCGGGCTATCTAATGGAAAAATAATTTTTCAAATCGAATAAGTAGTTTCTAACATTAGCGCGTTCAATCAATCAAACAAACAAACTCTGCCTTTTTATAATATTAGTACAGATATTAATATTGCAAGATAACATTTTCATGTGATTTTCATCACTGTTGTTGGAATTTCATTGACAATTACGTTAAAGAACAGATATATTTTAAATAGAATTAAGAATTTTAAGACTTAAATAATAATAATAATAAATATATAATATTGTTCATATTGTGATTCGTTAAGAGTATTAGTACCACCGCGTTGGCTAACTTCAGATGCCTTTCACAAACTTGCTAGGTTCTCTCAGATATGCAGATGCCTTCACAATTTTTTTACTTCATCTTAAGGTAAGTAGTGATCACTTTAAAAATGATTCTCACAAGAGAATACTCTGGTATTCTCAGATTCTCCTTCTCTTCAGAGGTGCGAAACCGGAGATTTAAACCCCCTAGAATTGGCTACCACTGCCTCCACTGGGCGATCACTGCCTCCACTGGGCTACCACTGTCTCCATTGAGTTACTACATGTAGATATGTGCTGATTGTATCTATACATATAATAAAGTTGTAACTAATCCGAATCTGTACATTAAATATTTTTTGCATTGTCTCATTTCTGAGAAAAAATAGAAAAACTGCGATGTAAGAATATATTAATATGTAAAACCTAAGAATTTGGTTTTTGGTCATCTGAACGCGGCGGAGGCGCGGGCAATGCTAGTTGTATAGTAAAAATAAAATTGTATTCATTGGTAAGTGCATGACTTGAAATGGACTGTAGCGATATAGCAATTTTTTTTTAATATTCGTACTAGTCCAAATTTGAGGTTCTTAGAAAAAAACGTGAAAATTAAGAAATTAGGAAATTATGAATGCATGAAACTATTTAATTTAAATAGAGATATTTTTGTAGCAACGAACAGGGGGTATTTTTGTGCATGAAAAACCAAGAAAAATCTTTACTAGTTACTGGTTAACATTTACAATATCAATCACCACTAGAATACTCTGAGATACCAACAAGTTGGTATAGTTAAAGAGTAGTAGTTTTGTTTAAATATTCCTCTTATGGGACACTAGCGTATAAATTTTTTAAATGTTAGATTATAACATGATTAACATGACCTCTTTTTTTCCTATCATTAAATCGATAAAGTCAAAGTTGCCGCTATGGCTAGTAATTAACCGAATGATACCAATTATAAAAAAGTAAAAAAGTATATTTCCTTAGATGGCACTAATTTTTATCATTTAAAGGCTAAAAATGTCGTCAATTACGAATTACTTTAGATTATCGTGCGGGAAAATTTTCGGACATCAGCGTAGGCGTATCTGGCTAAATTTATTGCGTGAAATAAATTTTGATCCCCTCTATAAATAGACTTGTTTCGGGTCAGTAGTTTTTCGCAGTGATTGTGGCCTCACGACTTTATTATAATTTTAATCTTAAATGACCTATAAATATTGGGTTTCTTGTCGATAGAATTACTAAAATAGTTAATCTTCTATCTTATATAATTTAATTGAAAAAGAAAAAAGGTGGGTGGGTAGTCTTATTTATACTGTAATAAGACAATAAGCTAATAATATTATTGCAACGATTCATCCTGATGATTTCAACTGCAGCTTGCAAATTATCAGAAAAGCGAAAAAACACTTTTGACATTTTTTTACAACCCTCACATCCCTCTTGTCATAGACACGAAAACCTTTACACATTGTTTTTGTATCATTATATCAAAAATGCGAAGTCGAGTGTCAAAATTTTGATTTCAGACCTTATTTGACTGGAACAATCGGTCCTTTCGTGAACGATGCTTCATTGGTTAAAAGTTTATTACAAAAGATTATTATGATAATACCTTATTATATAGTATCTTTTTAATATATAGATTTAAAAAATTGACATGCAAGTAATAATATTTATTAAGATCATCCATCGTAAAGACTAAGCATTTCGTGACTTAAAAGATGAAAATATGTGACATGATTATGTAAATGATAATAATTAGCAGGACTTTTTTTATGGTACTTTAATTACGATTATAAAAATCGGCCAAGTGCGAGTCGAATTCGCACACAAAGGATTCGGTAACATCGTACATGTACTTTTTAGTAATATGACTTTTACTCTATGTATGTAGTATATTAACTTCGATGATCAATTGAATGTTGAAAAAATGGTTCTTGTGTTTTTATTTAATCTGTTGTTATAGCGGCATTAAAAATACATACTATGTAAAAATTTCAATTCTCTACCTATGCCGTTCATGAGATACAGCCCTCTGGCGGACGTACGGACGAATGGACGGAGCGGAGGCTTAGTAATAGCATTCCGTTGGTACCCTTCGAGTACGAAATCCTATAAAGACAGAACTAATGCGAATCGGACCAGTTAGACAACTAGGGATGCCACTCGAGCGTAGCGAGGATATATATTATGTATATGTTTTTTTATTTCTTTGTTGTGGCTATAGCCCATAATTTCCCAATATGGAGCGAGTACATCTCGCTAGTTGTAAAAAATAATAATAACGCTGGTTCGATAAATATTTCCTTATTATGATTTATAAAAAAATATATATGTTTTATAAGTTGCATAATGATGCCTTGATGGTTGAAATAAATTATATTATTATTATTATTATAAAAAACTTAAAGTAGTGAAATTAAAAAATCAGTCTTTGATTGAAATTACAAATGTGAATTAATTCTCGTGTTGACACAGTTTTGCAGAGTGTCAGCACTTTAAAACGCTCTTGTTCGCTCGCGTGCACTTTTACTTGGATGAGAACCAAATGTAAATTAAAATTGACAAATTTAAAAGTGAATATGTAAAGAAACGTGAATGTGATTTTCATCGAATACGTTCGGTGATCAAGTATTTTTGGTTCATGTAGGTACAATTAATATAAACGAAACCATAAAAAGTGTTACCAATGGGACACGGTGTAAGAAATTGTTCTACTTTTATTAGGTATTGTACTAGTTTAGTTATTGAGTTTTCTGTTGACAGAAATTTTCAGTAATATCCCGAAATTGTGGAAATAACGTGGTTTCAGTCTCGGGCTTGATATCAATCCCGAGACTGAAACCCCGTACGGCACGTGAAGCCGATCGGCCCTGCACCTTCTATTATAGATCTGGAAAGGAATACAGAGTGCACTGTGTTTGCGCGCATACTTGTGCACTAAAATATAACTTGCGCTTTGGCTAGTCTCAATGAAATTGTCTACTGAAGCCAAAGTCAGTAAAAAGGTTATAAGAGAGTAATAATTTTATTAGGAATTAGCGACTAACACTCACTTTAATTTTTCAGTTATCTCTGTGTACTAAATTTTATCTATATCCGTCCGTCAGAGTGACGTAGTAGCAAATATACATCTATATATATAAAAGAAAGTCGTGTTAGTTACTTCGCTTATAACTCAAGAACGGCTGAACCGATTTAGCTGAAAATTGGCAGGGAGGTAGTTTAGAGCCAGGAGAAGGACATAGGATACTTTTTATCCCGTTCGACCGCGTTCCAATTTTTATGATATTTTAATTTTTGGATTTCTCTTAGTCCGGAATAGGTAAGTATTAAAACATATAATTAAAATGTGAGAAAGAAAGATTTTTTCTTTTTATATCTATTTAAAACGTACCTAGCGACGAACCCGAGCGAAGCGAGGGTGAGCCGCTAGTATATAATAAAGATTGAAGAGGCAGTACTTATATAGTACCACATATACGATACAAACAATATAAGTAGAAACTAATTCTTCTCCTTCTTCTCCCTGCCCATTTCCCAATCACTTGGGGTCGGCGCAGTACATCTTCTGTACTGCTGAAAGGATTTGGCAAAAGTGTTACGACCGGTCGCCTGTCTGACGTCAACCCTCCTTGGGAATGCTATTGTCTCTCTTTGTCCGAATGGTATCGCAGAAGTTTTGTAATTATTATGCACTTTCGATTTTGTTGTCTTTTAAAACATTTTTTATACTATTACTTAAAATGTTAATGTTATTTTCGTATATATTTTAAAATAAATTTTGATTTCACAATAAATTTTGTTTTTATATTTTAAATAGTTGAAACTAATTATTGATGTTATATTAAAAATAGTTTTGAGTCTAAAATATATTAAATAATATCTTTTCGTCTTTTGTATTTTAGGTAAACTAAATTCAACTTGAATAACTAAGATTTAAACGGATAAAGTATTTTCAATTTCTTTGATTTGATTTACAGATATTCTACAATAAATCTATAACAATAAAAAGGGTTTCGTAATTGGATAGACTACGAGCTCTTTTGACATGATAGAGGTCTTAAGAGCGAATTATTGTGATATTTATTGTACCGAAAAGTATAGTCTACACAGAATACTTATACTGATACTTTAATAGTTATCTGTAAGATTTTAAAATATTTTTTGACGACACATTTGGCTTTGTTTGTAGTGACCCTACATGCTATGTCAGCGGTCGCGGGTTCGAGTTCCGCTGGGGGCATTCATTTGTGTGTTGAGCACGAATGTTTGTACTCCAGTCATGGGTGTTTATATTTATAATATGTATTTAAAGTTATATATGTGTAGTGTATCAATTATCTGGTATCCATAACACTTGCCTCATGGAACTAGATGGTGCTACGTGTTAATGTCCCAACATATTTATTACTTATTTATTTATACAATATATTGAAACGAATAGTAGAGAAAAATTGAATTTGACCTCGAAGTTTGGTTTATGCAATAATTTTAAGTATGTTGTCACGCCAACATTTACTGAAGATGAAAATGTACGTGAAATAGAAATATTTATTTCAAAATTCCAAGTTTTATTGATATGTTCTTCTAAATATAAATTTGCTTATTATTATAGGAAAATAAAATAATGTTATTTTCTTTACGCGAATGTGACATACAAAACTCTCTTTAATAATGCGTAGCTCTATGAACGTTATATGAAGTGCGTTTGTCGAATTCCATATTATAGTAATAATAAATCTAAAATGCTAATTTGTTTGTAAAATAACTCAATTTGCTAAACACAACATAAATATTTATAATGATTTAATATGTGCAATTTTCTACATGGTTGATAACTAAAATGAAAAGTTATAAAAAACCTTTCAATGTTTGTAAAATTATTGTATATTAGTTTTTGCTGGTTTATAATCTACAGAATAATTAGGCTGTTAATTAATAATACGAACCTGGTTAATTAATCATAAGCGATTTTAATATTAATGATCCATTTTGTCCTACTTTGTTGTTGTAAACTGGTTAAAACCCGAATGAGTTGAATAATTACATTTCAATAATCGAAACTCAATTTAACATAACTTTTGATGTTTAAATGTATCTTTCCCTTTTATGTATATTAATATACTAGCGATTTACCCTCGTTTCGCTCGGGTGCGTTCTTACGTACGCTTTAATTTTATGTAGGTTTTTATTTTTTTGAGTGGATCCCTAATTCTTTTTCTGAAATAAAAGTAGCCTAAGTTACTCCTTATAACATCAGCTATCTGCCAGTGAAAGTCCTGTCAAAATCAGTACAGCCGCTTCGGAGATAAGTCAGAACAAACAGGCAGACAAACATTTTTTAAAATTGTGTTAGTAAGTACCGTATATAATTTCATATGCATTTAGTAAAAAGCTGTAATTTACATTATAAACAGAACAACAACCTTAATTTTTCAATTTAAACTTAAATTATAACTTGTTTTGTATTCTTATATCTGAAAAAAAATCTTAGACGTTAGAGTTATATTTTTTTTATCCTTACTTATAAATGATGATGATGATGATGTTCTCCTGACCGATTCCGACCACGGCGGCCAATCTCAATGAGACGAGCCAACTTCGCAGGATATTATAGTGCACAAGTGTACGCGCAGACACAGGTGCACTCTCTATTCCTGTCACTATCATACTTCGGTGGGACGACTACTCGACACGACCGGTGAGAGTTAAGGCGCAGGACCGACGGCTTTACGTGCCCTCCGAGGCACGGTGGTGAAACACCACCAACTTCCCGGTCTTACTATACAGAAAACTCCGGGCTTACTATACAGAAAGACTCAATAACTAAACTTGGCGCAACCCGGGACTCGAACCCAGGACCTCCGGGTGTACAGCCGTACATGCTAGCCACTACACCACCGAGGCAGTTACATACTTATAAATATAATATCACGACAAAAGTTGTTTGGTTCTATTATGTACTTCTATTGTATACTTACTGCATATGTACAATTGGTGACATTGGTATAAGATGCGTTCACCAAAGATGTACCACGGAAGTGTTCAATCATGGATAAGAGATGATTGATTGTTGTTAAATGAAACATGAGCACTTAGTGGTTATTTTAAGAAGCTACCAAGTTAACCTAACTGTTAAATATACGTATAGTATCTTTAAATTTTGTATAATTCATATTATATTTTGATTCATTATAAAACTCATTTGGGACAGAATTTAGGATATTCCATAGACAACAGACAACTCCACTGTCGTTTTGGCTTAGTTTTGTTATCGTCTTAACCATACAACCGGAATTAGGGGTAGTTTATTTGAAATCAATAAAAAACGCTTAATTAATTAATTTTATAAGTACCTATATATTTTTAACTAGCGACTCACCCTCACTTCGCTCAGGTTCATCTCTGGGTACGTTTTGACGCTTAGTATGGAATAGATTTTTTTTGTGATTTTTTCCGATGTTTTAATAGTTATTCTGCTATTCGGGGTAAAGACAAATCCAACAAAACAAAAATTATATAAATCGGTCCAGCATTCTTGAGTTATAAGTTTTTAAAAAAACTTTTACTTAAAAAATTAATGCTTGTTTTATACATGTACAAGCAGAACCCGCGGCTTTGCTCGCGC
Organism: Brenthis daphne; assembly: GCA_947093115.1. Classification (NCBI taxonomy): domain Eukaryota; kingdom Metazoa; phylum Arthropoda; class Insecta; order Lepidoptera; family Nymphalidae; genus Brenthis; species Brenthis daphne. Next base: position 27,584,684 of record OX352473.1, read on the forward strand.
TATAACTCCAAAAAATCGCTAAAAAGGTAGTTTCATACAAACTTTCATCCTCTATTTTACCCCTTTATGAGATGAATTTCTAAAAGCGCTAAAACACGTATTTATTTAATTTTATTGTAGAGCATTAATAACAAGTTTTAAATAATTCTAATCATAAATATATTTTTGGATTGTATTATAAAGTGTTTTCCCGTGGGAATTAGGTAATCTCCCGCGGTAAAAATAGCTTATGTTACTCTCCAGCCCTCCAACTATCTCCGCACAAAAAATCACGCCAATCCATCACTCCCTTTCGACGTGAAAGTAGGACAAACAAACAAACACACTTTCACATTTATAATATTAGTATGGATGTATATAGATTTCATATACTTATGTGCTGCGTACTTTGTAACATATCAGTCACGGTGTCATATATTCAAAAAAGTATGATAAAATTTTAGTTGTCATAAAGTGTTATCGTATCACAGTAAAATAAATTTAACAGTTTGGAAGTATTCAGCTCACGACTCTAGCAAGTGAGTCTCTGACAGAGAATTAAGTATGATTTACGACTTTTATGAGTCTTCCACCCTCAAACGGCCTTATTTGCATGACTCTAATATGACAGGACAACTTCACTTTGCAATCTATTAGTGGATTCAAACATAAAAAAATACATAATAGTAAAATAGTGGTTGGTTGAAAATTCTTAGTAATTAATTTTGGCTTATTTCTATTCATTCGTAAAAATTGCATCAAAATTAGTCCAGCCGCTTTGGAGACAGATGTAGACGGACAAAATGTATTTAATAGCTATTTGGGCTTTGGAGTTGGAAATATAAACGAGTATTATAAAGTGGGATCGACATTGTTAGTTTATAAAATGGGATCAAATCGAAAAAAAAATCAAAATTATTACCACTTGCCTAATGGCGAAAGAATGTTTAGTTTCGTGAGGAAACCTGCAAGAGTATGTGATAGAATCTAGTAAGTTTTAGAAAGACTTGTGATGACCACCAACTAGCACTTGGGACAGCGTTTTTGGACTATAGCCTGATCGCCTTTCATTTAAGGGCTGAATACATACAAACTTGGAAGAAGAGGGTAAATCTCTGAAATTGCTGACCTAATTCTGAAAATTATTGTTAAAGCTACATTACCACAGATAACTAGAAACTAGCTAAAAGCTTTTTTTTATTCCGACAAAAATGAGTTTACTGTCATAAATCATACTAACTTTAATTGAAGCCTGAAAAGAACTTACAATTAAGTTGCCGTTTGGAAATAAAACAATAAAAGTATAGCAAATACACCTAGTGACGCACCCGAGCGAATCGAGGATTAGTCGCTAGTATATACATGTACTGCCTCGGTGGTGTAGTGGCTAGCATGTACGGCTGCACACCCGGAGGTCCTGGGTTTGAGTCCCGGGTCGGGCCAAGTTTAGTTATTGAGTCTTCCTGTATAGTAAGTCTCAGTAACAGCCTGGAGTTGGGAAGTTGGCGGTGTTTCACCCCCGTGCCTCGGAGAGCACGTAAAGCCGTCGGTCCTGCGCCTTAACTCTCACCGGTCGTGTCGAGTGGTCGTCCCACCGGAGTATGAGAGTGATAGGAATAGAGAGTGCACTTGTGTCTGCGCGTACACTTGAGCACTATAATATCTCCTGCGCAGTTGGCTAATCTCATTGAGATTGGCCGCCGTGGCCGGAATCGGCTAGGAGGACATCATCAATCATCATCATACATGTATGGTATAGATAAAAGAAATATAAATTAGAAGTATTTTCAAACTCATATTTTTTTAAACTAGTTCATGCATCGAATGTGCGTAACAAATCTTTGCAAAATGCTTAGTTTTATATTGTACTAGCATTGCCCGCGGCTCCGGCCGCGTTCAGATGACCAAAACCCAAATTCTTACGTTTTACATATTAGTGTACTCTTATATTGCAGTTTTTGTATTTTTTCTCAGAAATGAGATATTTGCCTGCGGTAAAAAGTATCCTATATGTTGACCCGGATAACCAGCTATCACCATACCAAAACCCCTCCAGTGGTTTTTCTGTGATGTGGTAACAGACAGACAAAAATTCTAAAAACCATAGATTCGGCCTCTGTATCGATAATAATGTTTATTTCAATAAGATTTTACAAAAAATATCTAAAGTACAGATTCCGCTTAGTTAGAATTTTATGTATGTATCGATATAAGTGTCACTTCGGATAACCTAAATTATTCATGGTATAATGTTATGTCAAATTATCACATCGACACGACATTTAAGTGGCACGTGGCACGCAAAATTTATTTAATAGATACATCATACATATAATAAGCTATAGTTTGCGTATGTCTTAAAGTGATAAACGTACTACCTAAATCAAATATTTTAATAATTACTTGATAAATCCAGTTAACTTCATATAACTACAAAAACCTCGTTTGTGTGAGTAGTTTTGGATCGCAGTATGTGACCTACTATAATACATATAGTACCTGGGCTACCGAGCTTTGTTTAGAGTTTTTGGCCTAAAGTACAATTTCCTTTTTTTTTAAACTAAAAACTTGAATAAATATTATAAAAAACAAAATAAAAAACTTTGTATGCGACCGAAATTCGAACCTGGACACCTGTGATTATTGATCTTGCACTTTGGCCACTTGACCACAATGCTTATGTCCAAGCGTGCGAATTATCGACCATATTTTGCTTGGAATAATACATAAGAAAACTACATGAAAATTCGAAAACACGCGTTTTCTCAGACATAAGACTAATCTAAATTGATTCTAAAATCGATCAATGATCGATCATGAAAATCGTTGTAGCCGTACCTGAGATTCAGATTATATAGATATATATTATAAAGAGGTAAAGTTTGTGAGGTTGTAGGGGGTAATCTCTGGATCTACGGAACCAATTTAGATGAGGTAAGAAGACAATTTGAGACTCTGAAAAGGACAGACTTTTTATCCCGGAAATTACACCTTAAGGGGGTGAAAATGGGGATGAAAGTTTGAATGGGGAATCAAGCTAGGGACGAACCCGAGCGAAGCCAGGGTGAGTCGTTAGAGTTATCATAAATTAAGTTAGCTAATAAGGAAAAGTCATTTTCGTGATTTCTTTTTTTATTTAAATTTTTAGCTAAAATATTTTTAATAATGTTAATTATACAATATGTTCTGAATCTTATAATCAGAAAAAAAAATTGTTTGACTTAACCGAAAAATTAAAATTACAAAATAACAAAGTGGCAAGGTAATATTAAATGACAGTTTGAAAAGAGCTACTGGGTATTCGAAGGTTGATTTTATTTGTTATAGGTACAATTCATACTGAAATCTTTATTATCGTTACATAGTATAAAATGAAGTCGCTTCCGCTGTGTGTTCGCTTAGATCTTTTAAACTACTCAACAGATTTTAATGCAGTTATCTGCAATAGATAGAGTGATTCAAGAAGAAGGTTTATATGTATATATAATACATGCATATTATAGTACCGAAAAGCCGAGAAATTCAAAGAGTTGTATTTCACACTAACCGTTTAAACGTATCTAGGGACGAAGCGAGGGTGAGTCGCTAGTATAAACTAAAGTAGCAACTTCAAATCAGTAAATTCACTGCCATCAACACTCGGTACCACACTTTTACTTAAAGGCAGGTTTTCCTTGTAACGTTCAAAGGTGAACGCTCTTTACAGTCTAACTTGCGACAATAATAATTGTTTTAACTAGGCTGAATTATTTATGTTAATTTGTTTATAAAATTTTCATTACAGGCTTAGAAATGTAATGAAATAAAGTGTTGGAGGTCATTAACATGGCTAGTAATGTTGAATGTAAGCCACATATATCACCACATACTCGTAGTATAAAACAAAGTCGCTTCCCGCTGCCTGTCTGTCCCTATGTACGCTTAGATCTTTAAAACTACGCAACGGATTTTGATGCGGTTCTTTTTAATAGATAGAGTGATTTAAGAGGAAGGTTTATATGTACAAATTAATAATTATATAAATTATAAATATTTCATACTAACCGTTAAAACGTACCTAGGGACGAACCCGAGCGAGGCGAGGGCGAGTCGCTATTATTAAATATTGATTTGCAACTACAATTTGTGAAAGTTCTAGAAATTGAGAATAGTATAGTCTTAAAGATAATAAAAATATTTTATGTTGAAGGCTGTTTGGTATAGAATTAATTTGATAAATAAATTTACAAAAATAAATAACCCGACTGCGTAAAAAGTGAACTAAAAAGATGAGGACAAGTTGACGAAGAAATTTATGTCGGAGACATCCGTACGTACGTACATGATCTGGCCATTTTACATTTACAATAGAAAATCATTTCAACGTATTTAAGTTAAAATATAGTAACTTATTAATAAATTCAAAGTTAAAAAAAAATCATTAGATGACCACAAAATTTTATTAATATATGGCTTACAACTTGTACACAGAAAGAAATATGTAGTTTAAGAGATTTTTTTTTATTTTTTTATTTTGACTTAGTTCATTAAATACTTGGTATTAACCATCTTCAAATAATAACTTTACTACTCTACTTTTAATATTATCAAAGCGAAAGTGTACTTGTCAGTTTGTCTTTTTTGTAGCAACTTTGATATACGTTGATATATATTTTAAATAATAGTAATAATAATGAATAATAAGCCCTTTATTGTGAAACCAGACATAACAATTATTCGGGTAAAAATTAAATTAAAAATTATACACATTTTATAAATATAAACACAAAGCTTCATGCACTCGACTTCTGACTTCAGTATGCCTTTTGTCTGGCTTCCTCTAACCCTTTCCATTGATATCTGGCACGTGTAAGTCTCCTCGAGTTTTGGCCTGCTGTCAGTTTTATTTAGTCTTCTCATCTAATTTGTTGTCTGCCCCGATTGCATTTGCCATTTCTTGAATACCATTCAGTCACTGCTTTAGTTCACTTTCTTTTAGTGTCACGCATAATGTGACCTGTCAATCGCTATTTTGTTGATCTATCTTTGCCACACCATCAATGAGTTTTGTTTTAGATCAAAAATCGGTGTTATTGATTCTATCTTGATTTTTTTGAGCCCATCTTGCTTCTTGCTTGCTCTTTGACATGTAGAAAGTTTTTCTCTCAGTGATTTTGTCAGTGTCCATATCTCTTACCCGTATCTTAAGGGTGGGAATACACATATGTTGAAGGTCTACTTTTTAGTGCTATGCTCAAGTTCTTTGGTTTAAAAATTTTATTTTGCTAGAGTCCACTTTTAGGCCGATCTTTTCACTTTCTTCTTTTAGGCATCATAATATTTAGGTTTTCCGGGTTCACCTCGAATAGTATTAGATCATCAGCATATCTGAGGTGGTTAATCTTCATACAATTTATATTCAACCTAAAATTTTCCCAATTCAATTTCCGAAAGAGGTTTTCTAGAACATAAGGATATATGTATATAAATACGTATGGTTTATTATTTACTTATTTAATGTAATATGTATTCAGTATTATATTCTGCCCTTTTTAACGTCCCTCTGCTGGGCACGGGCCTACCTTCAATATGAGAGGGCCATAGTCCACCACGCTGGCCAAGTGAGGGTTGGCGGACTTTACATGTCTTTCAAAAGTGTATGTATTCAGTAAGGAATAAAACTATGTTTGTTTGATAACTATGTTCTTAAAAGAAACCATTAAAAGATTTTCTATATTAAACAGGGGAAGCCTTCTAAGTTGAGTTTAACACGCACTTGGGCAATTTTATTTTCCTGTGTCGTTTTCCAGTCTCAGCAAACTTGAGCGCATTTATTATTTAACTTGAACACTTTATGTCTTAGTCTAGATAGACATTTTTGCACGCAACTTAAGGGTCATAAAATCTTTGTTAGATTTTCTAAGCTCAACTATATATTTTTATTAAATGTCAGATACATTTTTATATAAAAATACTGAAAAAATAAAAGCTAATATAACTAATCTATAAATATAATAAAATTGTAACTAAGCCGAATCTGTACATTGAATATTTTTTGGAAAATATAATATTTCAATAAGAATAAACATTATTATCGATACAGAGGCCGAATCTATAGTTCTTAGAATTTTCGTCCGTCTGTCTGTCTGTTACCGCATTACAGAAAAACCACTGGAGGGTTTTTGATGAAATTTGGTATGGTGATAACTGGTTATTCGGGTCAACATATAGGATACTTTTTACCGCGGGAAAATATCTCATTTATGAGAAAAAATGCAAAAACTGCAATGTAAGAGTATACTAATTTGTAAAACCTAAGAATTTGGATTTTGGTCATTTGAACGCGGGTGGAGCCGCGGGCAATGCTAGTTTTATTATATTTATTTAAAGTAATAGTCATAATATATTTATTTTTCAACCGACTTCAAAAAGGAGGAGGTTCTCAATTCGACTGTTTTTTTTATGTTTGTTACCTCAGAACTTCGTCATTTATTAACCGATTTGGACAATTTTTGTTTTGTTTGAAAGGGTATACTTCCAGATTGGTCCCATTTAAATTTCAAAAAAAAATACCACCCCTAAGGGTGGAAAAATAGCTAATAATGAATTTAACCTACTTCTAATTGTCATATTGACTTGAAACTTTGCAAGTGTTTCTATTTCCGTTGATAGTACAGTGGTTTGGTATTGTTGACCTGATCTGATGGTAAGGCCAGAAGGTGGATAGGTGAAACTCTTCAACGACTAATAGTAGATACTTTGAGTTTGGGCTTATTTTGTTTGGTTTGACAAGCCTAACATTTTAGAATTCTTACTTTGCTACTACTGTCTACACTAAAAAGGGAAAAATAAAAACTTTTTAACAAAAAAATAAAAACCGACTTCAAACAAAAGCACTAAAAAGTAAAAAATAACTGATTGGTAGTTTTCATTTACTATACATACCTAATGAAATATTTTCGAAGTCGGTGTGCTTTGCTTTGTATGGGCTGCCAACGATTTCGAAAATATTTGATTAGGTATGTATTTAATAGGTAGGCTTTAATTACTTAGCCAAAGCACACCGACTTCGAAAATATTTGATTAGGTATGTATAGTAAATGAAAACTGCCAATCAGTTAGTTTTTTACTTTTTAGTGCTTTTGTTTGAAGTCGGTTTTTATTTTTTTGTTAAAAAGTTTTTATCATTTATGGATGGACTATATTATTTATCATTTATGGATAACTACCGACTCGCCCTCGCTTCGCTCCGGTTCGACCCTAAGTGCGTTTTAAAGGTTACTATGAAATAGATAGACTTCATATACATAGGTATAGAAAAGTAGGTAGTACTTTAAAAAATAAAAAAAATATATATCGTTTACTTGTGAAATTATTGATTCCCCGTACAAATTTCCATCCTCTTTTCACCCCCTTAAGGAAAGATTTCCGGGATAAAAACTATTCTACGTCCTTCCCAAGGTCTTAAATAATCTCTATACCAAATTTCATCTAAATCGGTTCCGCGGATAAAGCGTGAAAAGGTAACAGACAGACAGTAGACAAACAGGTAGGCAGAATTACTTTCGCATTTATAATATTAAATATGGACTCAAACTTTTCTGAGATGACTAATACATAATATATTATGTGCAAGCTCTTTAGCTTAAAAATTCAGCTGATTCTATTGGAAGCAAAATTGATTTCACTTTTTATGATGCCTTTACTTCATTCATAATAAAGTCGCTTCTTTTCAAAAGCTATACCAAAATGCGTTGGGAATTGTGTCTATCAAATTTTCTATCTATCTCAAAGAAATTTATCAAAAAGCACCCTAAGTTTTTTAACATAGTCTTTGAAGCTTAGTAAGCCGGTAAGAAGTAGAGATTTATTACTTCATCCAAGTTTTAATTGACTGTAATATGTACATTTGATTTGAATTTCGCCTAGATTTTGTTTGAAAATAGGAAAACGATCATGATTGATTCCCCGTACAAAAATCCCCCATTTTCACCCTCCTAAAGGGAAGATTTTCGGGATAAAAACTATCCTATGTCCTTCCCAGGGTCTTAAACAATGTCCACTCTAAGCTAACTTTATTTTTTAAATCACTTTGAAAAAAGAGGAGATTCTGTGTTCGCATTTACTCGTGTGTACCTTTTTTAATGTATGTTCACCGTTTGTGGCACTATTTAGACCAAACGCGTGGGCCGATTTTTTTTATAAATGACACGACGCGACGTTGGATTCGTCATGACGGCGCAAATGTTATAAAAGCATAAAAATTTGGAAAAATCAAAATGGCCGATTTTGGACGCCATAATGTGAAAAAGGAAAAAATGAAAATCGATGAACTATGTCAAGTGGGGTATCGTTGAATAGGTATTTAAATATCATTATTAGGTTTTTTTCATAAGTTTTCATTTTAAGTAACAGCTTAGGATATATAATGATTTAAAGTTGGTTAACAGCCATTCTCGCTAGTTTTCCTACTTAAAAAGCTGTAAATAAATAAATAAATATATTATAAAAATAAAAAACCCGACTGCATAAAAGCTAACTAAAAAGATGAAAACAAGTTCACGAAGGAATATAGTATTACGTTGGTCTGGAAGTCGGTTTTTATTTTTGTTTTTTAATAAAGTTTGTATGAGACGTTATAAAGAATTTTTAAATTATGCTTTAAAACATTTTTCAAATCGATCATATTATCATTAATATGTAAACAATAATCTGATAATAATCAGATATTAAATCACTACATTGTTGTTGTTGTAAATGTCTATCACTTTCACAAAGTCGCTTATCTCCCTAAGGTCACATAAATAGAAACTTTAGTTAAATCCCCTCGTGGGGAACTTAGTGTCTAAAGTTAGATGAACAATGAAGGCATAATGTCCCATTTAACTGATAAGTAGCAATAATAAAGGTTAAAATATGTGGTATGTTGACGCAATAATATAATAAATATAAGGTAGTGGTAGCCCAGTGGTAACGCACTCACTTGGAAAATCGAGTGAAGTCGGTTCAAATTCCGGGTCTTGATCTTCTGATATTCCAACATGGTTACTACTTACGGTAAAGGAAAACACCCTGCATCTCGATAAAAACCCGCATGTCTGAGAGAACCTGACAAGTTTTCAAAATACATGTGAAGTTCGCCAACCCGCACTTGGTCAGCATGGTGAACTATGACCTGATCACTCTTGTATTGAAGGCAGGCCCGTCCCCAGAACACATGTCCCACATGTTAAAAAATGCCTGAATACTTTATAAGCCAATACAAGCAATAATCATAGAATTTAATTGGAAACAGCATAAAAAATCCAATAGTAAAACAAAAAGCACTCTATTAATATAGCCCGTATTTGATATCAATTTTTGATACGTGACACTCGTGCAACTGACTTTATTGAAATTGCTATACGTAATTTAACTGCGAATATTTTTCTACCAATTTATATTAATATTTATTTTCATACCTGTAAAATTAATCATATAATTGTTATTCTTTATTTATAATTAATCCATACTAATATTATTAATATGAAAGTGTGTTTGTGTGGAGATAGTTGGAGGGCTAGAGAGTGACATAAGTGACTTTTTTAACGCGGGAGATTATCTAATTCCCACGAGAAATTATTACGTTTTATCATCATCATAATCGTATAAGGGGGTAAAATAGGGGATGAAAGTTTGTATGAAACCACCTTTTTAGAGATTTTTTTGTAGTTGTAGCGCGAGCGGAGCCGCGGGTTCTGCTAGTTAATAGTATAAAAGTCAAAATATCGATACTATTCAGATTGCCTTTTACAAGAAGAAGCCGTATAATACTTCTAGATTAGTATTTTGTTTCAGAACCAACTGACTTAAATGATCAATAACTTCTCAATTATTAAAAACTTTACAATCTGTTCATGTCGTTATTTTCTAATATCATAAATGAAAAATGAATCCGTTTGTTTCCTGCACGCGATAGCGGAGCAACAGATAGACGTGACATATTACAATAACATAAAGTTTGGACTGCAAAGAGAAGTAGGTAATTCGTAGTCCAAGTATATAACGGGATATTAGTCCATATCAAAAAGCTACGAGATGCTTAAGTCTTCAAATAAAATAATTCTTATAACTAATCAAATATTTACAAAATAAAAGACCTTTTAGTACATCTACAATAAGTATTGGTGACATTTGAACTTTGTTTTTTTTTACCTTTAATCTCCAATATCCGAATACGAACTGGTCAATATTTAATAAGCTCTGAAAGCTAGCCAGGTAGTTAAATATAGACTGATTTGAAATGCTGGGATAGATGAAAATAATCAATACGTTACAATCCAAGTACTAACTTACCTTCGTTTCACTTGGATCCGCCCCAGATCTACTTGAGTTTTAAATTTCATACATAGTTCATTTAATGTATAATTACTCCGCTTCCTAGGATCATTAGTCTATATCTTGACTAAATAGACTATAGAATGCATATAACATCCTAAATCTAACTGGCATGGCAGATCCAAATCGCGTCAAAAGGCAAAATAATTGATTGGAGTCTTTTTCAATATTTTTTATAAATCCCCAATTACTAGACAGTGTTGTAAATTAGAATTAATGAGACCCTCTTTGAAATGTTTTTGAAGAATCATTAAGTATTTTTTATTTTTCTTTTGGTATTTCGTCGCCTTAGTACATATTTATTCAAACTACGTACTATTCATATAGTATAATATAGCATAATTGCTATACTTGCTGTACTTGTTGTACTTTACAGTAGAGTTCTTTTTTCTGTTTGAAAACAAAGCTTTGCTTCTAAGATTTAGATAGACAAAATACATCTATTCGTTTTTTTTAAGTAAAATGTATATTATATGTACCAATAAAATTGATATTTAAAGATAGATAGTACACCTAATGCAGGTTATACTATAATATTTCTTACTAACCACGAAGATGGCGAGATGGTCATATTATATTATGTCATGGACACATATTAAGTTGATATAGGATTTGTATTTCTTATCTGTACATATTTGTTACGAACGTTAAATGCATCTGAAATAACTTTTTAAATATAATATATAATAATAATGTCCTCCCGACCGATTTCGGCCACGGCGGCTAATCTCACTGAGACTAGCCAGATATTATAGTGCACAAGTGTACGCGCAGACACAAGTGCACTCTTTATTCCTGTCACTCTCATACTCCGGTGAGACGACTGCTCGACACGACCAGTGGGAGTTAAGGCGCAGGACCGACGGCTTTACGTGCTCTCCGAGGCACGGGGGTGAAACACCGCCAACTTCCCAACCCCGGGCTGTTACTGAGGCTTACTATACAGAAAGACTCAATTACTAAACTTAGCCCGACCCGAGACTCGAACCCAGGACCTTCGGGTATGCAGCCGTACATGCTAGCCACTACACCACCGAGGCAGTTAGACAAAACTAAATCTATCCCACGGGAACCAATCAAAAAGTAACATAATAATGTGCTATTCCAGACTATAATCTATTTCTGTGCCAAATTTCACCTAAACCCTTTCCGTTCTGGCGTAAAAGAGTAACATACATACTTCCATCCTCACAAACTTTCACATTTATAATATTAGTATAGAATTGTAGTTTCGCTTTTTTGTACAAATTAAATGGACAAAGGACGGTGAGCGTACTATGTTTTTAATTCACTGTCGTATTTTGTTCTTACTGTTTTCAACATAAACGTTTACCTTACCATTAACAAAACGATATAAAGTAGGCAGAGCGAATTTGGCACTTTTTTCATGGCGCAATATAGTAGTTCTTTCATTTTTTCATTATAAAATTCATCCACAGTCTAGACAAAATGAAGAAATATTAAAAAAAACAGTCTCGTGTAAAATTTTAATCAAATTGAAAAAAAAACCTTATTGTAGCGTGACCAAACGTTACCACTCATTTCAAACCGTGCTGTTACTTGCTCAAGACAAGGCCATCAAAATCGAAGACCTATCAAGGACTTGACGAGGTCATACCGTGGGTCATACATCTTGAGATGATTACGTACTTGCTACAAAACTTTTTTATTAAGTAGGTATGTATTCTATCCCCCCCCAACGTGCGTTCACCTTGTCGTGGTGGGGGGGCTCAGTAGTGCCCGGCAATCCAACCGGGCGCGAAGCCAAGAAACGTACAGGGAGGTAGCCCACTTCGGTGGGCGGTGGGTGGTGGCCCTCTGCGGAGGGCGGTGTACCATGCGGGTTGCTCCTGGTACTTCTCTGATAGCAGAGTGGACCTTGGAGCAACCCCGTGGTTGTTGTGGTCTGCTTCGGCAGACCTGCCGTCGGGGCGTCGTAGTTGAATGCGTAAGCGATCCTGCGACGCCCCATTAAGACGGGGGAAGGCTTTGTTGGGTTTTAGTGGGTAGTACTGGCTTTGCCGGTGAGTCCCACACTTCGTGCGTAAATGCATTTCCTAACGTTAAAAAAAAAAAAAGGTATGTATTCTATACATATAATAAAATTGTAACTAAGCCTCTGTAAGTACATTAAATATTTTTTGGAAAATCTTACTAAAATAAACATTACTATCGATACAGAGGCCGAATCTATAGTTTTTAGAATTTTTGTCTATCTGTCTGTCTATCTGTTACAGCATCACGGAAAAACCACTTGAGGGATTTTGATGAAATTTGGTATGAAGATAGCTGGTTATCCGGGTCAACATATAGTATACTTTTTACCTCGGGAAAATATCTCATTTCTTAGAAAAATACAAAAACTCTAATGTTAGAGTATACTAATATGTAAAACCTAAGTATTTGGTTTTTGGTCATCAGAACGCGGGCGGAGCCGTGGGCAATGCTAGTATAGAATAAGTTACTAATTGGTTAAGAATACAAAGCAAAACAATTTTTAATTCAAATTCTATCTAATATTTCCACAGTACTTAAAATTACATTGATATTTTCGTACATTTTAAAAGAACGGTAAAAATGTGTAGTTTTCTTCATTTACCTGATTTTATTTTGCTTTTATTATCGCGTGATTTAACAGACGTAGTTTAAAATTATTAGTTTAACAATCTTTTTTAATTGTACGGCAGTTGAAATAAAAGGGAAATAGTTGGTCTGAATTGTTTTATTGTTGTAGTTGAAAAACGGTTATAACTATAGTTATGATGAAATTATATACACAAAAATTGGGTTATTTTGACTATATTTGACTCGCACTTGACCGAAATTTTTTGATTTTTTTAAATTAATTTAACTAAAATCTGCTTGTAAATGTCGAGTTGAATAAAGTTAAATTTCGTTGTAATTGATTTTGTTAAATTAAAAAAAAATATATACTTACTTTATACTTTCATATTCTATAATATGTGTGGATATACGTATGTATACGCAGATATATATATTTATATTTATATATATATATATATATATATATATATATATATATATATATATATATATATCATATAAAGTTTGACTGTACAGTCGAATACACGTATTAAACAAAAAATATCAATTTTATGGCCTACGACTTTTATGGGAAACACTTTCTCTAACATAAATATTTGTCGCAATAATCGCAAAAAAACATTTAAAAAAATATCGATTTTTCTTAGATTTGACCCTGAAAATAAAATTTGCGGGTATTTCCATACTAATATCACGGTAATATATGCATTACATTACCGTGCTTATATTATAAAGAGGAAAGATTTGATTTTCTGATTGTTTGCTTGTACTAAATAGTCTCCGAAACTACTAAATCGATTTGGATGAAATTTGGTAAGAAGATAGTTTATAACCCTGAGAAGAACATAGGATAGTTTTTATCCCGGAAATCATTCCTTAAGGGCTTGAAAATGGGGATGAAATTTCGTATGGGAAAGCAACCTAAAAGAATAAGAGGGTAATGGGTAATAATACGAGTATGTGCATTATCAGCGCGTCGAAATCCATATGTATACCAAAATTTATATTAATCGGAAGTTTATCCAAACGTTTTAAATATATACAATACTAATTATACTAGATGTAAGAATTCTAGACGACGCGATGTCTGGCTTAATATGATCGTTAAAATAATAGAACATTCTTGAATAAATTCTTATAGTGTTCATAATAATTTCAAAGTAGCTAGGTACATATTTATTGCTTTTGTTCGTGTACATATAAATGTTATTTATGTCACGTTTATTTGTACATTAACTTTCACCTTGTCACACGTGTTATGATGATTATAAAATATGAAAGAATATATTACTCTCACCTATAGTTTGTAGGTCTGTTCTGTAATAAGTTTTAGGTATTCGACAGCTGAATCCATGAATGTATGTTATACAATTTGATGACACGTTTGGCTCAGTTTGTAGTGATCCTACTTGCTGTACCAGCGGTCGCGGGTTCGAATCCCGCTGGGAGCACTCATTTGTGTGATGAGCACGAATGTTTGTACTTCAGTCATGGGTGTTTATATTTATAATATGTATGTATTTAAAAGTTATATATGTGTAGTGTATCAACTATCTGGTATCCATAACACAAGCCTCGTAGCTTACCGTGGAACTAGATGGTGCTGTGTGTTAATGTCAAAAACAAACAATCGTATTATATATATCTCCTGCATACTTGTGCACTATAATATCTCCTGCAAATGACAGGTGATAGTGAAGTCGGCGGCTGTTGCCGAAATCGGTCAGATGGACATCATCATTTTATTTCTATGTATTTTTTTATTATTATATAAATAGCAAAAACATGTAACAGACTGACCGACGTTAAAGATTTTATTCTAGAAGTTCTGAGGTTCTATCTAGAGATTCAAGAAATTACATGAAATTTCAGTAGGTCTCTACAATTGTAAGGTCTGAAGCAAAGCAAAAAGCGAGTTAAAAAGGAAAAAGAAATATTGTAATATAGCCATTATACAGTACTTATTTAAAATTACGTAGCTTGTGTCCTAAAACAATTTCACCAAAATGCTAAAAAGACTTGCCGAGTTCACAAATAAGATTAGAAAAAAATAAAAATGGTAATACCTTTTTCAATCTTAATTGAATTGGGGGAGTTATGCAAGTTAAAATTTTAAGTTGAAATGAAAATATGCTTTTCTCAGAATCGTTTAGGTAACAACGATTCAGTATTTTACTAGTTACTATTTCTAATATTTTTTCTTCATTATACTAAAACATAAAATTGTATGTAATCTGTATATATAATAAAATTGTAACTAAGCCGAATCTGTACATCAAATATTTTTTTGAAAATCTTATTAAAATAAACATTATTATCGATACAGAGGCCGAATCTATAGTTTTTAGATTTTTTGTCCGTCCGTCCGTCCGTCTGTCTGTCTGTTACCGCATCACAGAAAAATCACTGGAGGAGTTTTGATGTTTGGTATGGTGACAGCTGGTTATCCGGGTCAACATATAGGATACTTTTTACCGCGGGAAAATGTCTCAATTTTGAGAAAAAATACAAAAACTGCAATGTAAGACTATACTAATATGTAGAACTTTGTTTTTGGGCATCTGAACGCGGGCGGAGCCGCGGGCAATGCTAGTTATCTATACCTACTAATAAATGGAGAGCCGATTTTTTTGTTCGGTTATACTGCGATAACTACTGAACCGATCGGAATAATATATACCTACCATAAAATGCAGCTTGTTTCGGAGAAGGTTTTAGTATATGATATGTTGGTGATTAATGTACTATGCGGGCGGAGCCGCAGGAAAACGCTAGTATAAACATAAATTTGTTGCGAGTGACTTCATAATTTATCTATTCGAATATAATATACACCGATTTTGTGGGACTTTTATGATGAAAAGTTTTTTTACTTGATTTTAAAAATGGCACACTAATATTAGAAATACAAAAAATTGTGGACGAGTGTGTGTATTTGTTATATATTCATGCTGTAATGGCTAACAATTTTATTATATGCAATATAAATTAAGTTATAATTTAAAACGTAAAAGTCATTATTAATATATATTAATTATATAACCTTGTATATAATAATTATTTAAGATAAATGTTTTATACATTTCAAATTAATACAAAAAAGGACAAGTTCATGAAGTTATAGTATGTATAAGATGAACATAAAAAACTTAAATATTACTTAGTATTATGTAAGTAAAGAATGGGAATTTTCATAAGACGAAGCATGTAGCTGTTAAATACCCATTTATCGCAGTAAAAATTTAATAAAAAATCAGTAAAAGTTTCAAAGACTCATATTCATAGCACGAGTGTAAGTTCTCGTGGCTTGGGATAGTTTCAATAGGCAAGTTTTACAATATTCGCGTAGGGGTTATTATAAAATATACACAATGTGGTGACCTCCTATTGGCACTGGCCTTGTTTCTATTTCAGTCGGCTTTAAAGGACGTTTTAAGCTTAAAATACCTCTTCTAAATGCAAACAGGTTATTTCAACAATGTGCATATGCTTTTGTAACTCACAAGGGTCTTACACGTTGCGTTTAATAATAAATTTTTAGAATATTTTAACATCATTGATATAAATTATTACGTCAGTGAAGAGTAAGAGTAATGATGTACTTGATATTGTGAGTTTACAGTGAATTTGTAAACAGCTGTTGAAAAATAAAACATAAGAAAAACATTATCGATTCCTCACGATGTTGTGACAGCTGAAATTCTACTCCATTTTCTGTTAATTTAATTTGCACGTGAGGCTAATACAATAATATACTGCCTAATGAAATATTTCCAACCAAGAAGGCTGTTGCAAAAAGTCTCATGTGTCATAGTAACCTCAGATATAGAAAACAATATATAATATATTTAAATTAACTTAATTTAAAATTTCTACATTCTATACCAATAGATAAAAAAGATGTTTTTTTACTAATCTCTGAAATGAATAGTCCGATTAGCAAAAAGCCTTTGCTTTACTTAATTTTGTAAGCTGTTTATTAAAAATGGTTTAAGCCGCCGAGCAATTGTATGTATATATTTACTAAAACTACACGGGCCCAGTTGCGGGTCAATACTAGTAATTAATGAATATGAGAAACTTACAAGTGTAAAGGAAATTACATTAATAGAGGCTGAAATATTTTTTTTGTAGCAAAAAATTACAATCATGATTTTACTTAAACTAATGATCGCAAGAAGTCGAAATTTAAACAATCATTTTAAAAATGATTTTTTTATTGATAACACTGAAGCTCGTCTATAGTTCCTAAATAAAAACTTTTTAACAAAAAAATAAAAACCGACTTCAAACAAAAGCACTAAAAAGTAAAAAATAACTGATTGGTAGTTTTCATTTACTATACATACCTAATCAAATATTTTCGAAGTCGGTGTGCTTTGGCTAAGTAATTAAAGCCTACTTATTAAATACATACCTAATCAAATATTTTCGAAATCGGTGCCAGCCCATACAAAGCAAAGCACACCGACTTCGAAAATATTTCATTAGGTATGTATAGTAAATGAAAACTACCAATCAGTTATTTTTTACTTTTTAGTGCTTTTGTTTGAAGTCGGTTTTTATTTTTTTGTTAAAAAGTTTTTATTTTTCCCTTTTTAGTGTAGACAGTAGTAGCAAAGTAAGAATTCTAACGTGTTAGGCTTGTCAAATCAAACAAAATAAGCCCAAACTCAAAGTATCTACTATTAGCCGTTGAAGAGTTCCACCTATCCACCTTCTGGCCTTGCCATCAGATCAGGTCAACAACACCGAACCACTGTACTATCAACGGAAATAGAAATACTTGCAAAGTTTCAAGTCAATATGACAATTAGAAGTAGGTTAAATTCATCATTAGTTGTTTTTCCACCCTTAGGGGTGGTATTTTTTTTTGAAATTTAAATGGGACCAATCTGGAAGTATACCCTTTCAAACAAAACAAAAATTGTCCAAATCGGTTAATAAATGACGGAGTTCTGAGGTAACAAACATAAAAAAAAAAAAAAAAAAAAAACATACAGTCGAATTGAGAACCTCCTCCTTTTTGAAGTCGGTTGAAAAAGAAAATCGATCGACAAAGAGGAGAAAAAAGTACTGAACTGTTTTGTTATTACCATTCTATATTTAAAATAATTATAAATTAAAAATAAAAAATAAATAAAAAAGACCCTACACAAATTAATTGTCATTTAACGATTACACTGGCACGCGAGAAGCACTTAATCGAGTAATCATACGCCAAAATACCTTACATAATTTTGGAAAAGAGCTGATACTCTTACACTGCTGGACCGATATTAACCAAACATAGCTAAGAACCACCGCAGGGAAACTGGCTTTCAAATAAAAAAACTGCATCGAAATCGGTCCATCCGATTGTGAGCTACGATGCCACAGACAGACAGAGATCGACGTCAAACTTATAACACCCCTATTGTTACGTCGGGGGTTACAAATGTTTTTTTTATTGATAGCACTGAAGCTCGTCTATAGTTACTAAAAAAAAAAGAAAATCGATCGACAAAGAGGAGAAAAAAGTACTGAACTGTTTTGTTATTACCATTCTATATTTAAAATAATTATAAATTAATAATAAAAAAAAATAAAAAAGACCCTACACAAATTAATTGTCATTTAACGATTACACTGGCACGCGAGAAGCACTTAATCGAGTAATCATACGCCAAAATACCTTACATAATTTTGGAAAAGAGCTGATACTCTTACACTGCTGGACCGATATTAACCAAACATAGCTAAGAACCACCGCAGGGAAACTGGCTTTCAAATAAAAAAACTGCATCGAAATCGGTCCATCCGATTGTGAGCTACGATGCCACAGACAGACAGAGATCGACGTCAAACTTATAACACCCCTATTGTTACGTCGGGGGTTACAAATGTTTTTTTTATTGATAGCACTGAAGCTCGTCTATAGTTACTAAAAAAAAAAGAAAATCGATCGACAAAGAGGAGAAAAAAGTACTGAACTGTTTTGTTATTACCTACCTACATATATTTAAAAAAAAACAACTAACTGGTTAACTGTAACTATAATTTTTATTATATTGATAACACTAAATATCATCAATAGTTACTACACAAAAAAAAAACAAAAAAAGGTTAATAAACAAGAAGAAAAAGGCATTGATCTTTGCCTATTTTTATATAAATTTTAAAATAATTTTGACTCAATTTAAAGTTGATTTATATCTTCGTACCTTTTGAATTCAAGAGCCTTTTTGAGCACTATTGCGTGACTTATCGGCATCCAGTGCTAGCTATATCTCAAATATTTTACGTCTTTATTTCATTTTTATTTTTATTTAAAAAGAAATATTATATCCTCGTGCGATGTTTATAGCAATTTACTGCTAATAAAGTAAGTTCATGTTTGCTGTTGTATATCTTAATGTATTTTAAACATTTCAATATTTTTTCGGGACATTGGCGAATTAAATTGTGCTAACACGGCACTGCTAGAAGCCACTAAACAATCAAATTGAATTGAATCAGTTTTTTATTTGTTTTTTTTTTTGTTTTACGATATATAAAAAGTATCTCTTCGTGCCATTCTTAGTTCACTGCAGTACTAATAATTGAAAGTTATTCATGCAAATAATTGACGACACGTTTGGCTCAGTTTGTAATGACCCTACTTATTGTGCCAGCGGTCGCGGGTTCGAGTCCCGCTGGGGGTATTCATTTGTGTGATGAGCACGAATGTTTGTACTCCAGTCATGGGTGTTTATATTTATAATATGTACGTATTTAAAGTTATATATATATATATATATATATATATATATATATATATATATATATATATATATATATATATATGTAGTGTATCAACTATCTGGTATCCATAACACAAGCCTTATAGCTTACCATGGAATTAGATGGTGCTGTGTATGAATGTCCCAACATATTTATTATTATTATTAATTATTTAATAAGCATAATAAAAGTAGTGATTCCCAAACGATGTACAATGATTTAATACGAGTCTAAATAAAACGATTTTTGAACAGGATTGTTTTTCACTAAGTTATAAATAAGCTATTCAGTTGTTTAAAACGTACATAATATGTGTTTTTTTTCTTCAAATTAGTAAAAAAAATAGGGGTTAAAGTATGAAATTGCCGATTTGTACTGAAAAATTGAAATTAGTTTTTTTTATTTAACATATTTCATCAAAATAATTACCATTATCATCTATACATTGCTGCCATCTAATAGGAAGGTCATTTATGCCTTTGCGATAGAATTCTGGTGATCTAGATTCGACAAACTGTGTGAAAGCATTTTGTACTGCCTCCTGAGAAGAAAACTTTTTATCACATTTTATTACAATAAAATGGCAATTTGATACTTTAACCCCTATTATTATAAACATAAAATAGATTGTTTATTACACTTTTATGGATGTATAAATGGAATAATCTGAGTTTAAAGCCACAATAAGATTTCCAATCAATTAGTCCAATGAATCCAAATATATATGTTTAGTATTATTATACATGTATATGGTATCATTATCCAAATACGGAATTCGTAGAAGTAAGTATAAAAACATGGTAAATATCCTATTTTAAATAAGAAAAGGATTACGTTCGCAACACATTCTAGTACATTTTTATTTATTTCTTTCTGATTTTATTTATTTCTTTCTGATTTTATTTATTTCTGAAAACATCAATTTAAACCTGACATGTTCTTGTTCTTGAATGCGATATGTGAACACCCTGTAGGTAATTGTTTCTTTCTAAAATTTATATGAGATTGGGCAGTATCAAAAGTAAATCCGTAGCATGAGTCACAAATGTGAATCCGTAGCACGAGATCGATATACGATTCTCAGCTTTACGAGTCTCTGAAGACCAGTAACTGCTGCATTTTATATAGCTCAGCTCGCTTCATGCAAAACAACGTCTCTTCTGAGAATACTCAATGACATCGATACCATAAACATTTAACATACACGAGACTCTAGAAAAATAATATATATATATATAATAATATTATAAAAATAAGTCCCCCGGCCGCGTCTTTCTGTCCTCCTGTCTGTCCTCCTGTCTGTCTGAACGCGATAAACTCGAAAACTACTGAACGGATTTTTATACGGTTTTCAACAATAGAAAGAGTAATTCTTGAGGAAGGTTTAGGTATATAATTTATTATGCTTTTATGTAAATTAGCTGAAATACGGCGACAAATGTTGAAGAGGTCGCAAAAAATCTCGCCAAATGGGAACTTTCCACGCGAACGCCGCGTAAACTAGCAAAGATACAGTTAAGTAATGTACTAGAGAATTCAAAATCTATAAAAATGCTACAAAAAAGTCCGCGATAGCATATCTCTATCTCTTACGGTTGACTTACAATAACCACTTTTATGTTAACATTTTTAATTAAAAACATTACGTTATTTTCAAAGTTATTTTCTTTAGTTCGGTATTAATCCTTATCCAAATGAATATTTTAGTTAGCTTAGTCATTTAATGCAGATTAAAATTGCTCTTTACACTAAATCAATCAGATGAATAGTTTTTGAGATATCGTTGTTAGAAGTAATTAGTAGCGAAACATTTTTAATGCTTGGCGAGCATTGAGATGCCTACGGCGAGTCCATCCCCTCTGCCCCGCATCGCTCGACCGCCTGCTCAAGCTATATAAACCGGGCGATGTAGCGCGCGATCCTAGGATACTTTTTACCGCGGGAAAATATCTTATTTCTGAGGAAAAATACAAAAACTGCAATGTAAGAGTATACTAATATGTAACACCTAAGAATTTAGTTTTTGGTCATCTGAACGCGGGCGGAGCCGCGGGCAATGCTAGTATATAATAACACAATTATGTAATGAGAAACCAGTACTCCTCTACGATGTAAACCTATATATTTTCTGTTTCTATATTTCCTTTAGTCGGAATACGATGGATGTTTTATACAGTTACCGAGTTGTTGACCCAAATGTGCTGTTGAATAGATGACCCAGTAATAGCGCTGCTAATATTTTTGCTTTTATTTACTTTATTTTCAATCGGAATCGGAAGTAGGTATACACTATATATTACAATTTATGTTATGAAGTGAGTTAAACGAATAACAAAAGTTTTATTGATTAGTAGACAAAATACATTATTAACTAGCAGAGCCGGCCACGCGTTGCTGTGGCAATTATATATGAAAATCTTTTAAATTGAAACAAATCATACATTTTGAAAAAAAGGTTAAAATCGGATAAGTTGTCACGGAGTTCATCGCGGACCAACATTGTGACACGGGAATTTTATATATTATTAAGATTTACATATCTTGTTGAAATTAAGATTACTTTTTAGAGTTCCTTAGTACAAAAGACAAAAACGAAACACCTTCAATTTCATTATGTCCCTCTGACCACATGTCACATTTTACTCGAAAGCTAATAATAATTAGTACTAATACCACCTGAAAGATGAAATACAGAACCCTCATTCGGAGTCAATCCACACCTTTCTGATTTTGCTTTTCGTAGCTTTGGTACGAACCCAATCTGAACTTAGTTTTTTAATTTTTTATTTACATACATATGTATGTAACGTATAACAAACGGGTATTGCACCTTGAATTGTCTTGTATATATATTCTATCTACATTGATATAGATTTTTAATTCCCGCACGTCCCAAATATTTTAAGTCAGTGTGTACAATCCAACATCACTATACTATTCACTCGCTCACTTTTACTATTTACTATTGTTTTAGTTAAATAATTAATTTCTAGCTGCTCCAATTAACATGCTTCAAAGATTGTCTTCAGAAGTTTAAGGGGGTAAACGGTGTGAGGAGGCGAGACCTATCCAATATCTAAGGAACAAAGACGGTCAATTAAGCGGTTGTGTTAGTCTAATTCGCAGATCGATACTGTTCAGGCCAATTACGGTTAATTCAGGTCAAGATCACTTTCTATTATTTTATATGAAACTAGAAGAACCGCGGCTTCGCTCGCGCTAAAACTACAACTAAACTTTGATCCCCTATTTTACCCTTTTATAGAATGAATTTTGAAAACAGTTAAAAGACGTATTTATTTAATTTTATTGAAGAGTATTAATACCAAGTTTCAAGTAATTTTGATCATAATTAGTTTTTTGGGTTGTATTATAACGTGTTTTCCCTTGGGAATGAGACATTTTCCCGCAGTAAAAAGTATCCTATATGTATACCCGGATAACCAGCTATCACCATACCAAATTTCATCAAAATCCCTCCAGTGGTTTTTCTGTGATGTGGTAACAGACAGACAGACAGACAAAAATTCTAAAAACTATAAATTCGGCTTCTGTATCGATAATAAAGTATATTTCAATAAGATTTTCCAAAAAATATTTAATGTACAGATTCGGCTTAGTTACAATTTTATTATATGTATAGATTTGTAAGAAAAGATTTGTAATTTTTAACGCAAAACTAGTTTGGTGTATAATTTATAAGGGTTCAATAAATATTTCAACCTTGTAATCAAAATTTTCAGTCGTCAAACTTAATATAGGTTTGATATACAGCTTTTCTACACTTATTATAAAGTTTTTTACGCTAATATTTTATGATTTTATTTCATGTGATTCGGATACCAACTTTCAGGCAAGACAATTAGTGTCATATTACTTGCAACATGAATTATTGATAGGTAACAAACGAGTTTCTACAACAGTAAAATAGGCCATAATTTTTTTAATATGTTTGAATGAATGGTATACTTTTTTACTGTAATTATTACGTAATAATCGTAATACTGAAGTATTGTGGTATTTTAAATAAAAGAAAAAAAAAGAAAGAAAGTATTATAGTATTGTGGTATTTCAAGATACAAGACCTGATGTATCGAAGTTCGATTTCTGAACGAGGAAAAATGTTATATTATTCATACAGAAAATAGACTTAGTCAATTTAATAGCGATAGATAGCGCTCACCACATCGTCCTAAAGTGAGACATTGTGTTAAGAAATTTTGTTTACGCTTGTGTTAGTTGATATGAATATGTGTTAAAAGTTTATTATTTCTTTATGAAAATCAATTTTTTACTATGATCTACAATTTTTATTAAATTACATCTACCAGCAGCAATTCTAAGAATTGCTCAAAAATGCTGTGCCGTAAAAAATCTTCCGTAAAACTTGATTCAAAAGGCAAAGAGGAGATAATTAATAAATATACTCTTATTATTTTCTAATACAAAATATTACATTACAATTTACAAATAAAAATGGAACAAAATCTATCTGTATATGCAAATAAAATTAGTCAGAATAATGGAAGCAAGTAAGTGTCACTGCAGATACCCAACATCGTCTTTCACGTCTAACGCTTCTCTCTAAAGTAAATATTGTTGTCTAGAATTTCCCTTTAGGGTTATCAATTACTTAGTTGTCACGAACAAGGTGGATTTCAATTTGTAAGGGCCCAAATACTTTCTAACCTAAGGTTTACGAATTATCCCTATGCGCTCTAGAAGAATGATGAAAGTGAAGTTGGGTAAATTGGCAAACCAATTCAATCCCATCTATGAATATACATAGTAAGTAGTATAAGAAACAAAGTCGCTGTTTTTGTCTGTCTGTTTCTCTGTTGATTTCTATAAATTAAGACATTTTGATACGGTTTTCACTAATAGAAAGAGCGATAAACGCGAAAGGTTTATGTATATAATTTGTAAACATTTTGTACAAAAAACTAAAGCATCGATAGTTTTGTCAAAAAAATGTTTTCGTACAATTACATGGTTAGCCATGAGGCTGGTTAAACCTTTAAAAATATAGATATAACACAACAATTCTACGAGTCTACTAAAAAAACTACAATTCCTAGAAAATTGTAGATCTTAATAAGAAGGCCTACAGAAAAGTTCACGATAGCATGTGTTTATTTATCTCCTAAGGTTTTTAAGAATTATAGTGTATGTCGCTAATCATTATTAAATATACTAAATTTGAAATATTTTCTATTACACTAAGTAGTTATAAAAAATCAATTAAATAATTAAATGAATCCTAATAAATATTACAAATAATAAAAAATACATACAAATCATTTATTTAAAGCCATACAGAGTTAATATAATTCTTAAGTCATATGATAGAATAATAATAAATAAATATGTGAAGCAAATAAATTATACCTAATACATTAATAAGCAATAAATCAAGCATTTCCTTTAAACCATAAGGAAGAAGCTCGTTAAGATTTATAATTTATGTCAGGATATGGGAGTTGGCAATGAACTTGAGAGGATGGAGGTGTGTCTTGGCTGCAGGCGTCCAAGGCCGCGTGTAGCATTGTATACCCACATCGATTTATCGAACGGCGCGCGCCGCCTGTCTCCCCGCACCGTCGCGGAACTTACCTACGGCTTTTTTCTTGCCTCGCATAAGATTCTATTAGCTTACTTCGTAAATGTGCCCTGCAAATGTATCCTTTTAGTAGAAAAGACAGACTCTTAGTTTTTTTATGATATATTTTTTACACGTGTAACGAAATAGGCGAATTTTTGTGGAACTTAGTAAAGAATTACGTATAATAAACATACATTTGACTTTATTATACGTTGATGAGATTCTTCGCGATTAAAATTCACAGACACATAATTGTCTTATATTTATGTGGCGAAAATTTAATAGTGTTGTCGGTAAAGTTTGGGTTGTTCCAAGGCGAGTTCCGTAGGGCCTAAATCTCGTTACACCGCACGATCGTCTGCATACAGAGTGTTCTAAGTTAATTTACTAGACGATTCTCAGGGGATCGGTGATCTCGACAAACGCTGTTTTGATATGCTTAGAACTGAAATTATTTATTCTAAAGGAATATTTAAGTTGCAATTATGCTATTTTAACTACATTAACTTACGTTTGATAGTTAAGTTTAAAATATTTATACATTTTAATTCTCCCTTGGTATGATGATAAACTAGCGGCTCACCCTCGCTTCGCTCAGGTTCGCCTCTAGAAAAACAAAAACAAATATATTACACGGGAGCTGTACTTTTTTCCGGGATAAAAAGTAGTCTATGTGTTATTCTGATGTATGAGCTATATTATTGTAAAATTTCATCAAAATCCATTCAGTAGTTTTTGCATGAAAGAGTAACAAACATACATCCATACATACATTCTTACAAATTTTCACGTTTATAATATTAGTATAGATATAGATTCTACTAAGTATGCCATTAAAATGTGTAATATTAATAATATTTTCCCGATATTTATATAGCTTGATATAAGCAAGAACTAATACAGTTTTATAAAATAATCAAACTATTTATTGAAATAAAAAAAAAAATATATATATATTATGTTGTTATTACTCAGAGAATGAAAACAAATTTAAAAAAATAATTATGTTTTTACATATATCATATACTCACTATTAAATAATATTAGGTATATTTAAGTGTACCTTCATAAGACGATTTAATGCATTTCTTTTTAGAATCTATAAACACGAAAGGCACCGTTTTACTTACTCATTTTAAAATTGAAAACTCCATTTCAACTTCAATTTAGATAGTGCCTATATGTGAGCTAGCAATCGTTTTGTATAATATATTATCTTAGTTGTTTCTATTTTATTTGAAAACCTTACTGGGGCATTAGAAGGTATCGTTAGAGTATTTAAATGCCTACTGCGTCGGAGATTCGATCCGCGCACGAGGTGAATATTTATGTAGGTCATAATATAGATGTTTGTATTTGCCTGATTAAACCAAAATGAGTCGTTAGGAAGCGCCATACAGCATGCGTCGTCTTTTACTGGGAGTAAAGGCCCGGTCGGTAGTTATTTAGTATTCTTTTCCTCCTAATAGAGAAATGAGAAGCTTTGTTTATGTATCTTGCACAGATTCTATAGTAAAAAATTACTACATGTAGGATATGTAATACCTACACTTTTTTTATTTTTTTAGATTACATTAGGATACATTTTGATAATAATACATTGGCATAATATGTATATGATATTGCCTATATGCCATTTTATTTTTCAATCACTCAAATCAAAATTTCAAAAATTTTTGAAAATTTTTGACTTATAGCCCACATGTGGAATCCAGATAACATAAGAAGACCAATAACATATTTTTCTGTATTAAAAATTTAAAATTTAGCACTCAGAAATCAAACAATAGTTATTATAGTATACTAGCAGAACCCGCGGCTTCGCTCGCGCTAAAACTACAAATAATCTCTAAGAAGGTAGTTTCATACAAACTTTCATCCCCTATTTTATCCCCTTATAGTATGAATTTTGAAAAATGCTAAGACACGTATTTACTTTTGTTGAAGAGCATATATACCAAGTTTCAAGTAATTCTGATAGTACATTTTTTTTTTTGGATTGTATTATAACGTGTCTTCCCGTGGGAATTAAGTAATCTCCTGCGATAAAAAGTAGCCTATCTCACTCTCCAGCTCTCCCAACTATCTCCACACAAAAAATCACGCCAATCCGTCACTCCGTTTCGACGTAAAAGAAGGACAGACAGACAAACAAAAACAAACAAACACAATTTCACATTTATAATATCAGTATAGATATGGATAACGTTAGTATTCAGATCGTAGTCCGTTTCACGGTTCAGAAGATTCCATATAAGGTGCTGCAATAATTCTATATTCATTTCGTTCCATATCGAATGTTGAAACAATGTAATGTCTCCCCCGTGAGCGATTCCGACGTCCGATGAAATAATGATTACCCGCTGGCTTTAGGTCCAGACTCTTTGGACATACATATTAATAGATTCCGATCGGCAATCTGTTGAATGCGAGTAAGATTTACCCGGATGAAAAATGCTCACTTTGAGAGATAATGTCTTCAATATTTCTAATAGTTTATTTATTAGTTTAGTTTATCTAATAGTTTTAATGGTATTTTTTAATTTCAAACTAGCGACTCACCCTCGCTTTGCTCAGGTTCATTCCTAGGTACGTTTTAACGTTTAGTATGAAATAGATATACTAATACATACATAGGTGTAGAAAAAAGGTAGGTATTTAAAAAAAAATTAATGTCCCAATTTTATATTAAATGGATCATAAGCATCGAAATATTCTTCATTTAGGAAATAAAGAATATTTATGATGAGCAAAAGTATAAAAGTAATGATGATAATGAGTTTTATATGCATTACTTGAGACATTATTGATTCCTCATACAAACTTCCACCCTCTTTTCACTCCCTTAAGGGATGATTTCTGGGATAAAAGTATCCTTTGCCTTTTCAGGGTCTAAAACTATCTTCATACGAAATTTTATCTGTATCAGTAGACAGACAGAGTCACTTTCGCGTTTATAATATTAGTATGGATCAACTCGATAAGAAGCTTTTTTTAATTTTACCATGTTTAAAATTTTGAGACTACTTATTATTTCCTGGTTTTGTTACAGTACAAGTTACTAATTAAAAAAATACTGCAAAATATTATAAGTAATTTTATTATGTATATATTATGTGTGTATTTTTTGGTCGCATGGCTGGAACGTTCAAAACATGACAAACAAAATTATGTGTAAATTATCAATGTAAGCTAACTCATTTCCAAATATCACTCTTTGTGAAACTGTTACAGTGTAAGCAAGCAGCAAACGCACTTGTTCATTTACTAGCAAATTGTTGCATTTGTAGGTAATAAATAATAATTTATACTGACAATATTTTGTTCGATAATTTTTTTTTGTCAAGATTTCTATTTTCAAATTTCCAGAATATTCTTTGTGGTACAAATATCAATTCCAGCGATTGCCATTAAAGAAGTGAACCATTCGCAGCCGAACGATTTTATTGTGATTGATTTACCATTTCAGTGGCAATAAAATTCCTTCGATTTTAACCCATCTAATGGATCCACGTAAAGGCTATATCAACTATTCAATTTCTATTCGAGTGATTTTTATTCCTTAGATATAAATCTGAAAGTGCGTATGTTGAACATTGTCTGAATTAAAACACGTCTTATTTTTTAGTTAGTGAGACTTAATTTAGTTAGTGAAGGAGTAGTTAATATAGCTGGCTAGTTGTAAATAAATAATCTGATTAACCTTTTGAAGTTAGAGCCTAGGCAAGAATGAATATTTGAACTAAGTTCATACACATTGCGTGTAATAATTTAACTGGTAATATATGACAGACACAACCATTAGACAAATGTATTTTGCTATATTGTATAAATTTTATTTATATCATTTCTTTCTGAATTTTATAAACAAATCTCGACACATGGAAATTTTAAGTGAATATTCTAACATGTCATTCTCTCTTGTTCCAGGAATGTGAAGGCGCGACACCGAGTTTAAGTAAAATAGAAATGTGTTTTAACAAATACTTGATAAAGTTGGCGGACTACTTTCGATTACATACATCTCGTTAAGTGGACTGAAGAATAAAAAAGTCGAAATGAGTTGCAAAGTTGTATTAACGAAGTTACTTTTGTGTTTTTGTTGTGTATCGGGAGTGTGGGGACGGTCGTGGGCGAACCATCATGACACCACAACGTCGACGACTCAAACTACACCTACGACTAGCCCTGCGCCAAAGAATTTTCACAATGACCCTCTTATTGTCGAGACAAAGAGTGGTCTAGTCAAGGGCTATGCTAAGACGGTGATGGGCCGTGAAGTGCACATTTTTACTGGGATACCATTTGCAAAACCTCCTCTAGGGCCATTGAGGTTCCGAAAACCTGTGCCAATTGATCCCTGGCATGGTGTTCTTGAAGCTACGGCAATGCCCAATAGTTGTTATCAAGAAAGATATGAATATTTCCCTGGATTCGAGGGAGAGGAAATGTGGAATCCTAACACTAACATTTCCGAAGACTGTCTTTATCTGAATATATGGGTGCCACAGCATTTAAGAGTTCGTCATCATCAAGATAAACCTCTTGCAGAAAGGCCTAAAGTGCCTATACTAGTATGGATTTACGGAGGAGGGTATATGAGTGGAACGGCTACACTTGACCTGTATAAAGCAGATATAATGGCCTCATCAAGTGATGTTATAGTAGCATCGATGCAGTATAGGGTTGGTGCATTTGGTTTTTTGTATTTAAATAAATATTTTTCACCTGGAAGTGAAGAAGCTCCAGGAAATATGGGCTTATGGGACCAGCAACTGGCGATACGTTGGATAAAAGAGAATGCTCGTGCGTTTGGTGGGGATCCTGATTTAATAACTTTATTTGGTGAGTCAGCTGGTGGAGGAAGTGTAAGCTTGCATATGCTGTCACCTGAGATGAAAGGATTATTTAAAAGAGGAATATTACAATCAGGCACCCTTAACGCACCCTGGAGTTGGATGACTGGAGAAAGAGCGCAAGATATCGGAAAAGTTTTAGTTGATGACTGCAATTGTAACAGTAGCCTATTAGTTGCTGATCCAAGTCTAGTGATGGATTGTATGCGTGGAGTAGATGCTAAGACTATTTCTGTCCAACAATGGAATTCTTATACAGGTATTCTAGGGTTCCCATCAGCTCCAACTGTTGACGGTATATTCCTGCCAAAAGATCCAGATACAATGATGAAAGAGGGACATTTTCATAATACTGAAGTTTTACTCGGAAGCAATCAAGATGAAGGTATATTTCATTATATTTATCAAATCATTAGACTTACTATTTAAAGTTACAAATACATAATATTACGCTTAGACTAATAATTTTAAAGTATATTTTAGTAACTACTGAAAAAACGGGTATTCCTACAAAATACTATATTAATTAAAGTTAAAATTGCAAGTTAAAATTAATGGCGTCCTAACGAGGCTCTTAACGACGCGAACGTTCAACTTCATTGCTGATTACCTTAACGGAAAACACTGACAGTAAAATTTTCTCAGAGCAGAGCAGAGTGGAAAATTATTCATCTAACAAATGACCCATATCAATCCTAGGTTCTTGCGGTAAAAGAAGTATCGAGTGACGTACGTGTCTAATAGTTATGGTATCAGTATTACAATCAAAACAAACTATTGCGGTTTGTGGTTTAACTCCAATGTCAATAGAAATACTTTTGACAATAATATTATAAGCTATAGATTATTTTGTGATTATTTAGATAAAAATTGCTGTAAAATCTTATTATTTATTTATTATGCAAAGGTAACTTAGTACGAAGAGACACTAAAAGTCGCAATTTGAAATTGAAACACACATTTATCAATTTTCAATGGCTGGGCAGCAAAGCAAACAGCTAATAAGCAAAACAAACAATGTTTATATTTTTGCTTTAAAAAGAACACTTGTATTTAATATACTTAAAATATAGACAGTGCACACTGAAACATGGCCTATA
Organism: Brenthis daphne; assembly: GCA_947093115.1. Classification (NCBI taxonomy): domain Eukaryota; kingdom Metazoa; phylum Arthropoda; class Insecta; order Lepidoptera; family Nymphalidae; genus Brenthis; species Brenthis daphne. The sequence goes on from OX352473.1 coordinate 27,615,904, forward strand.
ATAATATAAGTAACTAAATTAAAAAAAACAGATCGCCGAAGTAGACCGCTAGACGCTAGTAGACTATTAAAAACTATAACATACGATATTTATTTAATTAATAATGCCCTCCTAATTTATTTCGGCCACGGCGGCCAATCTCACTGAGACTAGCCAAATGCGCAGGAGATATTATAGTGCACAAGTGTACGCGCAGGCACAAGTGCATTCCCTATTCCTTTTCCTCTCAAAATCCGATGGGACGAAATTTGGACTCGCCTGGTGAGACTTTCACCGGTTGAGTCAAACCGAAGTCGAAACCGTCAGTCCTGCGCAACATGGGCAGTACGGGGGTGCAATATCGCCAACTTCTCAACTCTGGGCTGCTATTGAGAAGATCTTAACAGAAAAACAGAGAGAGAAATTAAACTTGGCCTGACCCGGTACTCGATCCCAGGGCCTCCGGATCAGCAGCCATACATGCTAGCGATTAAACTACCGAGGCAGTCTTTTAGTATTTGATATTAAAATGTACGTACCATATTATTATTAAGGGCATGAATATATTTTTATCATTTAGCTCATTAATTTTAAAAGCAGCCTCGAATACGCTGAGTTTACATTGTTCTTAAAGCCTGGTGTACCAGAAGTGTTTGCTTTCAGTATTACGGCTATAGGTATGTACTTATACATAAAACCAAGAGGTATTTTTCATTGCACAATATATTACCGTAGCCACAATAGTCGAGATTTTTGTTTACACTGCGCTTATTTATCCCTTGAAAAATAGGTATACCGTAGAGTAAACAAACTACGCCTCGTAAAAGACGAAGTAGTTAGCATATTTCATTACTTTGTTCATTGCCGTTTACAAGAACACTGAAAGTACCTTGTACTATCTTATTATTAGTTGAGATATTATGTTTAATTTTTCTGCTTTTTATTTGCCTAGCACACCCTTTTCCCGACATATTAAAGTATATATAAAAAACGGGATGTCGCTCAGACATATTGAAGACTTTAATAGGTTAGGATATGAGATTTTTGACTTAATATCCATTTTGAATAAACGAATTATAGGAAAAACAAAGACTACAAGTAATTTTGTATTGGAAAAAATAAGACATAAAAAATAAGCTTGAAAAATCCTGATACATAATTACAAATCCTATATTACCCAAAACATAACCTTTGTCACCTTGTTTTTATCATAAAGCGTGACATATCAATATCGGGCATAGAGTTCGAGGTCGTCTGCGTGGCACACACCTAAAGGTGGATGGGTAAGAGACCACGCTTGCGCAATAGCACGTAAACACAATATCCCGACGTGGCCCGTAGCCGTACTACCAAGTACTACAGACTCGCCCACGTAGTTAGGTTCCAATCTAGGGGGGCCTCATCCTCCCTGTCAAGGAGGGCGAAATAGGGTTGGCAGGTGTTCAGGACTTTACTATCTGGTCCGATAAATAGTTTTTGTGCGTACATTTTCTGATTTTCAAAAATTTTTATTCAAATTACTTAGATATTAATTTATATCGTCTATTCGTTTCTTATAAATACATTTTTAATGGAAAATATTTAAGTAAAAAATTCATAATATCAGCTGTCAAAGGAGTAAATTACAACTTAACATTAGTATATTTTACTTTGAAGTATATGGCAACAATATAAAACTTTGTGCTGATGATTATATTATATTCTATGTTTTCATTAAATAATATTAAATAAAATCGTGCAAGTACACCCCTAACTTCAGACTGTATAAGAGCAAGTTCTAGAAAACGTCGGATGGCTCCGACATCGGCCTTCTCATCCTTAGCATTTGTTATCCTTTATAAAATAATATTGGAATTAATCGTCTTGAGATTACAAAGGATTATTATGTCAAATGTTTTAACATAATTATCCGGCAATAAGTCGGCGTCTGTCCTATTCTGACAGACTAATACGATTTCTATCGATAGTCATCATATATTAAAGGAATTGTGTGAGAATTTGTTTTTGATAAAGGTATTTTTTAATCATCATTACATAATACTTTAATAATAATAGCAAAACCTAAATGATTTAATGTTGAGGCAATTCACGTGTTTTAAGAAACAATTTTCCTTAATTCGTTGTTTACGTGTTACGATGTTATAATTGTCTAAATTAATCACTGTGCCTATTATTTTATTATCTTATATTTATCATTGTTTAGGATTATGACCATTTATAACGAGCTTAATATTTTTTTGCTAATACTTTTTTATAGTTAGTATCATAATCTATACTAATATTATAAAGAGGTAAAGTTTGTGAGATTGTAAGCTTGTGACATTGGAGGGAGAAACTCTGGATCTACTGAATCGATTTAGATGAAATTTGGTAAGAACATATTTTGAAACCTTGGGAAAAACACTCGATACTTTTATCCCGGAAATCATCCCTTAAGGGGGTGAACATGGGGATGAAGTTAGTACGGGGAATCAACCTAGGGACGAACCCGAGCGAAGCGAGGGTGAGTCGCTAGTATTAGAATAAAAGTATTATTGGAATTGGGTATTTGCAACATTTTTTAATACCCGTACTGTTGCAAGAGTGAAATATGGACTTCCCCTTTTTAATTTTATAATATTACAAGATAATTAAATATAATCTATGTCGATACCAAAAATTCTAATCTAATATAGATCATAGAAATAAACATTTGTACATATACTTGATTATTAATAACCACTTTCTGGTCGAGCTGGGTAAAAAACGATTACGTTTTGTAAAACATTAAAATATTAGCAAAATCTAGACCTTTCATCCGCTTTGAATTAATGAACCAAATTTATACTTACTTCTATCCATTATATTAAATATGTGTTATGTCGGTTTATAAGCAATTAGGATCGTGCGCAGAGAATTAATTTAACGACACCTATCCTTTGTTCGGAAGAAAGTTTTATGTTCCTTTGACCCTTTGATAGAGAGTTAGTTTGGTTTGGAGTTTGGTATAATAAAATGAATTAAGTATTTTTACGTTAATTGATCATATACACATAATAAACAAATATATAAAATAATAAATATACCTTGGTGTTTCTAGCATAGTACGTACCAATTGATAAGATTAGAGACATCTGAAGTTCTGAGAACACTAACCACAAAACGAGTCAACGTTTGATGGTAACACTACCGGCGGAGAATGCTAGTAGCAAAAAATATGCTGCGCTTCTGATCTGGTTATTTCAGGTTTAGCTTTTGATCTGCAAAAATACTCAAATTCACGTTCGTACACGGCTAAAAGATCGATATTGCAGGTTGTTCCATGCAGCGATTTAAAAAATAGGTAAAGCTGAAACACTCGTATATATTACATAATATACTGAGATTTTTTTGGCATAATATGTTTATAAGGTAGTAGTAATTGGTTCAATTGTATGGAGAGTTCAAATCCCGGGCTTTTACTTCCGATATTCTCATGTGTGATTCAATTTCATGATTGAGAGAACTTAGCAAATTTTCGAAAAATGGAGTCCACCAACCCGCACTTCATCGACGTGGACTACGGCTAGTTCCCCTTCGCACTGAAAGGGGGTCCGGTCCGCGTGGGACGTTAAAGAAGCTGATATTATTTAACTTCATTGTTAGTATTAGATATGATTGAAAAAAAATACGGCGAAAAAATTAGGTTAGGCAAGTTCTTAAGTCTTTTATATTAGGAACATAGTAGACGTTATATATTTATTAGTTAGCTTTGCGGGTAAAAAATCTAGCTTAGCAGAATATTTTAATGTATCTGGAAAGCACGTTTCAGCGCACCAAGTGTTGGCAAGTGTGTTTTAATGAAGACACTCGTGCTGCTCGTTCCGTACACGTTCTATCTTATATTTATTCAAAATGTTACAGTGACCTTCATTATTGTAGGCAGCTGAATATAAAAGAAGAAAGTAGCTTAGTGGAATGACAAGGGAAAGCTAAACCTAGGAACTTTGAGGAAATATTTCTGTAGTTTGTCAAAAATTGTTTATGATGAGACAGTGTCATCCTTATTATATTAATATGATACCTGGTAGTTATGATTAAAATTGTGTTCTTTTAAAATAAACCAATAGTGAAGAAGAAAAAGTAGTAGTACAAATGAATTTATATTATAAACATATAATTACCAAACTTTGTATATTACAGGTTCTCAACGCATAAATTATTATTCGTATCTCGATTCCATCATTAGCTAAAAATAAACTTGTTAGAAATAAAAAATAAATAGTTACATTTATTTCTTTCAAAAAATATACCTGTATTGAACGGCTTTTTTTTGAAGTCTGTTAAAAACTAAATTCGCAAAAAAACTAAAACACTAAATCCTTTTAGTATGTCGTGATTAGAAATACGATTTCCTTGCGACCTTTATTTAAATAGTTGCATACAAAATTCTGTATTTTATATGCAAGGCTTCAGTGAATTATTTTCAAATGCTTGTAATGAAAAACAAACTACACATGCAATGTCGTTTGCAAAGATATAATTTTCATATTTAAATTGAATTCTCTTGGCTTATCATACGTCAGTTATGAATTGTTGGTTTAGCATTATTTTACTAAAACTTATGTTGTTCTTTTCTCAACAAATGAAAACAAAATTCTATTGTGCTTGCTTTCTAGTTTCAAATTTTCTCCTTATTCCAATTACGTTTCTTTATTTTATTCTTAGTCTAGTGGAAAAAGTTTATTATTTCAACATTAATGTTCGAAATTATGATGGCTTTTGAAGCCGTATTCCACGTAAGCGTTCTAAGAGTCAAATTTCGTATTATCATGCAAATAGTCCTTCTCTGGTCAAAACATAAACTATGTATACGTTTTCATATTGCGCTAAAGTTTTGATGAGGTTGAACACAAATCAAAGGCTTACGATATAAAGTATAAGGGTCTAAGATAGACCATAAACTAGATTACATCCCATAAACACAGTTTAACCCTCATTTAAATACAGTTAAAAGTTTTACAGCTTAAGGAGACCATAAGAGAATAATTGGTTTGGAAATGTTTCAACGTTTCCTATTTGCTAACAAGCCTCGTTATCAAGTTTATTTGAGTTATACTAGTTACGGTTTGAACTTCGGTTTGGTTATTCGTTTTATTATAAAATAACTGCTCTGTTTTAGAAAATTTGACTGTTTGAAATTCAATTTAATATTGGTTATTGATAAAATATACTAATAACACAAAATTATACTTAAAAGATGATTTCATTTCCTTTATTTTAAATTATTGGATTTCTAGTTCATATAATTTTCTCTATAAATAAAATGAAAAAGAAAATAATATCATATTTTTGATCAAAGGTTATTCAATAAAATGATTCAAGATATTCTGTGAAATATGATACCTATAACTTATTATTTACTTTCAGGAACATATTTTCTGCTTTACGACTTTCTCGATTATTTCGAAAAGGATGGTCCGAGTTTTCTGCAGAGGGAAAAGTTCTTGGAAATTATAGACACGATCTTTAAGGAATTCTCCAAAATCAAGAGAGAAGCCATTGTTTTTCAGGTAAATAATATTTTTTATAATAAGTTATTATATTTTAACTTTTTACTTTATTTATATTTTAAGTTTAAAAGTTAGACAAAAAATTTATAATATTACATTTTCTCTGAGCATTTCTTTATGTTACTAAACTGTGTATTAAACTTACTACTTTTTATTAAACGTTCTTATTTTTTTCATTTGGAATTATCTAGATCTGGAGTGTCTCAGACTTGATTGTTATTTTTTTCGCTTAGTCGTTGTGTTATAATGTATTATAAGGTAAAATCATGAACGAATTAACCACTGGACTAGACATATAAGCGGACGTACCTTTATCGGTCTTCTCAGTAACCAGGAGATTTTAGGCTTGGTCGTTTGTTTTTTGCGTCAGTCTCAAGCACTTATTTGTCAACAAAACATCTCCCAAAAATGACTAAATGTTCTGTTAAATGATGTAAAAACTATAACGGCGGAAGCAGCAGTATTTCTTTTCACTTGTAAATACATTATTTTATTACATTTATTGTTATTTATCACACAATTTAATTAAATGTAAAATAAAAAATCATATTATACAACTATGTTAAATATAGTCGATATTTCTATGTATTGTTGACATCTGACAACCATCATAAAATCCCTGGATTATACCATTCAGAACAAATGACTAAACTGTCGAGTGAGTCCATTTGACATCGACTAGTGCTTGACAATGTCGAAAAATATATCGATATTTGACAAAATTACTAAACGAATTGTGTTATTTGTACAGTACCATAACATAAAATACTTTTACCACAGTATCCTACAATCTGATGACAATAAATTTATAAAAATATTTTCTAAATCAAATAAGAATATAAATGCAAAAATTATAATTAGTATGTGTACTTAATTTTTTATTTTATTTTATTCCACATTTATATACTTTGGAATATTATTCCATTGTAATAATAATAAAGATCATTTTATTTCAACACATAAATTACACAAAATCAAACAATAATGTTTTAGCACTAAACTTCTGGGTTGGCGATTTGTAATAAAACACTTTACCACTTGCACTAATTATTTTACTTTCACGATCCAACACTCACTTTAATTTGCAATCTCTTTTTCTTTTTCCTAATTTCACAAATGTTTATTAAGAACTGAGCAATATTAGGACAGTGTCACATTTTTATAACTACCCGAGACAATCAATTGCCAATTAAAATAGTTCAATAACAGAATCAACAAAAACACTTTATTTAATTAAATTAGCTTAATATTTTTTTTAATCTTTACAAAATAATATTTATTATATATTAATGGAATATATACCCGATATTCATTTGTTCATTAATATTATTATAAGCCAACAGAATGTTGCCATCAATGCCATCGTATTTATATAAATCAAATTAAAAAATAATTATTATTTGACACATTATTATTGCCTCTTTAATTCATTTATTTTAATTTATTAAAATTAAAAGACGAAGAATAAATTAAAAGATGTAAAATATGATGACTATGCTAACCAATGTCTAAAATGTCATTCATTGGTTCATCGATATATGTATTTTATCGATTACGTTCAAGCACTAGAAATATTGTATTGTGTATCAGTGTTTATAATAATGTAATAAAATCTTTGTGTGCGTTATGCGTCACTTGGTTGAACTAGTTTTCATACATTTGTATTTTATGTCAGGTCCAGTCTCTAATTCGTTCATGGGTAAAATATATGAATAAAATAATATGAATTGATACACTTTTAATAAAACATTTGTAATGAAGAAAGATTTTTAAAATCAATATTAATTTTACCTATTTATAAGTGAGTCAAATGATATAAAAATAATATTTTAATTTTTTTAATGTGAAAAAAAAATCATCCTTATAATATACGTACAATATATTTCATTTAAACTTTAGTTTTCAGAAATTCTATAACGAGTTCTATATTTTTGAAGGTTTTATAATAAAATTCTGAGTCGAATCTGGAAATTAAATATTTTTGCCTGAATCTATAGTTTTTGGAATTTTTGTCTGACTGTCTATCTGGGAACGCATTAACCATTTAAATGAAATGATGTGATAATAGTTGGTTATCCGGGTCAACATATAGAATACTTTTTACTGCGGGAAAATATCTCATCTCTGAGAAATCTATACTAACCGTTAAAACGTACCTAGGGAGGTACTAGGGGAGGGAGGGTGAGTCGCTATATCATATATATTATATTTAGGCGACACTTTTGTCTATATCGTGTAAACACTCGGAATTTTAAATTTCCTAACGCAAATATTATTAGTTCTAAAGACCGATAGTTTATGTAGGACGACTGAATGATATGTGCCCTTAAGGCGTGGTGTTTCTTATATAAGTATAGGCTTGGCCACAGAGGTCATATACCTAGATCTGTTTTTAATTCTAGCCAATCCGTATTCTTTTCCATTGGTAATATAAGAAACATTGTATTCATAAGTACGAGTAGCTTTTGCATGCGATTTTTTCATCTATTTTTATGTAGGTTCAACCCAAATGATGATTATTATTTTTGGATCTGTTTAAGTTGTTTTAAATTTTATATAATTTTGTACGTTAAGTGTTCGTAGTAGAGATTTATTCCTGCGTTTAATTTACGATAGGGTTTGAACCGCAAATTAATATAAATAGGGCAACAAGTGATAGACATATATGCAGAAATGTTCAAATGTCACCCTGATACTTTACCATTATTGATAACTGCCAGCTGGAATTGTTATCATTGACTGTTCAACCAGTTTGAAATCATGCTTGTAGCCTGCTCGCTTGTCAACACTGTGAGTCGATAGGAGTAGCTTTTGTTTGTAGGTATTTTGGTCAAAATAAGTGATTTCGTAATTATTCGCTTTTTATTGTAACGTTTTTTGAAAAGATACCTGTATTTTTGGCAAATCAATACCTATAAAGAAAAAAATTACAGGGGTACAAAAGTTTATTAGATTTACTGCATATGATTAAATTTCGAAAACTTTTCGATTTCGTAAACTCGAAAGTTTGTGAGAATGGAAAGATATTTGTTAATCTTTCACGAAAGACTACTGAACGGGTTTTTATGAAACTTTACAGTAATATAGCACTTACATCATAGGCTATAATTTTATAAGATACCTATAGTAATTAGTACTACATAATTAAACTAAACGCGCGGCGCTGCGGGAAAATGTTAGTTAATCATTTAAAGAGATAAGAATAGGTACATAGAATAAAATTCAAGTATTAATTTATAAAACGCAGAAGAAAATATAGTCCTTAGGAACTAAAAATCTATTTGCACTGGTATTATCGATTTTATATCTGGCATTTTACAAACGCGCAAACGTTTGCAAATGGATGGCGCCATTTGTATAATGACGAATTATACAATATGCCCGCGACATATCGATGACAGATGGATTGCAAATCGGCTAAATGTCATACTACGTACTACGGTTTTTCGTATATAATTGTCGACATTGAGCTGGTTTTTATTGATAAACTAGCGCTTCACCCTCGCTTTGCTCAGGTTCGTCCCTAGGTACCTAAGTTTGATCGGTTAGTATAAAATACAAATTTTTGAATTTCTCGGCTTCTCTGTACTACAATATGCATGTATTATACATATACCCGCATTTGGCCCGGGTGGTGGACTACGGCCTGATCCCCTCCGTATTAAAGGGAGGCCCGTGCCCAGCAGTGGGATGTTCAAAAAGGGCTGAATACAATACAATAATACATACATATAAACCTTCCCCTTGAATCACTCTATCTATTGCTGAAAACTGCATTAAAATCCGTTGAGTAATTTAAAATATCTAAGTGAACAGACAGCGGAAGCGACTTCATTTTATACTATATAAAGATAATCATATTTATTGACCAATAAATATGTTTATCGGTAAATAATTGAATTGATTAAATACATACCTAATACAAATTACCATGTGCTGTTATGGAATATATTCTGAATCTGTTTTTTAATTTTGGTTTCCAATACAAACTTTCATCCCCATTGTCACCCCCTTAAGGGATGATTTCCGGGATAAAATGTATCCTATGTCCTTTCCAGGGTCTCAAACTATCTTCTTACCAAATTTTTATCTACTTGGTTCAGTAGATCCAGAGATTACCCCCTACAACGTCACAAACTCACAAACTTTACCTCTTTTATAATATTAGTATAGATTATTATTAAAGCGGTAATAAATAGTAAAAGTTAAAATATAGGTATACGTATACGTATGATTTATTTTAATAGATTATATAAATCTAAATATACATTTCTCATGTAGTATATCAAATTCTAAGATCCCGATCTATGTGGTGGACCCCTAACTCTATTTCCAGGCGAATTTTTTTTTAAACCACGAAACACATAAACAAACACGACCCAAGGGGGTTGTCACCAAAAATTTGCTCCAGGCCTTGTTTTAATTACTCCTAGAAAATATCTAAATGTGTTAAAGTGATCATTCTGTTTTAAATAACTATGCTTTAATACATCGCGTGTTTCAATTTATATCGCAACCAGCCAAAATCGTGTCCTTTGCTCCTTATGGGATCGCTCAAGCTTTAACTTTCAGTGTAATCACGCGATAGTAAAGAAAAATATTGTATTTTAAAACTATTATCTAAAGAAAATTCCAAAAATGTTAGTACGTACTTACTACTATTGGATAAAATGTTTAGTAAAACTTAATAAATCTAATTTTCTCTAATATATAAATTTCTCGTGACACAATGTTTTTGGTCGCACTCCTTTGAAACGGCTTGACCGATTTTAATGATATTTATTTGTATATTTGGTAGGTATGATAATAGGTCGTAAAGTATTTTTAGCCTCCTACCCCTACTTCCCATCTTTTAAGTAACTAGAGGCGAAAGAAATATAATTTAAAAAGAATACAAGAATTTACAGACACTTATTTCAGTGTAAAAGCAGCCTTATCACTTAAAGTGATCTCTTCCAGGCAACCTATATCAGAAAAAAACTCGTAGGGTAGTGGTATTTTAATTTTTAAACTATGCCTTTTTTATAAGTGGCCACTAGATGGTTTTATCAATATAAATATTAATACATATATTAGTACACTTGGGTGTTTGAGTATGGAGGATAAACTAAAGCCGCGGGCAAGGTCTAGTAAAATTTGTTAGATATTTAATATTGTCATGTGGGTGGGTGGCTATGACATGGTTAACAAAGAAAATAAAAATTATATATAAAATGTATTCAGCCCTTTTTAACGTCCCGCTGCTGGGCACGAGCCTCCCTTCAATACGAGGGGGATCAGGCCATAGTCCACCACGCTGGTCGAGTGCGGGTTGGCAGCCTTTACATGTCTTTCGAAAACTTGCTAAGTTCTCTCAGACATGCATGTTTCCTCACGATGTTTTCCTTCGCCGTAAGGCAAGTGGTAATCATGTTAGAAATGATTCGCACATGAAAGTATCAGAGGTGCGAGACCCGGGATTTGAACCCGCTTCACTCGGTTTCCCAAGCGAGCGCGTTACCACTGGCCTACCACTGTCTATATATAAAATGTCGTTAAATAATTATTTATATTTTACCTACTAAAAAGAAAGTAACATTGGCTTTAAAATAACTTATCAATTTTTAATTTATACGTAAACACTATTGAGGTAAGCCTATTTCTTAAAAAATGAATATTGAGTATCGTATCACAATTGACAATAAGTTAAGTTTAAGAAACCCAGAAAAACATATAGCTGAATTGAGTACAAACCTTTTCCTTTTTAAAGTCGGTCAAAAATTCTGGGGACAATAACCTCATAATGACATTGAGGTTTCAATGTAATTATCTTAGAAGACCCTTCCTAAAGATAATTATTACTTTATTTGCTTTTCAATAATTAAAGGAAAGTAAATTCTCAAGTAACAAATTGAGGTAAAGGGGACTCGGGAGCTCGGTAGCAATATGCCGGGTACTTACTAAATTGCATTTGCAATGTACAATATTATGATACAACTAGTGACTCACCCTCGCTCCTCTCGGATTCGTTCTTAGAAAGTTTTAACGGTTAGTATAGATTTATCAGAATAGAGATATTTTCCCGCAGTAAAAAGTATCCTATATTTCCAGACAGACGGACAAAAATTTTGAGAACTATAGATTTGGCCTTTGTATTGATAAGTAATTGTGACATACACACACACACACACACACACACACAGATACGAGTATTTTATAAATTCATCGCTGTATAATATAAAGCCAAAGAGTTTTTTTTTGTAGATTAAATGCGGGCGAAGCCGCGGGTTCTGCTAGTGAATATACAGGCACCAAATTCTTACTTTAAATATTTTTGTATGTAGAAAGTTTGACATTGAGGGCTTAGGGGTTGTTTGGCGGATTTCAATTAAACTTTTGTATAGCACAGATGATAATAATATACATACCTACTGCACAATGTATATTAAGTTCTTTTTTATTTATTTTTTCTTTAATTAATATTTTTAATTTAACTATTGAATTTTTGTCATACCATGTATATTTTTATGTATCCGATTTCGTGAAAGTTTTATATATAAGTTATAATGTGTAGTGTATAAGTCAAGCCCCGACAAACTCTCGATAAATCCCGAATAGAATGAAAGAAGAAAGAAAGAATGAAACTATTATTTAAAATGTCAAATTAATATTTGACATTTTAGGCTGATGCCTAAATCCAAGAAAGTAATATTAAAATGCAGATTTTTCATATGAAACGTTTTATTTCTAATTATTTAAAAATCTTCTATATCGCACGAAATAGTAGTCTTTTTTTTAATAAAATTGACGCGACCACATACTCGTATATATTATGTAAGTAAGTACATATTATGCATATAGGTAATTGTAAATGTAAATCGGTTCAGTAGATCCAGAGATTACCCCCTACAACGTCACAAACTCACAAACGTTACCTCTTTATAATATTAGTATAGATTTTTTGGAAAATCTTATTAAAATAGTCATTATTATCCATACAAAGGCCGAAACTACAGTTTTTAGAATTTTTGTCTGTCTGTCTGGAAAGCATTACAAGAAAACCACTGGGCAGATTTTTATGAAATTTTGTATGATGATAGCTGGTTATCGGGGTCAATATATAGGATACTTTTTACTGCGGAAAAATATTTCATCTCTGAGAAATCTATACTAAACGTTAAAACGTAGTTGGTAATATTATTATTAATATTGATGAAATTTAGTGAATTACGTCGTACGTAGTTTTCCAATAATTTTATCCTATTTTTATCACAGACAATGCATGAGGTACTTAATTCGTAATGATAAAATATAAAATTATTTTTTTAGCATATTATTTAATTTAACTCCACTTATATATGGCGGTGGAATAAATTAAATATATTAAATAAAAGACCAATAAATACCTATACTATAAACTTTCTAAAGTTTTTTCTTTTTAATATTTAACAGATAAATTTATTTTCTAAACTTGTGATTTTCGACTTGTATTTGAAAGAATGGTTTGTATACTAAGTAAAAATGACAAAAAGTGCGAGGGAACCCACAGAAAACACTATGTATGGTTCGTCATTATTCATATTTTTACCCTCAGCTATACATTGGCTAATGTCCCTGTGGAATTAAGTCTTTCCGAGAATCGAATAATGACGACTTCCCATTTTTAAATTGCGAGCTCCGATGGAAAATGATGTGCCCACGTATCAGTAATGCGAATAATTTAATTTTATTTGCCGCTTATTTGAATACCGCTTATTCAAAGGGAATTTTCTTACATTTTTCTTATTTTTACGTATACCTTTTCGTATTTATTTAAACTTAGATACGAGTAAATATTTTTATTTTTTCTATAGCATAAAATAACATTCACATATCATCCATACGGTTACAAGGTGGATCACATAGCCTATGATAAACTAAACGAATTAGTATATATCTATACTAATATTATAAAGAGGTAAAGTTTGTGAATTTGTGAGTTTGTGAGGTAGTTGGGGTAATCTTTGGATCTACTGAACCGATTTAGATGATATTTAGTAAGTAGATAGTTTGAGGCACTGGGAAGGGCATAGGATAGTTTTTATATCGGAAATCATCCTTTAAGGGAATTAAGTTAGAGACGAACCCGAGCGGGCGAAGGTGAGTCGTTAGCTTACAATATTTTTGTTATGTGGGAGAATTCTTGCTACCTCTAATAAGAGGGAGTAAGAATGTGAATGAATATATTTTTTCATTTTCTTAATTTATTACAAGTGATTAAGATTGGGCTACCAGTAAATAAATAATTTATTTTATAACACTATTATGTATAAAAATATAATTTACATAAGCATTTCAGCGCATTCTAATGATAGAGCGATTGAAACAGTAGATACAATGCTATATAAAAATAATAAATAATGTATGTATGTGTAATTTTTTAATTGTTTTTTTTTCTTTTAGTATACAGATTGGGAGGAAATAACGGATGGATACCTGAACCAAAAAATGATCGCTGATGTCGTGGGTGACTACTTCTTCGTGTGCCCCACAAATTATTTTGCGGAAATACTGGCTGACTCTGGAGTGGACGTTTACTACTACTATTTTACACATGTAAGTATCATATCTACTATCTACTATTCTGATTGAACTGACTTAATAATAATCCAATATAATATACAGAAAAAAACCTAAACCTTTGGGATTTTGGAAACAAAATGTACGATCATTTGAAAATACAATATTTCAAGGTTAAAAACGTATAATTTTAGTAATTAAAATAAATATATACCAACGATTTTGCATTGGTGGCAAGAATATTATGTAAATAAAACAGCTTTAAACCTAAGGTCGCGAGTTGGATTCCGATTACTTATATTTACGCCAAACATGAAAATCTGTATCACTAGTTAATCACTACGTTCTCTCACTAAGCCGCAAAGTATATGTATTTACCCCTTTTTAACTTCCAATTGCTGGGTACCGGTTTCCCTTCAATACGAGGGGGATCAAGCTATAGTCCATCACGTTGGCCAAGTGCGTTTTAACGGATATCTTTCGAAAACTTGTGAAGAAACTTGCAAAACCTAGGTTCTTTTAGATATACAGGTTTGCTTACGATATTTTCTTGCACCGTAAGACAAGTGGAAACTGATTTGCAAATGAAAATATATGATGTGAGACCTCGGATTCGAACCCGTTTTCTAGGCAAACGCACTACAACTGTGCCGTCCACTGTCTACAAAGAACCTATTTTTCATTTCTTATGATAATTTGCATCTTATTCCATTACCCGCTGCCACGTAATATACCTGTCAACCACAAAGCGTGAAGAAGCTTGCTGCATAATATTTTTTTACCATTTTTCTATCAACGTCGTATGAGAGTCAATAAATGTTGTACGGTATTTAAACTTATTTAATTTTATGAATTGCTCAGATCTTATTTAAACGTAAACAAAACAAATAAATCAACTGTATACTGATTAATTTTAATTGATTCTTCTTAATTTTAATCGGGCTACCGGTAAAGAAAATTTTGCTGTCGTGGCCCTTAAATACGTTTGGACTATAAATTTGCACCTACGAGTATATTTAAACATTATATTTAAAACAAATTAAGTTCTTTAAAAGACATCCAGACAGAATCGATTAAATTAAACAATGTAGTCAGGTATTATATTCTAGATATGAAAATATTGAAAATTCAACCCACGACTATAAAACAACTCTATTAAAATATATAAGTTCATCTTAATTTTAAAAGTTGAAAATGCATGCAACATAGCCTTGAATTTAAATAAACATTATCATACTAAAGCAGTAGAGCTTTAAAGATTTCACTAAACCATAAAAATACTTGCACAAAAATGTTAAAGAAATTTCCGTGTAGAAGCTCTTCAGAGCGCAGACCGGTTTGAGCTAACACGTTAATTTAGCTAACGAACCAAATGTTAGGGCCCTCGCAAAGAGGTTACATTTAGTTTTTGACCGGACGCTGCGGCGGTTGGTGACAGATATAGGTGAGT
Source organism: Brenthis daphne (assembly GCA_947093115.1). Classification (NCBI taxonomy): domain Eukaryota; kingdom Metazoa; phylum Arthropoda; class Insecta; order Lepidoptera; family Nymphalidae; genus Brenthis; species Brenthis daphne. Next base: position 27,631,402 of record OX352473.1, read on the forward strand.
GTGAAAATTGTATTTTCGAACATTCGTAATAAATCGATAGAAGTCAGACTATTTAATATATTAGAAGGTCAGGAGGAATTAATATGGGTGTGCCCTTTGCAGTTGGAATAAACCAATGGAAATGAATACAGCCTTGATTAATCTACTTGTTTAAAGATATACGAGTATACGTTTAAATAATATGTTATCTGAACTATTCAAAATAGAATATTGAATATAATTGCAAGATTCTTTGTACTCGTATATTTAAGAAAACCAAGTAAAAAACCTATCTGTCTGTGGCTTAAATTGAATATTGAATGATGATCATGATTAAATATTTACTAGTTGTTCTTGAAAAGGGGCTGATATTAAGTGTTGAGATTATTAAGTGGGGAGAATTCATTTTGATTTTTGGTTCCCGATATTTCGAATACTTTACAGCAATCCTGGGCACGAGCAAAAGTAAGGCTTTAGACATCTCAAAGGTCATTATATAGTTGTTACTAACAGTATCTACCCACAAAATTAAACTAGTCGTTCTGCGAACAGTAGACCTCGCGAGCGCAAATCGTTTTTGGAATCATTTATTCTGCTCATCAGGCCGAAGATCATGATCAGATCTTCGCCATTTTTTATGAGACCAACTTAAAGTTACTAACTGTCATATAAAAAAATCTCTGACGAAAAAAAATCTATAAACTGCTAACACCTGTATACCTTATTTCGTCCAGATTGGTTGTAAAATACGACCTGTACAGGAGTATCAACAAACTGACATAGAAAAGCAACAAGAAAGTATTATACACGGATATAATCTAAAAATAATTTTCATACTTTTACAAACTTGCACAATTACGAGAACAAGATACTTGTAATAGAACTTGTAATGTTACAAAGTAGAATAGACAGATACTCTTAAATTGAGAAATGAAATAAACTTTTACGATTGTGTTCTGCCATTGATGGATTTATACGGACATGAGTTAGTACATCGTGCAGTAAGCAAAGTGTACCGGATCTTGCTACGAATTACAGTTGCAGGAACTTTGTAGGTTGAAGAATGCTTTCTGCGATACACGCGATGTTACAAATGAAAAACTATGCGTTTGTACAACCACTTAGCTCTTACACAAGACTATCGGCTTTTCTTATTATTCATATTTCTCCTGGATTATTAAGTTTTCAGACATGTAAAATGTGATGAGTAATGGTGGTAGGAATCTCTCAGTGCGCAAATTTGACTTGCACTTTATCAAATTCCTGTAGTTTAAATTACTTTATTTTAAAAAATTTAGTTGTTTCTCAGTTACATTCATGGAGCACACTGGATATTTAATTATTTTTGATGTTTAGTGAACAAAAAATAAAAATGAGCACTATATAAATAATTTAAATGATACATCCATTTACTAAATTAGAGCTACAAAATCCAAAATATAGTCTCCGAGAATAGTGAGTGTGACATATGAACAAATGGCGACAGAGGAATTTTAACTTCCGGTTATCAAAACCTTAAAAATCTGTAGGTACATTTCCATTTAAGACATGCGATGCTATAAATATGTTTGAAATGACTGTTTCGCTCTATCTATGATCAATTTTTATGAAATGAATCTATTATAATGTATATCTGCACACCTATCGAGAAAGCATATATAATTCATGTCAAAGGTTACAATTTATATATTACTTTTATTTTCAAAGAGAAGATTGAAAAATTACAACTATAAATAAGTTTTAATCAAAGGAAGCTGGATATTCAATTACAATGGACTATTATTAGTATACCTTATTAAATATAAATTAGTAGATGGTATACCTAGTTAGTTTAAAATCATAAGATGCTCTTTATATAATGCAATAGAATACAATGCCAAGAAAGCAAAACAGGTTGAATAAGGTTTTCCCTCTTGAAAGCATTTTAATAATTAAAACCTATACTAACAAAGTGTAAGCTAAATTGTCAGCTGCAGTTCCGTTGCTTGACTTTCGAGTAAAATGAAAATTGTCTACAAAGAAATTTTTAACGTAAACACTTCATTAAAAATATTAGTGTCACGGAGTATTGTACTGTTCTACACTGTGCTTCTCATATGGGAAAAGGTTTCGTTTAATTAAAAAGGTTGAAAGAAGGCTGTTTAAACTTGCTTTTGTTATTTTTCTCGTTTGATGGCGTTCATGATTTCAAAATTTTCCAACAGAACTTTTAATCTCAGTAGCCCATCTCAATGGAACCATCCATACCATAAGATTGGCTAAAATATTTTAGTGTGCAAGTCAGTGCGGAAACGCAGAAGCAAGCACTATACCTTCGATACTGTGATTCGATTAGAGATGAGACAGAAAAATATTTGTTGAGTATCAATGGCCAGAACGAGTAATAATAAAACAATGCACTTCTGACTGATTTAGGCCACGGCGGCTTCATCTCATCTCATTGGGACAAGCCAATGCAAGCAATGTCCAGGTGATATTACAGTGCACAAGTATGCGTGCAAACACAAGTACACTCTCTATTTCTCTTAGATTCGTGCCATGAGCTTTAAATGCTCTCCGAGATAAGTGGAATACTGAAAACTGAGGAATTTTTCACAGAAAAACCAAATAACTATACTTGACCCGATCCGGGATTCGAATCAAGAAGGTGTAATAAACTATTAACTTCCCAATTCCAGATGGGCTAACAACCGTAGGTAAAATATAAGGAAAAACCAAAAATGATAGATTTATATTGACATCATTGCAATTGAAACGCTGCAGTACCGACTGACAAAAATTTTGATGTTCTACAGAACTGTTAGACAACGTTAAATCATATGTATTATACATACACTTTATAAAGCTCTCATAGATGAGAGCTCTTAACCTGTAAGGCAGTGGTCGCGGGGGATTCGCCTAGTGGTTGGTATATACTCGTAAATCCCGAAATGCAGTTGAAAAAGATAATAATGTACAATTTGAATTGTTATTACATGTTTTGTAATCTGACAAAAACTTCAGAATCTTTATACCATTTGATCACAATTTATTCCTTAATATTTGGAACATATGTGGATCGCAGCAAATGAACGTAATTTACACGGAGATTTTTATTTTGCTCCTGTTTACTATTTAAAAATCTGAAACACAACATATGTATGTACAACATACAGCATATGTACCTATGTAAAGGCTCTCGAGGAATTATCATCAAGGATTATTTATTACTTAATGATATTTCTGTGAATCTTAAATTTGGTTTCAATTGAAGATAGAGGCTAAAATTAGTTTTTGGGTATTGGAGATCTATATCAAAGTAATTCATAACATAGGTAAATCTTGACATGTGCCTATACATTTTAATTTATTTTTCGGCTATATTAAGCATAGGTAAGTGTATACTACAGTTAAGGTCTGGTGATTAGATTTCTATATTCTATTAGACTAGCAGAAGCGAATAAAACATTATTATGTAATAAGCTTGTGCTGTTCCATTGTACGGCACAGAGTAAAAATAAAGTAAGCAGGAATGAAAGAATTGACAGAAAACCAGATAACTCATATTTTTTGTGTAAAATAACAGCTCTGTAGTTTTCTGTCCAGAAATTCTAAATAGATACTCAGAGTTGGGAATTTAGTGATGTAAAAATCACTAATTTTACCAGTAGACTAATAATTGCTATTCAAATAAATAATTTGATTTATATTAATTTTACCTTCAGCTTATATTATATGAACGTACTGGTTATTTTTATACATTAATCTTATTAGCTGTGACATAACACGTGTACTATTTTTATATGGTCATGTGCGTCACAATTGCAATTCAAACGATGTCAATACATTGTTCGCAAATCCTCACCCTTGAGTATACTTGTCCTTTTGTGATTCAATCAAATAGCCGACCTGAATCTGAGCTATACAATTAAACTACAAATTAAACTTACTCAATAAAATATATCAGGCATTCAAATTTAACGAATTCAAGGCATGTTTTATAATAACTTCAGTTTTAATAGTTGGGAAGCTCTTCAATAACATTAAGTAGTGAGCGCAAATTTTATTTCATATGCACTCAAGTGTGCTTTCTTTTATGTAAGCGCATTTGCGTATATGTAAAATAATATTATTATACTATTCGGGAAAGTAAATGCTCCTTATTTTCAACGAAATAGTCTGAAATACTAAGGATGGATGTAGGATAACAACAATATGGTATTTCAAAGTTTAATGTAAAACACAGTTTTAATGAAGCCTAAAATGACGTTAGTTACGTAATAAAGTGAAATATTTATTTATTAAATTCATTGACGACTACTGCATTGATCGTGTTTAGGTACTGTTTTGTTTTGCAGAGGACGCTATTAAAATTCGCACACGAGGCGGAATTGATAAACCATAAAAAAATGCGTGTGTACTTATGTACGCACGTACTAAGAAGTTATACTTTTTTAGCGTAACAGAACAAAAATAGCTAAAGATTTCATCCCGTATGTCACAACTCTTGTTTGTAAAAGGAATGCAGCTAACTTCATCATGTCACTTTTTGGCTGTCGGTGTGCGCGCGTCGTAAAAATGTTACTCTCATATTTTTTTCCAAACGTGCCAAAACAAGTATAACTTCAAAAATTGAGGTCAAATGTTGTTCAAGGCAGTGGTAGCCCAGTGGAAACGCGTTACTCGGGAAACCGAGTGAAGCGGGTTTAAATCCCAGGTTTCGCACTTCTGATATTTTCATGAGCGAATCATTTCCATCATGATTACTACTTGCCTTACAGTGAAGGAAAACATCGTGAGGAAACCTGGGTGTCTGAGAGAACTTAGTAAGTTTTCGAAAAACATGTGTAGTGCGCCAACCCGCACTTGGCCAGCGTGGTGGACTATGATCTGATCCCCCTCGTATTGAAGGGAGGCCCGTGCCCAGCAGTGGGACGTTAAAGAAGGACTGAATACGTTGTGTTAAGAAAATTCACTTAATAAATTATTACCGTCATACGTCCGTTGAAGCTTTTTATGCAAGGAGATGAAGTCACCCCATCCACTAATTGCCAGTCTCAATAACCTACCAGCAGTTAATTTCGGATGTCGACTTAAGTTTCACCGTGACATTTAAACTATCTGTTATTGACGTTTTAATAATAACATTTCTGTAGGTCTAATTAAAGCATAATTCGGTTCCCTTAATTATTGTTAACTCTGCTACTAATAGTTTTGTTTAATAAGTTATTGAAATTTTTGTATATAAGAAAATTCGGCCGAACCATTTTTTTTACTGAGTTAAGTAATTCAAACCTTGTTTTGATCTTATGTTTCTACTAGATAAGGTATCAGTATTTTGTTTGGAAATTAAAGAAATCTTATAAAGATAAAAAAAGTCTTATAAAGAAAGAAAATTTAAAGCTTTAATAGTCATTAACTAGAATCGAACAGAACAATTTAGAAAAGTAAATATAATGTAATAAAAACTTGGAAAAAACCGACTTCCAGCCATAAAAACTAAAAAAAAAACTGAACGAGTATTTTCATTTACCATAGATACCTAATCAGATATTTTCGAAGTCGGTGCCAGCCGACTTAACCGACTTCCAAAAATAAGGATTTCCTTTTTGGAAGTCGGTTGAAAATGAAAAATAACGAAATATTGAATAGCCCGCATTTTAACGTTAACATACATTATTTACATCTATAAACATATGTGATACACTGATAAGGTACAGAAATCAAAACAAATCCTCTGTTAGAAAATCACGCCGAACTATTTGTAAATTATATTTTAAATATCTCTCGGGATTCAGTTTGAATGTGAATGGTAAATATATTTGATTGCATTAAATAGAAATTGAATAAACATTGTAACAAATTGAAACTTATATAGGCTTTGTTATTAGTATCGAAATGTAGTCATTGAATGAGGAAGAATATTTTAGATGACATTTCAAATTACTTATCTTTACATAATTTTATAAATACAAAAGTTCATCGGTTTGTTTGTTCCACCATCTTTAGTATATTATACAAAATTGGTAGTAAAAGAAATTTGATGTTTGTTAACGTGATATTTTGTGGATACGCATAGCCTACTTCTTATTATGCCGGAAAAATTATGGTTGGGGTAAAGAGTTTGTCTGATAATTTTCCATTTGTATACTTACATTTTCAACCGACTTCAAAAAGGAGGAGGTTCTCAATTCGACTGTATGTTTTTTTTTTTTTTTTTTTTTTTTTTTTTTATGTTTGTTACCTCAGAACTCCGTCATTTATTAACCGATTTGGACAATTTTTGTTTTGTTTGAAAGGGTATACTTCCAGATTGGTCCCATTTAAATTTCAAAAAAAAAATACCACCCCTAAGGGTGGAAAAACAACTAATAATGAATTTAACCTACTTCTAATTGTCATATTGACTTGAAACTTTGCAAGTATTTCTATTTTCGTTGATAGTACAGTGGTTCGGTGTTGTTGACCTGATCTGATGGCAAGGCCAGAAGGTGGATAGGTGGAACTCTTTAACGGCTAATAGTAGATACTTTGAGTTTGGGCTTATTTTGTTTGATTTGACAAGCCTAACACGTTAGAATCCTTACTTTGCTACTACTGTCTACACTAAAAAGGGAAAAATAAAAACTTTTTAACAAAAAAATAAAAACCGACTTCAAACAAAAGCACTAAAAAGTGAAAAATAACTGATTGGTAGTTTTCATTTACTATACATACCTAATCAAATATTTTCGAAGTCGGTGTGCTTTGGCTAAGTAATTAAAGCCTACCTATTAAATACATACCTAATCAAATATTTTCGAAATCGATGCCAGCCCATACAAAGCAAAGCACACCGACTTCGAAAATATTTGATTAGGTATGTATAGTAAATGAAAACTACCAATCAGTTATTTTTCACTTTTTAGTGCTTTTGTTTGAAGTCGGTTTTTATTTTTTTGTTAAAAAGTTTTTATTTGCTAAGTTTTCATACATTGAACCAGAATTTTGGGAAAATTTATAAAATCTGGCGACTCACCCTCGCTTCGGTTTCGTCTCTAGCTTACTTCCCAATTCAAATCTTCATCCCCATTTTTACTCCCTTAAGGTACTATTTTCAGGTTAAAAAGGATCCTATGTCCTTCCTACGGTCTCAAACTATCTTTTTAGGAAATTTCATTTAAATCGGTTCAGTAGATCCAGAAATTACCCCTTTCAACCTCACAAACTTTACCTCTTTATAATATTAGTATAGATAAGATAATCTCTAATGAAGATTGTTTTTATAATATGTATTAAATATACATATAATATATTTATTTTTTCTGTAACTTTCCAGTAACAATGCTACGGGCTGTTGTCATTTATATATTCTTTTCATACAAGTAACCTACATATATACATTAGAGTATATGTATGTTAACACAACTTAAAGCTGTCTGATTACTTCAGGGAATTTTCGTTTGCTTCAGAACGTTAGCGCATTGTGCACAATCGAGTTGATTGATCGATGGCTAAAGAGATGTCAAACATAGTGTGAAAATATAATATGTTTTACACTTGCTGTGAATCTTGCTAATTCCTATGTCTCAAACTACATAGTACAATGTTTCTTAAATTGATTATATTCACTTGTTTTTTTTTTCATACTTTAATTTTTTATTTAGAACAAAGGTTCTATGAAAAAGTGAAAGCACTAGTATATTTTTTTTCAATTGAAATTATTTTAAAAAAAATCTATCCAGGTTTATATATAATATATAATATAATAATATATATATATATATATATATATATATATATATATATATATATATATATATATATATATATATATATATATCATAGATAGTATTTTAAATGTCTCTAAGTTTTTTCCATAATTTTTATATTATATCCTATGAAACTCGCGGTATCATAAATAATCCAACGACGTATAATTCGTCAAAATCAGTTAAGCCATTTAGTAATTACATGCGATCGGACATACATACCTACATACAGGTCCAACACACATCCCTCTCATGGACTTCGCCGCAGTTGGGTAAAAATAGCTTAAACACCAAAATCATACGTCCTATGCTAAGCTACTATAACTGACTGAAATCGATATTTATCATATCGCACAGAAATAAGGGATTAATTTTGTTAATAAGAGATATCTAAAAGCGCCAATTTGATGATGGTATGAGGTTTGATAGATAATTGGCGATAATGATATCACCTCGGTATAAAACCTATATAGGTCAGTTATTTTAGTATCACAAATATATATTTCACTTTTATTTGTATGTATATCTATTAGAGGAAGAGCCCGTGAACGCCAGACCTTCGTCATTTTATAAAGGCTGAAAGTTTGTCAGCGCATGGTCCCAACACAGATAAGAACGATCGACCATTATGAAGTTCAGGCTATGGTGGCTTTGGCAGGTACACGGTACTAAAGGTATTTAAAATACCGATCTAAATTCGTCAAATAATAAAGTGTGATTTTTGGTATTACCTTCAGAACATTATTAAAAATCACGTCATTCAATGCCAGACACTTAATAACATCGTGGCAAACCCTTGCCAGACACCCTTTTCATGAAATCATAATTCTACTTACGTTATAGTATAAAAGCTGATTTTTATATATAATACTTGGGTAATAATTAGATGTTTTATAAGACTGCTAGCATAGCATTTATTTTTAGAGATTTTTTGCAGTATTAGCGTGAGCGAAGCCGCGGGTTCTGCTAGTTGTATATAAATGAAAACACTGGGTTCTGAATTATACAGTACTAATCCACAATGTTGATGAAATTAAAATTTTACCTGTATATATTACTAATAGGTTTGGGCCCACAGCTCGAGTGTGAGTTTGTGTGCTCGTCAGTTTTAGTATAAGACTATTAAGTATAGTATAGTTTAATTATATGAGGCCCAGTGGCAATGCGATCGCTTGTAAATCCAAGTGAAGCGAGTTCAAATCTCGGGACTTGCACCTCTGGTATTGTCTTGTGCGAATGATTTTTAAACATAAATACCGCTAATATGATGAAGAAAAACATAATGAGGAAAACTGCATGTTTGAGAGAACCAATCAACCTGTTCTTGTCTTGCGTAGTGGACTATGGCCTGAACCCCTCTTGTATTGAGAGGACGCCTAGGCCCAGTATTTGGATGCTAAGAAAAGGGCTGAATTCACTTCCTTGCACGTAACAAGGAAGTTACTTACATACATAATAGACTCAGTCATTCGAATATTAGTGCGATGCAAATGCTGCTTAAAAACCATAATATTCCCATTAAGACTTTTGGTAAACTAGCTTTCGTTCTACATTTTAAAATTTAAAATGTTTTCTCAAATCTGCAGGAGATAAATCTCTTTAAGATATTTAAAATGATTTTACAGTGTAACTTAAACAAGTACTTGTAACATCGACAAACTGCCAAAGTATGAAAAGAGCGTTTTCGCTAACGTTGTTTACTCTAGGGATCTTGCCTGGAGTAATATTTAAGTTTCGAGAATGTAAACGATGTTGTATTTTCCAATATGTTATTTCAATGAATAATACAAAAATTGTATCACACTATTATGATTTATATAAGTTTCTATAACTATAATATATTCTATTAATATATATAAATTTCAGTAAATTAATAAAACTTATTTACCGATTTCAAAAAAAGAAGGAAGTACATATTTTTTATGTATTTACGTGACACATTTATCAACTGGTAAACAGTGTGATTTAAATATATCCGCGAAATAATCCGAAAAGATAGTTTTATTTAAAAATGTCAAATATTCGCGTAAATCTGAGAAAGTATTATAGTGTGATTTAATTTTTAATTAAGGGGTATCTCAAGGGCATATATCCTATATAAATTTATGAAAAATCACATTTAAAGGTAGAATAATTATTTAAAAGTGTCAGTTTAAATTATGTTAAAGCTAAGTTCAAATTCAAAGTATCGAGTAAATTAATAAATACTCCCAAAAATAACATGCTTAATGCTTATAATAAGGACAGAACAAAACGCACATGTTGACTGAGCCACACATTAGGTAGAAACATAATATATAAAGGTTCCCTTGCAAGATTGAAACAAACATTGAGTACATAATTAGTAAAAATTGCAAGGGATTTTATTACATTTTACGTCAACATTTTTTGGCAAAAGTAGAACATTTTTCACTCAAACTTAAACGGGCGACCTAAATTTGAATAAATGGGATAAATGGTCGCAATAAATCAGGAAGCTAAGTAGCGGCAGCAACTTGTCGACTCACTCTTCGACAAAATCCTAACAGAACAGAATATAAGTAGGTCAGTCTATTGGCGACCCGAATCTTTTAATAAATTTACCGAATTTGGAACTGCATTCAATATAGAAAATATTGATATATTGATGTTCATATGATAATATGTAACAGATGTTTATTTCTGGCAAGAGTTATGTTAGCTAACGGTCACATAAATAAATATAAATATGTTGGGACATTAACACACAGCACCATCTAGTTCCATGGTGAGCAATGGATTCAAGCTTGTGTTACAGATACCAGATAGTTGATACACTACATATACCTGTATAACTTTAAATACATAGGTACATATTATAAATATAATCATCCACGAGTGGAGTACAAATATTCGTGCTCATCACATAAATGAATATGCCCCTAGCGGGACTCGTAATCGTGATCGCTGGCACAGCAAGTTGTAGGGACTTACAAACTGAGCCAAACGTGTCGTCAAATTCAGAAAATCTTTTAGTGATAAGATATTATAATCTTAAAATGTGGCCATTGAGACTTCCTCATTTCCGATATCATTCTCAGAAGGATCTATTATTGCAAAAACTTAATTAAGTGTTTGTAAGATCACCTATATGCATAACACAATAGGCATATGGTAATTAATTTATAACTTCAGGGTTATAAATTAAAGATATATAGTTAATAGCGACGACCTCGCTTTGCTCGAGTTCGACTCTAGGTATGTTTTCATTTTTTTGAACGGGACCCTATTCTAAAATAAAAGTAGCTTTAGTTACTCCTTATAGCATCAGCTATTTGCCAGTGAAAGTCCCGTCAAAATCAGTCTAGCCGTTTCAGAGATTAGCCATAACAAACAGACAGACGGACAGATAGGCAGACAAAAATTTTAAAAATTGTGTTTTACGTATAAGTACCGTATATAATTTTATATGCATTTAGTAAAAAGCTGTTATTTTGTAATTACAAACAGACCCTTCAATTTTATTTATCTGTATAGATGTATATACTAGCGATTCATCCTCGCTCCGCTAGGATTTGTCCCTAATTAGGTACTTTCTAACGTTTAATACCTATAGGTTTCTCAGAGATGAGATGTTTTTCCGCGGTAAAAAGTATCCTATATTTTGACCCGGATAACCAGCTATAATCATACTAAACATCAATATCTGTCCAGTGATTTCTTCGTGATGTGTTCCTAGACAGACAGACAAAAATTCTAAAAACTTTAAATTCGGTGTTTGTATCAAGAAGATTGACTATTCAATATTATTACTATTACAATAAGATTTTCCAAAGATTATTTAATGTACAGATTCGACTCAGAATTTTACTATATGTAACTATAGAAGAGTCAGACGATCTCTTTTGCTGATATGATGTTTAGAACATACTCACGCACGCATATAACAAAGCCAAGCTTAGAAATTAAGGATTAAAGTTAGTTGTCTGTAATTTTGACTAAGAACGTTGTTTTGTTACAACCGCGTTAACATAACTCAAGTTAAATTCTATATCCAGGTTCATAAGAAATACATGTTATGAAAATGTGAAGGGCTTAGGAAAATGTACGTATAGCTAACGTAATAAATTTTTGGTAAAAATTAGTTATAGTTAGTCCATAATAATGTGAAGTTTGAAAACAAAATGTTTTTAGTTGTACAGTAAAAAGGAGCAAATATTTTTACTTGACTAACTTTTTCCCGTGTTTTTTTGCTCTGAACTCAACTCCTAAGGATTGTAGCGATATATTAGATAGCTAAAACCTTTCTAAATAAATAAGTTACAAAATGTTAAGAAAAGACCGATCTTCATAGACGGTTCCAGATACTAAAAAAAAAAAAATAATAAAAAAAATAATTTCAAAAATATAATTTCTTCCGACTTTATAATATTGGTATAGAAGTTATATTAACTCTCCAAATCGTACTATGTGGTAAAGATTACACTGTATATTCTAATATAACTCTTTAAATAATACTATGAAGCTGTACTTTGATGTGAAATGGCTAGTACAGTCAAAACAAACATTTATTCCGTCGAGGTCTAATAATTTAAGCATGGTCAGACATCAGCAGATCAAAGGTCACGGGATTAACAAGCTATTTCGGGCCGTGACCAGTTAGTAATTCTGGTTAGTGCATCCAGTTTGTTGGTTAACAATTTGCTTAGCGATTCAGTTCAGTGTTTTTAATTGTACAGTATCTATATTTTATATTTATAACTAATTCAAATAACACATTCTTATATTTAAGCGAATATTTGATATTTAAAAAAAATCGTATTCACGATGATCCCATACCCACAGGCGACTTAGAACTTCTAAGCCTCCGAAGATATGTTAGCTCTGTATGTGGTTTCGTTTGTACAACGGAGAGTGTTCTAATGAACTTTTTGATCTGGTGTCACCGTCGCGTTTCTGACATCACACCCTTCGCCGTCGGATTGGATGTCATCCACACATCCTAGACGCTTGATGTCCCACAAATGTGCACGCATCACGTTCATTTTTAATTCACACGTGCAAATTGTGGAACAATCTTCCTCTTAAGGTTTTGCCTAAGAGCTATAATATGGGACTCTTTAATGAACGACATCGGACGCGACGATGGATACTTACCATTAGGTGGATCGTTTTCTCATTTGCCCCATGGTCTATAAAAAATAGTATTTGAATTTAGTTTTTCTTCTCTGTAAGAAACTACAATATATTAATTTTTAGTGCATCAGTTTTTGTTACCATTAATGTATTATAATATTTCGATTAATTTTCGTATATTGAGGATGTGTTTGCTCTTGAGTTTGTAGGGATTTTAGGCGTTGTATATTCCCCATATTTACCAAGCCCCTACTTGTATTTGTTCAGTCGATATGAGTATTTTTGTGCCATCTTGTACATTTATCATCTTTTTATTTTTATTTACAGCAGCAAATATTTTACAAATAAGGTCTTATACATATTTGTCCAATTAAATTCTTTTATTCCACTTTATTTTACGTTGAGAGTACTACACGTAAAGAATATAACGATTTAAATTTAAATAAAACTACATTTCATTATACAAAATTTAAAAGTTCATTTTACAGCACCTTATATACACAAATATATAATACACGATAATACGAGATAATTTATAGTTCACAAACTACTTTTTCTAAAAACATATATATTGTTTTATGAAAATTAAAAATGTAAATCTGAAAATCTTTCTATTGAAAAATTTGGGACGAAACAAATAGCCCCGGTATGGGGTTGGTCGTTTCATCGTAAGGTGAATGGTTCCGGCCACATTATTGATCACTTCTAAAGGGTAAACCTTAACAATTGTAAATAGAGATACTAAGTATGTTGGTTTATTGATTTATCGATTATATATTGGTACAGTTTTATGCTACTAGCGACCTACACTGGCTTCGTTCGGGTTCGTCCCTAGGCGTCTTTTGTATTTATGCTAGCAAATACAGACAACCTTCACCTTTTGGTAAATTTTATTACCATAACCTATATAATGCATGTGTTACTCTAGTTTTTGGTGAGCTTAATTTCATCCAAATCCGTTAAGACGTTTCGACGTGAAGCAGTAATAAAACATACACACACAAATTGTGATTGGTAACAAAGTAATATTTTTTTTAATCACATACGCTTTTATTTAAGTACACTTTAATATAAATATTTCTGTAAATCTTGTATTTCAATGAAAAAAAATACTGGTCAGATTATATTTTATGCGAACTGATTTTTTATAAAATACAGTATGTTTTTATATGCTTTTATCGGTAAAATGAATAATTTGCGACTGCAAATATGTTGGTAAAATCATAAATAATAATATATTGAGGATTTATTTATATAGGAAAATGATATCCTGTAGAGGATAGTTCACCGGTTAATGATGTTACTAAGAACAGCAGTCCCTAACATAAGGGGAATATTTATCGCAAAATTAATCAATATCGTAGAAGATCGTAGAGTTCTCTACATAACATATCATTAAGGATACGCCTGTTAAAAATAATGATGGTTTAATATTTTACACAAACCATACGAATATTCTTAAATCATTAGAAAATATAATCTGCCTTTACACACAATAAAATTGTAACTAAGCCGAATCTGTACAATAAATATTTTTTGAAAAATCTTATTAAAATAAAAATTATTATCGATACAGAGGCCGAATCTATAGTTTTTAGATTTTGTGTCTGTCTGTCTGTTACCGCATCACAAAAAAACCACTGAAGGGATTTTGATGAAATTTAGTATGGTAATAGCGGGTTATCCGGGTCAACAGTCAACCCATAACCCATAGGATACTTTTTACCGCGGGAAAATATCTCATTTCTGAGAAAAATACAAAAAATGCAATGTAAGAGTATACTAATATGTAAAACCTAAGAATTTGGTTTTTGGTCATCTAAACGCGAGTGGAGCCGTGGGCAATGCTAGTGAAAAAATATAAAGTTAATAATATTCATATGTGATGTGATGTTCTCCTGGCCGATTCCGGCCACGGCGGCCAATCTCATTGAGACTAGCCAACTGCGCAGGAGATATTATAGTGCACAAGTGTACGCGCAGACACAAGTGCACTCTCTATTCCTGTCACTCTCATACTCCGGTGGGACGACTGCTCGACACGACCAGTGAGAGTTAAGGCGCAGGACCGACAGCTTTACGTGCTCTCCGAGGTACGGGGGTGAAACACCGCCAACTTCCCAACTCCGGGCTGTTACTGAGACTTACTATACAGAAAGACTCAATAACTAAACTTGGCCCGACCTGGGACTCGAACCCAGGACCTCCGAGTGTGCAGCCGTACATGCTAGCCACTACACCACCGAGGCAGTTAATAATATAATATTCATATAATACGTACATATACACAGTGTATATTTCTAATATCACGTACAATTTGCGTACATATAAATAAATTGCACAAAATTTAATTAAAAAATTGTTACACTGTTGACAAAATAAACAAAAACATAAAACCGAGTTATGTTTTATTCATATTAAAATAAATATGTATAGACGCTAGTATTCCAATTTGCGTCCCCTGTCGGAGATAATAGTGTATCCTGTTACATACACCAGTGCAATCAGCGTAACAGATTTGAATCAACATTATTGTGCACTAACGTTTGCATTTAGCTCTGTCTTAGCGTTAAACGTAAACAAAAAATATCGATAAAGTGCGAATAGAATTTACAAACAAATCGTTACTACGATTTCATATAAACTATATGTATATTTATATTCATATTATATACCATATATATATATATATATATATATATATATATATATATATATATATATATATATTCATATAGACAATACGGTTCCATATAGACCCTTGGGGTACCAAATTTTAAAAATCTGGCCATGTCATATGACCTTACATGTACATATATAAACTATGTTAAGTTTAAAATATAGGTATTTAATATGAGAAAAAAACTGTATTTTATACTTAACGAGTATTTAAGAACATCTATCTACGCCGTAGTTTCTTTTAAGATCGCGATACATCATCGTCAACTATTCACCGAGATTGATTGAATCGGTGCACGACATTATTTCTAATCAAAATTTTTGAGGACTTGAGTTGTCTGCAGACCATCCTTGGCAGCATCAGATCTTGATCATCTTAAGTCAATGTAATCATTGGTTTTGTGTAATATGAAAAAGATTCTGAAATATAAAATATATTCCGTGATATTTATTTACTTGTTTATTCAGGAAAGCAATTTTATTCTATTATTAATAATATTATATATTTATATTCGTAATAATTTATATTTAACGGTACGTTAAATATAATATGTTTTACGTTTTAACGGTTAGTATGAAATAATCCGAAAAGATAATTTTATTTAGAATGTCATATATTCGCGTAAATCTAAGAAATTATTATTAAAAAGTTTTTAAATATCCTAATGAAGTTTCAAAACTATTAAATAGACTAAACTAACACTCGTCTATACTAATACTTTCTTAGATTTACGCGAATATTTGTCATTTTAAATAAAACTACCTTTTCGGATTTTTTCGCGGAGTTATTTGGATTTTTGGTTCGTCTATACTAGTTTGGTCTAAGACTCATATTCAAATACTGTTCAAACTAAATGTGCTTTGGAAAAGAAGCGTTCATAGTCAATGCATAACTTCTGGCAACTTGAACTAAATTGAAACACCCAATAACAATAACTTTATCACGACATTTCTTTATTTATACACTGTTTTTTTTTATGAAGATTTTTCACGCAATTTCGCTTATGGAGTCGCTATAAATTACTTATTTTACTTAGAAATAATGTAGCTTTCTATAAATGAAAGCATTTTTTGAAACGACTCATTTGAAGTGGCAGTCAAAATTTAAAAAAACCAAGTCTATCCTACGGGAATTGTACATTTTTCTGAGATAAAAAGTAGCCTATGTGCTATTTTCATAGATAGCTGTATTATTGTAAAGTTCTATTAAAATCCATTCAGTAGTTTTTACGTGAAAGAGTAACAAAAATCCAAACATCTATACTTCCTCACAAACTTTTGCATTTGTAATATTAGTAAGATTAAATAGGGAGGGTAAGATAATAAAATTGTCTATAAAAATAAACCTGTCAATACAACATAAAACTATATAAATAAAAATAGATTGATGATGCAGCGATAAAAATATCAATAGTTTAAATACAAAAGCTTTATTTTCACAGCAGTATTTTCGTACAGAAATGAATTGTGACTATATTATCACAATATCGACGTGTTATGAAAATTTTATCTACTTCCGAATAAAATGATTCTAATTAAAGTTGTTCTGTAAAATATTTCTAATATTCTTGCGTATTAAATCTTTAGAGACTGAGTGAGAGAAATTAAGTCTAAAATTTAAAAGATCAAATCGTGCGTCAAAAACATTGATATTAAAGTTGACTTAGTCAAAAATATGACGACACTCTTTGTACTGTAATTTTTTTAATTCTAATTCTATACTAGGTATGTAAATTACAAAAGCAAAATAAACCGACTGTGTAAAAAGCGATACTATAAAAAAGGAAATAAATGATGAGTGCAGACATACATACATATAAAAAGGCTTACAGAAAATATAAAACAGTAATTGTTCTAATAAACATATATATACTAGTGTAATATAGCTTCTATGTATACTAATATTATAAAGAGGTAAATAAAGAATGTGAGTTTGTGTCGTTGTAGGGGATAATCTCTGGATCTACTAATCCGATTTAGATGAAATTTGGTAAGAAGTTAGTTTAAGACTCTGGAAAAGACACAGGATACTTTTTATCCTGGAAATCACCCCTTAAGGGATTGAAAATGGGGATGAAAGTTTGTATTGGGAAGCAAGCTAGGGACGAACCCGAGTCGCTCGTAGTCTAATATAGTACGAAGTAATTAATAGTATATTATAAGTAAATATAGTAATAGCTTATAGTTTCTTTATATAATGAAGACAAAACATTTCAGAACGTTTTTCTCCTCTATTTGTCAACCGATTTTCTCATTTTTGTTTAGTAGCCGTTGACGAGCTGTAGTATTAGTATAAAAAAATTAATATGGAAACAAATTTTTATAAAGATAGGTGAAAACTAAATAGTTCATAATTATTATTTATAAATTTTCAATGAAAATTATGTTCCAATTTCGATCACTGGGCGAAACTAGAATATATGTATATGACGTACCGACACTTTAAAAGACGTTCAAACAAATAAACGTTTGGAAGTAACTTAGCTCTTGTAAAATTGATAAGATATACATTGAAATGTTAACATAATATTTGTATGATTAGAAACAAAATTAGAATTCATAAATTTAATAACATATCTATAAGTTATTAGAATAAGCATTCCTTTGTGGACATATTTTGAGAATACGACATCAAGTAAGCAAATAAGTGTAGGTGGATTGTCTAAGTGCAACTTAAATAATTGATTTTGATAATATTATAATAAATATATTTTTAGTTTTTATGATATTCTGTACATATTGTAACAACAAGACCTGCCAACTCTCAGTACACTCCTTGACAAAAATATCTCACACGATATCGCAATAATCTTTTAAGCTAAAATTTCTAATATATTTTAAAATAACCATACTTATTGATTAATTATTATTTTTAACACTGAAAATTTGATGCATTCTTCTATTTTAATAGACACGTATTATATAAAATAATATAGTATTTCCTGAAAGTCGAAGAAGACAGCTTTAAAAATGCTGCAATTAAGTTTCTATAGTTATCTATATATATATTAAAAAAAATGTTATTAAATGTAGGTAATTTATTTTAATAGGCCACCTTTTTTGTCTTTCAAAATATATATTACTGTATATTCTCTGTCTATCCCATTAAAAAAACAATGAGTAGTTATATATATCTCAAGGAACAATATTGTAACTCAGTATTGTAGAAATTTGTACTAGAAATATATTATAGCAATAAATTTTATTTTCAAATCATCTAAATACCGAGTTACAATGTTGCTCTTTGTAATTGACGAAAGTATTTATTTTAATTAGTTATTTTTTCTGTTATTTCAAGCGTACAAGTACCAGTCTCTGGGGTGAATGGATGGGGGTAATGCATGGCGACGAAATGGAATATGTCTTTGGCCATCCTCTTAACATGTCTCTACAATATCATACAAGAGAACGCGATCTAGCCGCCCACATCATGCAGTCGTTCACAAGATTCGCTTTAACTGGGTAAGTATTATTAGTTTCCTCGTTAAAGTCAAGATAAGTTTTGCAAATGTTTCGTCTACTTAAAGTTTTCCTTGAAGATTTCTATCAGATACAGTTATAAAGAAGAGATGATCTTGCTTACTTTGGATTAGGTAAACTTTGAATCTTTATCCAGCTTAAAATATAAAGAATGATTATTTTGTACAATAAACTATATACTTTGACCGGTTTTAAAAACAGAAGTACTTTGATTAGATGTACGTCTTTTTGTCTGTATATTGTCGCTGATTCTGAGTTTTGTGTGTTCATGATATGTTTTCTATACATATAACAAAAATATAACGGATCGCTGTCTGTATATGGAATATATATGAGAAAAAATATTATTGGAACCTTTATCAACGCAAATAGCACCCAAACAATGATTGTTAGAATTTTTGTCTGTTTATCTGTGCGTTTGTGCAAGCCAATCTCAGAAACGGCTTATCCGATTTAGATGTAGTTTCATTAATATATTGTGGTAACCATCATTTAACATTTAGTGTTTGTTTCATGTCAATCGGTTCATAAATAAAAAAGTAATGCCAATTTAAAGAATCACGTCGAATATTTGTTAAACTGAAAAATGAACGGTTCCCGTGGGGTAGATCTGTTTGTGCTTTTTCAGAGGCAAACCTGAGCGTAGCGTGGGTGAGCTGCTAGTTTAATTAATAAAATATTATAACCTCAAGTGTCCATAAATTTTACTAAGAGTGTTTAGAGTAAAAAGATTCTGATGTCAAGGTACTTCTTTAATTAAAAAGTTTTTAAACATTATTAAGTATGGCCCTACCCTATATTATTCTTAGATAATATGTATATTTCAAATATGTTTGGTTTATTATTTTTTCTCGCCAGCATCATTGCATAGCCATAGACATCATTATACGCTATTACATAATGTAGCTGCGTCGGTAAACAACTCCATCGTAAAATAACTAAAACCGTTGTATAATATTACAGGAAACCTCATAAACCAGATGAGAAGTGGCCATTGTACTCGCGGTCGTCGCCACACTACTACACTTACACGGCCGACGGCCCGAGCGGTCCAGCCGGCCCGCGAGGTCCCCGCGCCTCAGCCTGCGCATTCTGGAACGACTTCCTAAACAAACTTAACGGTAAATGCTTTGTAAAGAAATTCTTGCATGTCGATAGATATAAATAAGTGAAACCTGGCTTAAAAGCCAGATTTTGACTTATTTATATCTAGCGACATGCCCTCGCTTTACTTAGGTGCATGTTTAGGTTAGGAGTAATAGGAGTTTGATCAAGAGAATGATCAAGAGATGGAGAATTTTATCCAAATCCGTCCAGCCGTTTCCACATGAAGGATTTAGAAACAAACACACAAACACACGCGCGCATACTCACACACACGCGTTTGCATTTATTTTGCATTTATTTTAGTAGTCTGATATACAGTTTTAATTTTTTGTTATATACTTGTTAGGACCCTTTCAAAACGAAGTACTTTAAAAGCTTTCGATCATAAAAGCTATGGGTTTTTTGATTTATCTGCGTATAATATGTTATGTGAGTAAATCTAATCGTTTTGAGGAGATGTTATTTTATAAGCTAGCTATCTTATTAGACAGCACTTTAGTGACGTAATACATTTCCGCGGAATTAAAATGGAAATCTGTATTATATCTGTAATTTTTATAAATTTAATAAAATGTTAAATAATAAGCAGAAAATTAACGATTTCCTACGAAGAACTGCTAGTAGTTAGTGTAAGAATTCACTTAGCATGGGAGGACAACGACATGATTTTCGATATCTTTTGTTTCTTTTTTATCTTCAAATGGTCAAAACTATATGTCATGGGTAAAATAAACTTATTAAAACTCGTTAAATTTCATTTCTTGGTTATTCGAATGCACTGATTATAAAAGTGTTTTATATGGGGCATAAAAAGATTCTTATACAACTACTAGCATTTCCCGCGGCTCCGCCCGCATTCAGATGACCAAAAACCAAATTCTTAGGTTGTACATATTAGTATACTCTACAATGCACATTTTGTATTTTTTATCAGAACTGAGATATTTTCCCGCGGTAAAAAGTATCCTATATGTTGACCCGGATAACCAGCTATCATCATACCAAATTTCATCAAAATCTGTCCAGTGGTTTTCTCGTGATACGGTAACAGACAGACAGACAAACAAAAATTCTAAAAACTATAGATTCGGTCTCTGTATCGATAATAATGCCTATTTCAATTAGATTTTCCGAAAAATATTTAATGTACAGATTCGTATTAGTAACAATTTTAATATATGTATGGATTATATGTATAATTTAACAATTCCTGACGTGATTTTAGAAGCTCGCCCGTGTGTAATGTTATACAGCTTATTCAGAAATTGAATCAGAGAACCGTGCATATTCGGTCAGCCTTAATATATAATATTTATGCCTATATAAGTCGGATTGTATAATTATTTTTTAAACGTTGTGCTCGTAAGGTGTTTACTTGGGTTTTTTATAATATATTTTTATTTACAGCATTTAATTTTTTAATAAGTTACATATTTCGAGCTTTTTTATCAGTTTGTTATCCCAAATTATTTTAAAACATAAGTTTTATGTATATTTGCGATTGTCTCTTCAAAACGTCATTTTAATTCCCGCGATTTGAATGATATTTTCTTAGCATACGTATTTGGAATATGTAACAGAGTAAAAACCACATTAAATTACTTTTTTATAAGCAAATATTAATATGGCCTGTGTTTCGTTAATGCTACCCAAATAGTCCCCAAAACCGGCTGTAGGATTGAATTGGTTCACAGAACGCCATTTTTTCTCAAATATAATTGACCAAAAACGTGAATTTGTACTTACCTTTAAACCAGTTCTGCAAAACCTGAAAACACCATTATTCTGGCTTTAATATATTTAGTATTATTCTGAATATTAATAGTAACAATATTATAATTAAAGTTCTTCTTTAAAAATACTTTAAAATTAAAAGGGTCTTTCTTATTTTGAATATTGTACATAGTGGATTTAACATTTTCATTATAGTAAAACAAGTGCTAGATTGTATTTAGGAAGGAAAATTTAGAATTATCTAAGAAAATATAATTTTATATTATAATTTATTATTTTATATTATAATTTTATATATTACAGAATTGGAGCATGTTCCTTGCGACGGAGCCGTTACTGGGCCGTACTCAAGTGTTGCAGGAACTACCCTGCCCATCGTACTATTAACTACATTAGCGATTACAGTGGCACTATAAACTGCCACATCACGTAACTTCTTTAATATATTACGATCGAAATCTTATAGATTATTTAATCAAAAATGGCACGAGAACTTTGAAATTAGGTATGACACTGCAAATGCTATTATTAAAATCTTGTTATCGTTTTGTTTTATAGTACCATAGCAAGGAAATAATAGCGAAAATTGCATTATTATAAAAAAAAAATATTTTATAATATCTGTTTACTTGTAAGAATGGAGTAGCGCTTAAGTAAGTAGCTGTCACGATGTTCCTCTACCAAGTAGAATGTAGGTATCGTCGGGTGTAACATTTAGTTCAGAGGTCATTCACCCCGGCTGCTTAACTGTGTGTTAGGTTAACTAGAGATTACATCGGCTTTATCTATTAAAGTGATGCTCAGCTTTTAAGGCATGGAAATTATCACTAAACATATCAATGTGTGCCTCTGCTTGGATAGCAAACGATACATATCTTGAATAGGGCGATTTTAGAATTTTATATTATATATATATTATTATGTATTTATAGGAGTGTACGCTGTGACGAATTTTTAAAGATATATTTACTACTTAGGAAGCTATCGACTCGTACCACTTGAGGATCTTATGATATCCAATTCTTATGACTTCAAAACAAATAATTCTATATTTTGTAAATAAACCCTTCTTACAATTAGGTCGCGGTATCCCTTAAAGATACACTTTTCTATCTATGTATGAAACAGATGTACTATACATTAGTAGTTCTAAAATATATTAAATCACTTAATACGTTTTACATGAAGTTAAAAGCACTGCCGTGCAAAACTATTCTGTAGTGACCACAAGCGACCATGACCAGTATTCAGAGGCATGTAACCATTATTTGTAGCAGTATAGGTCTTTTATCGAATGAAGAATCATTTTTAAGATATTTAATCAATAAAAATCAGCATTCAAATTGAAAAAAAATAAATTAAAAAAACAGATGAAATAGATATTTATGTGTAGGTTCGTGTTAATAATGTTATTAATTGTTAGTTCGAACTGCTGTCCTACAGTTAAATATTCATTTAACTTTAGTTCAATAATTATAATTGATCGGATGAAAATACTAAATAGAAGTCTATTAAAATTTGGTACTTTGGTCTAGTGGGTAGAATATACAGCTGTAGATTCTGAGGTTACGGTTTCAAACCCTGGTTCGGGTTGTATACTTTACGAAAGTATAATGTATTTACATTTATAAACGTCACTTCTTTTTGAAATGCTCGTTATAAAATTGTCTTAAAACTGATTCTTTATCTAAATAATAATTTTTATTAAACAGGTAGATTAAAAAATACTCGACCATAGGTTACATGTAGTGGCAGTGGAAACCTTCCCGTCGTAGCGACGTAAGCTGCAGCATAATAATGCTTTAACTGAAAATCATCTTATGAATTTAATAAAATTTAAAACATGGTATTTGTATGAGAAATATTAGCGATAGTAAATATTTATATGCGGTTGTCAATTACTATCTTGAAAGAGTTTAAAAGGATAGAATGGTTTTGCACACATGACTTAAATCCTTACTTATAAAAGTTGCTTGCGTTTTTATATAAAAAGAGACACTTTCTGACTTGTGTCATTTTAATAGTAACAAAAGATAACAAATCATTGCTGTTAAGCAGCATTTATAATTAAGAGTATTATAATGTGACATTTGGTGTTGCCATGCTTTATTTAAATTGTATTTTATTTATAGACATAGAAAAATGGATTGAGAGTTAGGTTTATCTGTCAAATGATTATAGTAAAATGAAAAAGGAATCTATGAGAAAAACTATGGCCAATATTAGTCACTTCCTAGAATTTTAATTGATTCATAGATTATATATCATAAATCAAGTGTGCACCTCTATGCATCAACACATACATACAAAACAGGTAAGGCCTCGGTCTTGCCTGTTTTGTTTTGACTTTTATTTAAGATTAGTCAGTTTAGTGAGGTTAATGATCAGCCCATTCTTCTATGTCTCTGATAGGGTAAGCCATTGAAATGAATCAGTATAGGAATGTTTGAAATTACTTAAATATGCAATTTTTTATTCGGTAATTGTATGTTTAATTTTATATTTTTTGATTGATTATTAGTACCAAATGTATTATTTAGTAGAAATTGCATTAGTATAATTATTTATTATGCCTATTAAATTATAATTTGACTTTTCCATATGGTCCCATTTCAAAGGCTCGTCTACATATCATGTCTACGGAGAATATAGTAGTATCCACGTTTAATTAAGGGTTTGTGTGCACGTTGTAGTGTAAATCGACACAGGCATCTGTCCACTGACTAGTATTTCGAGAAAGTCCTTCTCAAGTAATACAGCTACAAGGCACCATCTCGCTTTTTCGTCGAATTAAGCACATTTTGAGAAGTTGTATGGGATAGCTTTAATTAGTTATAAATTTATAATGAAAATAAAATATATAGTAAACAGAATAATTGGCAACACTCGATAATAGCGAGAACAGCATTATCGTCGTTTAACTTTGAACACAAGTATTAATTAATGCTAAAAATATTCTCATTTCTTTAACAATACGAGATCTATACTCTCCTTGCATTTTAAATATCTTATCTAAAATATGCCCTGACAAATCAGTGGTTTTATTTTATACAGGCCTAAAGTAATACTATCAAAATGTATTAAAATATAAATACACTCCCCGATATATAAATCTGTGAATAATAATTGTAAGTAAACACTTGTTGGCGTTTAGAAATAAACCTACTGCATTGAATGTGATTTTAATTAGTATCGTATATTCCTTACTTTAAATAATTTATATTAAATGTTAAATAGCATAATAAAAAATATTTTATAGGTCACGAAATTTGTTTGCACTTCTCTGTGGTAATCCCACTTCAGTGTATAGTTTAGTTCTATTTTAGTATAAATAGATATTTATATAATAATATTAAGGTAGCAGTAGAAAACAACTCAAATAAGGTAATAAATTATTTGTCTATATTATAATATAATATTTAAAATATTTTTTCATTTCAAAATGTTATTCACCTGATATATTCTGAACACAACATACATACATCGTTTATTTATTGTTAGGACGGATATTCCATACATAGAAATATAATAAAAAAATCTTAGCAGTATAAATGTGTAGTTCCTTAGAAAGAGTATTGTTTGTTAGAATTTAAATGTTTAATGTTATTTGTGTAAGCTTTTATATGTTATGCAAGAATTGGTGTTGACACTGTGTTAGAATGGCTTAGGTATAAATTAAGGCAAATTGTCATAGGTTTTTTTTTACTTTACTTCCATAATTTTTATGTGAAAATAAATTGAATTATATATGAGGTGTTAAAATTGTAAAATATCTTATGGATTTGATAAAATAATTGTTGTATCTATATTTTTTTTTGATAATGACGTTATTGTTTTAATTGATATTCGAATATTTTGAAGATTTAAAATAACATTGTTTTTCATAATTTAATTAGAGAGTAGTACAAAGGCCCAAATTTTTATATTTTGTCTTGATATTAAAAAAAAATATGTTACTTTTAAAGTAATTTTAATCTTAATTTTTTCAAATTACAAAAACGATATTTTCTTGTTCTTTTCTTGTTCTCTTTTGTTTTTACTAATTAAGCACGTAAATATTTATAACTTTATCGTAATTTGTATGATATTATATATTTTCATATACATTTGTAGAATTTTGGTTAGGGATCGGTTGGATTCCGCTAAGTTTTACTCAGAAATGGTTTTAATATAAAATAATTGCAAGCAGCTTATACATAAGTTTTAATACAATTTCCAAATCAAATAATATGTATTATACTATTTATCTACGGATATACATTAATTGGTTTCAAAACAACAAATACAAAAAAATAAAAAAAATAATATTGACTAGACAATTTTTTTATTTGTTAAAATTAAAATGTATGTTATTTAAATAATATAACTTTTTTTTGAAACCTGATTTTTGTCACGAAAGGTCTTATTTAAAAAAAATAAGTAATTTCAATTTTTTTTTAATTAACATAATATTATATAATATATTACTATATGTATATTTTGTGAATATCATTAATATGAATAAATCTGTCTTCACATCAGAATGTAGGTATCGCTTAAAATTAGGTGCTATGTAATGTATACATATCGGTGTGCAATTATTCATAAATACATATTAATCTGAAATGCAAATGACGTTGACAATATCTGTTAATAATTTTGGATTTCAATATTGTATGCTGATGCTTTTAGATCTATCTCTGTTAATATTAGGACTTGCTCTCTATTGTTCCGTAGGTCTACCATGAAGTGTAGTACCCCAGACCCATTAGCTTAATTGACTCTACAGTCGCTGTCTATAATAGAAAACTAATAAAACATTATAGGTAATTAATTATAGATTTAAAATAATGCCTGTGAACAACTGCTCCTCAAAATGACGCTTCTTAAAACGCTGCTCCTCAAAATTACTCCTCGCTGGGCTCCTCGAAAAAAATCTAATAAGCACTAATTTGAAGGTTTTATTAGTAATCTTGAAAAGTTCCATTTTCTATCTTGCTCTATCTTCTGATCACGCTTTTAGTTATTATACTGTTATTCGAATTTTACATATTTATAAATTTTAAATCGCTATGACAGTTAAAAGTTGACTAAAATGGACTCCCAAATTTTTATTAAAAAGAACGTGTATTGTATTCTAAATCAAGTATTTTATTTTTGAAATTCTTATGTGGTTGAGAGGTCGGATATTTTGGGGTTTATTAACTTACCGAGTTTTTAGTACCATTATCAACCTTCAGCCAAAACTTTCAGCTTATTTAGAAACCAACAAGAGAACACTCAATATAAAATTTGAACTGAAAAGACGGATCAAGTCGAACGAACAAAAGAAGTTAAATAAACGCTTATAAAATACATAGATATAATATTCCGAAAACATTATTGATACATATGATTAGATTTGTCATTCCCTTTATCTTTCTCATTTTTAAGTTTTCTATTAGCGATTGCGATTGTAGAACTTTACGATGGTTATGAAAAGAAAATTGTTTTTGTAATATTATATTCATAAAATTATGTAATATATTAGTTAGAATCTTAAAAATCACTAAACAAAATATCTAGTTTAAGTAAATTTACGATTTGGGTTATTTGTGATGGTTAATTGAATTTTGGAGTATACATTGAATAGATATCATCATGGTAGGCCTATTGTTCTCGGTCTTTCTAATTGCCAATGCTACGAATTGGAAGCCAAATGTAGAGCTGGCATAGTGTAATAAGATCGGAAGTCTATAGAACAATTACGTTGATCAAGGTTTAAAGTTGATAATTATTTTCTATATTTAGTTGTTATTAGGAAATTCTATACTATTAATAAAAATAGGTAACAACTCAATTAAATCATTGTTTGAGATGTACAGCCACTGTCGTATATGTCTACTTTATTTAAGCTTTAAATGTAAAGTAGCTCTATTTACTAGGATATTTACATTTTTCATATATATATATATATATATATATATATATATATATTAGTTAATTTTATTATATTATCGTTAATATTTCGTATAAAATATTTTATGTAAAGTATAGTTTATTATTGAAATTAATATGAAACGTACGACGTTGACTGTACATGGGCACGATAATTTATTTCATTGTAGAAAGCAAATATTTTTATCTGAATATTTTAGATTATAGTTATAATGGTTTGCTTTAAATATCAAATAACATATCTTTATTCAGACAATTATTCAATAAATTTTAATTAAATATTTTAGTTTTATTTTGTATCATTCCTATTATGAAATGTGTAATAAAAAAGTTCAACTCTGTGTCTGTTTGTAATGTATGCATTCATATAGTCCTTAATTAGACAAATGCGATAACTTTTGGGGTTTTTCAGCCCATAGAAGTTTTTTTCATAGTACCATCAATGTACGTTAGATGGCGTGATTTAGGCCTGAGGCATTTCTTTCCGAACTGTTGGTAGACTCAAGACGTTCAGTATAAATTTCAAAAATTTAATGCTAAATAATATTATTAAAGAATTTAAATTGGTGTACCTATATATCGCATAATTTACACAGAAAGCACATCAACTTTTTGAATTCGGTCAAACAAAATAAAATATTTCTCCAAAGCAAAACTACTCTAATAGTGGGTAAAGAAGGGAAAATAAAAGACCATTCTCATTTAAAACATAATATTTACATATAACCATTCTTTTAAAGTTGACACGAATCAAGCTAACGATATAACCCAAATAATTTAGGTATATGGGACATACCCGTTTTCACCGATTGACTAGATACAAGTACTAACAAGTAAGCAATTATAAAGTACAGGAGTATATATTTATTATATTAATAGATAGTTCTACCCGAAAAGGTTTATTAGGTCATTAATCAAACTGTTATTTCAAAAATGAAATCTTATCATAGTACATCTAAAGATCTTTGCTAATGATAACGAGTTAACTTTTGATGCCAATGGTAATTGATTATTTATATGTCATTAAGTCCACAGATCAAGTCAGCATGCTCATAATGCTCCATGGGGAGAGGCGAAAACGCTAATGTTATCGAATTCTGGTACCGTCCACTAGATACTAGCCGCACTACGGTGTCTTCACATGCGATAAGGATTGGACGACGTGCTGAAAAGAAAATGATTTAAATTATTATTATAGTTTGATTTAATATATTTTCATAAAAATGGTGGCTATTTCTAAAAACTATTTGAAATATTCTTGTAAATAAATGGCTATAATCTATTTTGTAAATAAACTTTATTCTTATACTGTTGAATTGAGTAAATAACTTGTAAGAACTATATATGACATAATTTAAATAAATATCGTGTTAATATTATATATAGATCCGACCTTATTTAGCAACTGGGTAAATATATCTGTTACTTTTTCACGCTGTAACGGCTAAAGAAATTCGGTATAGTAGCTTCGTAGATTAGCACACAGGCTAAACTTAATTTTTATTCAGTTTTTCTTTAATTTGAACAAAAAAAATTAGTCAGTCAAAAGTTAAAACGAGATTGGAAAAGAATCGAAGAAGTGCAAAGTGAATGTAATGTAGACTTAGTAGACTGTAATATGGCATTGCTTTATGACTACATAACATATGTGACAGCAATAATTTTAAATTAAAAATTTAATAACCCCCTACGCAAACCAATTGTCATTTAACGATTACACTGGCACGCGTGAAGCACTTAATCGAGTAATCATACGCTGAAATGCCTTACATCATTTTGGAAAAGAGCTGATACTTTTACACTGCTCGACCGATGTTAATGAAACATAGCTAAGAACTACTGCAAAGAAACTGGCTTTCAAATTACACACACACACACACACACACACACGCACACGCGCACACGCGCACACGCGCACACGCGCACACGCGCACACGCGCACACGCGCACACGCGCACACACGCACACACGCACACACGCACACACGCACACACACACACACACACACACACACACACACAGACAGACAGACAGACAGACAGACAGATAGACAGACAGATAGACATCAACGTCAAACTTATAACACCCCCCTTTTTACGTCGGGGGTTAAAAACATATTTTATATTATTGCAAGACATATTTTCGACATTATTTCCGATCCTAGAATCCAATTTCCTCACATAACCATTGAACTTTTATCAAAAAAAAATATTAAAAAGGAAAATAGTAGTATTTTATATGTAATTTTATATTTCAGATTAGATATTCTTCTTAAGGATGAACGATAAAAGATCAAAAATGAAATACGTGCAATTGAATCATGTCATTGTACTCGAAAATCGAGTCAATTTTCCAAGCTAAATTGAAAGTGCTCGTTGACACACCACGTCCGGTTAAATTAGATCTTTTTTGTAAGGTACTTTTCCTTACAATAATTTATTTGATGTTGTTTTGTAGTTGTTTGCGTTTTTTATGTACTATAAAAACTATTTAAAGTGTTACTTGATAACTTATGAAGGATTTTAAGTTAATACTAATACCAAAAGAGTATTAAAATTTAATATTATGATCTCAACTCCAGGCTACGAATACGATTCTTTTCTCTGAAAAAGCCAAATAACAATTTCAGGCCGACCCAAAACTCGAAACTCGAACCTGGAACCACAAAACATTTAGCCATATTAGCTAACTACAAGAATGAACAAAAATCACGCTTTATACAAATCCAGCAAATGACAAATTACAAGTTACATTACCTATTATCGTCACAATAGTAGGTAAGTTTAATAATAGTCTAACTTTATTACACCAAATAGAGGCTTAATAAGTAAGTCATGGTGCACATCATCGGGTGACAAGTATTATACAATGAATTGGACAGTGAACACGAGTTTCAGTGTATTCTAAGTGCATTTGAAATTACGTTACGTTTCATTGTAGAGTAGTTTGTGTCAAGCAGAAATACATTTTCGAACATACAATACGTTTCTGTTTCACACTTTTGTCCAACACTTTCCTTTGTGTACTGATTAGTTTACTGATGTTGTATCTGTGACTTATAACTTTATTAAAAAAACATATTTTTTTATCATAAATATTAAATAATAATATTAAATAATAACAATAAAAAAATGAATGCAGATACCGCAATTAAAACAAATCAAAATATGAATATAATATTTCTTATAAAATTATTAGTAATAAATATTTGTTTTTATAAGTAATAGAATAGTTTTATACTATTATATATATATATATATATATATATAAATGTTCCCGCCACATCCAATTTCCGCGACACTCATTTTTTCAATGCATTGAGTTACCCTTCAGTTACGCCTGAAGATGTTTTACTTAAAAAATCTTTTACTTTCTACCACAAACCAAAATACATATTATTTAGAGAACATAATGTTGCAATATAAGCTTGAACTATTTAAGTTTAAAATGTTAAATATTTCATTTACCTTCATTTGAGTCGAGCCCACATATACTATCGTAGTGCTCCATTTTGGTGTGATCGAGGCCATTTGCGCCGCCGATGTCCGCATAGTCGACGAGGCCCCGCTTTGTGCACTGTATAGTGTACACATGACTTAATTAAATGGCTATCGTTTACTTATTGGTACTGGTTTTATCTTGTTACTTTAAACTGCTAAATCTGTACATATAATAAAATTCTAACTGAACCGAATCTGTACATGAAATACTTTTTGGAAAATCATATTGAAATAGACATTATTATCGACACAGAGGCCAAATCTATAGTTTTTAGAATTTTTGTCTGTCTGTGTGTCTGTCTGTCTGTTACCGCATCACGGAAAAATCACTGGAGGGATTTTGATGGAACTTAGTATGGTGATAGCTGGTTATCCGTGTCAACATATAGAATACTTTTTATTGTGGGAAAATATGTCATTTCTGAGAAATCTAAAATAAACGTTAAAACGTAAGTAGGAGCGAACCCAAGCGGAGCGAGGGTGAGTCGCTAGTTATATATTATAAATAGGCAAAGACAAAACAGTTGAGTACCTTTTTGTCCTCTGTTTGTCAACCGATTTTCTTTTTTTTGCTTAGTAGCTATAAGCTACATAAGGTAATGAGTAAGTAAGTTATATCAGAGCTGGGATCTCTTCATGTTATTATTATTGTAAATTGATAAAGTAATAAGATTTAGGCTTAAAAGTTTAATTTTTACATGGACATTTGTTTCATATATACATATTATATTTAAAAATAAATTTAGTTTTATTGTATGTTTTCATTCACTGAACATAAGAGGAAATCGACCCTACTGATACGCCTTATAACCTTATTGGGTTCTTTAACAATAGGAATTATTTTTCCTTTGAATAAATGTGCTTATTTACAGTTACATATTTGGTAATAATATTTGATTTTGTTTTAAGTTATTGCTTTCATTCAACGTATCGCTTATTACATAAGAAGTAAATAAACACGTTGGAAAACCTAAGAATTAATGTCTCTTTTATCTACAATATTTTATTTTATAGACATAGGTTTTCAGAGTAGGACCATAAGCTCTCGTTTAATAAGCTTTTTTAAAAGGGATGGGATGACAAGATTTTTTCTATGGAAAGATTACAATCCTCTCAAACATATCTTATTACGGTATTAGAACTTTTATACTTTTTTTTTATTTGACAAGATATATTACATTTAATTTATGACAAGATTATTTTAGAAGAAATGATTTATATAGACTATTTTCATAAAATCCTTTTCAAATGTATTCTGAAATACAAATATACTGATAAAAACCATATAGGTACATAACATTGGCACCCAAAGCAAAATTTAACGTATATCTAGGTATATATAAATAGGCAAAAACAAAACAGTTCAGTACCTTTATTTCGACGACAAGTTTGGCTCAGTGTGTAGTGACCCTAATTGCTGTGCCAGCGGTCGCGGGTTCGAGTCCCGCTATGGACATTCATTGTGTGATGAGCACGAATGATTGTACTCTAGTCATGGGTGTTTATATTTATAATATGTATGTATTTAAAGTTTATATATATATATATATATATATATATATATATATATGTAGTGTATCAACTATCTGGTATCCATAACGCAAGCCTCGTAGCTTACCATGGAACTAGATGGCGCTGTGTTTTAATGTCCCTACATATTTATATTTATTATTATTTCTCCTCTGTTCGTCTAATTTTCTTTTTCTTTTTTTTTGTTTAGTAGTTATTGACGAGGTTTAGAGTTATTAATAAAAATAAATAAAACAGTTAGTTTATATTTATTTTATTTCATTTATTTATTTTGAGAATACACAAATCAAAATTAGAATTAATATTACTCTGTTTTATTTATTTTTAAAAATCAATACTTTTAAGTAGTTTAAGCTTGAGTTTTAATTGAAATTTAAATTGTGTTTCATATAAATGAAGAACGGATTTCGTATTAAAATTGTGATTTACTGCTATTTTATTAAATATTTTTTAAATTTTAGTTTTAATGGTACTGAACTAATATGTATAATTTAAAGTACATATAAAAGTTATATTCTCAGATATATGCATGTACAATGAACGAATGTGAAATAAAAAAAAAGTTTTATAAATGTAAATTCATGTTTACCTTAAATGTTTAATAATTATTACACTAGTTATTTTGAAGCTTATTAAAGAATTATTTACTTCCTGTTCCAATTCTAAGAATATTTTTTAATCTGTACATTAAAAGGAAGTTAAAATACACGTATATTAGTAATACTATATACATTATTAAATTAGATATATTTTATCCTCTTTAGATTTTTTTATACCTCTTACACCATATCATCTGTTTATCATAACATAGGTATTTTATATCAATAATTCATGTAAATTACCATACGATACCGATATTTCGCAGGATAATCCTTCGCGACTCGCGAGTATACACTCCAAAATCCAAATTAACCGAGAACAAAGTTTGGCTTTAAGGTGTTATTATTTTGGATTATATTAGAGCTTATTATTATGCCAATATGAAATCAAGACTTGCTTTTGAGGTACACATAATAAATTATATTTTTAAAGTACTTGAATTTAATCCTATTAATATTATAAACGCGAAAAGTGAGGATGGATGTTGGTTACTCTGTCACGCAAATACTACTGAATAGATTTTGATGAAACTTTATAAGTAAGCTTATACATCAGAGTAATATATAGGCCTTTTAAAGAAATAGTTATACAAAATTGAATTACGCGTGTGGAATTGATTTTTGTATTCTTTTTATTTACAAGTTTATACTGAATTTGAGTTATAAGATTTACATAATTTGTTGGATCAGTATTACAAGGTTCTATGTTAATTTTAATGAAGTTTAGTAATTTTTACATAGAACTTCGTTATTTTGTTATCGTAAAAGAAACAACATAAAACTATGTAAAATTGAATATTTTGTAGTTATAGTGCCGCTATCTAGTGGTTTGTTTTTGCAAAACTGTAGCTAATGACACATAGAACCTTATAGCATTAATAACTAAATAACTACTAAAATTGTGACATAGAACCTTGTAATTGTGAGTCAACCAATTATGATATTTATCAATATTTCCACGACATCGTGTATTATAAATCTCCACATTTTTTGGACTATTAAATTCCATTTTAAATTAAAAACTTTTTGATTTTTAATGTCTCTTCAAAATTATGAATTATTGATATACTAATAAATTTTCTTATTACATACAATAAACATAGACAAAATAAGTTAAAAGTATATATAATATAAGTTAAAAAACTTGACTTACATGGTGAAGTGTCCCCGTTTCAATATCGAGTAAGCCTCTCTTTACCACCTGGCCTACATTAAGGTCTAACACATGGACCACAGCTGGTGACACGGCAAGAAGTGAACAGTTGCTAGTTTCGCCATGATTGCGCAGTGTGTAGACACCCTCGGATCCAAACAACATGATGTTGCAGGCTAGATAAATAATTAATAAGTATTAAAATCATATAAGTACTCGTAGTTAAATTATGTTATTTTAAAGAAATAGGTAGGTATTGTTTTTATCTTACTTATATATTATTATTAATATTTACATATTTCCCATACAAAAATGTGACATTACAGTCAAACTAACAGGAATGCTGGAAGTACAGAGATAGCCTAGTATTTTAAAAAACGTTTGATATGTAAAAAGAAGCTTTATAGGTCTCGCGTGCGTGGAGTGTATACAACATTTTTTGATGTTTATTTTCAGTTTTCAGTACTGTGCATTTGTGTTGCATCTCTGAATGTTGTTGGGAACATAAAGGCGTAATAGACTAATGAATATATAAAAAAATTAAAAGACTATTTACATATTATAGACTTATGAAACATATTATTAAATGTAATAAAATTTGCTTTCTTAACAATATTAAAGTATTTAAATGTACACTATTAACAAATTCTAAATTATATAATATAGTGTATAATTATAAAATATATAATTATAAATATAATAAATATAAAGTTCATATTAAATGTTATATGTGAAAGCGCGTTTTGTTGTCTGAGTATTTTAGACTCAATCAGGAGTACCTAAGCCTTAAAATGATAATGCAGGAAACTTGGCACAAACATAACAAGATAATGATGATACTTTTTGTTATAATATACATACTTTTGCCTTATTTTAGTTATAAATTTACTAGCGGCTCACCATCGTTTCGCTCGGATTCGACTCGACTTTAGAAAAACAAAAACGAATTTATCCCATTGGAACCGTACATTTTTCCGGGATAACATTTACCTTTGCACTATTCCAGACAATAGTTTATCCCTGTGCCAAACATCCAAATATCTAAACTTTCACATTTATAATATTTGTAAGATTTACTGATCGCGCTATGACGAAAAGAACTTTAAAGTACATTCGGCCACAAAAGACACGCGAATATACTAGTCTATACATATAATAAAATTGTAACTAAGCCGAATCTGTACATTAAATATTTTTTGGTAAATCTTATTGAAATAAACATTATTATCGATACAGAGGTTGAATCTATAGTTTTTAGAATTTTTGTCTGTCTGTTACCGCATCACAAAAAAACCACTGGAGGGATTTTGATGAAATTTGGTATGGTAATAGCTGGTTATCTGGGTCAACATATAGGATCCTTTTTACCGCGGGAAAATATTATCTCATTTTTGAGAAAAAATACAAAAAATGCAATGTAAGAGTATACTAATAATATGTAAAACCTAAGAATTTGGTTTTTGGTCATCTGAACGCGGGCGGAGCCGCGGGCAATGCTAGTTATAAATTAAATCAAATCAACATACAGGATACTTTTTACCGCGGGAAAATATCTAATTTCTAAGAAAGAATAGAAAAACTGCAATGTAAAAGTATACTAATATGTAAAACCTAAAAATTTGGTTTTTGGTCATATGAACGCGGGCGGAGCCTAGGGCAATGCTAGTAGCATACATATAAATTTTTTCGTGTATATCCAAAATGGTTCTAAGGATTTGAACCTGTATTTAAATAAGGTTTTGCTTTTTAAGTTTATCTATGTAGGTATCTTTTGTGAAAAAACACGCGATGTTACAAAAAAAGCCGGGCGAAGCTCGGTCACCCAGTTCCTTCTAGTTAATTTATACAAATGGCGTTATTTACTTTCTAGAGTAAGAATAAGGAACATGATAATTAATTCTACTCACTGTTTTCTACCATATTTATCTCAATAAAGAATAATACTGGCACAGTCTACTAATGTATAGAGTCGTCTAATGACTACCTTTCTAATGAAAGCCTCCAGTCAAGGCATTTGTCCAGGACATGCGGTGGGAGAGAGACGATAATAACATTAGACCGACTTCGATACTTACTTTTGTATGGGATTCGGGAGACTAGGGTTGACGGATATATTTAACGTACCAAGAGATGTCGCTCACTTTAATTTCGAAATCGTTTGCCATAAAAATTGGTATTTTGACAAACTTTACATATTACAGAATTTCCGATAAAATGAATGGGTGACCACTTACTGTATGGATTTTTATACTGTGATAATAGCTTTAGATTATTCGTTAAAGGATTTAATAAGCGTTTAATGTAAATCTCCTTGACAATAAAACAATTGTATATATATATACATATATATATATATATATATATATATATATATATATATATATATATATATATATTCACATCATAAGTGAGACATCGTGATCTTCTGTGCTTTTTAAATACGTCTACATTTCATTGGTGGTGAAGTATATATGTATATTGTATATTTATTATGTATGTATATTAATTCAAAAGCTCAGAAACAAGCCAACAAAGCTTATAAAAGTTTAAGGTGCAGGTAATATACTAATCTATTATCTAAATACTTACGTCTAGCATTTCTCAAATGTCGTATCGTGACAGCAAATCCTTTGCCACGAGCGGGCACGCGGTATTGCACGAGAGCTGCATTCTGTCGAGACACTAACTTGCGCTGTGGTCGCTTGTCGCAAGATTCCACCACTCTGTCGTCATCCCAAGCGTCCGCTGGCCATACTTGACCGTTCAATTCCCAGCCATCTACCCACTGAAACATATTTCTAGTGTAATAATTGCTTACTATAATGTCGAACAATAGTGCTGTTAACATGGCGATTAATAAATGATGAAAAAAAAATTCTAACAACAAAATCAATGTTTTATATTAGAAAACGTTATATGTTACAACGTTTGTACCTTTGTGCGGAATCCATATATACAATTTCATTTATCTAATATGTTATATGTATATATTACATAGATATATAACATTACATACGTTGCCAACATACCTAGATACAAGTAAAAAGAAAAATTTCAACCAAACGTAAAAATTCTTAATTCCTACATTTGGTTTAGCCATCTTTAAAGCTCATATCATCAAAGTTTTTGTTCCTATCACATTTTCCTTCTCGCCTTGGGATTGAAATCCCGTTACATTATGAGATGGATAAATAAAGCGAAATCTTCTACAGACACTATCCAAATATAACTACTGTACTGTGTTGATTTCAATTTATTTAATCTCGCTAAAAAAGCCAGCTGTATCGAAACGATAGCATTAGGCTTATACAATAAAGTAAAAAAAATAAATTTTGTATGTTTTTACTTGCACAATTATCTGTACATTTAAATTCAAGAATTTGCTAGCGTAGCTGTGAGTATTATAATTTCTGAATAATAATTTGAAAAAAAATTGTTCTCTGTATATTAATTAGGTACTTTAAATAATTGCTTCGCTTTTAAGGACGATAATAGATCTATATAGTATATATATAATATTTCTTAATAAACGGGCTGTTAAATGAAAAAGAGCTTTTCTAATCGGACTTCCAGATTAGGGAGTTCAAATAAAGTAAAGAAAAACCTCTTTACATATATATTAGTAAATAATAACTATATTCACTCTTCACTTCTTTATTTTTTATTGATCTATTTACATAGCAAGTAAAGTTTCATAATAAATAAATAAATATGTTGGACATTAACACACAGCACCATCTAGTTCCATGGTAAGCTACGAGGTTTGTGTTATGGATACCAGATAGTTGATACACTACACACATATAACTTTAAATATATACATAATACATATTATAAATATAAACACCCATGACTGGAGTACAAATATCACGAATGTTCACACAAATGAATGCCCCCAGCGGGACTCGAACCCGTGACAGCTGGAACAGCATGTCTCTACATAGGTCACTACAAACTAAGCCAAACGTGTCGTAAAATAATAATATTTTAAAATATTATAATATTATTATATTCCAATATGAGAGTATTCAACTAAGAATTTCATAAGAAACTTCAAAAAGAAATAATTATGATGAAGTTAACTGCAATCTAGTTAGTGATGAACAACATTTTGATTTTCTTCCTTTTCTCATTTATT
The DNA here is from genome assembly GCA_947093115.1 of Brenthis daphne. NCBI lineage: Eukaryota > Metazoa > Arthropoda > Insecta > Lepidoptera > Nymphalidae > Brenthis > Brenthis daphne. Next base: position 27,670,041 of record OX352473.1, read on the forward strand.
ATCTTATAGGAAGCGCACTTGGAAAGTTTGTTATGCTTCTGTTAAGATTATGAATTTTTTATGAGATGAAATATTTGTTGTCTTATTAGGGTTCCGTACCCGAAGGGTGCTAACGGAACCCTATTGCTTTGCCTTCGCTGTCCGTCTGTCTATCAGAGCACTGTATCTCATGAACCGTAATGGGTGGAGAGTTGAAATTTTCACAGTCCGTATTAATTCTATTGCCGCTATAACAACAAACTATAATTAAAAATTAAAAATGAAAAAACACGAAACATTTTTTTAACGTTCGTAAACGATCATCAATGTTTATACTACATAGAGTAAAGGTCATATTAATAAAAAGTATACGTACGATGGTACGGGAACCCTTCGTGTGGGAATTCGACTTGACTGATTTTTTATACATGTTTAAGCTACTTTAAATAATAATTATTATACCTTTATTATACGCATAAAAATAGTCATAGCGTACTAAAATCCATACTATCCATACTATTTTTATAAATGTGAAAGTGTGTTTGTTTGTTTGTCCTTCTTTCACGTCGAAACGGAGTGACATATTGGCGTGATTTTTTGTGTGGAGATAGTTGAAGGGCTGGAGAGTGACATAGGTTATTTTATACCGCGGGAAATTATCTAATTCCCATAGGAAAACACGTTATAGTACATTCCAAAAATATTTATGATCAGAATTACTTGAAACTTGGTATTAATGTTCTCTAATAAAATTAAATAAATACGTGTTTTAGCATTTTTCGAAATTCATTTTATAAGGGGGTAAAATTGGGGATGAAAGTGTCTATAAAACTACCTTTTTAGAGATTTTTTGCTGTTTTAGCGCGAGCGAAACCGCGAATTCTGCTAGTAATATTATAAACGTGAAAGTGTTTGTTTGTTTGTTTGTTTGTTTGTTTGTTTGTTTGTCTGTCCTTCTTTCACATCGAAACAGAGTGACGAATTAGCGTGATTTTTTGTGTGAATATAGTTGGTGGGCTAGAGAGTGACATAGGATACTTTTTATCGCGGGGGATTGTCTCATTACCGTGGAAAGTACGTTTCAAACATTACAATACTATCCAAAAAAATATTTATGATTAGAATTACTTGAAATTTGGTATAAGTGGTCTTTAATATTATTAAGTAAATAAGTGTTTTATCATTTTTCGAAATTCATTCCATAAGGGAGTAAAATAGGGGATGAAAGTTTGTATGAAACCTAGCTTTTTAAAGTTTTTTTTAGCTTCAGCATGAGCGAAGCCGCGTGTACTGCAAGTAATTCATAATTTCAATATGTTAATATAATCGTTTATTTATTTATAGCAAAAGATCAGGTTACAAAAATTTGCTCTTTACTCAACTCGTACTATGATAAAGTATTACTAGCACTGTTACCTTTCTCTAAATTTACAATATAAAGAGTAATAGTTAAGTTATTGTAGATTATAATGTCAATATTGTTAGTATTTAATGAAATTATGAAATGGAACTGAATGTACGATATTCATTATTCAGGCCTATTCATCTTCAGTAATCGGTAATCACCAATACTATGGTATCATCATTTTGTATTGCCTTTCAACTAAAAAAATGACAGTTAAGAGTAGTATTTCAACCCTTAGAGGTGTATTTAGTTTGAAATTTTTATGAGACCATCCTTAAGGTATAACTTATTATTAAAAACTAGCGACTCACACTCGCTTCGGTCGTCGTCGTTCCTCCTTAGCTTGATTCCCAATACAAACTTTCTTCCCCATTTTCACTCTTAAGGAATGATTTCCAGGATAAAAAGTATTCTATGTCCTTCCCAGGGCCTCAAACTATCTTCTTACCAAATTTAATCTAAATCGGTTCAGTAGATCCAGAGATTACCCCCTACAACGTCACAAACTCACAAACTTCCTCTTTATAATATTAGTATAGATATATTTCTACAATCGCGTGAAATACACACAAACAAAACCGAATCGAGTACTTCCTCCATTTAAAGTCGGTCAAAAACTAACCATACAAAACATTCTAGTATTTCAAATTGCTAGTAATACTATTACGCCGTACATGTAGTGTACCAATCAAAGTACTCGTAAAAAACTTTAAAACCTGTAACTAACTATAAAAGCACGACAGGACGAGGGGAAATTTTTAAACGAAGTTGCACTAGCAACAGCATGCTTCAGGTAAAAAACATTTTTTATCGACCAATTTGTATTGCAAAGTTGCGCGAGCTTCCATATTTTTAGTGAAAAGTGGTTTAATATTGAGGTTTAAACGTATTTTTCCTTAAATGGCTTTTACGAAATAAAGTGAACAGTCTATAGACTATAGTTATAAATTAATTAGACCAGATATTATTATTTTAAGATATGACATATTTAAAAATATAAATTTTTTTTTATTATTTAAAGTTTTGGTATATAAAAAGTTTATTTGTAGGCATTTGGGTTTCTATTAGGTGTTAATTATTATAATTTTTTACTGAATCTACTATCAATTTACCAAATTTCATCTAAATCGGTTCAATAGATCCAGAGATTACCCCCTACAACGTCACAAACTCACAATTCACACATTCACAAACTTTACCTCCTTATAATATTAACATCTCCAAGTAAATTTCTAAGAAATTAATTAAAACTAAGAAATCTATTGTTAACTGACACGCCGGCGTGTCCGCGGTCGTGGAGGGATTAAGTATAGATTACCAACATTTATACGTCGCAATACCTATACAGTTGCTGTTTGGATAAAATACATTTAACACCCAGTAATTTTATAATTTAGCTAACAGCTTTTATCTAAATATGAAAATCTATGCTAATCCAAGTAATAAATGTATTGAAATTATAAATAGCTTTCAAGCTGAGCTTTAAGTTAGCATTAACTTAAGTTTTAGGACTTACCGCGACTAAGCCGCCGTTATCACAAGGCACGTCTAAGTAGTTGAATATGACCTGGATTCGCTTATCGGGATCGGCTATCATGTAGATACCACACACTGTGGGCTCGTCCGACGGCGATTTGAAAAATAGCTCCCCTTCTTCAGAAGTTACCAGGAAGCAATCTATTTGGAAAAAGTATTGCACTTTTAAAGTATAAATTTTTTGCATTTAAGTTAAATGCCAGCATTACTCTGTGAGAAAGATACCAGCAGCTCGGAAGGCAGTCCTGTAAATATTTTGCTTAAAATATTAGAATACAATGATTAATAGTTTATTATCTTTTGATTTAAAATTTTGTCTACGATTTGTATAGACTAGATTTAATTTTATATTATATGAACAAAATATTCCGTGACGAAATTATATAGGAAAAATACCAGTGATTTTCCTTACGGGTGTGATTATGTTTAGTTTTGAATAAACATGACCCACGCATTGCAAAGAAGTACACAAAACGGAGAGTTAAATCAGTATATTGAGGTCTACTCAACCGATTAAATATACTACTTCTTGATGCGTCACAAAATACCACCTGTAAGCATGTAATAAAGTTTTAACCTACCTTGATATCGTATACAATTGAAAGTTGGCTGGTACCTATGAGAAATCTGTATGAAAATAGAACACTTTGATACTATCAAGATCTTATTATCGAATTAAGAAATGGGACAATGGAACTCTTCAGTGGCCCTTAGAAAAAGCTTTGAGTTTGGTTTATTTTAACGAGTCCCATTCATTACAGATGGCCACAACCATCATTTTTGAATATATAAAATAGCAGTTCAATATTTTCAGTATTTTAGATTTTGATTTCAGATTCAGTATTTAGATTTTTAATGTAATCGAAATTTAAATTTGAGTTATTTTTATTATATAAGTCAATAAAAAAAATTAGAACATTCTTTTTCATACATAAGAAGGTAAAAATTCTTATAAGTTTTGCCGATTATTCGACCACAAGGCAAGTTAGTAAATAATTGTTTATTAGAAAACCTAATAAGTACATAATATTTTACATTGCCATGAAGTTAATTCAATACTACGTTATATTGTAAAGACTAAATATTTAGAAAAGGTTAATTTTTGTTTCATACCTTCATTAGGATCGATGATACGATGTGTGGGAAGCGGAAAACGACGCACTCTGGAAAACCACGATGGTTCATGATTTCTTTGCCCTCTCCAACCCTGTCAAGTAATTAAATATTTACGTTCATAAAAATATAATTTACTACTTTCTAGCAGTGGATATGACTATTGACTCACACTGCTGATTTTCAGGTCATTGATTCAAAAGTTATAGTTCTTACTTTGTATTGTATTTAGCCCTTTTTAATGCCCCATTACTAGGCACAAGCCTTTAATAAGAGAAATATCAGGCCACAGTCCACCATTCTGGCTAAATGCGGGTTGGGAGATTTCACGTGTCTCTCTAAAACTTGCTAGGTTCCCTCCTCACAATGTTTTCCTTCATCAAGTGGTAATCATGTTCGAAATGCTTCGCTCATGAAAATATCAGAGGCGCGAGACCCGGGATTTGAACCAGCTTTATTCGGCTCCCAAATGAGCGCGTTTTCACTGGGCCACTACTGCCTTAACCTCACATTTATATTATAATATTAATTAACTACGGAGTAGTACAGGCCTCCTTTTAGTGCAAAGAAGAGTAAGTAAAAAGTCCAACACGCTGGTCAAATGCAAGCTCGTGAGCTTTACACTTGGGTTATAAAGGTTTGAAGGTATACATGTTTTAAATGAGATTCCCATACGAAATTCTCGGGTGTAAGACGCGGTGTTTGAACTCGCTTCAATCTGTTTCCAAGATAAGCATGCTCCCAATGGACTATCACTGCTATTTTATTAGTATCACGAAGAGAAATAATTTTAAGATTCCGTTAGTAGTTTGTGATATCATACACTATGCACAAAGCAAATTATATCTATACTATAAAAAAACTGTAGAGGTCGAATGTCTGTACATAGAAAAGAAATGCTAAAAACTATGTCAGGGGGATGTAAGAAGCCAAATAGAACAAATTCAGATTTATTTAAATTTTTTTTCTCATTCTGTTTGTCCGTTTATCTGTTTGTCTGTTTGTACGAGCTAATCTCCGAATCTATTAGACCGAATTAAATGAAATTTTGCATGTAAGGTACCACACCTTATATCTCCAGGCAACATCTTAAATACTTTTTATCCCGGAAAATTAAATAGTTCCCGTGGGATAGTTAAAAAACTATAATAACTTATACAGCTTAGTACACAACAACTTATGGACCTAATTTAGTGAAATTTGGCATGCTGATACCTTATAATGCCGGTCAAACAACAGTTACTTTTCGTCCCGGAAAAATTAATAGTTCCATTGGGATAGATCCGTTCGTGCTTTCCTAGAGGCGAATCCGAGCGAAGCGAGGGTGAACGCTAATATTTTTATAAAAACTTTTTTTTCTAAACTAACTGTTAACGTATTATACGATTGTTTTAGTAAATTCTCACACATGAATCTAAGAAAACTACTATTTTAAAATATTGTTTTTTTTTTTCAATTTTACAGTTTTGAGAATTTTTGTATTCATATTTTCTTGAAGTCTTTACCTAGGAGCGGAGCCTTTCAAAGGAATTGTATTATCGTTGTTGTTTTTATTTTCGGTAAATTTATAAATTCAATAAAATAAATATATGATTTCGGAAAGCTTTTCAAACTTACATAACTTAATAAGTCTTGTAGAGTCTACAAATAAGCTGATCGTTATAATGGGCACTTATCACATGGATCCGACTTATCTTCCACTAAACATCTTATAGGACACCTAAGAGGTCATTGAAACCTCTCAACTCGACCCTTAGTAATTGGATGATTATTTTCCTTTGTCTACGTGATCGACTAAAAAAAGATTTAAGATCTATCCGTATATTGATAAAATTGAATAACACTATAAGAAAAAACCAAAAAAAAAGGTAAATAATATAGAATTTATTATGAACTAACCTAGGGGATGAAACTTATAAGTAAGGCATAATAAATGATGTAAGTGAAATTGAAATTCACTCACATCATTTATTATGCATTCTTTATTGAATATTTTAATTTTTACCATACTAGGTCTGTGACAGGACAACGTCTGCTTGTTAGGTACAAGTAGGCTATTAAAAAAAATATTCCATCTGACTAGCTGCTTCACAGAATAATGACTTTTAAATAAATCGAAAATATGATTCTTCTCCACTTTATAATATTACAATTATTACGATTTCTCTACTGTTTAATAATGGTTTCATTTAATACTAGCCATTCTCCCTCGCTCCGCTCGGGTTCGTCCCTACTGCATTTTAATGTGTAGTATAGATTTCTCAGAGATGAGATATTTTCTCGCAGTAAAAAGTATCCTATATATTGACCCGGTTATCGAGCTATAATCATACCAAACTTCATTAAAAATTTGTCCAGTGGCTTTCTCATGATGCGTTCCCAGACAGACAGACTGACAAACAGACAGACAGACAAAAATCTAAAAACAATAGATTCGGCTTCTATATCGTTAATAATGACTATTTCAATAAGATTTTCCAAAAAATATTTAATGTACAGATTCGACTCAGAATTTTATTATATGTAGATAGATAGACAAATATCTGCAGCATATATATGTTCATGTACAAGTCGTTAAAAGGAAAAGAACATAATATCTATATGAGATATGAAAACCAACAAAATATGTCTTTCTTAAGTAGTAGGGGTTCAAGCAATTGTACGTGAAAGGCGTATGAATAGGATTCAGGAAATATAATTTTATGATACAGTAGAAATGCACTGTGTCGAACTACATTACATTTATCTACTCCAATAGAAGGCTTATAGGAAAATTTTAACCTTTTTGCGATCAGATTATAGTTATTTATTATGTAATGAGTAAGAGATATGAATTCTGTGTATAATTTTTGTACAAAAGCGAATTTAATAGTTTTGAAATTTGTATGCATTTTCTAGCAGTCTTTGCTCGGAAATAAAATAATACAAAAGGATAGTGTTGTTGTTATTTATTTCGTGGCCTGTAAATATTGCTAAGTTTTATTTTATCCGGGGGCCCTGCGTTAGAGTGCCGGGTCGGGTCAAGTTTAGTTATTGAGTCTTTCTGTTTAAGAAGCCTCAGTAACAGCTCGGAGTTGGGAAGATGGCGGTGTTTCACCCCCGTGTCTCGGAGAGCACGTAAAGCCTGAGCCAGTGACAGGAATAGTGAGTGCACGTTGTGTCTGCGCGTACACTTGTGCACTATAATATCTCCTGCGCAGATGGCTAGTCTCAGTGTGATTGACCGCCCTAGCCGAAATCGATCGGAAGGACATTATTTCTAAGTTATCCTACTTTAGGCGTATTTAATGACATCAAGATTAGATGTTTGGATGATGATTTTAACGATACATGTATAACGAAACAATTTCTATATGGTTGAAAATGTTTCGTTATATGTTTAAAAATCGAACGTGCGACCTTCTTGTGCCACGCAGATCCGATGCACGTTTGTACTCATTACTTATATACGTTTAATTCATATATGATTTACTTAGGTGGTAATAATTAAATTCGAAGTGCTATTGTTATAATATTATTTTCTAAATTTACCTAAGCTACTAATAAAACCCTAATTATTTTTTGCATGAGCCGTTCCATTATAAGTTATTAGATTAGAAAATGATTTTTATTGTTAAGTTTTAATCAATTGCTTGGATATTGTTTTACTGAAATAATATAACATTTGAGAACCAATTTTAGTGCACAGATACTCCATAGAAATTAACAACAAAAGACCACGACGAATAAAAGGAAACATGAGGTCATGTTATATGTACGTATGTATGTGTTTTCGGGGAGAGCTCAGTTAGTAGTGACCGTATTTGCTGTGCCAGCGGTCGCGGGTTCGAGTCCAGCTAGGGGATATGTGATATTGTGCTTTGTGTGATGAGCACGAATGCTTGTACTCCAGTCATGAGAGATAATATCTATAATTTGTATATTAAAGTCTTATATGTGTAGTGTATCAACGATCTGGTATCCATAACAAAAGCCTCGTAGCTTACCATGGAACTAGTTGGTGTTTTGTGTTAATGTTCTAACATAATTATTTAAAAAAAAAGAATCATTAAAATGCCATAATTACTTTGTTTGAAATTATGACAATAGTAAAAATAAGTATGTTACTAGCAACCCACATACGCCCTTAGGTGACTAACAATAGCCTAAATGTTTAAATGTTACTCCAGGTCATAGTCTATTTGTGGACTAATTTTCATCCAAATCTATTTACCATTATCATTGTTTTACCATTATTTATTTATTTACGTTATTTACCATTTTAAATAAAACTATCTTTTCGTATTACACAATTTTACAAAAAATTTACAGATGTTTTTAAAATTGTGGATAGGCACTGTCTCTAAGAAGTATTTTAAGACATCTAAAACCTTAAACTCTCTCTCTCTCTCTCACTCTCCCATGACCACGATTACTATAAACTAAAGCATTCGAACCGTCGGGAACCAATAATCAAGATTAATCCGCGAAATAATCCAAAATAATAGTTTTATTTAAAATATATAATATTCGCGTAAATCTAAGAAAGTATTATTATTTACCATATTATTTATGAACGAGTTAATTACATACATATACATACAAATTTTTGCAATTATAAGTTCGATCTTTTTATGTTGTTTTAGTAAAGCTTTGAATAACTCAAATGTATGTACTTATAAATTATCTAAATTGACATTATTTTTAGTACCTTATTTGTAAGTCAATATTATATAAGAACGAAATGAATGCTGAAAAAAAAGTCCTAATAGCACTACACAGCGATAAAACATCAAAGATTGTCGACAATCAATTATAAAAATAGACCCATTGTCAATATTTCAAGCCCTATTATGTGTAAAGAAGCCATTAGAAAGCAATTTTTATATTAATATAATATCTTTTACACGGAATTCATGGAAAAGTTTTAAATATTATTATCTATAAAATAATTTAAATATTGAAATAATTTATTTGGACCTGCTATCCCCTGGGCCTACGTGCACAAAATATAAAACCGTCTAATAAATATTATATAATCAGTAACACTAATTACTCTATATTGGTATTTAGACACAAATAACACGCCCTTGCGTCCCTTATACGTTCATTGCTCCTTCCGCGCCCCCATATTTGTAATATATTAGTATCCCATAGGGACTACTCAATGAACTTCAATCGATTGAGCGTAATTTTTGTAAGACATACAAAAATTACGTTCAATAATTTCTGATCTTGTCGAATCTAGATTACCAGAGTTCTATCGCAAAGACATAAATGACCTTCCTATTAGATGACAGCAATGTATAGATAATAATGGTAATTGTTTTGATTAAATAAATATGTTAAATTAAAAAAAAAACAAATTTCAATTTTTCAGTACAAATCGGCAATTTCATACTTCAACCCCTATAATAATTAGTACCAAAGGAACCTAGGGATGCGCGTAAGCAAAACCAGGGTAAAAAATTAGTTAATTTATAGTGAATTGAGTTAATTTTAAAAAAAATGTTCTTGGACATGAACTTGAAAGTATATCTCTTAAAATAAAAAGCATATCATAGCGTTTTCTCTTAAAGACACTGTTTTATAATGTAAGTGAGGTTTTAGGGAAGGGACTAAACATAATTTTACGTTAGTGTTAAATGACGTTAGTGTTATAACCATTTTACATCCATTCCATTATCTATTCCATATCTATACACATAATAAAATTCTGAGTCGAATCTGTACATTAAATATTTTTTGGAAAATCTTATTGAAATAGTCATTATTAGTGATACAGAAGCCGAATCTATAGTTTTTAAAATTTTTGTCTGTCTGTCTGTCTGTCTGTCTGTCTGTCTGTCTGTCTGTCTGGGGATGCAATGGAAAAAACATCTGGATAGATTTTGATAAAATTTGGTATGATGATAGCTGGTTATCCGGCTCAACACATAGGATACTTTTTACTGCGGGGCAATATCTCATCTCTGAGAAATCTATACTTAACTTTAAAACGTAACTAGGGACGAACACGAGCGGAGCGAGAGTTAGTCGCTAGTTATATTATAATTTTCATTAATATTATTATTTTTTCACATACTTTTATAAATTCAAATTGGAATAAAAGACAAGTATTGGCCGCACGTTCGCTTTCTCTTTGTCAATTTCATGACAATATTGCTCAGTCAATTCCCTAGGTATATGATACTAGCATACGTCAATATCAAATTATGACAGAAAAGTTTTTTTTCTTTATTGGCTTAGATTTGCGCTAGCAGAACTAATACATTATGCTAATGTCAACAGAAAAAGTTATTTATTCAGGTTATTAAGCTTGGAAATATGTCACAAAGAAATTTCAATTATTATACGATAGTGAAACCAAAATCATTGAAAGTAAACTTCAGAACATAAAGTTCACTATGCAAAGATTGGCTTTGATTTAAAATGAAGTTACGACATTCAATGGCACCCTAAAAGCGGTCCCTTACCGGGAGCATTCGCCTGTAATGTTACAGTTCAGATTCGAGCATTACATAAGTGTAGGAGAAGAACTGAGCATTACAGTGCGCAACCTGTAATGATACAATTTGTAACATTACATCAGTGAGAGAGAAGAATCGAGCATTACAATGCGCAACATGATACAATTTGTAACATCGTGATACAATGTGTAACGCATCTAAACTTGTTTGATTGTTTCTTCGTTTCTTTTGCTTTTTTTACGTAAATAACATGAGCGAATAAATATTACCGCGCTTAATATGACCACAACATTGTAAAAACAACTGACTTAACTGCAAGCGAATACTCAAAATCGAATCTAAATTGTTACGTTACAGGCGAATGCTCGTCAGTCAGTGAGGCAGTACTGTAACGTAATGCTCAACAACAAATCTTAAATTGTTACATTACAGGCGAAAGGTGAAGGACTGCCCTTAGACTTGATGGCATTCTAAAGTACGAATAAAAATCTAAAAGAACATATGAGATTGACTTTTTATGAATTATTTTTATGAATTTCTATTCGTAAGCGAATGTAGAATGACATCGTATTAAGTAAGCTCCTAGCTTAGACGTGACTGGTGTCTACGTGGCTTGTTAGTTAACCCTTTTTTGTATCTTTATATTTTAGTGATTTATATGCAAATAATCTTGAACTAAACGGTATTAGTTTTCAATTAGACTCGAGTAATGGCTTATTTGGTAAATTAGGGTAATCGATTTTAATTTTAAGCAGTTTCAGTTATTAAGCTATTGTATAGCTTCTATCGCGGGCTTTGAGCGTGGAGACCGAATCCAGAAACTCCGTAACGAAAAAAACCTAACACCCCCCACTCAGATTTGACATCTGACGTTTCTGACGATCTGACATTTGATATCTGTTTCGGTAAGAAGTAACACATTTGCTTGCCTCGTAACTGAATCTTGTAAATCGTATTTGTGACTATTTAGACTTTGGCAGTTGAAAGTAATTATTGAAATGCCATTTCTATTACTAATGAAATCTAATACACTTTGAGCTATCGTCTGAACACTATTTAGAGACAGTCTTTTGAATTCTTGCAACAAAGATGCAGTCGATGCAGCTTACTTTCGAAAATATTGAATTTGAAAATGAATAATGAATGATCCACAAGAATCCACAACAAAATATGGAACCACCCATTGACGCGGTATTTTCCAGATATTTAGAAGATATCAAGTTTCAAACTTATGTTTCTTATTTCAGTTACCATAAACCTATAGTCTCAATGATAAATATTCCTGAAGAACTGACATGTATTGAAAGATAATAAAAATATTTTGAACAATATTAACATCTCATCTATATATATAAAAGAAAGTCGTGTTAGTTACTTCGCTTATAACTCAAGAACGGCTGAACCGATTTAGCTGAAAATTGGCAGGGAGGTAGTTTAGAGCCAGGAGAAGGACATAGGATACTTTTTATCCCGTTCGACCGCGTTCCAATTTTTATGATATTTTAATTTTTGGATTTCTCTTAGTCCGGAATAGGTAAGTATTAAAACATATAATTAAAATGTGAGAAAGAAAGATTTTTTCTTTTTATATCTATTTAAAACGTACCTAGCGACGAACCCGAGCGAAGCGAGGGTGAGCCGCTAGTTTATTTAATAAAAGAAAAAAAATTGTTTTTTTTTTATCGGTCACCACGCTCAAAGTGTAACTTGAATTAATATCAAAGAAAAAAAAACAAAGAAAAAAAATACTGCATTAATAAAATAAATAAATAATTATAATTGCATAAGTTGATAATAAATGCTATGCAATAGCTTTACCGCGGCAGTCTCCGAGTGCCACACGTCTTTTATTTCTCGATTTTTTAACAAAGTAAAGAGGTATCTTTACTTTGTTAAAAGTCGTTTTTAAAGGTATTTAAATAATGAGTAATAGGTTTTCTTAGATCTACGCGAATATTTCACATTTTAAATATCTAATCTTTTTGAAGTTTGTCGCGGATTTATTTGGATTTTTGATTCCTGACCTTTGAGACGTCTAAAACCTTTGTCTCTCCCGTGATCATGATTGACGTCGGGGACCAAAAATCAAAATAAATTCGCGAAAAAATCCGAATAGATAGATTTATTTAAAGTGAGTAATAGATAAACAAGAATATTAAAATATTATAAAGAAGTTCTTCTAATAAAATTATATAAGAAACCTTATATTAGTTTAAAACTCCTACACTGACGCTACCTGTACAGTAAACGGTGTTCAATCTTCAACTTTTGCTTACAACGCTTAATTAACTTCGTAAACTTGTCTTCTTGTAACACGAACATGTGCGTAACGCGAACGACTTTAATTTTGTTGAATAAAATACGTTAAAAGTTAAAAAATAGTGCAATAGCCGCTCCTTATATTATTATTAGCGACTTCATAACATTAAATATAGGTGTTAGTCCAGGTCATAGTCTATCTCCCATCCAACGTGCGTTCAGCTTATCATGGAGAGGGAGGGGGACGGGGGGGGGGGCTTATCAGCGTCCGGCAGTTCATTTGGTCGCGAAGCCAAGAGATGCAGGGGGAGGTGGCTCACTCGTTGGGCAGTGTACTATGCGGGATGCTCCTGGTACTTCTCCGATGGCAGAGTAGACCTTGGTTGCTGTACCATGGTTGTTTTAGTCTGCTTCGGCAGACCTGCCATAGGGGTGTCGTGGTTCAGTGCGTAAGCGATCCCGCGACGCCCCATTAAGACGGGGAAGGTTTTGTCGGATTTTAGTGGGTAGTACTGGCATACATAATTTCATCCCCATTTTTAACCCTTTAAGGGATAATTTATGGGATAAAAAGGATCCTATGTCCTTTCCAGGGTTTCATACTATCTTTTTACCAAATTTCATATAAATCGGTTCAGTATATCCAGAGATTACTCTACAACGTCACAAACTCACAACCTCACAAACACACAAACTTTACCTCGTTATAATATTAGTATAGATAAACTATCTATTTTATAATAAAAATCCTTTAAAATTTTTCAAGTTGTAATATCATTAGTAACTATTTTATTTATCTATATTTTTTTTATATATTGCGGTAAAAACGGGTATCCTACACATTGCCCATTCAAAGAAATGCCAGCTTTGCCGATTTCGTTCTTTACAAAAAAATCTGTCAAACCTATGTCTTGTTTTATATTTCTTTCTTTACCCAAATTTATTTTAGTTTCATGAGACTGAAGTCATTGGAAATTGCTACTGTTAATCCTTTCCTTACTTGTACGAAAACTGAATAACTGGATTTCAGTGGAAACATAATAGAGTGAAATGGTAATTCGGCCGGGCTTCAGTCAAAGCCCAAAGTCCGACAAAATTTAATTTAGTAAAAAAGTTGGATATGGCCTTTTGTTGTTGTAACGAAATATATAAAAAAAAACTTATGTGATTCGATTAACAATGCCTTGCGCGGACACTCCGTTTTGTCATAACTCTTTTTCAATTCGTAATACAATTATAATATAAAACTACATTTTGTTATAATTTTTCCACATAAAAATTATTAAATACTAGCATTACCCGCGGCTTCGCCCGCGTTCAGATGACCAAAAAGCAAATTCTTAGGTTTTACATATTGGTATACTCTTACAATGCAGTTTTTGTATTTTTTCTTAGAAATGAGATATTTTAACCCGCGGTAAAAAGTATTCTATATGTTGACCCGGATTACCAGCTATCACCATACGAAATTTCATCAAAAACCCTTCAGTTGTTTTTCTGTGATGCGGTAACAGATAGACAGACAAAAATTCTAAAAATTATAGATTCGGCCTCTGTATCGATAATAATGTCTATTTCAATAAGATTTTCCAAAAAATATTTAATGTACAGATTCGGTTTAGTGACAATTTTATTATATGTATAGATAAAGCATGCATTTGCTAGTTACTATTTTCATTTTCAACCTATTTAAATTTAATGTATAAAAAAATCGATGATTAATTTTCTTTTTTATAAATTGATTTTATACTGGCTAAAAGTTCAGACGGTCTTGATGATAAAAAAAATCAAAGAAAAGGACTTATCGAGGTGGAAATAGATGCAGCTGCTGCGTACTGAAGGCGTATCTTCGTGTTTAATTAATATCGTCGAGCACACCCGTTATGCGCCCTTGGGAGGCTGTTTACAAGATTATTAGCGATGAAAAATGTGACCCTCCGGTATAAGATACCGATTTATTTACCTACAAGCAATTAAAATCACGGCAACCTCTATTCATCATAGCTTTATTCATTTGACTCATTTACTTCCTTTATTTATTATTTAGTGCATATTTTGGGATATTTCCTACTAAGATAATGAGCTTATTGATTCTGCATCTAATTCTTTAAGGGGTTCTTCTTTTTTAGTGTAATTAATAAAAAAATCTCGCTTCTTGGTTTCCGATTTTTGTTTTTGATCTTAAAATGTGTTTTAAATATTACACTTTGTTTTAAGTCAAAACGAACATTCATATAACAAACAAACAAACACACTTTCGCATTTATAATATTAGTAAAGTATGTATGTATATTATTATACACACAGGTGAAATTTTTTGGTAAAATTAAAAGCAATATTGAGGCACTATAACCTATTCATTAAAAAATAAAATGATTAAACTAGTTCACAATTAGCAAATGTTCACAATTAACATGTATTTTTGAGTTGGATAAAAAGTACAAGAAGGACTAACTAAAAACGTTCAAAATTGAAAAAAATAAATTTCACATTTAAAACTTTTTACTGAGAAATTAACAATTTCGAATCTATATTTATTTGATTTAATAATTAACATATCTATAAGCACAAATAAAATTCTATAAGCTGTTAAAATCAGAAGCTCTAACTTTATTTAACTGTAGTTATTTTATATATTACTAGCAGAACCCGAGGCTTAGCTGGAGCTAAAACTACAAAAACACTTCGAAAAGGTAGATTTCATACAAACTTTCATCCCCCTTAACACCTTATGGGATGAATTTCGAAAAATGCTAAAACACGTATTTATTTAATTGTATTGTAGAGCGTTACTGCCTCGGAGGTGTAGTGGCTAGCATGTACGGCTGCACACCTGGAGGTCCTGGGTTCGAGTACTGGGTCGGGCCAAGTTTAGTTATTGAGTCTTTCTGTATAGTTAGCCTCAGTAACAGCCCGGAGTTGGGAAGTTGGCGGTGTATCACCCCCGTGCCTCGGAGAGCACGTAAAGCCGTCGGTCCTGCGCCTTAATTCTCACTGGTCGTGTCGAGTGGTCGTCCCACCGGAGTATGAGAGTGACAGGAATAGAGAGTGCACTTGTGTCTGCGCGTACACGCGCTGCACTATAATATCTCCTGCGCAGTTGGCTAGTCTCAATGAGATTGGCCGCCGTGGCCGAAATCGGTCAGGAGAACATCATCATTGTAGAGCATTAAGACCAAGTTTCAAGTAATTCTGATCATTAATATTTTTTGTCTTGTATTATAACGTGTTTTCCCGTCACTTGGTTTTGACGTGAAACAAACAAACAATCACACTTTCACATTTATAATATTAGTATGCAATTTTATATAGCATTTATTAGCAGAATACTTTACAGATTTACGTTTCCACATAAACTTTGCCGTCAATGGCCTTATATACCTTTATATACCTTTTACGGTGTTTTTTATCAAACAGACATCGCCCACTCAATGCTGGACGACATAAGCTATTTTCCTTCCTTTTGTATTTTTTCTATAACCTACATTATATTGTAAGATATCACTGAAATAATGCCTCTTATTGACTTATCTCAAAGACTAAGCTTAGAATTATAAAATATTCTAGAAAAAATATATAGCTAACTAACTAAACTTGTTGTTAGAAAATAGAAATTTATTCTGAAATCTTCAAACTTGATCAAAATTGTGTTCATTGGTTCGAGAATGTGAAATCGCTTCAATGAAATTGAATCTCAGTCAAATCATTTATAAATTAATACTACCTCTTGCTACTATGATTAATAAATCATTCTGGTGTATGTTATGCTAACCTTTTGGAGGATAAAATAAAGTTTAATTATTATGAGTGAACCTAAGGAGATGGACACATGGGCTTATCAACTTTTAAGGCGCTCCTTTCTAGTCCCTGTCACATTTAACAACAAACATACTGACTAATATTAAAATATTAATACTATGGAATAAATTAGCATATTAGATATTTATTTGACACGTTTGCTTTCTATATAATATACCCTACTCGCTGTGCCAGCGGTCGGGGGTTCGAGTCCCGCTACGGGGATTGATTTGTATGATTAACACGAATGTTAATACTCCAGTGATAGATGTTTATAATGTGTTTATATTTAAAGTTATGTATGTATACTAGCATTACTCGCGGCTCTTCCCGCGTTCAGATGACCAAAAACTAAATTCTTAGATTTTACAAAATTATACTCTTACATTGCAGTTTTTGTATTTTTTCTCAAAAATGCGATATTTTCCCGCAGTAAAAAGTAATGTTGACCCGGATAACCAGCTATCACCATACCAAATTTCATCAAAATCCCTCCAGTGGTTTTTCCGTGATGCGGTAACAGACAGACAGACAAATATTCAAAAAACTATAGATTTGGCCTCTGTATCGATAATAAAGTATATTTCAATAAGATTTTCCAAAAAATATTTAATATACAGATTCGGCTTATTTAGAATTTTATTATATGTATAAGATACACACTACACAAGTGTATCAACTATCTGGTATCCATAACACAAACCTCGTTGCTTACCATGGAACTAGATGGTGCTGTGTTATGCTGTCCCAACATATTTATTTTATTTTATATTTATTTGATATTTTCCTTCACTTAAATTAATAAATTATGCAAAAAAAAACCGTCTTTTTGTGGTAATGCCGCGGAAAATCTTCTGTGTTCATACAAAAACATCGTCTCCCCAAACCACAGAACAGAACAGAAACAAAAAAACATAAGGTTTGACGAGTATATTCCTGCTCCTATACAGATTTCAGGCTCAAATTATTGTTTCATTTCTATTATATTTTATTAACTTCAATGAAGTATTTGTGTAAACTTTTCTTAGATGTTTGTATATATTTTAACATACGTAATTAGGTCCACATAAAAATGGCTGGATGGATTTGAATGAATACGCAGAAATACTATGGCTACTACTATGGATACTAAGAAACGCACTTCAACGAAGAAAGGCCCGAGAGTGTTGCTAGTTTTTATGTGCTCAGGAATATGAAACATTATCAATTACTAAACACTATTTCAATAAAATATTTTTTGACCCTGCGACAATAACGTCACAGATTTATCTCGTTACGTAAATGAGGATATTTGCTTTTAAGCGTTACGTTCTACGACTAAGTACAGGTAACGGATGTGTGTTATCTAATAATAGAGTGGTTCAAGTAATAATACAATATTTCCAAATATGTAGGAGAGTAATATATAGTTTTAAAATTTCTCTTCCAGATTGGGTGTTTATATACTATACATATATATTATAATATGTATGTATTTAAAGTTATATAGATATGTGTAGTGTATCAACTATCTGGTATACATAACACAAGCCTCGTAGCTTACCATGGAACTAGATAGTGCTGTGTGTTAATGTTTCAACATTAAAAAAATAATAATAATAAGCGACGTAACTTAATAACACGTTTTTTATTCTTATTTTAAGAGCAGAGTCAATAACTTGAATTTACTTAACATAAATAAATATTGCATTGCAAAATAATAATATAATAATTATATAAATAATAATATGAATAATATAATAATTTCTTTTTAATCATTTTTTTTATAGTGACATACGAACATAGTGACTTATTTAGCAGAACGCCTGAGTGTTACATTGGAGGCACGAGTTTATACGCTCTTGTGGTGCAAAATACTACATATATGCTTTCCTAATATTATATACGAAAGTGTATTTGTTTGTTTGTTTATTTATGCATTTTTATGTAATAGATCCAAATGATTATGATTAAGCTAATTATGATTATAGTTTATGAACAGCCAACCAGCCAGACATCATAGGTAGTAATTTCTATGGATATTGCATAGCCTGTTGCATAGCTATTAGAAATAATTAAAAAATATTGAAAAAGGTGAAAGTAGATTTTTATAATACTAGCGACTCACCCTCGCTTTGCTCAGGTTCATCCCTAGGTACGTTTTGACGATTAGTATGGAATAGATTTTTTTTTCAATATTTTTTTCGTGATTTTTTTTGATGTTTTAATTGTTATTTTTATCTATTCGGGGTTAAGAAAAATCCAACAAAAAAAAACATATATATATATATATATATATATATATATATGTGTGTGTGTATATATATATATATGTGTGTGTAATAAATAAATAGGTTGAATATTTGATGTTCATTAGTAGTTAGAAACGGTAATAAAGGCAAAAGTCAAAGCATGTTATTATTGTACTGTCAATGTGCATACGTACATATGTCTGTATAAGTAGTATTAAGTTCGTTAGAATATTATACACTAAGTAATCCTATTTCAACCAATTATTACTGCCATACATCTATGAATGTTAATCTAAATGCTTTCATTTGTTAAATGATGAAAATCTTTCAACTTACATGTCTTAATTGCAATATCACACGTGGCTTCATATGTTCAGTGCTCACATTTATGACTCAGTATCTATCATTGAAATAATAAGTATGAACATTTTTGGATTCCGTACCTGAACGGTGCCAAAGGGACTCTTACTAAGCCTCCGCTGTCCGTGCGTCTGTCTGTACAGCGGTATGTATCTCATGAACCGTAACAGCTAGACAGTTGAAATTTTCACAGTGTATATTTTATTTGTCATACGTTTTATTGCATTATTTAAAACCGTTTAGGTGGCGAACGCCAAAAACAACTTACCTTCCCGTTTTTTCCGACTTCAATTAAAATAACTATTATTATGACTTTGATATTAAACACTTTTTTATCGAAATAACAAATACCCTAAAGCACTCGACAACAAAGTAGCTTCTTAAAAAAACCATAATCGGATCAGTAGTTTCAAAGATTACCCCCTACCATGAACGAATTAACCACTGGACTAGACATATAAGCGGACGTACCTTTATCGGTCTTTTCAGTAACCAGGAGATTTTAGGCTTGGTCGTTTGTTTTTTGCGTCAGTCTCAAGCACTTATTTGTCAACAAAACATCTCCCAAAAATGACTAAATGTTCTGTTAAATGATGTAAAAACTATAACGGCGGAAGCAGCAGTATTTCTTTTCACTTGTAAATACATTATTTTATTACATTTATTGTTATTTATCACACAATTTAATTAAATGTAAAATAAAATGTCATATTATCCAACTATGTTAAATATAGTCGATATTTCTATGTATTGTTGACATCTGACAACCATTATAAAATCCCTGGATTATACCATTCAGAACAAATGACTAAACTGTCGAGTGAGTCCATTTGACATCGACTAGTGCTTGACAATGTCGAAAAATATATCGATATTTGACGAAATTACTAAACGAATTGTGTTATTTGTACAGTACAATAACATAAAATACTTTTACCACAGTATCCTACAATCTGATGACAATAAATTTATAAAATATTTTCTAAATGAAATAAAAATATAAATGCAAAAATTATAATTAGTATGTGTACTTAATTTTTTATTTTATTTTATTCCACATTTACATACTTTGGAATATTATTCCATTGTAATAATAATAAAGATCATTTTATTTCAACACATAAATTACACAAAATCAAACAATAATATTTTAGCACTAAACATCTGGGTTGGCGATTTGTAATAAAACACTTTACCACTTGCATTAATTATTTTACTTTCACGATCCAACACTCACTTTAATTAAAAATTTTTTTTTCTTTTTCCTAATTTCACAAATGTTTATTAAGAACTGAGCAATAGTAGGATAGTGTCACATTTTTATAACTACCCGAGACAATCAATTGCCAATTAAAATAGTTCAATAACAGAATCAACAAAATCACTTTATTTAATTAAATTAGCTTAATATTTTTTTTAATCTTTACAAAATAATATTTATTATATATTAATGGAATATATACCCGATATTCATTTGTTCATTAACATTAATATAGGCCAACAGAATGTTGGCATCAATGCCGTCGTATTTATATAAATCAAATTAAAAAATAATTATTATTTGACACATTATTATTGTCTCTTTAATTCATTTATTTTAATTTATTAAAATTAAAAGAAGAAGAATAAATTATAAGATGTAAAATATGATGACTATGCTAACCAATGTCTAAAATGTCATTAATTCGTTCATCGATATATGTATTTTATCGATTACGTTCAAGCACTAGAAATATTGTATTGTGTATCAGTGTTTATAATAATGTAATAAAATCTTTGTGTGCGTTATGCGTCACTTGGTTGAACTAGTTTTCATACATTTGTATTTTATGTCAGGTCCAGTCTCTAATTCGTCCATGCCCCCTACATCCAACCTTACAGACTTTTTTTTATAATATTAATGTAGATGATATTATAAGTTTAGTATGCTTGATAGTTATAAATAAAAAATTTAAAAAACCCCCTACGCAAAAAATAGTTAAAGTTTAAGGAACAACCCTTAAAAAGTAAAAAACTTAATCAAGTAATCATACGCCAAAATGCCTCACATCATTGTGCAAAAGAGCTGATACTCTTACACTGCTGGATCAATATTAACCAAACATAGCTAAGAACCACACTAAGGAAACTGGCTTTCAAATGAAATAAACCGCATCGAAATCGGTCCATCCGTTTGAGAGCTACGATGCTACAGACAGTCACACACACAGACAGACAGACATCGACGTCAAACTTATAACACCCCTCTTTTTGCGTCGGGGGTTAAAAATATATTAGTAAGAGATCGTGTGCTTCGGAGCGATATATCGTGATGAGGATCGCTCTATTCCGATCGGTGGCAGACGTAATGGCATGAAACTTGAATATTACATTACCAGCAATGCGTGTAGACTCAAGTACTACATATGAGTAAATACATACTACGCGTTAATTTCTGTTGTTTATATCTATTTATCTATTTATTTGTATAGAATGAGGTAAAAAAATATTTTTTACATAAAATGATCACCCAATCTTACCATTATGGTGTGCAAATTAGTTTTTTTTTTGTTTTGTTTAATTCACAATACGTTCAATTGTTTGTCAGTAAAGTTGTTCATATTTCATCTAATATGTCGTTTTAATGAGTTTTTGGTATTAGCGACTGCCAGCCGATACAAAGCAAAGCACACCGACTTCGAAAATATTTCATTAAGTATGTATAGTAAATGAAAACTACCAATCAGTTATTTTTTACTTTTTAGTGCTTTTCTTGAAGTCGGTTTTTATTTTTTTGTTAAAAAGTTTTATGTATTTCATGTATTACAATGTTAGAATAAAATTATACCGTGGTTAGTGGAGCATCAGTTTTGTAAAGTTATATATTTAGATATGAATACTTTAAAGCTTCTTTTGGCCTCCTAATATATGGAGTGATATAAAAAATGAAAAGAAACATATTTATCTACATTTTTTATATATTTTGAAAGCTCTTAGATAGTTTACTTTTAATTTAATAAGCATTGATTCAACTTTGTTACAACAGATGTCGAGATACGTCTTGTTAGTTTTAATTAAAACTACAGCATCGATTTCCTCGTTTTCAAAGGGAAAACTTGCTTTTATGGTTCACAACGTTACAGGACACAATTATTTAGGAATTTCTGATGAAATAATTCAGTAATATCATTGTATTAATAAACAACATTTAACTAAAAATATAGTTAAAACTAAATAATACAACAGTCAAATAAACATGATAACTTTACAGCAAAAGAAGCCTTTTCGTAATAGTGGAATTTTACAGGCAAATTCAATAGAAAAATTTTAATATTTTTTGAATTTGGTATGTCTTTTTGGTTAAAAAATAGCTATTTATTATAAGTTTTTACTAAATGTATGTACATAGTTGGGAAGTATTTAACCATACAAATATTTTTAAAATTTATGAATGAGGTGGTGTTTGGTTGTCAGTTCTTCATGCTATAACGACTCAGTGGATTTGAATTAATATTTTAAATTATCTTCTTTTTTAGGACTAAATAAATAAAAAAAAAGAAATAAAGAAATACCAGGAGCAAACCGCATGGTACACCGTCCCCAAGGTGGGCTGCCTCCTAGTGTGCCCATTGGCTTCACGCCCGGCGGGATTGCCTATGCCCCCAACACAAGGTGAGCAAACATCCGGGGAGAAGTGTGACTAAGATGTAAATACGCGAGTCTCTACTCGCAAGCAAAACTAGTTTTGTATATATATATATATATATATATATATATATATATATATATATATATATATATATATATATATATATATCACGTTCATCACGTTCCCGTTGTTGTCTAATTGTATATCCATATATAGCTCTTATCAGCTTGTAGAATTAAAAGGCTTGTGATGAAACAATTAAACAAACCGTCTGGTTGGTGTGTGCCAAAACAAGGGATTAACTTGTTTGATACCATCGTGTTTTGATGTGCTAAGTCCGTGTTAAGTAATAGGGTTGCTTTCTGCTCTATTACTGATATCTGGGAAAATATCTCATCTCTGAGAAATCTATACTAAACTTTAAAATGTAACTAGGGACGAATTCAAGCGGAGCAAGTGTGAGTCACTAGTTTTTATATTATAGAGCCTACCAAGACCAAAGTGTGGATATTTTATGTAAAAAATTACACTTGCTTCTCATTTTTTAATAATTATAAGGTGAATATTTTTAACAAGCGACTCACCCTCACTTTTGGTTCGTCCCTAGTGAAAAACAAAATTAAATCTGTCCCACGGGAACCGTACATTTTTCCGGGATAAATGATAGTTTATGTGCTATTTTAGACCATAATCTATCTCTGTGCCAAATTTCACCTAGATCCGTTCAGCCGTTCTGACTTGAAACAGTAACAAACAAACATACATCCATCCATCCATCCTCACAAACAACACATTTATAATATTAGGAGGATAATACTCTCTGAGATTAATGCGAATGCATTTGAACTCAAACTAGCCTTTCGGATTTTCTTGTAGCTTTATTTTGATTTTTAGTTTTTCTTTTCTCGACGTTTCAAATGCTTTACAGCAATCATGGCCACGGGAGAGACTAAGGTTTTAGACGTCTTAAAAGTTATTATAATTATTGTCTTAAAAGATACTTGTTTCAGTTGTGAAGGAAAACGATTTTAGAATATTATGAAAGATAAATTTCGTGATATTAGATGTAAGAAGTAAAATTTAAAACTACAAATATACTAATAATAAATATCTAAAATATTTGAAATTGAAAGTCATTTTTTTACTGAGTATGAAGTGGTTCTAATGTAACTATATGAAGTGGTTCTAATGGCTTATAAATATTTTGTAAAAAAATTTCGTAGCAATCGCAGAGAGTCATTAAGGAGTGAGCAAGGCAAAGGCGGGTATTATTATTTAATTTACTCGATATAACCTAAAAGTCACATTTTACTTACATTAGAATATTGTGGCACCAATCATTAATTTTCACTCTTCTTCAAAAATTCTATATTCAATTAGAAATATCTTTATACCTTTTCATATTACCTAAAGAAGATATATGTATATGTAATACAATTTTCTATAAAAATAGTAGTAGCTTAGGAGACAAACGCGTTGTGTATATCTCTTAAGGTACAAAAACTATATTTATCAACAGAAAACGTACATAGGGATGTACCCAAGCAAAGAAAGGGTAAGTCCCTAGTATTACATAAATCGGTAATAAGCTCTACAGCTCTACGTAAATGAGTTCATCGGATATTAGCGTTGAAAATAAATTGAAAACATACCTTTGCAAAAAGGTAAAGCAATTAAATGAAAATGTGAGGTTGGATCAAAAAATAATATGTGGTAATGTGAGCTTATGAAAATCGAATTTTAGAATAGATTAATGTAAGTACTCTAATTATAATAAATGTATAATTACAAAAAAAAACTGTGTATTTTATAAACATACTTTTTTTTTTAATATCTCTTTTTTTTAGAAGGAGAGGCAAACCCAGATAATAGTATCTAGTAACTGGGTGACCCGACAGATCTCGTTCTGTCAAATCAAATGTGAAGCAGGTCCCATGAGAAAAATGGCGTTTTTACGTTTTTTCGGGCAATTTTTCGAATTTTTTTCTTCATAAGAACCTTCCTCCGACTTTAAGGAATATTTGAATAAAAAAATTGCCGTATTAGTTAAGTTATTCTCGAGTTTTGCGTTTAGCCACATTTAGCGATTCATTTTTGGCTCTTGCTATTCGTACTTAAAATAAGGACAAATAAAAAATAATTATTCGTACTTTAGGACGAATAATAAATAAAGAAGGTTGTTCCTATTCATCCGATAATCGGATGAAAAAAAAAAATTGTTCGTCCGATTATTGTCGGTTTGTACGAAAAATTACCAATTTTTGTTTTCTAATGTAAAATAAGTGATTTTTAGGTGCAGGAGTTTCTATATACAAAAAATAAATAACCTTAACCTACCGAGCTAGAAACTTATTCTTTTAAATCCCAGTTCAAGAGTTTGAAAGGTTAAAAAATAATTTTTCGTGCAGGAGTTTCTGTATACAAAAAAAGTATAACGATTTATAACGATTAGAAGCGGATCTTTCATACGTCTTATTTAAAATACTTATATAAAAAAAAAATTGAAAATAAAAATGTTATGAAAAAGCTACACAATTTAATGTTTATTATTATATATGAATGTAATTTTTTATTATATTTTTGAAAAAAAAATCGATTATATTTAAAACTTAAAATTTAAGATTGTAAAATGTAGAAAGTAAACGACAAAGTTTATTACTCAAAATTATGACTTAGAAATAGGATTTTTTGGGAACTCGCGTTCACAGCAATTTCGTAGTAATAGGAACAATTTTTGAGATTTTATTTTTCGTCAGTTTTTATATGTATTTTATATTAACTTGCTTTTTAACGCTAAAATATGACTTTATAATAAACACTGTTACTTTTCAGTGCAAATCTGACACAATCTAAGCTATTTTATATTATTTGTCATTTTATTTTAGAGGTAACCCTATAATCGGGTATAGTTAAGATTAAATCGTGTGTGTAAATATGACTCGATTATGATTTGACTTGGTTATATTACTGTTTTAGGATTAATCAAATATAAAGAAGTGCTCTCAAAATGTTACTTTTATAAGAGGCTTTCTAGGTTATAAACTTTTTATATTGGTTTTTTATTTCATTTTGCTCAAATGCTTGAAATTCAACGTGTTGTTATGGCCCAAAAGACAGGCAGCGTGGGCTTACTAAATTTAATTTTATTAAACAACTAGCGGCTCACCCTCGCTTCGCTTGGGTTCGTCGCTAAGTACGTTTAGATATAAATAGTTATTAGCCAGCGTTGGCCATATACATTAAAAAAATTTTTTTCGTCAATTTTTAAATATTTTCTTTCATAATAACCTTCTCCTGACAATAACAAACGCAACAAAACAAAAAAAAAGTTAAATCGGTCCAGCCGTTCACGCGTGATGGCGTGACCAAGGGAAATAGGGATTCATTTTTATATATATAGAAGATAAATGCTTATAATAACAAAAAAATGCTTATAAATTAAATTGTAGCCATTGTTTTACTGTATAAGTATAAGAATTGTTACTATATAAATAAATTTCATTTGAATCATTTGAATTGTTGGAAAAAAAATCAAGATATGATTGCATGACAAATTTATTCTTCACACAGGATTTTCCATTATATTAAATTATGAAAATTTTTATATAATGGAATTTTCAAAAATCCTTTCTAGAGCAGATACACTAGAAACGTAAAGCAGTTCAACTTTTTAGGCTGCGCCTGGATCATATTACGATTTTTGTATATAGTTGAAGGAAAAATGGAAGGTATAGAATATATTTTGTATGTCGACGATTTAAATAGTATTAGAATAAGATATAATATAAACGAGATCCCGATACAAATATAGTGTTGATATTAAATGGCAAAGAGTGTCGTACGCTATCTATTTGAGAAGAGCTTAGCATTAAATCTACATAATTTATATTACACGAAGAAAGTTCAAAGTACGTAATATAAAATCAAAATGTCTGTATTAGATATATTATGTTAAATTATTTATTATAATAGTATATTAAAATTTTATAGCGACGATTTAGTTAACAAATAGTAAGTTACTTAACTTTTATTATTTAAAACGTAAAAAGTATAAGTGTAAAGCACACATTATAGTCGTTTGAGTACTGACAAGTTTGTAAGATTTTTCTTATAATTTTTGTTTTTTGTAAAATTAAAGATTTTTCATTTCTTAATATTTGTTGATATTTAGCCTTAAAGGGAAGATTACAATTAGATTTTTTTTCTAAAACTAAATAAAAGTTATAATATATTTTACATACAATTAAATTTTCTATTATAATAAATAATAATTATAAACTTACCGGCAAAAGTAGAGCTTCAATACTATTGCACGCTACAACAGCAGCCACGAGGTAAATAAACGCTTTCATTACGACAAAAGAAGAATTATCTGAATATACTAAAAAGTCCAACACGTAAACTTATCACTGGTTTCCGACTTTCAAAGTTTCCACTGTACTGTGACGTCGTCTTCAAGTGAATTGTGAATGGAGAGGCTTTCCCGCTACCTTTATACGTGTGTAGTTCGCACTGCGCACTCTCAGATGCGCTTATATCCTATAATTCATATATATTCCTAACATTTTCAAGAAAAATACGTTTTTTAATCGCATATTTCATAAATTATTAATTTTACTATTTAGTAATTTACTATCAAGACTTTGTGTCAACGCTAGATTTATATGTTATGCGTTCACTTATAACATAAAGTGTTATCAGACGCACGAGCGATCTTATCGCATTGATGTATCTAAGGTATTTACATAGTAAATATTTAAATGTCAGCTATAATTTTATAAATGGCTATTATAGATGCTTTGTAAATATTTCTCACGTTTAGAAGATATTATATGTCTACACGTATTAGTTAGTTGTATTGCAAATAGAAATTTTTGCTAATATTAAAAATTCCAAAGTGTTTTTCTTAATTATTCTTTTGCGCAGTAGTTCAACAGGTCAACGTTATTTATCTATATAATATCTTTTTTTCGGTTTTGATCTCGCTTCAGCTTACATGGCTAGGATAGAATATAATTCACATCTGCCCTCATCGTGCAGTGTATGGTACTTTTCATCGAACTGGTGTTCACCCAGAGCTCAGATTCGAAGAAAAAAGGAAAGCGGTTGACAAATAGTCGAGAAAAAGGTAAAGAACTGTTATGTCTTTGCCCATTTATATACTGAATATCTATATATATATATATATATATATATATATATATATATATATATATATATATATATATATATATATATATATATATATATAATATACATATTATATAGATTCAGTTCAGTGGTTTGAGCATGAAAAGATAACATATTTTTAGACTGGGAAGTGACGCAAGTTATTTTTTTATTTTGGTACATCACATAAGACTAATAATAACAGATAAGTTTATCGTAAAAAGCTAGGACCTATGCGAAGGCAGATTTCTCGCTAATTATCATATTTATTATATTCTGTGACACGCTCTTTTATAGTTCAATAGTGCATAGGTTTCCTTAAAATATTATAAATTTATGCATACTGGGGGTAACTAAACTAAAAATACCTATTTCACAGGTAAGTTATGATCTAAATTGTGCAGTATCTGTACCATATATTGTAATATCTGTTATCGAATGGTTGAAGTAATGAAAGTCCAAAAACTTCTTTAATATCGATATTCTCAAAGCTAAAAAAACGAGTAATTTAAATTACATTATTTTGTGGCTGATGATTTTATGGTATTATTGCATACATATATTAAAAATTGCCTACTTTTTTAGATCTCCGTACCTCAAAAGGTAAAAAAAGGAACCCTTATAAGATCACTCTCTTGTCCGTCTATCTACCCCGACTCGCTCCGTCCGTCCGACTCGCACTTGCCCGTATTTTTTTTAATCTTCTATCTTCTTATACGATATATACTACATTTTGTTATCTTACAACTTTATAACACATGTGCACAGGGCTTATCACTAACAGCAAATTCTTAGTTTCAAACATAGGTACTTATTTAAAATTGTACGATTATCTAAATCCGCTTGAAATGTTAACAGAATGCTCTACATTAAGAGACCGTAATAGAAATAACTTATACAAAAAGTGAGATAATGTTAATATTACTAGTATATGTTTGAACTGCCTCGATAGTCTAGTGGTTAGCATGTTTGGTTGCAAATTTGGAGGTCCTAGGTTCAAGTCCTGGGTTTGGCCAAGTTTAGTTAAAGAGTTTTTCTATTAAGAAATTCTCAGTAACAGCCCGGATTTAGAATATTGGCGATGTGACACCGCCGTGCCTTAGAGAGAACGTAAAGCTGTCGAAATGTCTTCCAAACGGAGTTTGGGTGTGATAGGAATAGAGAGTGCATTTGTGTCTGCGCGTACACTTATGCACTATAATATCTCCTGCGCAGTTGTTTAGTCTCAGTGAGAGTTGACGCCGTGGCCGAAATCGGTCAAGATCTCATATGTATGTTTTAAGGGTAAAAGAAAGAGAATATAGATATCTCTTTCATAAATAACTTCTTGCCTGCTCTAGCATCTCTCAGTTATAAAATGAAATACATAAAAACATCTAAATTGCTTACTGGTTTTACCTGTTATATTTAAAAAATATATATATCAGCCGATAAGCCTTCCTTTCACTACTTTTATTCAGTAATAAGATTACGTTATAAATCTTTGTGAGTTGAATAAGCTTTTATTGTAATCGTACAAAATATTTTTAGCGACTTACATTCGCCTCGTTGAAATACGTCTACAATAACATAAAATAAACAAACATCTATACATATAATAAAATTCTAACTAAGTCGAATCTGTATAATTAATATTTTTTGGAAAATCTTTTTGAAATAGTCATTATTATCGATACAGAGTCCAAATTTATAGTTATTAGAATTTTTGTCTGTCTGTCTATCTGTGTGTTACCGCATCACGGAAAAACCACTGAAGGGATTTTAATGAAATTTGGTATGGTGATAGCTGGTTATCCGGGTCAACATATAGGATACTTTTTACCGCGGGAAAATATCTAATTTCTGAGAAAAATACAAAAACTGTAATGTAAGAGTTATACTAATATGTAAAACCTAAGTATTTGGTTTTTGGTCATCTGAACGCGGGTGCAGTCGCGGGCAATGCTAGTAACATAATAAGCATGTGCGTATGTTACACTCACGCACATATTTAATACGCTTGCACACACTCATTTCACCTATTTTTTTTGCTTAGAAGCTATTGACGAGTTTTAGTGCTATCAGTCCAACTTTTAGAAACATTTTTTTTATGTAGATAGGTAAATTCTATTCATATATTATATGTTTTATTTGGCGAACACTAGTAATAAAAAGTATACAGATAAATAGCATTGTAATGTAAAATAATTAGGTTGCACTAATTCATATTATAAATATAACAACAAAGTGTAACTATGCAGTTTATATATATATATATATATATATATATATATATATATATATATAAATATATATATATATATAACAAGTGGTCCACACTCAGCATGTAGGTATTTTGGTTAGGTCATAATATCTTAAATTATTGCAATACAATAATGAAATTTATGAAAACAATAAAATTTTTTTTACATGTAATACTTTTTTTTGTATTTTATAATACTAAAATAATATTTTTCATTTTATATAACATGGCTATAAACGTAATAAAATTATGTTTTTATTGGATATCTTTTAAGAGCGCCATCGACTAAGCACTCACGCTCGCACCTACAGCGGACTTTCAATGTGTCTGGCAAGATGTAAAAACCATTAAAACTGTCCGGCTATTGAGGTAAATTTTTTTTATAGGTCCCCAAGTAACATTATATAAAATTTAGCTATTATACTATAACGAAAGTATAATATATTTTTTTTAAAGTTTAGGGGTGTCTGGCAGGTGGTAGCAACTGTCATAAGTGTCCGGCAATGGATGACAAGATTTCTAAAGTTATCCCGAAGAAAATATAAAAATATTGAGCTTTATACTTTTAAGAATTTTAGGTGCTATTTTATATACCTTTATTACCTGTTACCTGCCCAAGTAACCACAGCCAAACTCTATAGTCGCTGGTCGTTCATACCTGTATAGGGGACATCCACAGAAAAATTTCAGCTTTTGTAAAATAACGAAGGTCTGGCCGTCGTGGGCTCTTGGGCTATTACATAATAATACTTTATTGTCGAGTAAGAAGTAGCCCTGTGGAATAACTTACCAAGTTTATATTATAAGACTTTTTAATGAACTAAAATAACAATTTACCGCTAAAACCTGAACGAAGTGTGAACATGTATTAAATTCAATAAAACTGAAGGGCATCGAAAAATTACATTCATGTCGACGCTGCTATGGCATTGAAATAAACTCATTACCCAAGCCTGAAAAGATCATACAGTCAATCATTTCGTGAATATGACTGTAGTCATCAAATAACAAAATCAAAATTTCCCGTTTATATTTTTCCATAATACTAATAAATAATCAAACAGCATCAAATTGAAAGAAATCAAAGTATTCGATAAAGTATTTTATTATTCAAATAGAATTTTACAAGTACTTCGAATTCGTCAGTTTTAAGATTTAAGTAGAAATAACACTATTTAATGTATGGAGGAAGCTACCAATGGCTCGAATAACAGTTCTGGTGAAAACATGAGTATGAATAAGAATGAATTATTTTTTTTGTAATTTTATCGCGCATTCGAAACCAGAAATAAAATAAGAACGCGATTAAATGTGAAATAATAGTTTTATTTAAAACTAGCTACTCACCATCGCTCCGATTGGGTTCTTCCCTAGTTACGTTTTAACGTTTAGTATATATTATGTAGATTTCTCAGAGATGGGGTATTTTCCCGCAGTAAAAAGTATCCTATATGTTGACCCGGGTAACCAGCTATCACCATATCAAATTTCATCAAAATCTGTCTATTGGTTTTCTCGTGATGCGTTCCCAGATAGACAGACAGACAAAAATTCTAAATTCTATATATATTCATTCGGCCTCTGTATCGATAATAATGACTATTTCAGTAAGATTTTCCAAAAAATATTTAATGTACAAATTTGGCTGTTAGAATTTAGTTATATGTATAGATATAATTTAAAATATTGTGTAGTATAGGTTTTTAATTTTAGACTTAAAACATTTAAGTGGCAAATTGTAATTGATCGTGGAATTTTATTATCCATGCGTATGTACATCTTGCAAAACAGTATAGGGCGTGATGTTTTTCAAAAGCATACTTTCAATATAGAATATTATTATTTATAAAAATATTATAATGAATTAGATCTATTTTTAAGTTTAGTGGTGGGATTTCATGGCATTCTTACAGCTTCAGATTTTACCCTTCACGCCTTCTTGGAAAATGTGTACAATAGTGTTATAAATATGAGTATATCTATATGATGTAATACACTTTATGCGTGGGCGAATAAGGGTGGTAAAGTTTATAATTCAAAGAGTGTCACGTATGTTGGTATTTCTGCCAAACTATAGAATGGATCTTAAATAAACCATGAATGAAACTTGACTACGTATCTATGTAAATATCTTGGACACTTAAAACCTAATACATATCCTGAAAAACACTATGAATGTCAATAATAATACATAATACCAAATGTGAAAATTATATATGTAAAAGTATCTCTGCTTGACGGGTTTTTGCCTTTTTCCGATTAAGCCATTAAACAGGTTTCAATGAAATTCGGCAAGGACATATGAACATTGCATCATAGGGACGACAAGATGATCCGAACAACAAAAAACTAATAACATACCGTATATATGTTTTTGCCTGCGTAGTATTTAATATGTCACTAGATCTTTGTAAATTAGTCTACAGTATATGTTAGTCAGATGTATAAGCTATATTACCATAAAGTTTTATCAAAATTCGTTCAGTAGTTTCTACGTAAAAGAGTAACAAATATCCATCCTCATAAACTTTCGCGCTCATAATAATTGTAAGATTCATCTAAAACTCAATAAAATAATTACATGGAACAAGATGTGATGTGTTACCGGAGGAAGTCTTAAAGGAGTTCTTAGAGAGCTTCATAGTTTGTGTGCTAACTTACCAGATTGAACAAAGAGGCTTAAGCTTCTAAGTAGTACGTATAATCCGCGCTGTATAGGATCAAATCCTATAATTATCCGTATTTCATTAGTTTTGGATCAGCTACTGTTCGTCGAGTAGGCACAAGCCGATTATTAAGATGTTTGATCTACTGATTTACTATAATTAGGTAGAAAAACCTTTTCTACAAATAAGGAATTTTGTAAGTTTTAATAGGGAATGGATTTTATGTTAGTGATTTATCTACGAGTATATATATTTATTTATCAATAGTACCCTATTAGTTGACATATTATATGTATATAGGAAGCACGAGCTGTATAAGGATAATAAGGGTGTTGTTTTTAAGGACACATTACTCGAAGAATTAAATAATGTCGATCTGCCTTTTATAGTTTATAATTTAAGATTACTGATAAATGATTTATCTGAAGTTATTTAGGAATATAAAAATTAATATTATTTATAATTATTATTTGTTATGTCTTGTCTGTATGTTAGAACATTATTAAAATAAATAAACTAATTCGTATTAGACCTATACCAATAAACAATTGTACTAGATTTTTTGAAGAAAAAAAACAGCTTCGATTTTGTTGCCCTACACATATAAGATATATTTTCACTTATATTCAAAATGTGATCGTCCATTGAAGCTTACATATTATGTAAAGTTTGTTTTACATATTCCTATTTTGACCGAGTTTATAATGAACTCCTTTGCTTTAGCCGCAGTGGAAAATAAAGTAGGTCTCAAAGCCAGTTAAAGTTGTGAATTAATTACATCGGGTGCATACAAAAGTAGGCTGTGCTTTTATAGATATTAGTGTAGTTTTCGAAATAAAAACTATGAGTTGAGTAGCAAATATATCTAAACGACCAATTGTATTCAGTCCTTTTTTTAACGTCCCAATGAAGGACACGGGTCTCCCTTCAATACGAGGGGGATCAGGCCATAGTCCACCTTACTGGCCAAGTACGGGTTGCCAGAATTTAAATGCCTCTCGAAAACTTGCTAGGTTCTCTCGGACATGGAGGATTTCCAGGACGAGGCAAGTGGTAATCATGTTGAAAATGATAAGTACCTGAAAATATTAGAGGTGCCAGGATTTGAACCCGTATTACTCCCAAGCGAGCGCGTTACCACTACGCTACCACTTCCTTTAGACCATGTTGATGGCTATTAAGATATTTTTTTAAATCTTGTCAACCGATTGACGTAATTCATATAAACTTTCCATTTAATAACTCCAAAAAAGGTATTCAATTAGAGTGGATATTTTGGTTCAATTAGGGTTTATTTTGTTTGTTTTATTTTCGCTAATTGAAAACCGATTATTTTAACAATCATGAAGGGTAATCCCATACAAAGTGTTCCACCAGTATTTAGGTATGTATAAACCCTTAGAGTAATGGAGTTAAATATGTATACAGTTAACTTTAGACTTGCTAGGCAGTGTAGTTACATTGGAGGTCGTAGATACCATTTTCAATCGTTCGTATAATATTATATCATACTAGCATTGCCCGCGGCTCCACCCGCGATCAGATAACCAAAAACCAAATTCTTAGGTTTTACATATTAGTATACACTTACATTTCAATTTTTGTATTTTTTCTCAGAAATTAGACATTTTTCCGCGGTAAAAATTATACTATATGTTGACCCGGATAACCAGCTACCACCATACTGAATTTCATAAAAATCCCTCCTGTGGTTTTTCTGTGATGCGGTAACAGGCAGACAGACAAAAAATCTGAATACTAAAGATTCGGCCTCTGTATCAATAATACTCGTAATGTCTATTTCAATAAGATTTTCCAAAAAATATTTAATGTACAGATTCGGCTTGGTTACAATTTTATTATATATATTTATTATATATAGACAATCATATGTCATTTAAAATTTATTAATATACGCCCATTAAGCGTTTCACTTCGAAATGAGAGTTAAATAGCTGAAAATGTCGAATTAGGATTTGATGTTGCAAAAATTTTTAACAGCAATTTTCCTTTGGAATTCTTTGGCGGGGGTCACTGGAAGTCTAATTTTAGATTTTCGGGGTAAAAGACCCGTTGCGTCATCCGCCATATTGAATTTAAGGGTTAATTTTTGTTTATTGAATAAATCGTTTATTTTCAATTTTACAGGAAAAATAGTTATTACAAAAGTTGTTTAAAATTAAATTTCCTAAAATTTTGATTCTTGTAATTTTTTTTCCTAGGATCGATATTTATCGATTTATACCCGAAAAGAGGGGGTGAAATTGTGTTTATTATTATTAACTCTTCTTATTTCTTAACTCGTTTATTTTCAATTTTACGCGAAAAAATGTAATGTACAAAGTTGTTTAAAATAAAATTTCCTACAAGTTTGGTCAAATTCAACAAAAAACGAATAGAAAAATTTATAAGGACATATAAGTCGGATTTATGATTTATTTCGGATATTTAAGTTTTTATATTCAGCCCTTTTTAACGTCCCAGTGCTGGATACAGGCCTCCCTTCTGGACGAGAGGAATCAGGCCGTAGTCCACCACGCTGGCCAAGTGCGGGTTCGCGGACTTCATGTCTTTCGAAAACTAGCTTGGTTCTCTCGTGCAGGTTTCCTCACGATGTTTTCCTTCACCGTAAGACAAGTTTCAATCGTATTCGAAATGATTCGCTTATGAAAATATCAGAGATGTGAGACCCGAACTTGAAACCCGCTTCACTCGGTTTTCCAAGCAAGCGCGTTACCACTGGGCTACCACTGCCTATTTAACTTTTATGAAACAACAAATTCATTGAGATAAATTAAACCATTCTCGATTCTCGCACGATTAAATCGACAAATGAATGAAATTTTAAAAACTGTTAATAAGGCTTCGCTCGAACAAATCACAGAGGAAAATTACAGTGTTAAACAACGCATGGATATCGATAAATTTTACTTCTCGTCTTAAAAGTGCCAATTGCTCAATTCCAGTTAAGTTACGACGTAATTTTAAAGCCCTGTTAAATCGTTTTTTCTCTGTATGTATTTGTTGTGAAGTTTTAAACATCTAACACTTTTGTTGTTTAAATGTGACATCTGCAGAAAACATTGCTTCTTCAGCAACATAACTGCCCACCAAAATTGAAGGCTTCTAGTGGCTACAACTAATAACGGGTGTATCAAAATAAGCTACAAGCGATTAATTCCTTTAACTAATATTAAGTGCTCCCGCTTTATTTAGTCGAGTCATCTAGATTTGATCATCTGAGCTACGTGCCGCCCAAAAACGTCGCGATGGGCATTTAGCCCATCGTATATTTTTGACATCATAATTTTTTTTAAAAGTTATTCGTTTCTGTATTTATATAAGAATAAAACAAAATAAAAATATTTCATCCACACTTTGTTTTATTCAAAGTTTAGGATGATTGATTTTTTTGATTTGATTGATCTATTAATGTCCATGTCTCTGACTTCGAAAATAATAAACCCTTATTAGAATAACTAGCATTGCCCGAGACTCCGTCCGCGTTCAGATGATCAAAAACCAAATTCTTAGGTTTAACATTTTAGTATACTCTTACATTGCAGTTTTTGTATTTTTTCTCAGAAATGATAGAGGTTGCGGCCAAACGTTATTGTAAAGCAATCGAAACGCGTCAGGAACAAAAAAATCTAAAAATTTTATATGAAACTGGGATAAAATCGAAAAGATAGTTTTATTTAAAATATATATTTTTTACGGTTTCCAAATCTGTTTTGCATTACACTATGAATATACTCGTATAACTTTGTTCCCTTTATGCTAATAGTAATATTATTTCATACCTCAATATTGTTTGTACGATAAATAAACTAAACGTATTACAATATGTAGCTTGAATCAACATAATATATATTTTATTTAAAGTTTTTGATTACTTAGTAATTAATTATTGTTTAGCATTAAATATGTAAGAACGTCTCGACTTGTTTATACACACGTAAACAGATACCTTGGCAATTCTTCCACTGGCCTACATAGTTTGTAGGACACTGAATTCATATTATCTCGTATATATTTTTCATATATCACATATGTAATTATTTTGTAATTGCCTGATGGATCAACATTTAAATTTGGGGAATAATCAAATTTTAAACGTGAAACTGTTGAAGTTGTAGTGTAACTTTTTGGAAATAAAATGTTTATCTAGTGGCTACAACATTGAAGTAGTCAGCAAAACTTAAGTTGTAAGTGTTCTTTCATGTTCCAATATTAAGATTTTTTTATTATTATTTTTAATTTAATGCATAATAATATTCAAGTACTTTCCTTCGTAAATAAAATGAAAACATAGTGACTTATTCGGTTTTCCGCTTTTCGCCATCAAGATATTGAGTGTTTGGTCAAATAACAAAAAAACACACTTTATGATGATTATTATATTTGATAGATTTTAGGACAAACTTTGTTAATATTTTAAATATTAAATAAATATAGCATTTTAGCAGATAATCATTTTTCCGTTTGAGAATATAATGGACTTTTGATTACATGGAAGTAAAAGTATTTTTATAAACAAATCACTAATATTTTTAAATATTAAAAATTTGAACGTTTTGTATCTAAAATCCTTAGCGGTTTAGGTAATAAAATGAGAACACATAAAAGCAAAAACATGTCATTAATTGCGATCGAAATAAAGTGTCCATTAGATGTTATTGTGGCTATTAAATTTGACGTCACGTGGTGTTTATATATGTGAATCACTGTTACCTAGTAGGAAACTTGAAATGAAGTCAGTATAATATATGATAACCTTTGACATTGAATAAAACTTATCCGATTTAAATTCTGATATTCTCCTGAATATATCTTCTGGTTTGGATTATAATTCCCTAGTGACTATCATCCGAATTTGGAAATAAATTTTAAGTACTACGTGCTTTATAATCCATACTAATCACTTAATCCCATTAATTTTAAAAATGTAAAAGTTTGGATGGATGTTTGTTACTCAATCACGCCAGAACGGCTTTAACGGATCGAATTAAAAATAAAAATCGAATTAAAATTAAAAATATAATCGGATGAAGTTTGGCAACTGGTAAAGTTTGTAATAGCACATAGGTTACTTTTTATCCCGGAAAAATGTATGGTTCCCGTGGGATAGATTAATTTTTTTTCACTTCGTTAGTACGTAATAGTTTCTTATTATTGTCGTCTGTGAAAACTTTATTTTATATAGACTAAATACCGGTTAAAGTTAGTTATACGACTTACTGTTCTGTCATTATCAATACAGCCTAAGAAGTACTAAGTAGTGCATTTTTATTTTTTAAAACTAACAATTTAGTAAAATTTATATATTTTTCCATAATATATACTTGTTTTTTTAATTTTATTTTAGCGTTAGAATATCTATATTGTATATTATAGCGTATTGTTTATTTACATTTTAGTAGTTTATAATTTTTTAACGGTCTTTATTGTTATGTGTTTTTTTTGTATAATTTTTTAGTTATGTAAGTTTTTAAAATTACTAATTTCAAAGGATGTTTTTTATTGTTTTCCGTTTTTCTTTATATATTATGCATGTTGAGTTAGCCTGTAAGTGAGGTATACAATTTCTATCACAGATACATAAGAGTGTGCTCTAGAATAAGAAATATTATTGTATACAACGTTGGCTTCCTATTTAAATAAATAAATAAATAAATCTATGAATAAAAGATTTTAATTATTTTAATATATATTTTAATAAACATTATAAATAACATGTCTACTAGGATATAAAACTTGAGTAAGATATGATAAAATACCAGTTATAACGTCATAGAGAGCACTAAACAGTCTTACAAACACTTCAAGCTGAAATGACAGAAGTGGGACTTTGAAAATGAAATCCATTGTACGGTAAATCCAGTGAATAGTCCGCTTGAACTTCCCCAGGTCTTGAAGTGAGGTCTATTAATTCCTGATTGAAAGGTTTATTTGTAGAAGCTAAATTATATTGTGATGACAAATCTATAGCGCTTGAGCGTACTGGGTATAATATTGATTCCTTCGGCACTCTTTTGATTTTATTTTTATCAACATTTTCGTTGCTTACAGCATCTTCCATATTTAATCTTTCATTTTTCACATTAATAATATCTTTAATAACTCTATTAGATCCTAGGTCTTGTCGCGCTTCTAGTATGTTATGCCAATTGTCTTGACTTCTCTTATCATAATGTTCATAAGGAGGGTAGGTGTGGTAGAAGCCGTAACTTAACGGACTTGTAGCAATCTGGAACAGAACATCTATTAACTGGTTATCTTTTGGTTGTATTAGTAAAAGTGCTGCACAATAAGATTGTGATTGGTTATTAATGATATTAACATATTCAGTTTGTAGGTGATATCTTAGTTAAAACGATATACAACACTCTTTGATTTAGTAAATTTCATACCTTCCCTCTTTCACGAAACCCATCATAAAGGTCTACCTAAAAGAGAATGTTAACGTTAAAGGTGGTTAGTACGTGACGAAT
Organism: Brenthis daphne; assembly: GCA_947093115.1. Lineage (NCBI taxonomy): Eukaryota > Metazoa > Arthropoda > Insecta > Lepidoptera > Nymphalidae > Brenthis > Brenthis daphne. Next base: position 27,709,370 of record OX352473.1, read on the forward strand.
GAAAAAAATGTTTAATTTTGTTAAATTTATCAAAATAAGGTTAGCGTGCCGACAGTTAAAGTATGGTGTGAATTCAATTAGTTCATTTTGGATGACGACCATTAATTACGTTTAAATATGTCACTGTGAATGGAAACCCAATAATTTGTATGCTCGACAAATATTTAAAGAACATTCTCACAAATTGAGTAGATAATAACTATACATTTGACGACACGTTTGGCTCAATTTGTAGTGATCCTACTTGCTGTGCCAGCGGTCACGGGTTCGCGTCCCGCTGGGGGCATTCACTTGTATGATGTTTGTACTCAATCCATGGGTGGTTATATTTATAATATGTATGTATTTAAAGTTATATACGTGTAGTGTATCAACTATCTGGTATCCATAACGAAAGCCTCGTAGCTTACCATGGAACTAGATGGCGATGTATGTTAATGTCCCAACATATTTATTTATTTATTTATATGTTAACTATTTTAAGGCAGTTGAAAATTATAATTATTATTGATAGTTACCTTTTTGAGTCCTTGAATTGAAGCAAGTATAAGTGCCATTTTAGCTAATAGTAATGCTTTTCCGCCTAAAACTGCTAGAAACTGGAAACCCATAGGAATGAACACCATGCCGATGGACACAATACCAAACATCATCATGGTCATCATATGATGGCGGCGTCGACTTCTATATTCAACTGAAAACATGTAAATATTTTAATATTTCTGGCTACTGTTCCTATTTTGTGTGTAGTCTATACTCTACTTTTTTAACGTAAGTATATATGCATTACATTTTTTAGGTCATTCATTCGGGCCTAGTCTGTGAATACAAGAAATTATTTAAACTTATACTATTACAATGTATGGGTGCATACGTGTGTATAATATATATATATATATATATATATATATATATATATATATATATATATATATATATATGTATATATATGTATATGTATATATATGTATATATATATACCTATGGATGTGATATAAGTCGCTAGTTCTCGTTTTGTAGATTTCTTCCTTTGTAAGGAAAATATACGAATATAGAGACGGTTCGTCATAAAATTGTAAAGCCATCTTTGAATTAGTACTTACTCGATATCAAACATGCATAGATTGGACCCGTTAAATCAAACCTGTCTTTGTAATGGGTATATGGTAAATATATAATTATATAGGTACCTGTAATATTAGTATAACTAGAATTATGATGGGAACTTATAATCCTACACTATCAGAAGTAAAAAAAAAACTTCGAATAAAATTAATTTTTCTCGGTTTCACTTTTCCTCAGGAAGTAAGCCTATTTTGTCGATTAATTATGTAAGCAAAGCTACAGGCAAAAGCTAGTGTTATTTAATAGTCAGTAATATATATGTAACTAAAACAAATATCCTAAGTAAAATCAACAATTTAATTTAACAACATTTATTCATGTTACGACAAAGGTTAAGGATAGAATTTGAAACATCAAAACAATTACCAATGGAGGATGGTATTTATTCAAGAGAAAATTAATCCGAGAAACTCAAGACATTTAATTAGAATCAAATTATTTTAATAAGAAATCAAATATGTGTGAATTTGTATAATATTTAGTATTCTTGGAGCTACTGACTTAACAAGACATAATTAAGTACACTAATTGATGTTGCTCAATTTCTGTACGAGTATATGTGTTATATTATGTATTTGAATAGTTAAATTATTATTAATTAACTTTGTTAAATGTTTTGACAATCTTATTTTCTTTTTGAAGTTTGAAGTTTGAAAATAAAATACGCCAAACATTGGTGAATTAATCTGTGCTCAACAGGGACGCATTGAAGCACGAAAGAATTGAATTGAATTGAAAATACGTCAACAATAACTCTAGACTAACCCTGTTTTGCTCTTGATTCTTGCATTATGGTATTAAAAAATACTCTAAGTAAAATGCTTCTTTAAAATAGATTAGCATAATTTTGTTGATTACTGAAAAGTCTGCCGTTATGTAATTAGTTTGTAGTGTATATTCACAGATGGCGCTGTTAACTGTATGTGAGTTGCTTACCACGTTTAAAAACTGTTAAAGTTACTTACATTTGTTTTAATAAAAGCAGGATAAATTTTGATATAGTCAATTGATTTAATATATACAAGATTTGTGACGATCTATCGTCCATTCTAGTAAATAAAAAAAAAGCTCCAAGAATAGCCCGAATTAGGGTAGCCTAATTTCTTTGCATGAGATTTATATGGTATCTATTAATATGTCATCCGTTATACAACAGTATAACAGATGGATCAATCTACATCCATTTATCAAGGGATAAAGAAGGAAAACCCAAAAATATACACCCGTCTTTACAAGACTACTACCATCCACATATCCAATTTTCTGTATAATATACGATGTTGAATTCAAAAATTTGTATCCTACAAACTTAATAAAAATAAAACATATATATGAAAATAATTGAAAAGGTGATTATATTAATTTAATGACTTAGGTATTGTAAAAATATATTAATTAATTAATGTATTCAACCCTATATATCGTGTCATTGCTGGTCATGGCCTCCCTTCAATATAAAAGGGACCAGGCCACCATACTGGCCAAGTGCGAGTTGTATAGTATATTTTTACCTAATGTTTTCATTCTGCTGATTTCTCTATTTAGTATAAATTTCAAGAAATACATTTACTCGCAATATAGAATATATCAACATATATGCTGAAAAAACAGAAAGTATGCTCTCAGTCAATATGTATAAAATATATTTAAGTGAAATGACGTACCTTTATTAACAATTTTATCATCATCGAAATCGAATTTGATAAAATGAGTTCGGAGTACTTTTGCCATTCTTAGTAAAACAAGATTTTTCCATTCTCCCTCTTCTAATTCTTTCTCTGACCACGAACTGTGAATTAAAACATGCTTTTGTTGTAATTTTAAGGAATATACCACTTTGTAAAAAACGGCTTTGGAGACATAGGACAGCTTGGACAGCGGATTGCAAAGTGTAGGAGAATTATGATATTACTATTAATTTATAATTCTCCTCATTCTAGCCTCACTCAGGTGCCTAAGCAGTAGTATCCAATAGTAGCCTATGTGTTACTCAAAGTCATACTCATCATTGGAATTTAAGTCCAGAAAATCTTAAAAACAGTTCGGAGTTGAGAAGTTCACGGTGTTGCGTCACCTTGCTAGGGACACCAAGTAGTGCCATCTGTACTGCACCTGATATTTTACCGGTTGTGTTGAATAATCATCCCACTGGACTTTAAGAGAAAAGGAATGGAGAATGCAATTATGATTATACACACATTTGGGCATTGTAATCCACTTCGTAGTTGGCTAGTCTGAGTTGGATTTGCCGTCGTGCCCAGAATCGGTCAAAAAGATATTGTTATTTTTGGGCCAACTAGTATCAACAATACCTTTTAGCTGAAGATCAAGCAAGTTTAGCCTAGATATTGGGGTGTCCTAAATAATATGGATTTTTTCGATATTTAAGTGACGACAATTTGCTGAGGACATATATCTACTATATACCTATGGAGCAAACTAATGACTTATAGACATATATTCACCGTAGATTTTATTTATTTATGTAATATAGAAAATTATGACCTACGAACATTTTGAACATAGGACGACTTGTCTGATTAAAGAGTACATACTTTTCAAGAGCTTGACCTAACTCTTTGGCAGTAAAAACTTACAGGAAATTATTAGTATTTCACCAAAGTCACAGTCAGTTCAAGTTTAAGGGATCTCCTAAGCATCGTTAAGGGGCTGTTAGGGGACAGTTTCTGTTTCACCGACAGTTAGGGGTCACCTAAGTAAATGTTAAAATGCTACCTAAATATAGGTACTAGAAATACGGGCTCTGGCGATGGTAAAATGAAATTTAATTTAGGGGCTAGTTTAGGGGAACTTTTAAGCAAGGGATCCCATACGTAGGTGGTATCTTAAGTGTTGTTGGTGAAATCTGGCATAAGTCTCTCAGGCGCCCTGCTTGTTGTAATTGGATTAAATTTACTTGAATCTTTCATATCTTGTTTAACGAAGACTAGCGCTTTTGATATAAATACAAATACATTCATACTTGTTTTGAACTTCCTTATCCATTTACATTACTTTATATATACAAAATATACTGCTTACAATATGTTACATATGTACTTTTCAATATGGAGTGGATCGTCTAAGCACTTATTTCAATTTACGCGATTCCAATACACTTAGAGCTGTATTCCTCATAATGCTAGAACAAATTGAATATCTAAACGTAATATAAATGAAACTGACTAGACGCTATAAATATTTTTACATATTTCCTTTGAAGAAAGTTTTTATTCAGTTCCCTTATGTTACTTACGTCCGTTATCATTATTTATAGATTTATTAAATACAAAATTTCCTCTAAAGCAACTTCATGTCCCGTCTTCTACAGCTTCAATATCAATTTAGCAATTACATTACCCGATAAACTTGGTGTTAAAAGCATTTTATGTTATACTAGGAGTTTCCTTCGAATTGGTTTCCCTTTTTTTATAAATAACTAGGGGCTCACCCTCGCTTCGCTCGGGTTCGTCGCTAGGTACGTCTTAAATATATATAAATAGTTATTACAGAGCGTTAGCCATATAAATTTTAATATGGTTGTTAAGTATTCTTAAATAAGTATTCTTAAATTTTATAATTTTCTGCGCAATTTTTTAAATTTTTTCTTTCATAAGAACCTTCTCCTGACAATAACAAACAACAAAAAAAAAGTTAAATCGGTCCAGCCGTTCACGCGTGATGGCGTGACAAAGGGAAATAGGGATTCATTTTTATATATATAGATAAATCGTTTAAATTCTGTATATTTTCTTAATCAATCGATTATTATGGCATACATGCCAATATTTGTTAAGAAATTAATAAATAAAAATTACAAAATTGTGAAAACTCGTTGATCTAATGTCTTTAATATGATTTTCAATTTTTTACTGAACGTTATGCGTCTACCACCAGTTCTGAAAGAAAAGTCTTAGTCCGGAGAAGAAATGGCGAAAGAAATTCAGCGGAAATTTTTTTTCGTTTTACAGCGGTGGTAATGCCGAGTAGAGGTAGAGGTATGCTATACAATATATTATGTATGTTTAGGAGAATATGTAAAGGAGTCCTACGCAATCGTACATAAATAGCCACTTTTTGTAAAATTTGCCGCGATGACTGAAATACGATTTCGTAGAATAGCGTGTAATATATAATAACGTGGGCTGACACTGACTATCGCGTAAAATATCTTTATTAGTACAATATCTAATTATGAAACTTTAACTGAATAATAAGTAATACTAGCGACTCACCCTCGCTCCGCTCGGGTTCGTTCCTACGTTTTAAGGTAGTATAGATTTCTTAGAGGTAAGATTTTACCGCAGTAAAAAGTATCCTAAATGCTGACCCGGATAACCAGCTATCATCATACCAAATTTCATTAAAATCTGTCCAGTGGTTTTCTAGTCATGTATTCCCAGACAGACAAACAGACAGAAACACAAATATTCTAAAAACTATAGATTCGGCCTCTGTATTTTATTAGACTTTTATTATATGTATGGATTACCTAATTATTTTTTTAAAATAGTAATTCAAGCAGTATAACGGGAATAATAGAACATATTATTAAAATATCTAAAGACATTATTGACTTTATTACTGTGTCGAGGAAAAGAATTATTGCAATAATAGTAGCAGTAAAAAGATATAAAATAGCACATTTATTGTACTGTATACAAAAAGGTTTCGCCACACTTACGAAACCGGAGCGCTTACGCAATTGTATTTGAAACCCACATTCATGACGTTGACAAATTATTTCGCGTGCATTCACCTAAATATTAGCATACTATTAATTAGCCTTACTTTACCTGAAAACCTATACATGAAAATGAATATGGCTTATTTAAAAAATATTTTACATTAGATTCCCTAAACAAATTTTCATCCCTATTTTCACCACCTTAAGATATGATTTCCGGGATAAAAACTATTCTTTGTGCTTTCCAGGGTCTCAAACTATCTTTTTACCGAATTTCATCTAAATTGGTCTAGTAGTTTTGGAGCTTGTTCGGTACAAACAAACAAAACAAAAAAATCTTTCCTCGTTGTAATATTAGTATAGATGGACCGTTGAAGGTTTTTTCTGAACACATTTTGCCCATTAATACATTATTTATACATATAATAAAATTGTAACTAAGCCAAATCCGTACATAAGATATTTTTTGGAAAATCTTATTGAGATTAAAATTATTATCGATACAGAGGCCGAATCTATAGTTTTTAGAATTTTTGTCTGTCTGTCTGTCTGTCTATCTGTCTATTATCTCCTCATAGAAAAACCAGTGGAGGGATTTTGATGAAATTTGGTATGGTGACAGCTGGTGAGTATACTAATACGAGTATGTAAAACCTAAAAATTTGATTTTTGATCATCTGAACGCAGGCGGGGCCACGAGCAATGCTAGTTATATATATATATATATATATATATATATATATATATATATATATTTTAGTAAGTATAAATATGGTCATAGTAAGTGAATGTTGAAATATAACTAGCGAATGTGCATCCATGAATGAAATGTAGATTAGAAGATTTTAAGTTAAATAGAATAATTTTGATCAATTAGGTGACAAGAAAGCAGGGTTATTACAATGTGTTACGCAAAGTACACCCGTCGATCATGTATGTCTGTTTTGTGTTCGTAGCTAATAAAATACACTATTATAGTAAATGTACATATATTTAGTGGTCTTGGAATTACATGGTAAACTAGATCTTAAACCAGGATATTCATAGACATTTTTTTAAATAATATATGGGCTTAAGGTTGGATCTTTTTCTATTAGCAATTGAGGGCGACAATCAAGTTCGTTCCCAGATATTGAATGGATTCCAAAATGCTCTAAACTGAAAATTACGTCATGTTATGTTATAAAAATTTGTACAAGCACACGCCTTATCAATAACCTTTTGCCCGAGTGCATATAAGACCGTGCACAAAAAAAAGTTCTGATCATTTATATTGAAAATAATCACAGTGAAACGTCAATGCTTTAGCTATTTCCGTCCTTTGCTTTTTTAATTATCTTAAATCGGAATAAAAACACTTATAAATAATTATTCTTAGGAGTGGACTATTCTTTTTCACATACACAATATTTGACCACCTTTGATTCAACCCACATCAAAATGGATGCAGTAAAATAATGTAAATAATAATGATTTATTTATTATGTTTTTTTTAAACCGAGTTCTGAATTCGTATTATAACCATGGTTCATTTTTTTCTAACTTTCCTTTAACATAATGAGGCACAAACCTGGTGTTATTTTCCTGTAAGACATTCCCAGATTGGTCGACCAGTTCAAACCTTACGAGGTTAACTCCATCTGCGATAGGCACGACATCTGGACTCAGACTGCGATCCAGACCTCTTAATGTTTTACGTTTTATACATCTTACGAACTTCGGATAGTAGTCCTTTTGATCAATGACGTCTTTAGCCGCAACCATCTAAAAGATTAAAATTTACAATAAGTATATATAGTAATATTTTTTATTATTTTTAGTCGCATTTGACTCTAATTTCTTCTTAAATCCTAATATTTTCCATTGAACAATACAAATAGTTCAGTGTGTTAGTTTATCCTATTCTATAGCAACCCAAACATAGATTCATGTGTTTTTTATGAAGATATTTTATTAAAATATAGTTCTATTATATCTACTTTTGATATATAATTTACTTTAATATAATACTATTTCCGTTTAGTTATATTATATTACTTTTTTGTTTACAAATCAGTAGCATTAGCAGAAAGCATACTCGTATTAGCATGTTATTTGCTCACAGTTACACGTTATTAAATTGCCGTGTCACAGGTTCCGTGAAGGTAAATTGTTTTTCCTAACATGTCCACGAAATGTGGAATTCTGAAGATTTTAAGGTTTTACTTATTTAACCTACCTGACTTTACTTCAATATTATTAAGTTAAATACAAAGTTAGTGCTTGTAGACAAAATATAAATAGATGGACGTGCGAAACCGCTGGTAACAGCTAGCTTAAATTTTCATTAAATTAAATATAAGTCTACGGATGTTGTAAAAAGGTTTTCATATGCATTTCTATATTATAATATTTTTAAGAACATAAAATAAAATTGTGACAGAGTACCAAATTAATATTATAGCAAGAAAATGCCTGTGTATGCCAATAATCTCAAATATCTTTCAATCTTTGTTATTGATTCTATTAATTATTTATTTCGTTTAAAATGGTCACAATTTTTAATAATTCTACGTAAGCGTTCCGGCAAGTTCTGTTTGAATACAAAAAACAGGACCATTTTATTCAATTAATTTATTATATTATAATTTACTGACATTTTAAACTAAATATTATTAATGTCATTTCAATAAAAGCTAACAATAATTTACTTTATCGTAATAAAAAGACGGTGTTTTAGCTTTTGTTTATCAAAGTTAAAAATTTTACCTTCTTCGAACAGTCTCGCCAAATGATTCTAACGATATCAGTGCCCTCTACCCACAAATCAGCAATAAATCTACTCAAATATGTATCGGTGTCATTGTGGGCGCAGCCAGAAGCTGCCACCAGAGCTATAACAGCGAGTGTGAATTTCATTTTAAAGGTTCTTACAGTCACGTAATTCATTTTGAGAACGATAGTGCCATCTCCTGCACGTGCGTTAAGTTCCATATAATCTGAAAAGTTATAAAACTTGAGATGCTTTCTACATCAGTATTGAAAAAGTAATTTTAAAGTGGTTTTTTATTACATTTTATTCGTCCTAGTTATATTCACTAGCTTGTACTACAAAAATCATTGATTTTTTATGTATTTTTGATCGATCTTAAAGAAGGAGATACTTAATTTACTTATATGCATCGCGTAATATTTTGTGTTATTACGCGATGTCTACGCCGATTATGAATCGATTTTTATAATTATTTTTTAAAGAATAAGGTCTACCTCAAGATTATATTTTTAAAACTAAAAATCCTACACTAAAGGTGGAGTTTTATTCAATTTCTTTTTAAAATTATTTTAAAGACAGTGTATTTTTCATACTAAAAATGAAAAAAAAAATTTCATACATTTATTGCTATGACTGATAAGGGTTAATGAATTCTACAGAAGTTTATTTTCTTATTTATTTTATACTATTATAATATATTTTGAAATTTTAATACCATAATGTACTATATTTTTAAATTTTAATACCATAAAATAGTGTAGTAGATCAACGAGCTCTTCGTTATATCTGGTTCTAAATTAAGCGGATTACTGTATACTAATTTGTATAAAAGTATAAAACCTAAGTACCCAATTATACGAGTATTTAACAAAAGCTTGTACTATACTTAATCATTATTATTAGAAATTTTCTTAGAGAATAAGCAAATAATCTATACTAATAAAATTTGTAATTAAGTCGAATCTGTACATTAAATATTTTTTTTGGAAAATCTAATTGAATAGACATTATTATAGATACAGAGTCCGAATCTATAGTTTTTAGAATTTTTGTCTGTCTGTCTGTCTTTCTGTCTGTCTATTACCGCATCACGAGAAAACCATTGGGCAGATTTTGATAAAATTTGATATAATGATAGCTGGTTATCCGGGTCAACATATAGGATACTTTTTACCGCGGAAAAATATCTCATTTCTGAGAAAAAAAATGCAAAAAGTGCTTTGTTAGAGTATACTAATATATAAAACCTAAGAATTTGGTTTTTAGTCATCTGAACGCAGGCGAAGCCGCGGGCAATGCTAATTAATTAATAATTTGTTAGTAAATATTTATGAACTGTATTTTAATGAGTTATTTTAACAAGCAATATTCAAAGTTAACACCTAATCTCAATCAGTCTAAGTAACAAGTTTAAGCGTAAGGAAATAATTGAATTTGTGAATTCCTTTTAGCGAAATTGGTTTTAGAGAAAACTTGTACTGCGATTAACTTGAAACACTTATTATACAATTAATAACTTATCAATAGTAAAAGCTTACCTAATACTTTGTATAATAAAATAATAAATAAACAAAATTCCTGTAAGATCATGATTTAAGATTTATTTATCCATCTATAATTTGCGAACAAAATATAAGCCTCTCTTTTAACGTAAATTAGTGGAATATCACTTTAACTAAACACAAAAATAATAAAATAAAAACTTTTTAACAAAAAAATAAAACCGACTTCAAAAAAGCACTAGAAAGTAAAAAATAACTGATTGGTAGTTTTCATTTACTATACATACGTAATCAAATATTTTCGAAGTCAGTGTGCTTTGGTTTGTATCGGCTGGCACCGACTTCGAAATCAAACAAAACAAAAATTGTTCAAATCGGTTCTTAAATGACGGAGTTCTAGGGTAAAAAACATTAAAAAAAACATACAGCCGAATTGAGAACCTCCTCCTTTTTGAGGAAGTCGGTTGAAAATACCAACATTTGTCGTATACGGTAAAGAAATTAACGTTGCAGCTAATTTCGTGTTAACAACAAAAAGTAGGTCGTAGAAACATTAGATTTAGACTAAACAACAGAAAAAAAAGTCTGATATAACCTTTTCATATATAATAAATCGTATTCGCAAAAAATTGATACTTTTTAGCTGTTAAGCGTCGATGTATACAAAAAAATATACACCTAGAGTGTATGCACGCCTTTTTTCGATATCAGTGAAAAATGGTACTATCATTTACTTACCTCTTTATCTTTCTTTAATTTTAGATTTATTAATCTAAACCATATATACTATACTTTTATAAGAGGAAATATTTGTATTTTTGTCTGTTTGTAACGAATAAACTCAAAAACTACTTTACCGATTTAGGTGAAATTTGGTAAGAAGATAGTTAGAGACCCTGGGAAGGACATAGGATATTTTTTATTTCGGATATTATCTCTTAAGAGGGTGAAAATGGGTATGAAAGTTTGTATGAGAAATTAATCTATATTGTATATTATAATAAGTAAACAAAGTAAGACACTTACCTCGACTAGAGCATTAGTTTATTTTATCCTTATTCACCGTATTAGTAACCTTGTCAAAGTTTACTTTTGAAATAAAATTTTCTTCCTAGGCCAAGTATTATATAGGTATTGAAAGAAAGCAGGTTATTTTCGACATGGCTTACAGATCATGTTAATAGTTGACCACGCATGGTCATCTATGCACAACTGTGACGGATAATCAATGACATTTTGAAGTTACCATTATCTACTTGATACTTATTTTTGTTCTATATTTGTTAGTAACGGCTTTACTTGCAATAACAGGAGTAAATAAAGCAAAGATAATTGAATAAAAAACCGTGCTAAAATTTCACAAGCTTAATAGCAAAATTATTCCATTTAAATCAATTTTCTTGGTAATAGCTTTAAAGTGTGCCTGTTGAAAACAATGTGCTAGCCTGCTTGATAGATGATTGATAGCCTGCTTGAGAGATGCCGATCCATGTGATGGACCCGGAACCCCTCATTCTGTTTCCAGACGAAATATATTTTTTAAACCATAAAACATATTAACAAAAACGAACCAGGGTGTCACCAACAATTTGCTCCAGGCTATTTTTTACTAAAACCTCTAATTTGGAGATGTTTTGGTATGACAACTCTATATCATTAATTTTTTTGTAAGATTATCTATATATTAATACTTGGTTTGTTCCGTAAAACAATACGAGCAATTAATTACTTCAATTTACCTGTTTATACTTGGATTTCATGTAATGTGTTCGAAAAAGGTCGCCAAACGTATGATGACATTTTCTACAAATCTTTTATTCTTGATTGATACTAATTTATCACAGGAAAAGAGTTCTTGTACTAAAAAAAAACCATTTTTTAACATATTTGTATTTTATATAAAAAGTACTATTTACTGTCGCCTTTTTTTAACACTATATAAAACTAATTCTATTTTCAAATATTTGAGCGCACGTAACTCTGAAACCACCAGTTCGCTAGGGAAAATCCTTTTTGTATTCGAGACTATAATCTGTATAGAAAAGGGATGTAGGCTAACTAAAATTATTGTACATCTTTAGGAGCCAAGTTTTACAGATGTTTTATAATAAATTACGAGAGTTGACTCGCGGGTCAAAGCTTCTATGATATATTATTAAACAAAAACATATGTAATTTATCTTTACCATTGATTAAGTTAGAGATCTATTAGCGGAGGGCCTGTGAATGATAGGCATTGTGGAAATAAAGTCCCAAGTAAATATTAATATTGATTCAGAACCATTTTTCTTTTAATAAGAGAGAATTGTTTTTATATAAGACTAGCGACTCATCCTCGATCCGCTCGGGAATGTCCTTGTTACGTTGTAACGTTGAGTATAGATTTCTCAGAGATTAGACATTTTCCTGCAGTAAAAAGTATCCTATATGTTGACCTGGATAACCAGTCAACAATAACTACCATCATACCAAATTTCATCAAAATCTGTCCAGTGATTTTCTCGTGATGCGGTCACAGACAAACAGACAGACAGACAAAAATTCTAAAAACTCTAATGGACAGATTCGGCTTAGTTACAATTTTATTATATGTATAGATTGTCAGCTTGGCTGTTATGTTATAATAGTATGCAAAGTTTTAATAAAATCGATTATTCGTTATCTTAATATGTAAAATTATATTGCTGATCTTGCTATTGTTTATTTATTTGTATTTGTAAATTTAAGCTAAGTTTTCTGCCTAGCATTTTCATTTTTCTTTTCAAAATCATTTCAAGTTATTAAAAACTTTGTCATGATGGATCATTATTATATTAATATACATATTATGAGAAGGTGCTTATTGAATTTACAGGAAAACGTTTGAAATTCTTTCGAAGTATTAATTAACTATACCTGTTAATTAACCACTAGAATAGTTAAATCCGATTGATTTAAGGATTTGCTGATAGTTTAGGGATTTACTATTAGACATCAAGCTAGAAATCAATTTGTGATTATAATTTATTTAATCATCTATATAATATTAATATAATAGATATGCAATGAATCCAAATATAAGTTTTTGCCGAAGCCCCGCTTGTGTGGTGTACGTCAATAAAAAGTACCGAATGTGCTAATTAAAAAATAATTACGATATTTTAGTAAGAAAGTAGAGACCTTATTAAAATTACTTAAAAGCATTTTTTTTTACTCTTGCACGGGTTTTTTTTTAAATATTATATAAAAAAATTATTAAAAAGTTAAAAAAAAACTAGTCCCAAATTATTGGCAAAGATATCTCGTAACGTATAGGTAAACATAAAAACAGGTGAATTGAGTACCTCTTTTTTTTATATAAGCAAAATATAGGCAAAGTCTATTTCGAATTCTACTAATATAATAAATGCGAAAATTTGTGAGGATGTGTAGATATACATCTATGTCGGATGTCTGGATGTTGGTTACTCTTTCACGCAAAAACTACTGAATGGATTTTAATGAAACTTTACAATAATATAGCTCATACATCAAAATAACACATAGGCCACTTATTATTCCGGAAAAATGTACGGTTCCCGTGGGATAGATTTGTTTTTGTTTGAACCCAAGCGGAGCGAGGGTGAGCTGCTAGTATTATTATATTGAAATTTTCCTAAACCAAACATAGCTTAGACATTGACTCAAAAATACCTATAAATATTATTATTTTTCTATAATACCTACTTATACAAATTCATCATATCGGCAACAAGCCTCTTTAATATCCGCGCGGCAGGTGGTAAATTGTGGTTACGAAGTCGGGCAACAAGAAAATATTACATTATGCCTGTTATAAAGATAACATAGGTAAATATAGTAAAAAATTTTGTATGTTAGAAATTAATTTAAAGATATACATTTGACTGATGCTAAATAATGTTTTCATGTAAAGCTAAAAGATATATCTTATATCTTTAAACGAGCAATTCTTGTATATATATAAATGTATATATAATCTGAATATCGGAAACGGCTTCAACGATTTTCATGAAATTTAGTATACGGGAGGTTTTAAGGGCGATAAATCGATCTAGATTAGTCTTATGTCTGAGAAAATGCGTGTTTTCGAGTTTTCATGCAATTTTATTTTGCATTATTCCACGCAAAATATGGTCGGTAATTTGCACGCTCTGGTGTAAGCATCGTGGTCAAATGGCCAAGGTGCAAGGTTAACAATCACAAGTGTCCAGGTTCGAATCTCGGTCACATATAAAGTTTTTACTTTTGTTTTTTTTTTAATATTTATTCAAGGTTTTAGTTTAAAAAAAAAAGAAAATTGTACTTTAGGCCAAAAACTCCGAGCGAAGCTCGGTAGCCCAGGTACTATACATAATATGTAAACTAAGCGAGCTTAGATAAGATGAAATTTTACAATATCTTCCAGATAGAAATTTTAAAATTTTTATTGAAATGATAAGGCAAGGAATAAATTTTGTATAGGTAGGTTTCTGCTATAATTAGGTGCTCTGTGTCAAAAAACCTTATAAAACATCTCCCAAAAATAACGTATCCCTTAGAAATCATCTTATTTTCCCGATATAAAATGTTATATTCAACCGAATCTATCTATCAACCAGTGAAATTGCCGCTATTGGGGTTAAAATGTATACAATTTTGTTCTGAATATTAAGTTTTTGATTGTTTTATTTTTTGTAGGTGAGCCGCCCTCTTTTATGGTATTAAGAGGCATAAGTACTTTTATATAGTTTACAAGACTAGGCGCAGGTAAAGTAAAATTTTAGGATTATAATATAATAAAAAATAATAAAAATTAAAATAAAAATCTTTTATTAGCAAGAACATAGGCTCATAGTTGGTTAGTACAATATAATTACTTAAGAACTATGTTAGTCAAACAAAATACAAAATACAAATAAAATAATTTTAAATAAAACTATCTTTTCGGATTTTGTCGCGGATTTATTTGCATTTTTGTTTCCCGACGTTTCGAATGCTTTACAGCAATTATGGTCACGGGAGAGACTCATGATTGCTGTAAAGCATTCGAAACGTCGGGAAACAAAAATGCAAATAAATCCGCGACAAAATCCGAAAAGATAGTTTTATTTAAAATGTCAAATATTCGCGTAAATCTAAGAAAGTATTAAAAATAAAATAAATAAATAGCTACCACAGGGAGATTGATCCAGTCACATTTTGTACATGTAACTTGATAAATCTCCCCATGGTGGGCCCATCCAGCTATGCATTAGAATCTATACATATAATAAAATTGTAACTAAGCCAAATGTGTCCATTAAATATTTTTTGGAAAATCTTATTGAAATAAACATTATTATCGATACAGAGGCCGAATAGAATTATAGTTTTTAGAATTTTCGTCTGTTTGTCTGTCTGACTATCTGTCTGTCTGTTACCGCATCACGGAAAAGAGACTGGACGGATTTTGATGAAAGGTAAGCTGGTTATCCGGTCAACATATAGGATACTTTTTATTGCGAGAAAATATATCATTTCTGAGAAATCTATACTAAACGGTAAAACGTAAGTAGGAACGAATCCGAGCGGAGCAAGGGTGAGTCGCTAGTTTATAACATTATTAGCGGCTCACATTCGCTTCGCTCAAGTTTGTCCCTAGGTACGTTTTAACGGTTAGTATGGAATAGATAAGCTTCCTAAATAAGGATAAGTAGTTCCTGACATCAGCGCGTTCAAACAAACAATCAATCGTTCGATCAATCGGACGATCAATCGGTCGATCAATCTATCAATCAAAATATCGATTAATATATCTGAGAGAATATTGTAATATTTTTACAATATATAGAAAAATCTGATGAACACGTATTGCTTGTTTTTTATCTTGAATACTTAATTTCAACAATAAAAATAGCGGAGTTTTTAACCAAGCTTACCACCCATTTTTACATCTTACCTACGTGATGAATTACAAAAATTTATAACACGTGTTCATTTAATTGAATTAAAGATCATGAATAATAAGTTTCATAGAAATTTTCACCCTCTATTTTATCCCCTTAAAGAATGAATTTTCATAAATAAAGTGTTACTGTTAATTTTTTTTTCTAACCAAGTGTTCATATATTAATTTTTACATTCCTAAAGTCAAAAATGACGAAGTTTTATTCAAACTTTCATTCCTATTATAACCCCTGTCAGTGAATCAGTCAGCCAGTTATTTTCTTACTTTATAAATATAAAGATTTTATATTTTGATGACACGTTTGACTCAGTTTGTAGTGACCCTACTTGCTGTGCCAAAGGTCGCGGCATCGAGTCCTGCTCGGGGGAATCATTTGTGTGATGAGCACGAATGCTTGTACTCCAGTCATGGGTGTTTATATTTATAATATGTACGTATTTGAAGTTATATATGTGTAGTGTATCAACTATCTGGTATCCATAACACAAGCCTCGTAGCTTACCATGGAACTAGATGGTGCTGTGTGTTAACGTCCCAACATAATATTTATTTATTATATACTACTTCGGAAATGGATTTATAATTACGAAAAGATATAAATGTATAACAGGAAAGTGTAAACGTGATACCTACGCGAAGAAAATGTCTAAGAATATCAGCAATTAATTAAATCATCCATTTCCGAAGCTACTATCTAATGGATGTGATGTACCCACGCCTTTTTAAAGTAAACTTCTATATGAAATGAAAACAATATTTTATAATGTATGTGTTGTAAGAAAAACGCTTCATGGAAACATATTTTGAATGAATCGCTGATTTAAAAAAAAGAGACATACACTATCTTCAAAATGACGACACGTTTGGCTCAGTTTGTTGTGACCCTACTTGCTATGAGAGCGATCGCGGGTTCGAGTCCCGCTGGGGGCATTCATTTGTGTACACACGAATGTTTGTACTCCAGTCATAGGTGTTTATTTATAATGTATGTATTTAAAGTTATATTATATGTAGTGTATCAGCTGGTATCCATAACCCAAGCTTTGTGCTTACCATGGTACTAGATGGTGCTGTGTGTTAATGTCCCAACACATTTATTATTATTTATTTTTTTAAATTACTTAAAAAATAATTAATATTATGTTCTAATAACCATTGAGGTTTTACGTGATACTGCGTTATAATGATGTGTACAAAAAACTACATATCTTAATCTATAACATTTTTTGAAGTCGATTAAAAGAAATATGAATGACTGGAGTACAAATATTAGTGCTCATCATACAACCAACGGTATTCGAATCCACGACCGCTGGCAAAGCAAGTAGGGTCATTAGAAACTGAGCTAAACGTGTCGTTACTTATACTTCTAATACTACCTTTTAAGCTCGTTATATTACTCGTAGATTATTTATGGATTTATTATTTTATAATATTTTTGTACCATTATTTATGGATCTATATTAGGTACATGCTTGTACGTAACAGTGATTGTTTTTAAATAATATTTCATGTACAGATTTTGCTTCGTTACTATTTAAGTATAGATAATTATTTTTTTTAATATATCTATTATCAGTTAAGTAACCCCCATAGCCAAAGTTACGGAATGGCGATAAAACACTGAATTACTAATGGTTTATACATCCCTTTTAATATGAGAAAAAACTATCAAGTTCGATGTTTTTCATATAAAAAAACTTTTTAACAAAAAAATAAAAACCGACTTCAAACAAAAGCACTAAAAAGTAAAAAATAACTGATTGGTAGTTTTCATTTACTATACATACCTAATCAAATATTTTCGAAGTCGGTGTGCTTTGGCTAAGTAATTAAAGCCTACCTATTAAATACATACCTAATCAAATATTTTCGAAATCGGTGCCAGCCCATACAAAGCAAAGCACACCGACTTCGAAAATATTTGATTAGGTATGTATAGTAAATGAAAACTACCAATCAGTTATTTTTTACTTTTTAGTGCTTTTGTTTGAAGTCGGTTTTTATTTTTTTGTTAAAAAGTTTTTATTTTTCCCTTTTTAGTGTAGACAGTAGTAGCAAAGTAAGAATTCTAAAGTGTTAGGCTTGTCAAACCAAACAAAATAAGCCCAAACTCGAAGTATCTACTATTTATCGTTGAACAGTTCCACCTATCCGCCTTTTGGCCTTACCATCAGATCAGGTCAACAATACCGAACCTCTGTACTATCAACGGAAATAGAAACACTTGCAAAGTTTCAAGTCAATATGACAATTAGAAGTAGGTTAAATTCATTATTAGCTATTTTTCCACCCTTAGGGGTGGTATTTTTTTTTGAAATTTAAATGGGACCAATCTGGATCAAACAAAAAAAAAATTGTCCAAATCGGTTAATAAATGACGAAGTTCTGAGGTAACAAACATAAAAAAAAAAAACAGTCGAATTGAGAACCTCCTCCTTTTTGAAGTCGGTTGAAAATATGACGGACGCAAAGTTGCAAATCTCTGCTAGTGTAATAAAATTATAATTAGAACATAATCATTTGCTTCAATGTTCAAGATGAATAAATATATAACACTATAAAGCACATAATAAGCACTGTTGTCGTGTGCTAAAATAAACAATAGGGTACAGTCAGCAGCTTTGCAAAAGTCTTCATAAACAAAATTCGCGACCCGAATCTTTTAACAGCATAATACGACAGTTGCGTTGGTGTCACGATATGAGTCAGTATACATTATAATTACATTTAAAATATGGATAATATATTGTGATTGTGTAAAGTTTTAAATTACAGACGCACACGTAAGTATGAAAAATTGTTTATAATTTGCCATTTTGTCTAGCAAGGGAAATAAAAACTGATCTATTTTATTTTTATTGAATAGTAACACCAACAGTATACAATGTACTATGTACATATATGGAATATTTGCATAAATAGTGTATAACAAAGTATAAGTCTTCAAATGCACACCTTTTGCAGGTCTTCTCCCCCTACTTTTTCTGTTTCTCATTGTCAAGGTTGCCTGAAAGAGATCGCTCTCTAGCGATAAAGCCGCCTATTATATTATTTCTACTTTAATTTGTTTCTACTATGTAATGTAAAATAATGGTGTGCAACAACACTTTCAGAATAAATAACGACACTTTAATCTATAATAATTATAATCTCGCTTCTCTCGGGTGTGTCCTTAAATACGTTTTAAATAGATATGAATAGTTATTAAGCAGCGGTTTAAGCATGTAAATGTTATTTTTTTCTTGATATTTTCCGATGTTTTAATAGTTATTCTGCTATTTGGGGCGGAGACAAATCCAACAAATCATAGATCATAAAAATCGGTGCACCCGTTCTTGACTTATAAACGGTGTAACTAACCCAACTTTATAGATGGCATATAGATATCAATTTTAACAAAATATTGTATTTTGTAAGAGTAACAAAAGGCTAAATTTATCATGTGTAAAAAAATATAGCAACTTTAATTACTAAAATATTTGTGTAGAATTTCTTGTGGTTTTTGCTAATCGAATTTTAATATAGGATGAATTCCAATTGCCTTTTCTCCTACTGGGCACTTATCGGTGGAGAGTGTTACCATACTTCATACATTTTCAATTTTTTTTATGTATTTCAATTTGATACTTTAAAAAAAATATTTTAATACATTTTTTATTAAATCTTTTTCTTAATCTATTTTTGTAAATATTATAATTTAGATTTTTAAGTAACTGCGATTACAAGTATCACTCGCAGTTAGCAGTAGTTGCCTATACGGCACTTTTAGACTAATTGACTATAGAAAGCGGAAAAATATATGATAATTGCATATACTGACTAGTGATTACGTAATATTATAGTGCTTCTATATCTTGTAGTGTTATAAGTTTTTTATAAGCAAAAGCATTTATAGAAACACCTGGGTGGGACCACCTGGTTGTGTTTATATTTAAAAACCATTGTATTCCGCCCTTTTTAACTTCTTAATGCTTAGCACGGGCCTCCACTTAATACGAGAGAGAAACGGCGGACTTTACTTATCTTTCGTAAACTTGCTAGATTCTCTTAGACATGAAGATTTCCTATCGATGTTTTCCTTGAACGTAAGGCAAATGGTAATCATGTTGAAAGTGAGTCGTACATGACAATGTCATAGGTGCAACGCCCCGTAATTTGAGCCCGCTACACTTGATTTTCCTAGCAAGAGTCTCACCACTGAGCCACCACTGTCTCCTAACCGAAAACCATTTATGAATATTAAAAATATAATCACGTTTTTCAAAAGATAAAAATATATATTTTTATAGACACAATTTATGGCAGAATGTCAGTAGGCTTCTTTTCCCTCAGTACATCAAGTTGTTTCCGTCATATAATCACGACAATAAACTATAATCGACTATATTGTACATGAATAGATTTGCACCTAATTAGTATGTCGGCACGTCTCTAGGCAACATTTGTGAAACACAATATCTATACTAATCTATACTAATATTATAAAGAGATAAAGTTTGTGAGTTTGTGACGTTGTAGAGGGTAATCTCTGGATCTACTGAACCGATTTAGATGAAATTTGGTAAGAAGATATTTTGAGACCCTGGGAAGGATATAGAAGACTTTTTATTCCGGAAATCATCCCTTAAGAGGGTGAAAATGAGAATGAAAAATTTGTATGGAGAATCAACCTAGTTTTTTATAAAGGCACTTAAATTTAAATCAGAAATATTCATAGAATATGGGTCCTTAGTTTTTGAATTATTAACATCTTTTATTAATGAAGATAAAGATCTTCAATTTTCTTGTCATTTTTTAGTGATCGTGAAGAGCTCTACGAATAATTTAATAGCTCAGCTTACAATAATTTATTTTTACCTACGATGATAAGGTATCCAGTTTTTATATTATTATGTAAAGATTTAATAAAAATTAGCAGCATGTTGTTGTTCGCAATATCAATAATATAAACAGTTTTTAAAATTTTATTCAAAATTATTTTTTATCAATACATGCAAAATTGATAAAATATAGTTAAAAAATAAATGTACATATAAGAAGTTCTCTCTCTCTCTCGTTCCTTTATGACGTAGATAACGATTCAAATTTTAAACATCGTAGATAAAAGAACTTGTAATTGTCTGTTTAAGATGAATAATAATTTTATATATTTATCGATCATTAAGAAAGCAATCATTGACAAAACAATATTTTTCTAATAAACATCATAACTATTCTATTAGTACGAGTCTCTCCAAATACGCAATAATGTTCAATTATCTCATAACTTCGCTTCCTCAGCGACTCTCAATCATACTCATATCATATATTGCGTTATGCGTACCAACCTCTTTAGATTATAAAGAAACCATGTAACGTAAAAGTTCTGGATTCAAGTACCTGGATTCAAGTCTTTTCTGTCAAAGAAACTCTTAGTAATAATAAGTTAAAAAACGTCACATTTTTTTTTATATTAAGCATTGATTATTTTATTTATTAATATGCATCCACCTATTTACCTCGATATAGTTATTTAATGATGAAATGCTAC
This sequence comes from Brenthis daphne, assembly GCA_947093115.1. NCBI lineage: Eukaryota > Metazoa > Arthropoda > Insecta > Lepidoptera > Nymphalidae > Brenthis > Brenthis daphne. The sequence continues at coordinate 27,730,895 of OX352473.1, forward strand.
TCAGAACGCTGAGAATGAAGTAAATTCTCTAAGGAATGGATCTTAACTTAAAAGCTTTAAAACTTAGCACTTAACTTTTAAAAATATCTACATAAATATATAATATTCTTAATATTACTAAAATGCCTCGCAATTAATAGGATTACATCAATATTGACTATGGTTTTGCTAACTTCTTTTCATTTTCCATTTTATTAGACGATGGATCAAAATATAGAAGAAAAGAAAACCGTCGGTCTCCTCCCTATGGGATTAGCCGAGACGAATGCTAATGGTAATTTCAATTTTAAATATTCAAATGCACTTTAAATTACGCTAATATATATTATAAAGTTTTTATACTTTAATAAAATGTAACGTTATCGTTATATTTACATAAATCAAATTTTCGTCAATATATTTTTGTATGATGATACGATCACAATTTGTATTTGGACTATGATTTAGGCCGTTAGGGTATAAAGATTTTAACAACACGTCGTTGCTTCGACGAAAAGAGAGTTTTTCATATTGAGTAAATTTTATTCTTGACCATATTCCGGGTCCATATGCTTGCCATCAATCAATCAAACAAATCAAGCTTCAAATCTCTACAAACGCTCATTACGTATAAAAATTTCAAATTTCCTTGAATTTGTGCACCGATCGGAACGGCCACAGCTTATCAAAGCTTGGCAAGCGTGTGGTTCTGATATTAGGTTTTACATCAGCATATTTCTATAACAAAAAATTAGAAGTAAATAAGTTTTTTTTTATTTTTTTAGAGCGAAATGGTCAAAAATGCTATCCCATATTTCAAAAAGTACTAGCCGTCTTATTTTTAACGATGTCTATTGTTGTATTCTACCTTTTGATTTTAAGACTACTGGAAACTAATGGTACGTATACCATTTTTATTTATATATAGTTGTATTTATCATAATGTCATATTCTATTTATTTATAATAATTTTCCAGCTGCACAACGCAATACAGATATTATTGTGATATCAGGATTGCATGAAGCAGAGAATATGACAATATTAAAAGACAATACAGAAGTATTCTTGCAAATAAAAAATATATCAGATTTACATTTAAATAAAAGAAAGAAAAGAGAATCAATTTCTTTAAGTAAACATTTTAACACACCAAAGACGAATCATATAAAATTTAAAGATAACCAAATACAAAAAGTAAAAAAACTATTAGCTGAGCACGAAGTGTTATGTAATGAAGAAAATCATAAAGATATATGCCGCGAACTCGTTATGAAAATCGAATCACTTACAAAGAATAACTTCTCCAATCATCGTGAAAATAATGAAGGTATCAGAGATCACAAAAATGTTATTCAAGACGTTGTAAATAACAATAAACATATGCCAGGAATTAATCCTACCGACGTATCAAAACGTGATATTCATATCCAAAATTTAGTAAGACCAACAAAGAGTGTGGCTTCACTGAGCAATGACCATAATATCAACTATGGTATTTCCGAGCAATCTAATATACCCCATCAATCAATTGCATATCCACGTGATATTACTAATCCACGATTAACGGATACTTGCTTACTGGCACGTCTAATGAGACAGAGCTACCCTAACGTTCAAGGTGCTAATTTTTCTATTTTATGAGCAGAATATAATATTTTACTATATTCTATTATTTATTAAATATAAAAAAATATATTTCAGGTGTATACGACACTCCCCATCAAGAATATCCTAATATACCATCATATTCTAGGTTAGTAATTTTAAAACATTATTAGGAGCGATCAACATAGTAGGTGGTGTGAAATATACAAATGTAAATAAACAATTGTTGATTTCAGCCAATTTTCTTCTGGTTTTCCAACTTCTTACCTCCAAACACGAGAAGTAGAAGCACATAAGCATAAACTACATCCGCAAGACATAGAAATAGCTATGGCTTTCATTGTACCAAAGTAAGTACTCATAGTAACGTGTATTCGTTTTAATTTAAAATTATCTCCGAATTTACATAATATATTGTACATCGTTAATAATTTATATAGACAGTATTTTTTAGTTAATCAATAAAATAAGCACTGCTTAAATGAAATCAAATGTCAAACATTTTTTTAATAGAGTTGAAGCAAGTTCTAAAGAAGCGTTCACCAATTCATCAATTAATGAAATTGAGTGTCCAATAGGAAGCATATCGTGTGATAATGGTAACAAGTGTGTTAGCGAGAAAGATTGGTGTGACGGTAATGTGGATTGTGATGATGTAAGCGATGAATCCAGGTGCAGTTGTAAATCTCGTGTTGATGAATCTAGGATTTGTGATGGATACTTCGATTGTCCTTTTGGTGAAGACGAAATGGGATGTTATGGTGAGTTATGGATTTGACCTTTTCACTCCCTACCAGTCTTATAAGAGAGTGAGAGAGAGAGACTTTATTTTTTAATTTTATTATTTAATTTAGACTAAAGATAAAGTTAGATTAACAATTCATAAAAATTAAAAAAAAAACGCAATAAATACATGAGTAGGAAAAGATGTTATACCTTCGTATTGGGCTAAATTTATGAAAGTAATGTACTATTAAACTAATGTAAAATTAAAAATAGGTATGGATTAGGACTTTACCGTACTATACAATTTTTTAATTGTAGGGTATTATTATTGAGAAAGTTTTGACAAAAAAATCCATAACTTTTTTGATTTGATCTTGACTAGCCACTAAATCAACGAGGCCTTTTAAAAGATATATTAGGGTTCAGCGTGCCCAATTGAAATGCACGAATATTAAGAACTATATCTAGACACATCAATTTTCGAGTGGCCATAATATAGGAAATTATTTTTATCAAATTGTTATTAATTCATAATGTATTGCTTAAGAAATTAAATTATTTCATATAATTAATTATTAAACATACTTTTAATATTGTAGGTTGTAGTGAAGGTACATTTAGTTGTGAGGATATTAACATGAACTCTCAAAGTACGTGCTATTCTAAAGAACAGCGTTGCAATAACGTCCCTGATTGTCCAAATCATAAAGATGAAATCGACTGCAGTATGTTAGCGCCAAGCTTACATAAGAAACCTGTAAGTAGTGTATTTTCTATTTGTAAAATCTATTTATAATAAAATGTGTAAATATATTGTAGAAAATATTAACAAGTTACAACAACATTAAAATTACGCTAAAAAAAAGTTAAAAAACTAACTTATTTTTTACTAATGTATTAAACTAATTTGTGATAAACATTTATAATTGTACAGAAATATATTTATAATTTGCAGCTTTTTTCAATATCCAACACAGAAGGTTACTTATATAGAAATTTTAAAGGAAATTGGTACGCTGTGTGTAGTAATCCTTACATGTGGGCACATGATGCTTGCCGTCGTGAAACTGGTCTTATAATAAGGTAAGGTTATATTTGAAAATTTAAAACATCTTTTATCAATGTAAAGGAAGAAATGATACATGGTTTTTATGTAGTAGTATTAAAAAAAGAAGCACGATCCCATCATAGTACATATCTTACGTACTCTTGTGTAAACTATATATTATTATGCAAAGTATTACCATTATGTATCCTTACTTTGACAAAGGCTTAAATAATTTTGATATATTTCAGACCGCCATTTATACAAATATTGCAAATAGATCCCTTAATTAAAGTGAACTATATAAGTACGGCACCAGGTGGTCTTATACACACAAGTAACACGTGTTTGAACTCTTCTGCTGTGTACGTAACCTGTCCCGACCTATTGTGCGGCACGAGAGTTCTTACCGCTGCACAGCTATTAAAAGAGGTAACAGTTATATACGAGCATACATGTTATATTATATGAAGTTTTGTTTGAAGTTTAATTTACATTGGCGACTTACCTTTGCTTTGCTTGGGTGCATCCCTATTTATATTTTTGTCATATATTTTATAGTGTTATCTCAAACCGTTCATGTAGCACATGCCAATAAAGTAACTCAACGACCAGATTTTATTCGCCTTCATTTAAAGTTAATATAATTTCTAACAGTGGACACTTTTTTATTGGAGTAAAAATCTTTCCATATGTTTTGCAGTTATGTAGGAGTTTACTAACTTTTCATGTCGATTTAATACTGTCATCTTTACAATGGATACTTACGATACATTAATTACAGAATGCTGCAATAGAAAACCATCTGTTTGGTCGGAATAAAAGATTTCTTCAAAGGCCATATCCTGTGACTTTTTATGATCGTACGAAAAGATACGTAACAAATAAGGACCTCAGATCTAAAATATTGTTAAACTATTTAGGTAAGGTATTTCTTGTCTTACATAGTGTCACACGACATACTGGTGTAATAATTTGATAAATAATTTAGGTGTATAGTTTGTATGTATATTAATAATCTTACATCATATACTAGGGTGAGTTACCAATAAAAATTCTCGTGATATTTTTTTTCTGTTGCCATATGCAATAACTTTGTTCTTACCACTTATAACTTTCATTTTGTTACCATGTTTGATTGTACTTATCTCTATATTAAATTATTTTCTCATAAAATAAATAAGTGATGTGATGATTAAAATAGTAAATATCAAATATTTTCCTTTTAAAACAGATGATATAAGAAAAAAACGAGCGGAAAGTAGGGTCGTAGGTGGCAGACCGAGCCAACCAGCCGCGTGGCCCTGGATGGTAGCATTGTATAGAGACGGCATGTTTCATTGCGGGGGAGTGATTATAAATCAAAACTGGATCATGTCGGCCGCTCATTGTGTTCACAAGTAAGTATAATTAATTATTCATTTGACTGTGGATCACATTTGAACGTATATTAAAATCCTTTGAGAATTGTTCGTAGGTAGATTTAATGAATAAATTTGGCTTTCCACCTTTGTTTATATTTCAGAGCGAATTATATTCAATAAAAAATTATATTAAATAATCATACAATAATAATCTGTAGATTTTGGCAACACTACTATGAAGTTCAAGTTGGAATGCTTCGACGCTTCTCATTCTCCCCACAAGAACAAAATCACAGAGTGAGCCATGTTATTGTGAATCAAAATTATGATCAAGAGGATATGAAAAATGACCTATCTTTATTGCGAGTAAAGCCAGCAATACAATTTAGTCGATGGGTTCGTCCAATTTGCTTACCAAGTCCTGAAGTAGCGGGTAGCGACTGGATGTGGGGCCCAAAACCTGGTACCATTTGTACTGCTGTTGGTTGGGGAGCTACCGTCGAAAAAGGACCTGATCGTAAGTTTTTTACAATTTACATCTTACAAATTATATTTTTATGATATTATTCTATTTTATAATTGTGAGCAGAATTATTAATAAAATAATTACAAATATATTTTCAAAAAAATATTCAATGCATAGATTTGGCTTAGTTATAATTTAATTATATGTTTTGATAGATAATTATTACACCAATGACTTTACTCGCAATAAAGATATCTACTAGGTGATATTTAGGATTATTTTGTTTTTTAATAATATTTATTAAATTATGTTAAAAGGAAACGTATAATAAACAAGGCAGCAAATTTAGAATAATAGCTTTTATTAGTCTATATTTTTTTAATTAATATTCACAGCCGATCATATGCGTGAAGTAGAAGTCCCTGTTTGGGAAAGTTGTAAGCACGAAGAAGATCAAGCGGGTAAAGAAATATGTGCTGGATTAGTCGAAGGCGGAAAAGATGCATGCCAAGTAAGATTTTTGACAGCTGAGAAATAAGCTCGGACCTATTTTTCACAACAAAATCAAAATCCAAAATTAATTATTAATTTATAGATAAAACGACTTTTATTATTCATAACTGAACTAATATCTTATAACATTTATTTTTAGGGTGATAGTGGAGGACCATTATTATGTAGAAATCCTGCTAATGCGCAACAATGGTACGTTGCTGGAATTGTGAGTCATGGTGATGGATGTGCTAGAAAAGGTGAACCTGGTGTATATACACGTATTAGCCTTTTTGTTCAGTGGATAAGATATCATATATGTAAGTATTTATAACTAAATATGGACTTCAATTACAATTTCACACAATCATAATTGTTCGTATTAAAATAGTTCAATCAACTACATATTTAGCATTTCTTCTAATTATTTTAAAATATTTTTAACAGCCACAAAAACGTTACCATTAATTCAGCCAAAACAAGAATGTCCAGGCTTCAGATGTGATTCCGGAATTTCTAAGTGTTTACCTAAAAAACGAATGTGTGATAAAATAATAGATTGTCTTGACGGAGAAGATGAATTCAACTGCGACACTGACAAATTTCCTGAAGAAAGTGTGACAAATTCGATACAGAATCCATTTATCCAAGAATTAAATATATCAGCAGATAGAAAATCAAAATCTAGCGATGACATCAACTTAATGCCAAATAAAAATAATATATCTTTAGAAAAATCCGATGAAAATATTAAAGATACAAACAACAATCATGAAATATTTAAAAATGATTCAAAATCTGATGAAAATATTAATAGTATACAAATTGCAATTTTCCCTCCATTAAGTACTGACTTAAAACTTAATAAAAACATCGAAGGGACGAGTAACTTGAAAAGTATAGTATTGGACGATAGTATCAAGGATATCAAAAATTCAATTATAAATGAGAATAACACTTTCAAGGTACCAGAAAATAATACTTCACCTAATTATAATAAAAATGCAGTAAATAATGATATATTATCAAGTAATTCAAAATCAAATGAAAATACGTTGACTGTGAATAATAGAAAAGATAATATACAGGAGAGTAGTACCTCATCTACCATTAATATTACTGTTAACAATGCTGATAAACAACCTCTCGAAGTGACTACTGAATTTCATACAAATAATGACTTTGCTTTAAACAATACTATAAATACTACTACTACTACTACTATTGCTTCCATAATAACTACTTCAAAAAACGAATTACTTAATATTGATGGAGAACTAGAAAATATAATAAATTTACATGATATGGGGTTTAAAGGAAGAGATTTAAATATAGTGAAACCTATAATAGATCTTGATATGCTCGGAGACGACATTAAACATGCGTCTACAATTGAAATATCCAATACAAGCTCACAAGAAAATATGAATGCAGAAGATTTTGATGGTAGCATTACTGTAGATCCTTTAGCTGATGAATTTGAGTCTTTTGTAAAGACCGAAAAACCAAAATCTCAACCAGAGTCTGACTCTTCTATATTGAAAAGAGACCCTAATAGTAAGGAATCAAATACCACAATTAAAGAAAATGAAGACATAGCAACTACCAAGACATTATCATCCACGTCGTTGCCATCAACTACTACTAATCAGGAACCTATAACTAAAGCCCCTGGAAATAATATTGATCAAAAACATAGTCCTTCAGCAATAGAAAAATTAAATTCAAATATTTTTAATATTGATAATACTGTAAATAATGATATAAATGACAAAGGTAATGTTAATCAGGAGATAATCAAATTTGAGCCTGCGAATACGACTATACTTGAAGATCAAATTATATCTGAAACTCAGATAGATCGTAAAGTTAATAATTTTCAGAAATTATTAGATACTAACGATAGTCTGAACAGAATAGAAAATATAATTATGCCTTCTGAATTGGAACCCGCAAAAAAAAGGAAGAAACATCTCACTTTTTCGGATTTTCAATGTAGACGGTATGTAGCTATTTTTACTTTTGTTTATTACCTCAAAAATAATATTATTAAAGAACAATATTTTGATTTGTCTGCTTATGATATCAGATTATTAGGTATATGCTATTAATTATTAAATCGCCTAACTGTATCTAATATATTTTATGTTTATAAACTAACTGAAATTGTATGTAGAATACTACGCTGAAAAGAAAACAGTTTCTAAATAGAAGAGATATTTTTTTTTCATACAGAATTTTCCAAATCGTCCCATTTATGGCCCGTTGTGATCGTAAAGCGGATTGTGAAGATGGAACTGACGAATTAGGTTGTAATTGCTTAGATTATTTAACAAGTTTTGATAACAAACTAATATGCGATGGCAACTTTGATTGTGCAGATGGACAGGATGAAATTGATTGTTGTAAGTATGAAAAGTAGAGTTAATTAAACTTCTTTTAACAAATTCTGTGAGTTAATTGAATCTTCAAAATTAGTATTGTGTTAACCTCCTTACCAATTGCAAAATTTTAGATAGCTGCGAAGAAGACCACTTTCTCTGTAAGGGTAGTGAAGTATGCTTAGCTTCGAAATATGTCTGTGATGGAAAACCACAGTGTCCTTTAGGGGAAGATGAATTAGATTGTTGTAAGTATTATTTCATCTCATAGTTGAACAATAAATTAATAATTATCTAGTAACCATCGTGTTCATACTATCGCATATCTCTTCGCTGTCGGGTTGTATATGTTCCAGATACCCTTGAGATTTTGCATATCCTCGCATACATTGCTAGCTCACACGTAAGTTAAATAAGTTGAATGACGAATCTCCCGAGATTTTTCGGCACCGCATAGGAAACTCTCTTTATCTTCCCTGATAACGACTTGCCATCAGATAGATTGACATCTATTTTAGCTATATTAAAATTAACATTTTTATGTAAAAATATAAATTGAAATTATCACAACATTTTTTTTTTATTTTGAAGTCACGTTATCTAATGGAAATCATATAGTATATGATTTGAATGGTAGACCAGAGGTTACATTAGAAGGTTATTTGACTGAAAGACATGATAAAAACTGGCATATCGTATGCGAAGAAGATATGTCTATACATCAACAAGAGGAAAGTGCATCTCACATATGCCGCTATTTAGGATTCAGGTATATTAAACTAATCATAAAAAATGTATTATACGTTTAATTGCTATTTCACCATTTATTGGAAACTATTTAATTTGCATACCTCCTTTCTTCCATTCTATCATCATCATCGTCCATCGTTGCTTTTTACAGCCTTTCTATGATAAACAAAAAAATATTATCTTATATTATTTTTATCAATACAAATGAACATTATATATAATATAAAATTTATTTTTACAGTTCCGCGAACCGCTACTTGATAAAACACATAAATGTGAAAGAAAACCTTAATATTATTGAAGATAATAGAGGCAAACGAGATATCGATTTAAAAGTCCCCGTTCATTTTGCATTCAAATCTAATAACAATAATGAACTACAAACTATCAAAAATCCTAAAATAATTAAAGAAGAATGTGTACCTAATATAACGAAAACTTGTATGGCACTTTATATATATTGTGATCACTCTTTGTTTACTGATTTCAATATAAATCACTTGCGCAGTAGTAAAGAAGTGAAAGACGTTTCCAATCATTGGCCTTGGATCGCTAAGTTGTATATGGATGGGAAATATAAATGTACTGGAGTTTTGATCGATCTATCATGGGTTTTAATCAGTCATATGTGTTTGCAAGGTGTTACGTAAGTATTATTATTTTGTATATCTAAATTCATGGGATCAAATGAATCTGCTCCTATAGAAAGCTTGCATGAAGAAAAAGGTTCCGAACATGGAGTCCCCAAAAGATTTCATTTGCTTAATGTAACGCATCAGCCGGGGTCTACATTTCTATGAATCTTAGAAAGGTATCAAAATTATTTAAAAATCCACGACAGATTAAATACATACGTACCTAACTAATATTATATTTTTTAGACTTAAAAACTATTTATAAAATAATTATAATCTGTCATGTTTTATTTCAGATTAGTTGATAATTTTATTTCTGTGCTTCTTGGCTCTCATAAAACTCTTGATTCGACGGTGGGCCCCTATGAGCAGGCATGTCAAGTCGACGCTAAGAAAGACTTATATCGAAGTAAAGTAATGTTATTGCATTTGAAAAAACCGGCAGTTTATTCAGCAATGGTTAAACCTATGGTTGTTATGTCATCGTAAGTTAAAACTAGTTGATTGATTATTATACATTGCTAGAATCTGAAAAGATTTAATATACGAGTAATATACGTATGACCATTATATGATGTATTTAAATCACTTTGTTAGTGATAGCGAATAAGTCAATTTTTTTCAGTTTCAATTTTTCCAAATATATTATATTTATAGTAATATATATATATATATATATATATTCGTTGAATCTAAGAATTTTGAGCTTTATATTAACTTATCCGGTATCTAAATATCGAATTAGTTGAAGCATCTCCTGTGAGGAAATTATGTGCGTTTACAGACTTTATTATAATTACCATAACGGTAATATAAACACATGATTTTCGGTGTTTGGATAGTGATATATTACTAAATATAGATGATTATTTTAGGCATTTTGAGGATAACAAAAATAAGAAATGTGTAGCCGTAGGACAAGATAAACACAATAAAACTTTTAGTGTGTTCTTAAAAGAAACTGATGACTGTGATTTACATCATCGATGTTTTATTCGTCATGAAAATTCTAGTACTTGTCATGTAAGTTATTATTATTTTATTATTTTAAAATTGATGGGGTCTCAAATTGGTATATGACGATACATTTGGCTCAGTTTGTAGTGATCCTACTTACTGTGTCAGCAGTCGCGGGTTCGAGACCCGCTGGGGGAATTCATTTGTGTAATGAGCACTAATATTTGTGATCCAGTCATGGGTGTTTATATTTATAATATAATGTATAAGTCTCGAGCTTACCATGGAACTAGATGTTTATTTATTTATTTATACATTTTATTTATTTAGTAATATAGCGGTGGTAATATGAAATAAAACGCGGCCTTGCTTCAATTTAACCCTAACTAAACGCTGTGTAATGTGTATCCTTCAGTTACTTGATACATTTGTATTCTACAAGATCTACATAATATACTAAAAGAAAATTAAACCGATTTATTTCACTTAAGGACTTTTTGGCTGACTTTAAACTATCCACTGTAAATCAACTTTGAGATTCCAAGAAAAAGGTTTAATCTTATGAGGAATAAAAAATTTAAGTTACTAAGGGTGCACTTTCTTTCTTTTAAAAAATAATTTAATTACAAAAATTATTTAAATTGATTTGAAGCAAGAGTAAATTAATGAAACCTCATATTATCACAAACCTTATTTATAACTAGCATTGCCCGCGGCTCCGCCCGCGTTCAGATGACCAAAAACCAAATTCTTAGGTTTTACATATTATTAATATACTCTTACATTGCAGTTTTTGTATTTTTTCTCAAAAATGAGATAATATTTTTCCGCGGTAAAAAGGATCCTATTTGTTGACCCAGATAACCAGCTATCACCATACCAAATTTCATCAAAATCCCTCCAGTGGTTTTTCTGTGATGCGGTAACAGACAGACAGACAAGAATTCTAAAAATTATAGATTCGGCCTCAGTATCGATAATAATGTTTATTTCAATAAGATTTTCCAAAAAATATCTAATGTACAGATTCGTATATATGCTTAGTTACAATTTTATTATATGTAAAATTGTATATATATATATACTTATTATGTTAGTAGGATGTATAGCTTTAACCCTGTAGCAATTACTACAGTAGTCTCTAAAAATGAAATATACTCATCGCTTTAAAATTATCTTAAAAATGCTATTTACATCGTTTAAGAGCATTTGAGTTCCATTTGAGACAAACAATTCAGTCAGCTAAAACCTGGTTTTGGCTTCAGCTGGAACAATGCGGAATATTGAGAGTATAGTGTTATTAATTAATTTCTATTGCAGACAAACGAACATTCTCACTGGGCGGGTATAATAAGTTGTCATAGTAAACAAGGCTGGTATCCGGCAGCCTCCTTTGTGCAGATAGATGATGTATGTGCATTTTCAGAGAAAATCCTCGCCACCGATATTGGAAATATAAAACACGAAATAAAATATTACGAAGGTAATCTTTTTTAGTATTAAGTCCTGCTTCCTAAGCCAAGTTGACAATTTATTATACCAACTAATATTATGTACCTATACTGTGATAATGATTGATTACCACAGTATACATATTATTTGTTTATTATTATTGTAGAAATAATTAAATATATTCAGGTAATAGGTTTACGTGATCGATGGAGATGAGACAGATTAGAAAATGTCAGCTTGATGTGTAAATAACTTATTATATTATTATTGATTTTAATAAAGAGTATTCTATTCTCATGATACATTAAAGGTCATCATAATAATGAATTATATATGATACTAGCGACTCATCCTCACTCTGTTCGGCTCTGTTCCTCGGTACGTTTTAATAGTTAGTATAGATTTTTTAGAGATGAGATATTTTCCGGTAGTAAAAAGTATTCTATTAACCCTAGTATGTTAACCCGGATAACCAGCCATACCAAATTTCATCAAAATCTGCCCAGTAGTTTTCTCTTAATACGCTCCCAGACGGACAGGCATGTCTGTCTGTCACAGACAAAAATTCTAAAAACTATAGATTCGGCCTCTGTATCGATAATAATGACTATTTTAAAAAATATTCCAAAAAATATTTAATGTGCGGATTCGACTCGGAATTTTATTATATGTATAGATTTTTAATTCTTTTCTTCTGACTTCTTACGGAAACGCACTGCCCAGTGAAGATGCAGCGGATAATGGTCATCAATTGTTCTAGATTATATCCAAATACAAATTGTAATCAAGTGCCATTTCACATATAAAATAAGCTCACACCAACAACTTGTTGTATTTAAATTTAAATTTCAAGCGTTCAAAATGAAAATCCCTATAGAATGTCAACTTTACTAAGCCTTTTGCTTTGATTTTCTATCTAGGAATTAATTTAAGTGTATAATTGGCAATTTATTAGTAAATTCGTTTATGTTTAATGAGTGAAAGGTGTATGTGTATTTTTGTTTTTCTTTGGAAATTGGAGAGTATCAGAATATTATTTTAGAAATTTTAGAAGAATATGAATATAACGTATTCAGTATATATTTATTTAGCATGGTTTTTGAAAATAGCTAAATTATTTTCCTAAAATATTTTCCTTTTTCCAATAAATTATACGCAAAAAGTATAAATTATCGATGTTTCTATAAAAAATATTACATATAGATCTTAAAGATAAATATTATTTCATGCCAAAATATAAAAACAGTAAACAAAATAATAAATTTTATGACACAATTTTAATATTGTGTTATAAAAACAATTTTATAAAAGGATTTTTTAATAAAAAACATATTATGATAATAAAATTTTAGTTAAACTAATTTTCAGAAAAACCGTTATCAGATTTCACTCAGGAAAACTTTTCTGATAGTTGCGATGGGGTCCGATGTCAGAGGGGTTCGTGTATAAAGTTACGATCCGTTTGTGACGGGGTCACTGATTGTGAGGATGGTATTGATGAAAGCAAGGAATCCTGTGAAAAGAAATATAATATCTGTAGCCGAGATCCACATCACCGTGGCTGTGGTAAGCTTTTTGTGTTCATTTTATATTTATTGTAAGACTATATTTTAGTTTTATATGTAGGTAACGTTTATTTTTGCTAATGATTATAATGCATACCTGCTTCTCCCTGCCTGACTCTAATCGCTTTCATATTTACACAATCAATTTTAATAGATAATATTTCATTGTCTTCTGTCATCATCGTGGTTTATAGTTAGTCTTTCTCAGTGACTGGTAATATTTTATTTTAAAGTACGGAGCTGTTTCCGCAAATAATATATTTGACCTATGTATGTATAGTTGAGTTCTTTTGACAACTATTTTTAAATCTGTGGCATTTTTCTCGTATCGGAAATATCTGAATTTCTAAATATATAAATAACAATACAAAATTTTGAATACATATCTAAAATTATGTTTTTTTTTTACAAATATGTTAACTAATTTATTATATTTTTATTACATTGAAACAGATTGTCTGGTTGGTCAATTAAAGTGTCACAACGGTTTATGTATACCAAAAGAGTTATTCAAAGATGGGAACGACGATTGTGGGGATGGAACGGACGAGCCGAAGCAAACGATGTGCTCCGATTACTTGAGACGAGTGATGCCTTCGAGGTTATGTGATGGAATCTTGCATTGCCATGATAAGAGTGATGAAGACCCAATGTTCTGTAAATGTTTTGCAAAGGAGGCTTATAAGTAAGTTTTTTTTAAATGTACACATTCAGACACACATAATAATACTAGCTACTTACCCTTACTTTGCTCAGGTGCGCCTACAAGTAACTAACGTAGCCTTGTATATATCCAGGTCTTAGTGAATCTGTACACTAGATTTCATCGAAATCCGTCCAGCCTTTTCTGCGTGAAAAAGTCAAGTAAAACATAACACACATACAAACAAACTTAAACAATAATTGTTATGTAGTCCGATAAAAAAACAATTCAACAATATCTTACTTCTATTAATATTATGAATATAAACGTTTGTGAAAATGTTTGAATGAGTAGTATACAATTACAGTGTGATAGACGATAATAGAATTCCTTATATCTCTGTTACGTGTTCACATGAAATATAATTTAATATTATTTTAACCAAATTTAGTTTTCAACTCATGGTTCTGAATATTAAATTACTGGCATTAGATAATTTTATACTCGTATGCCTAAGTCTAAATTAGATGTGCTGGTCATCGCATCTTGGGTCCTTTCCGCGATAAACAATAGCATTTCCAAGGAGGGTTGATGTCAGGCAGGCGTAGTATTATAAAAACAAAAAGAATACGTTTGTCTTTTTACGCTGTAACTGAGCTTCAAATTTTTTAAAATTTTTTAATGAACATTTTAAACCATTTCATAGTTTGGACATTGAATTATTCGTAGATCAATTTTTATCCGAATTATGATCGTATGGACTTTTTGTGAGATATTCATTTTCTTAACTCTCAGTGCTAATGTTTAATTAATTAAAGCTCGGTTGGCAAAAAACAAAGAAATAATAAATAACCAACTGTGAAATACCGTTTAAATATTTCATTAACTTATTTACATTATTTACATAACGTAAGAATAATAGATATCAGAATTCTAAATTATGTAGAAATAACATAGAAATATTTTTCAGATGTTCAGGGATGTCAAGTAACGAAGACTACTGTGTAGCGATGGATATGGTCTGCGATGGTGTTCCAGACTGTCCGGGTCGAGAGGATGAAAACGCTTGTATAGGCTTAAGTGCTCCACAAGGGACTCCGTAAGTATCTCTATATAGAGAAAAGATTAGAAAATTGTTATTTATGTGTATATGTATGTATTCAACTCTTTTTCAACGTCTTATTCCTGGGCGCGGGCCCCCTTTACTACAAGGTTTAGGACAAAGTCCACGGGCATCACGATGGCCAATTGCGGGTTGGCGGACTTCAAATATCTTTCGAAAACATGCTAATCGAATTTCAAAATTTCTGTCAAAATATTATTGTCCTATAATTCATAAAATTATACTGTATTTCAATTTTCAGGATAATATGTTATGTACTGAAATATTAATACAGAAAAAAAATCTTGAGGCCGCTATCGTTTTTGCCATGAATTTCAAAGTAATCATATCAAATTCAAATATTTCCTTTGATGGATTTAGTGTTAATGATAGATATTTAATAAGAATAATTCATTTACACTTACTATTCTTAATATGATTACCTATAATTATTATTATTAAATCTGCTTATTATTTTTTATAATATATACTAAAAAAAATCAACATTTCAGGCACGGCAATGGTGAAGTGATCATACGTTCTCATGGCGTATGGTATTCAAAATGCTATCCCACCAAAAATCACACTAAATCTGAACTAGAATCGATTTGTCGAGAGCTCGGTTTTATATCGGGACATGCGAAACAGCTTTCATCACTAAAAGTAACACATCCACATAATAATGTTGTTATTGATACTTTTTCTGATGTAACTCTCAATAACAATACTATAATCAAGTTGAGAAATACTCATGCGCCTATTGCTCGCGCGGTTGCCGATGAAAAGGAGAATTGCTATCCAGTTTATATCGAATGTGTTTAAAGAACTCTTTAAATTATTTAAGAATTAAATTTATTTTTTAATAACTAGTTTTATTTTAATTGAATAATTTATCCGAATATGTTAATGTATACATGCACAATATTTTTTTATGAAAAATGCTGATATACAATTTCTACGAATGGCCTCCTCTACCTTACCTAGGTTTTTTAGTTTAATAGTCAAAAAATGTTTCCAACGTAAACCCCCCACCTGCCACACCTTTTTTTAAATATCTGGGGTCAAAATTAAAAAAAGGTTGTAGGAAATTTCTTTTATTAGGTACTTTAGCATTTCCGGCATCGGTGACTATTATATTTGACTGAATCACGTTTGACAATATATTTTCATGTAACATTTTAATATCACGCACGTGTCGAATGCACGATTTACAATTTCATATATCACATCTTGCTATACCAGTATATTATATATATGTATGGTATGTACGTTACTAAAGACTGAAGGTACCTACTAATATAGTATTGTGTAATTTTTACTAAAGTTAAATAGATATTTTGCTTTGGGATACTCTTAAAGTCTCAATCAATCAACAGGTTGCCTTTTAATATCTTGTACAATTAATATTTAAATAATGAATATATAAATAAAATAAAAACTTAAAGAAACCGACTTCTCGGCACTAAAATGTAAAAAAAGAACTAAACGGGGGTTTCCATTTAGAATAGATACGAAATCAGAAATTTTCGAAGTCGGTGCCAGCCGATAATATTTTAAGATATGAATATCTAATAGGTAAATATGATTTGGTATGAACTCTAATTATAATAGTTAAAATATTATACATCAATTTGTGATGTATTTTAGGTATCGAAATATATTAGATTTGCTTTGCATCGGCTGACCACCTGGAAAGTATAATACCCTTCGAAACAAAAAAAATCCAAATTGTTCAGACGTCTTCGAGTAATCGGTGAAGATACAAAAAAAAAAGATTCCAACGAATTGAGAACCTCCTCCTTTTTGGAAATCGGTTAACAAAATATAAAAAAACTAACTAGTCTCGTGTATGTATGTAGATAATCTATAGTAGATTGTAGGTACATGGAAACGCATACAAGCTGATTCTTATATTCACGATTTACCTCAATTCTCACAATGTAGTGAACATTTTTCAACGAAAGTAGAACATTTTCGATATCGATTCATGCTATTCTGTATAAGCATTGAATACTCGTATAGTAAGTATTATATGATCTGTGCCTTGATGTAATTTTATCATAGCAGTGCCATCTACTTAGTAACGTATGAAAAAGTTTATATAGTGTGATTATTTTACATAAGAACTTACTGTAAAGTTCAATACATAGCGCCATCTGTTGGTACATCCTTCAAATAAGTCAGATTTGAAGAGAAATAACACTGTGGTATAAGTATTGTAATTTAGGCTCACTAGATGTAAGCGTGAGGCATTCAAAATTTTATTTATTTTATATTAATGAATTTTTCAACTCGATTTATTCATTAGATTAAATTAGAAAAATCAGATACGATTTATTCCTAGAAAAGTATTTGGACTTCACTAATAGTAACTATTATCTTGACGTAGACTTGGAAAGTAAACTTTTATCGAAGAAAGCTTTGACTCTAAAAAAGCTACACTTCAAAATTATAAGAGCAACAGTTGATTAAAAAGAATTCCTTACCAAGATCTGGTTCATTAGATCAAAATCATTATTTTTTTATATTCAAGTCGCGACTCGGGTCAAGAATGTCACCTTTTGTCTCTGTTAATGTGTATAAATGTAATAAAACCTATTATGATTCATACAAATTTACTTAACATTAGAAAAGAATTATGCCACCAAAAAGGAATGACGAATTTACATATTATACGTTTTTAGATAAAACAAACGATTAGAACTGGTTCGATTGAAAACCTGTTTGACAATTTCGTACATAATCGTAAACTCTAAAATAATAAATGACAAATATATACTGTTTCTGCGTCCGAAGTTAATAAAACTTGATATCTCCCTGATTACTTTATTAAAAATGCAATAAAAATCTTTAAACGCCATTATCATTAAATTTATTTTTAGTTGTTATGAAATTATAGTTCATTAACAAAAAAATAAATAATTTTTTTGCATACTTTATATTTAGACGACCCAAAAAAAACTTATTTCAAAAGAAATTGCCTAAACTAATGTGTATTTAGTAAATAAATCACAATGTTTGCCTCGATTTACATATATTTATACAAATAATCAATATTATGACTTCGATGATTATTATCTGTTGGTCCAACAACATCCAAATCCTCCGTGTGATTAACCTTATTAATAGAATACACATTAATAATATAGTGATTCAATAAAATACAATGATTGTGATCAATGTCTAAAAACATAAATTAAGTTGAAACCTTATACCATTTGCTGAATATAAAATGTTCTGACGCCGTTGAGTCTACTCGGAATAGCAACGCCAGCAATACTTTAACTTCGACATATAAATAAGATTGATAAAAAATATGTTAATTTTGACATGCAAAAATAAAAAAAAATGTATTTTAAAACTTCTAACAATATAAACTGGTATAATGTTATTAATTTAGAATTAATGTCGTTTGAAAATTATATAGATCAGAATTAGTTGTAAGCAAATCATCAGACTAAGGAATTGTGTAGACAGAGTATCATAGAACTAAACATGAAGCTAAGCTATTAATTATAGAATACTGTGCGGTTTCCATCTATATCTTAGTTTAGGCTGAGACAAAGCACGGGGATTAATAGGAAGACAAAAAAAAAGAGAGCGGGTTGATTTTAAATCATTAGATAAAAATAATTCTTGCGATAAGATACAACCCTTAGCATATCAAAAATAACAGGTTTTTATATTTATTTTACTTTTTTAATTCAGTCAGTATAATAAGTTTTTGGATGGAAATTTGAAAACCAGTCTTTATAATCATAATTTTTCTTCTGATCATACTTAAAACAGATAGCGTTAATCCAATTAAAGAACTTATGACTTTGTAAATATAAAAGTCACTCACGAGACTCGAATTAGCGGAGAACTAAAAAAGCACGCTCAATAAATTTTCCTGTAGGTACTTTTTATGATCATTCAATAAAGACATATAAATTCAGTGTATCCATTGTATGATAATATCGGCGATAAATCAGAATTTTAATTCGTGCCTTTTAATTTGCGCCGATCCATGTATTTAAGTTAGCGGGGACAGTTGACGGCTACCGTATTTACTGCCTTGTGCAAGCCATACATATTTGTGCAACGTATGGACAACCTATAGTGGGTTGTTCTGCACGCGATAAGGCTGTTAGAAACTAACGGCACTTTTTAAAAATTAATATTTTTCGAAATTTTACGCCAAGTGGACTAATATTAATTTATGTATTCACACCGTTCTTTAAGATTTTGAAATGAACCAGTTTAATTTACAGTTAGTTATGTATTTTAAGTCAATGCTAATATTATTCAATATAGATTCAGGCTATAAATTAGCTAGATTTTCAAGATGGTACACTTTAAATTATCTATTACTAATGACTGGTCCTAGTTTCGCTCAGTAAATTTTCACATAATCTATACATATAATAAAATTGTAACTCATCGGTGCCTGTACATAGAAATGTTTGAGAAAAACTGTTCTTGGGGGTTTTTATAAACCCAATATAACCCAAATCAATGATTTTTAGAATTTTTATCTGTTCGTTTGTACATTTGTGCGCGCTAATCTCAGAAACTGCTTTTCACTAATGTACTGTGGTGTAAGCTTCACTTAACATTTACTATTTGTTTTATTTCAATCGGTTCATAAATAAAAAAGTTATGTCAAAACAAAGGATCACCTAGGGACGAACCCGAGCGAAGCGTGGCTGAGTCATATATATTACACTTGACTTATTGGTTATTGGTTTTACCTATCGCATTTTTTAGAAGGATTAGTTATCAAATATAATTTTCGCGCATAAAAAAAACACTCTTTTCCGGACTGATTTCATCATATACTTGTAGTTATATTGTAGATTAGTCTTAGTTCTTATATCCTCCGTTTTATATCTTATAAGTAAATATTATTAAATAGTAATTGTTATTAAGAAACTATTATATTATGTATATACAGTTATTAAGGTAATAACAATAAAAATAACCAAAACATTTAATACTGATAAGAATAATAATAACAGTATATGAAAAAAAAGTTTTCTTAGCTCCTAGAGGATACTTTGCCGCCGTGTGAAAGATTGCTGTTAAGTGTATAATATACATAATGGAAAATATATTTAAATGAAGCAATAATATATAATCTGTGAATTAATATGTTTAATGCCTACAAGACTGACGTGTTCCTATTCATAAAGAATCTTTATAACAGGTTCAAAATTGGTGAATGTACATACAAAGAAAATTACATCCGATTCGAATCCTCCTTTTTTGAAATCGGCCAAAAACAAAATAAATACAGCCAATTGTTGTCAAGTAATGAAAACGAAATCGGTGCGTTTGTAAATTCACTTCGGCATCAATCAGCAATTTCCATTGCTCTTATAAGGACATTACCTTAGTCGCCTTGAAGATACTTGGTTCCTGGATAAGTTAATTTATTGAATATCTCAAGAACGTTCTCTTCCGAGCCAATTCAATTGTTTCTAAAATATTTATGATGTCCTGATGATCTCACGATTACTCTCCACATCGTTGGTAAATCACGGCCAAAATTATTACACCTTAAAAATAATTAATGTAAGAAATTTACGTGGAATTCACAAAACGACTTGTAAATAAATATTAAGCCGATATAATTGCAGATATAAAAGACTTACCGCCTTTGATTGAACCGAAATTTTCTTAAATATCTCGACACTACGCCAAAGTCGCTAGTGATATACGTATGGGTCGCTTTTTACTTGCTAGGTCCTTCATACCAAGGTCCATTGAAGTCGAACCATCGGCTTTTTATTTCATGCACGTAGGTAACTGTAGGCACTGATGGTTATCGCCAAAAATAACCTTTAATTACCGCGTAGTTTGAGCTGCCCTGACCTTTCACACAAATACCTCATGTGTAGAAGTAAGAACAGCTTGGACTTAGTCATCAATATACTACGTCTTGGTAACGAAGCGGAAGTATTTTTAGTGCATAAAACTCTTTAAAAAATGAACAATATTTTTTTTCATACAAAATATAATTGGAAATAGTTTAGTCTAAAATACCATATTTTTATACGGAGATATATATAAGAAATGTAAAAAAAATGGTTTTTTTTCTATCTATCTATCTATTCAGCCTTTTTTAACGTCCGACTGCTGAGCACGGGCCTCCCTTCAGTACGAGGTCGATCATGCCAAAGTCCACCACGCTGACCAAGTGCGGGTTGGCGGACTTCACATGTCTTTAGAAAACTTGTTAGGTACTCTCAGACATGCAAGTTTCCTTACGATGTTCTTTTATATCGACTTTATATTAGAGTTATTCAATATCAAAATATTTCTGTTACCAAAATAAGTGAACAAGTTAATTAATTATAAATAATACACGGTTGTTTGTATGATATAAGGAGGCAAAAAATGCTTACAGTCGTTTATAGCCTTAATATTTCAATTTGTTTAGTATATTATTATTATCATTTTTTAAGTGTGTTAGGACATGTATATTTTATGTGACGTGTGTATGATACGTGACGTGTTGAAATGTTTGTTTATAATACTAGCAACACATCCTCGCTCTGCTCGGACTCGTCCCTAGGAAAGTTTTAACGGTTAGGATTTCTCAGAGATGAGATATTTTCCCACAGTAAAAAAGATATATCCTATTCTTTATATTGAAGCGGATAACCAGCTATCATCACACCTTTGATCAAAATCTGTTACGAGATGGGTTCCCAGACTGTATCGATAACAATGACTATTTCAATAAGATTTTCCAAAAAATATTTAATATAAAGATCCCGTTCAGTTACAATTTTATTATAGGTATGTATGGATTACATCTATACTATTCATATCCATACTAATATTATAAATGTGAAAGTTTGTTTGTTTGTCCTTCTTTCACGTCGAAACAGAGTGACGGATTGGTATGATTTTTTGTGTAGAGATAGTTAGAGAGCTGGCGAGTGATATAGGCTACTTTTTACCGGGGCAGATTATCTAATTCCTTTGGTAAAATACAATATAATACAATCCAACAAAAATTTATAATCAGAATTACTGAAAACTTGGTATTAATTCTCCAATAAAATTAAATACATACGTGTTTTAACATTTTTCGAAATTCATTCTATAAGTTGGTAAAGTTTCTATAAAACAACCTTTTTAGAGATTTTTTGTAGTTTTAGCGCGAGCGAAGCCGCGGGTACTACTAGTGTATAATATTTTTTATATTATTAATAAGTAATTCTTGTATATTTTCAACCGACTTCAAAAAGGAGGAGGTTCTCAATTCGACTGTATGTTTTTTTTTTTTTTTATGTTTGTTACCTCAGAACTCCGTCATTTATTAACCGATTTGGACAATTTTTGTTTTGTTTGAAAGGGTAGACTTCCAGATTGGTCCCATTTAAATTTCAAAAAAAAAATACCATCCCTAAGGGTGGAAAAACAACTAATAATGAATTTAACCTACTTCTAATTGTCATATTGACTTGAAACTTTGCAAGTATTTCTATTTTCGTTGATAGTAGTGGTTCAGTGTTGTTGACCTGATCTGATGGCAAGGCCAGAAGGTGGATAGGTGGAACTCTTCAACGGCTAATAGTAGATACTTTGAGTTTGGGCTTATTTTGTTTGATTTGACAAGCCTAACACGTTAGAATCCTTACTTTGCTACTACTGTCTACACTAAAAAGGGAAAAATAAAAACTTTTTAACAAAAAAATAAAAACCGACTTCAAACAAAAGCACTAAAAAGTGAAAAATAACTGATTGGTAGTTTTCATTTACTATACATACCTAATCAAATATTTTCGAAGTCGGTGTGCTTTGGCTAAGTAATTAAAGCCTACCTATTAAATACATACCTAATCAAATATTTTCGAAATCGGTGCCAGCCCATACAAAGCAAAGCACACCGACTTCGAAAATATTTGATTAGGTATGTATAGTAAATGAAAACTACCAATCAGTTATTTTTCACTTTTTAGTGCTTTTGTTTGAAGTCGGTTTTTATTTTTTTGTTAAAAAGTTTTTATATTTCGTGCAACTTACGGATTGGATCAAATCTTGTATTTGTATAAGGTTTAAATTTTTCAATTTATCTATATACAAGCGACTTAGCCTCGCATCTCTGGGGTCTCTAGATACCTACGTTTTTTTTTTTTGAGCGGAACCTTAAATTTAAAAAAAAACTAAGGAGCTTAAATTACTCCTTATAACACCAGCCATCCGCCAGTGGAAGTTGTTTCAAAATCGGTCCAGCTGTTTCGGAGATTAGCCGGAACAAAGTCAGTCTGTCTGTCTGGGAACGCATCACGAGAAAATCATATTTCATGACATTTGATGTGATAGCTGGTTATCCGGGTCAACATTTAGGATACTTTTTACTGCGGAAAATTATGCCGAGAAATTTATACTACTACCGAGGGACGAAACCGAGCGTAACGAGAGTGAGGCGCTAGTTTAAAAATAAATATACACTCAGTGATCAATGCATATAGTATTTTTATACAATAAACATTTTGAAACGATTCGCATAAAATATCTATAGAAAAATCGAAGCATATTTATTCCAGTATCGATTAATTATAACTTCACCATTGACGATAATGGTATGCTAATCCGAATAAGATTGAACGCAGTCATTAATTTTCGTTTAAAAAAAATATTTGCATACAAACGAATTCACATGACATAGTCTGTATTGGAAGGGTTATTTACAAAACGAAATGAAAAATAGACAACGACTTTGAACTTAACCGCTACATACAGGTGCATTAAGCTTTTATACTAGAGCTTTTTGTAACCGAATATTTCGATAATAATTACATTGACTCCAGATATTCTTTTGTTTTTACCTACAGTAAATTTTTTTCACGGTGGTCATTATGCCAAAAATGAGAAGACAGTGCAAATTGAGGGTCCCGAGTTCGAATCCCTAGTCAGGTCAAGTATTATTTTAGTTATTGAGATTTTTTGGACAAATAAATTCTCAGAAGCAATCCGAAGTTAGGAAGTTGGTAGCGTTTTACGTCACAAAACGTAAGTTTTGCCTTAGAGAGTATATGAAGCCATCCGTCCTGCTTCTAATTTAGTTTGTCAAGCTGAGTTACGGTTCTACTATCTATACTACTCGTATAATAAAACAATAGAGGTAGAATGTCTGTACATAGCAAAAAACTGCTAAAAACCGAGTCAGTTATCTTCTTACATCCCGTAAGAAGAAAAATAGAACAAATCCAAATTTTTTTCAAATTTTTTTGTTTCTTTGTCTGTTTGTCTGTTTGTACGGGTTAATCTCCGAAACTATTGGACCGATTTGAATGAAATTTTTCATTCCGGAAAATTAAAGAATTCCCGTGGGAAAGGTAAAAAACTATAGTATCTTATACTGCTTAGTACACAACAACTTATGCTCCTAATTTAGTTAAATTTGGCATGCTGATACCTTATATTGCCGGTCAAACAACAGGTTACTTTTCATCCCGTGAAAAAGACCGGTTCCAGGAACTAATAGATCTTTATTAGTGTTTTCGAACCCGAGCGAAGCGAGGGTGAACCGCTAGTTAAGAATATAATGAGAATGAAAAAGAAGAGAAAGCTATGTAGTCACGCTTAATTTGCGTTCTTTTGATTTGTTAATGCGTCTAATATGGTGGACTTAGTGATCTGGTCTAACAATGGAACCAGGAAGAAGATCGTATGCAATGAATGCAATAGAAATCGCGCGTGTAAAGAATGTTATTGAGTTTTTTTATGTATAATGAAGGCTATTTTTTTTATATTTTGACGTGAATTTTATAAATAAATAAAGCTAGCCAACTGCGAGTCGGACTCGCGCACGATGGGTTCCGTACTATTATCTATAAAGAAGGCAAAACAATCACGTTTGTTGTATGGGAGCCCCCTTAAATATTTATTTTATTCTAATTTTTAGTATTTTTTGTAACAGAAATACATCATCTGTGAAAATTTACAACTGTCTAACTATCACGGTTCATGAGATACAGCCTGGTGACAGACGGACAGACAGACAGACGGACGGACAGCGGAGTCTTAGTAATAGGGTCCCGTTTTACCCTTTGGGTACGGAACCCTAAAGAGGTTGGTATAATCATTGTAAATCAGAAAAAAAAAACAGAAAAATATCGTAAATTTAATCTTCCGGTAGTGCGTAATATATTACGGCGTAAGTTTTAAGCGTTATCTGGAACACTCTGTTTTATGACTTTATTAATTTCTCTATCGCTTATTTATTCCGGTACATTTCGAATTTCTATTACATTAATACAATGTAAAAAATTAATTAGTTTTTAATTTTAAATATATTACAGTAATTCCATTTTAATGTTTTACTTTACATTTTTACAATAAATTAAACTTGTTGCCATCAAATTTATTTATATATTTGAATTTATAGTTATATTATTGACATCGCATGTTCTAATGAGCTTGTTATCCTAAAATATTTTATTATGATACTAGCGACTCACCCTCGCTTCGCTCGGGTTCGTCCCTAGCTTGATTTCCCATGCAAACTTTCATCCCAATTTTTTATCCTCTTAAGGGATGATTTCCGGGATAAAAAATATCCTACGTGCTTCCCAGGGTCTCGATATTTCTTCTTACCAAATTTCATCTAAATCGGTTCTTTAGATCCAGAGATTACCCCCTACAAACTCACAAACTCATAATCTCACAAACTTACAAGCTTTACCTCTTTATAATATTAGTATAGTATATATTACGTCCTCTTGAACAATTTTGGTCACGGCGGCCAATCTTACTAAGACTAACCCATTGCGCAGGAGATTTCGGGAGGAGGTCTGCCTCGGTAGGCCAGTCGGAGCGACGTCAATGAGTGCTTTATGGATCTTGCCCCAATCAAACGGGGAGTGTTGCGTAAGGTTTTAAAAGCATATTCAACCCCTTATATAAGAGAAAAAGAGTGACAAAAGTATCTCCATTTATATGTATTTGGAATATTTGAACTTTTTTTATACATACATATTTTTATTTATAAATTTAACAAAGCTAAAACTTATAACAAAGCTATCTCATTGACACAGAGGTGAGTTTACAGCTATTCTGAATCATCGTGTAGGTAATCCAAAAATGTTCATCCAAACTATTTATTTGAAAGACCAAAGCTACATTTTGATTTATTTATAACATAAGTAATAATTATAGATATAACAAACGTATAATTTTGAGTTATAACAAAAAAAAACATTACTTTTAGGTATACGAAAGAACATCAATAAATTTCGTAAACAAAATTTTTGCATACAAAATAATGATGAAATTCCAACTTTTTATATGCTTATTAAAAGGCGCATACACTACGACCAGGAAGAGTGGAAGAATATCTTACAAGTAATAAATCTGTCACTCAATATTCTCGAAGATTTTTATCATCTATACATATAATAAAATTGTAACTAAGCCGCATCTGTACATTAAATATTTTTTGGGAAATTTTATTGAAATAAACATTATTATCGATACAGAGGCGGAATCTATAGTTTTTTGAATATTTGTCTGTCTGTCTGTTACCGCATCACGGAAAAACCACTGAAGGGATTTATATGAAATTTGGTATGATGGTAGCTGGTAATCCGGGTCAACATATAGGATATTTTTTGCCGCGAGAAAATATCTCATTTTTGAGAAAAAATACAAAAACTGCAATGTAAGAGTATACTAATATGTAAAACCTAAGAATTTGGTTTTTGGTCATCTGAACGCGGGCAGAGCCGCTGGTAATGCTAGTATGATAATATTTCTAATTGATGATTGTAGAGTGATACAAAAAAATCAAGGATTCCATCTGCTTTATAATAAAGTACCCTTCTTGACCTATTCGCATATTTTGTGAAAAGTTTTTGCCACTTCAATACAAAAACTAACCAGTATTTGTTAATCAATATGTTGGTTTTTTTAGCATTTTTATATAATACATACGTTTCCTTATTACTATTGTTTTTTGCCTGAAGACTTTAGGAATCCGTAATGCGTGTTTAATCTGAACAATATTTTGAAGAAATATGAGACATCATTCTGTTATAATACTTATTTCATCGAATTCTTCTAATGAAATAGAATTCATATTTTGTTGACTCAGTTTGTAGTCACTTTAACTGCTGTACCAGCGGTCGCGGGTTCGAGTCCTGCTGGGGGTATTCATTTGTGTGATGAGCATCAATGTTTGTATTCCAGTCATGCGTGTTTATACCTATCTATAATATGTATGTATTTAAAGTTATATATGCGTAGTGTATCAACTACGAGTATATGCATAACACAAGCCTCGTAGCTTACCATGGAACTAGATGTTGCTGTGTCTTAATATCCCAAGTCCCAACATATTTATGTATTTATATAGGACTTGAGAAAGACAGTAATAAAACCGACTACGTAAAAAGGGAACTTTAAAAGATGGAAACAAGTTAACGAAGAATTATAGTATTAACCCGCGGCTTCACTCGCGCTAAAACTGGAAAAAATCTCTAAAAAGGTAGTTTCATACAAACTTTTACAACCTATTTAAGTCCCTTATAGGATGAATGCTAAAACACGTATTTATTTAATTTTATTAAAAAGTTCTAATACCAAGTTTCAAGTAATTTCCGCGGTATAAAGTAGCCTATGTCACTCTCCAGCCCTCCAACTATCTCCACACAAAAAATCATGCCAATCCGTCACTCCGTTTCGACGTGAAAGAAGGACAAACAAACAAACACACTTTCACATTTATAATATTAGTATGGATGCAGTTGGAGACATATTATCTGTTATCCTTACTGCGAGTCTAGCGAAGTATATTTTTCAAAAAGCAAAATATTTTTATTTGGAGGACTTAACTGAATTACATATGTAGGCTTAAATTCAGGTAATTTTAGATATAGTTAATTAATGCTGGTGACTAATAAAAACAGAAGTACTTATGCTGGAGGTGTAATGAATTCAATTTGCTATGCAGAGTAAAAATTTTACTAATCGTCTGGAATCTTCAAACCAGAACAATTAATTATTATTGTCTTTATATTAACATGTTAAATGACTAACAGACCGTGTATATAAATATATTTTTTTTGTATATTCTTTTATATTAATGTCAAATAAATACCTTATGTGAACAATCTTGCTAATATTATAAATGTGAAAGTTTAAGTCTTTTGATGTTTGTTACTCAATCACGCCAGACGGCTGAACAGATCTAGATGTAATTTGGTACAGAGATAGATTATAATTTGGGATAGTACATAGGATACTCTTTATCCCGGAACAATTTACAGTTTCCGTGTGATAGATTTGTTTTTGTGTTTCTAGAGGCGAGGGTGAGCCGCCAGTTTATTTTATATTTATTAAAAAAAATTGACGTACAGAACACTTAATCTCTTTACTTCAGACTCAGTTATTTGTTTCTATAATATTTTAAGCCTTTAGCAAATCACGATTTTTTGAATAAACTTTTTATTAAGAATATTATTAAGCGATATAAATTAGTATATATAATTAGTACTTAACAAGGCAACACATTTTTAGCTACACATCTTTTATATAATATATTTTTTATTAAATTCAATTCAATTTATTATTGCTCATTATATATACATATAATAAAATTGTAACTAAGCTGAATCTGTACATTAAGTATTTTTTGGAAAATCTTATTGAAATAGACATTATTATTGATACAGGGGACGAAACTATACTTTTTAGAATTTTTGTCTGTCTGTCTGTCTGTCTGTCTGTCTGTCTGTGACCGTATCACAGAAAAACTGCTGGAGGGATTTTGATGAAATTTGGTATGATGATAGCTCGTTAACTGTGTCAACATATAGGATACTTTTTACTGCGGGAAAATATTTAATCGCTGAGAAATCAATAATAAACCTTAAAACGTAAGTAGGGACGAACCCGAGCGGAGTGAGGGTGAGTCGCTAGTAAAGTATGAGTTAACATTAAAAACCGCTACTGCACAATATTCTAGAGGTCAGTTAGGTCTGATTAGGTTCCCGCATATGTGTTATGTTGATATTTAGTTCACCAGATTTCACCCCTCGGTTAATTGTTAAAAATAAAACCTGAATTTCTAGGGTATAGTGTAGACTATGCCCTAGAAATGCAGATTGTAAGACAATAATTCATAGCATTAGTCTACTTATTAGTGGTAGAGAATATCGTTTACAAACAAAAAAATTATAATTTTTAATAATATATATGATTTTAATTATTTCATTATTAATTAATGATTCCCAATGTTTCAAACGCTTCGAAGCAGACAAGAAAGAAAGAAGAGAAAATAGAAAGTATTATTTTTTATAATAGCTCTGATTAAAACAACTCGGGGCATGATTAATTATAATTGATTGATTGATTGACGACACGTTTGGCTAAGTGTGTAGTGACCCACCCTACTTGCTGTGCCAGCGGTTGCGGGTACGAGTCCCGCTGGGGACATTAATTTGTGTGATGAGCACAAATGTTTGTACTCCAGTCATGGATGTTTATATATATAATATGTGTGTATTTAAAGTTATATATATGTAGTGTATCAACTATCTGGTATCCATAACACAAGCCTCGTAGCTTACCATGGAACTAGATGGTGCTGTGTGTTAATGTCCCAACATATTTATATTTATTTATTTAATTATCATTTAAAGTAGTGTTTCGGTACAAAGCGGGGACGGGAGTTTAAAATTTTTTCTTCCGTTTCTCCGTCTATTTAACATATGTAGATGAAAATAATAATATAATGGAGATGATCATTTTCATCTACATAGTTGAGTAGATGGAGATGATGATAGTGGAAAAAACTTTGAAATAGAGACAGTACCTAGGTTTTGTTTATATTTGCAAGAAAACTTTCCTAGCTTAAGTTATACGGAATAACTCTCATAGACTTAAGACAATAAAATTAATTATATAGTTTAAAATTATATTTTGTATATGTTTTTGTTACTTTCACATTAAAAAAAGCTATTTAAATGTGAAATAGGTTTGTTTGATTGCAATTATATTGAATCATGATAAAGGCGAAACAAAAACCCTTAATTTTTTTAAACATTAATAAAATTTAATTATTATAAATATCTATCTTATCTATCTTTTTGGAATATTTTGCGGATTTATTTTGATTTATGGTTCCCGACGATAGTTATATTTTAAACTAGCGGCTTACCCGCGCTTCGCTCGGGTTTGCCTCTAGAAAAGCAAAAACAAATCTATCCCTCGGGAACCGTATATTTTTCCGGGATAAAAAGTAGCCTTTGTGTTATTCTAGATTATAATCTATCTCTGTAAAAAACTTCATCCAGATCCGTTCAGCCGTTCTGGCGTGAAAGAGAACATCCATACAAACTCACAAACTATCACATTTATAATATTTATACGGATTATATACAGATGTCAAATATTTGCGTAAATCTAAGAAAGTATTAATTATTATAATTGAAAACTTCTTTTGTGTTACAGATAATAATAACAAAATTAATTTATGAACCCATCAACTATTTTGTCGTGTAATATTTTGTATCCAGTCATCGAATGTTTACTCGATGACTCATACTTTCACATATCGGTGACATAAAGAAATTGGTATGCTAACTTTTAATAATGAATTGTGGTGGCTCTCGTGGCATATCTATCTATACAGATAAATAAAATTGAAGTGTCTGTTTGTAATGTCAAAATAACAGAGTTTTACTAAATGCATATGAAATTATATACGGTACTTTCATAAGTACTTTTTTAAATTTTTGTCTCTCTGTCTTTCTGTTTGTATGTTTGTTTTAGATAATCTCTGAAACGGCTGGACTGATTTTGACGGAACTTTCACTGGAAGATAGATGACTTTATAGGGAGTATTATTATTATTATAATTTATGTTGGGTGTGGTGCCGAGGTCGGCCCTAGCTACGTCGACCAGTTTTGGTCCATTGTAGCTCCCTTTATAATGAGTTCAAAGTTCTCCACTTAGTCCTGTTGACTCCAGGAACTTCCAGATTTTCTGAGCGGGGAGCATCTGTATCTCTTCCGGTTGCATAATATGCTGCCCTAGATAGATACTTCTGCGGTGCATGAGTGGACCGCACGAGCAGGATGTGCATAGCAGATTCCTCTGTCTCATGGCATAGTCTGCACATTGCGGTCTGACTGAGGCCGAGGGTAAACATATGTTTATTGAGTTTGCAGTGACCAGTAAGAATTCTGGTTACTGCACTGGTTTTATACTTGTTGAGTTGAAGCAACTCTTTTGTAAACTTTCTGCGATATCCCTTAATTAGCGCTTTAGAGTGTATTTGTCCAGAAGTGGATTGCCACTCTTGAAGTGCTTGGCGATTGCAGTGAATTTTGAGAATTGAATAGGCATGTTGTTTTGCAATACCACAAAAAGGTTCTGGGCCACATTCTGGGGTTTCAGCACCCCTTCTTGCCAATGCATCAGCCTTTTCATTCCCATCTATGCCTGAGTGACCCGGGACCCATCTGAGGGTAACTCTGTTGGATGTGCCCAGGACATTCAGATTATCCATACAGTCTTTGACCAACTTAGAGTTGGTCTCAAGAGAATCTATAGCCAGAAGTGCTGCTTGGCTATCTGAGTTGATGTAGATATTTTGGTTTCTAAGCTTCCTCTCCAGGATGACTTCAGCACATTTGTTGATGGCGAAGACCTCAGCTTGGAAGATGGTGGCCTCCTTGCCCAGATTGACACTCATGTCAAATCTAGGCTTAAGGCCATAGATACCGCACCCTACATCAGATCCTTTCTTGGATCCATCTGTGAACCAAACATGACTGCCCTTTTTGTGAGACTCTTGGTTTTTTAGCCACATGTCCCGGTTGGGAAAATCTATTTGGTACTGTTTTGCGAAGTTAAACTCTGTACTCATGCCATCGCCTGGCATTTTCAGAGTTTTGTGTTCGAATGTCAACTCTTTGAGTTTGTTCATATATTGCGATTGCAACTTTAAATTCGATTGTGTACAGAGCCTGTAGAGGCAAGATTTAGCTTCTTTTTGCACGTGGAGATATAGCGGAGCTATGTCCAACAAAGCATTTAGAGCGTCGCCTGGTGCCGAATGGAAGGCTCCCGTGATGATTAGACATGCCATCCGTTGTATGCTGTCTAGTTTACTCATAGTTGTCTTTTGTTTGGTTTTGTTACACCATACGACTGAGGCATATGTTATGATCGGCCTTACCACGGCGGTGTACATCCAGAGAGCCATTTTCGGTTTGAGGCCCCACTTGGCTCCAGCCATTCGACAACATATCCAGAGGGCCATTTTGGCTTTTTGTATAATGTTGTTGAGGTGAGAGTTCCAGGTCAACTTTTGATCAATAGTGACTCCAAGGTACTTTACCTCATTTGATAGGTTAAGGGTTTTGCCATTGAGTCTGAGTTCAGTCAGCCTTTCAAGCTTCCTTTTCCTGGTAAATGGTACAATAACTGTTTTATCAGCGTTTATTGATAATTCGTTTTCTCTGCACCATCTTGTGATGGTATTGAGAGCTCCTTGTAACCTGGTGGAAATTGTGTTCAGGCAGGGACCTCTTACTAATACAACAAGGTCATCTGCATAGCCCTGTGTATCGTAGTCAAGATCTGCCATGATTACAAGTAGTAGGTCTACAGCTAGTGTCCATAATAGGGGTGAAAGCACTCCTCCTTGCGGACAGCCTCTTGTAGTGTGGAAGTTGTGCGAGTGTTCGTTTAACGTAACTTTCGCACACCGGTTGGAGAGCATATATTCCACCCATCTGGTGGTTGTGATATCAACACCTTTTGCATTTAATCCTTTCAGGATGGTTGCCGTAGGTGTGTTATCAAAGGCCCCCTCAATGTCCAAAAATGCACATAGAGCTGTCTGCTTATCCTCTAGGGACCTTTCTGCCTTGTCGATCAGAGCTACTAAGGCAGATTCTGTGGATTTACCCTTTTGGTTGCAGGAAAGTGGTCTAGCCACAAGATACCTTGTTCTAATGTGCTGATCGATTACTTTTTCCATGGTTTTTAGTAGGAAAGAAGTAAGACTAATAAGTCTAAAGGATTTGGGCTGAGAGTAGTCGTTTTTACCGATCTTCGGTATAAAGATAACCTTGACCTTAGTCCATTGTTCTGGTATAATGCCCCAAGCAAAGCTTGCTCTAAATAATTTTACCAGATGCGGGATAAGGAGTTCCATGCCCTGTTGAAGCAGAGCTGGAAAAATTCCGTCTTCCCCTGCTGATTTAAATGGTTTGAATTTTTTCAAAGCCCATCTAATCTGGTTAGGCCTAAAAATGGTATTGGCCATCTTCCAGTCGCAACTATTTGCCCTGTGGATGTAGTTTTCCTTTGGGTTTAATTCACTGCCGGTGACAGGGTACGATCCTGGGAAATGGGTTGCTCTTAAAAGTTCCAGCGCCTCCATCTCTGTGGTCGTGAAGGAATTGTCTCGCTTTTTTAAAAAGCCGAGAAAGATGTTTGGTGTCTTGACAAGGACCTTGTGGATTCTCGCTCCTTTATGTGTTTGGGCGATATTCTCACAGAATCGTTTCTAAGATGCTCTTTTAGCTTTTCTGATCTCTTTGTGGTATTTAGTCAGAGCCTTCTTATACCGTTCCCACCCATACGGTGTAGTGGCCTGATTAAATAAGCGACGTGTGGAAACTCTAAGTCGTTCTAGCTTTTTGTTCCACCACGGAGTATTGTTGTTAACCTTGAGTTCCCTGACAGGACAGCTATTTTCATAGGCATTTAAGATGCCATCCGTTAGCAAGTTGTTTAAAATGTTGAGGGAGTCGGGTGTCTTGATTGATTTTGGGAAATCCTTAGCTGCCTCAGCGAGCAGGTTTTTGAAGTCTACCCACGAGGTGGCTTTGGGATTTCTAAGCCTTTTAGGCTCAGTAGTTATTGAGCCTTGTATGCTAAAGACAATGTGTTTGTGATCCGACAAAGAGTTTTCATTACTGACATGCCATTTACTTATGTGTTTAGCGATTTGTTCAGTAGCAAAAGTAATATCCAGAACTTCCTGCCTAGCTTTGGTAGCGAAGGTTGGATTACAGCCTTTATTGAGTATTTGTAGATCGTTAGCTAGGAGAAAATCTAAAAGTAACTCACCTCTTTTGTTGGTACCAGTACTGCCCCAGATTGTGTGATGGGCATTTGCATCGCAGCCAACAATTAATTCTGTCTTGTGTTTTCGAGCGTAGTCGACGACTTTAGACAGTTCTTCGGTGGGGTTGGCTTTCTCTCCGGGCAGGTAGGCCGAGCACACCAGTGCTCTAGTTTGACCACGCCCTCTGAGAACGGTGATTGCAGCGACCATGTCATCACTGCAAAGTTCTGTAACAGGCAAGAAATTAATACCTTTCTTAAAAACGATACAGGCCCTAGGCTTGGTGCCATTTTCGTTTGTTAGGATCTTACCTACTCCACTTAAGCCCGAAATCTTGGACTTGGCGTTAAGCCATGGTTCCTGAACCAGCGCTATATCCATGCCATGTGCTCTAAAGGTGTTTTCTGCCACGGCTGTGGCAGCGATAGCGTGGTGTAAGTTGGCCTGGAGTATGTTGGTGTGGGCATCGCCAGTTTGGTGTGTAGCGCTACTGGGGACGAGCCCCATTGCGCTTGTCACGTCCCTTGCTGCGGCCCTTTTGTTTATGGGGGCGCTGGCTTTTGCCTCTGGGGGTTTGTCCACCCTTGGTGTGCCCCCCTGTATGAGGAAACCTGCGCGGAGTTCCAGTCGTTCCGCTGGCCCCGGCCACAGGAGCCACGCCAGGTGCAGCTGCACCAGATGGTGACGGCGCAGCAGCGTTGGCGCTCGCTCCAGCAGCCGCGGCCCCAGAACGAGAGGTAGACAGCACAGGTCCAGAGGCAGAGGTCCCAGGATTGGGTGTGGGCTGGTTGATGCCCTTAATCCGGAACTGGACAGACTTGAAGGCCAAGCAGGCTTTCAGGTCGGTTTTTCGGAGGGTCTCAACAGACTGGTCGTCGATGGAGAGGGTGAGTGTGATTCCGCCCTTCTCCGCCTTTTTGTTGAGAACCTTCCACAGTTCCGTATTAAGGCCATCATTTTGTATCCGGAGACAGGAGAGCGCCTGGTCGACGTCTTTTGACTCCGGATCGGGGATAT